>CM041635.1:18775861-18901628 GCA_023333625.1 Bothriochloa decipiens
CCTCATCCATTACTAAGGCAAAGAGATATGGGCTCAAGACAGACCCTCATCCATTAGGGTATATATTTATATTTATATAAAAACTAACCTTTAAAACTAACTTTAAAATATATATTTTTATTATAAAAAACTGACTTCAATCGTTTAAAGTATATATTTAAGTATAACTTTATATAAAAACTAATCTTAATTATTTTAAAGTATATATTTATATTTTAAAAACTAACCTTTAAAACTAATTGATAATACTAACTTTAATTATTTTAAAGTATATATTTATATTTATATAAAACTAACATTTAAAGTATAAAAATAAATAAAAATTTTGCCCTACCTGAGGTTTGAATCAAACTTTAAATGTTCAAGAATGAATAAAACGATCATAAATGAATTCCCTATCGTAGCATAGTGGTTAAAGCATAAGACTCTGGACCCAAGCCCGAAGTTCGATTCAAAACCCAGGTAGGACAAAATATTTATTTATTTTTATACTTTAAATGTTAGGTTTTATATAAATAGAAATATATACTTTAAAATAATTAAAGTTATTTTTTATATAAAGTTATACTTTAAAATATATAATTAAACTAATTAAAGTTAGTTTTTATATAAATATAAATATATACTTTAAAGTTAGTTTTTATATAAATATAATATATACCCTAAACCCTAAACTATTTATTTATTTTTATGTTTAAGGACCTAGATGACACCCTCTGCTAAGTTTAGAGACTTGGATAACATCTCGACGATAGTTTAGGGAGCCAAGTGTGCCTTTCATGGCCTGGGGATCTGGACGACACCCTGGCGATAGTTTAGGGATCCAAAAGACGCAACTTTAAAAGTTTAGGGAGCCAAACGTGCACTTTCATAGTCTGAGGACCTGGATGACACCCCAGCGATAGTTCAGGGACCGCCAGTGTAATTCTCTCTTTTAGAACAAGTTAACTACAAAGATCATTGAAAAATGGATCTAAAATAATTTTCATAATTTAAGTTGTGACGTGATATAAGAATTTTAAAACATAGACGCCGACCGTGATGGTTTGTGAAAAAATAATTAAACATAATTATGCGAGTTCTTCTGCTAAAGTGCTATTTTTGGCACCAGTTGGTCTTCGTGTACGGTCACAGAAATGAGTATTATCCGTCTTGGAGCTCGGCGAGGGTGGTGGAAACACAGTTCAATTTCATGCCATGGCCCGTCCTCCTCCATGAGCGTGATGAGGGTGCCGACATGTGGTGACACATAATAGACCTTGGCAGTGATCGCGCCTTGTTCATGGGCGCAAACCACCCTTTCAATATCGACGTCTCTCCGTCTGTCAAAAATGGGGATGACTCCCGAGATAGACTCCCAAGCTCGTTCTTATTCTTATCTCCGGGGCAATCTTGTGTATCTCGTGGACCTAATCAACCTTGACTAGGAATGCTTTGATGTCAAGTGTTCCAAATAGAGCAAGAACAATAATGGAGGACACCGCTATGACCATCGCAGCGGCTGGCAGTTGCCAATGTGGTTTCGTCCTGTATAGCGACTCCCCCTAGAGATGAGGAGGAACCCATGGAATAGAAGTTCCCAAGAGAGTTGGTATGCTATATATGTCTGTCTAAGCAATTTTCTAGTGTTTGTCTATGTAAAACTTGTACATGTCCCTGCTTGCTTACTTAAACTAATTTCTACATATTTGTAGTTAAGTGGCATGTGTGGAGGACATCACTCTGAATAGCTGAAGGAGCTGAAGCCTGTTGGTCTAGGGCTCAGAAGATGTTGAAATGAGCTAGCGACGTGACCTTCTATTTGTTAAGAAAGGGGGTGTGCCCTATCAATGGTGGACGTTGACACATCCAAGGAGTTCATTTCGTATGCGTGACTGTCATTTAGTCTCTTGAAGTTGTTAAGTCAAGATACTATAGTTTCCTATATGGTTAAGTCTTGTTGTAATGCTACCCAGAAGATTAAAGTGGTATGCATCTATTCATTATACTGGATTATGTGAATCACACCGAATCGATTCTTCTTAGAGAAATGTACTGCATAATGATTACATCCATTCAATATCAACGATCATGGCAGCGTTGATGGTTCTTCTATTTGCGTTTTATTGCACATGTAGGAAAGTCCGGCGCCATGCTGGGTGGTCACGTAAGAAAGTTTGACCATTGTAATATCATATAAGACCTCATGTTACACGTATTGCACACGCAAGAAAGTACTAGCATTATAACAGGGCTGACAAGTATCACGTGATATAAGGAAACAAAAAAGATTGGAAAAAGGGAAACAAATAAAATTAAAAACACGTCACACATAGTTTTGTTGTTGAATCCGTATTGACAACAGACAAAATTGAATGAAAACAACAAGAAATAATATATAATAACTCATTTTCCAAACAAGATAAAGATGACACACTGTTGGCGGTCCTTATGGATCATTTTTAAACCATCAATTTAGAATAAAAAGAAGAAAGACAAACATATTCTAGCACATATGCCTTTACTACTAACAAGTTCTACTTGTACCTCTAGTATTCATGTTTTATAGGTTTAAGGTGCAATAAGGGGAAATACGCAACATAACAGAGAAAATGCAAAAAGCAAAAGTCGAATTCAGCAAATGCGCAAACAAGAAATACAAAGGAGCCCACCTTTGGTACATACCTGGGCCTGATTGTAACCACGGGAGAGGTCCAGGCCCAGGGAGGAACTGACCACCCGAAGGCGGTGGCTAGATGGCCCCACCAGGGGGCGGCCGGTCCCGGGGGCGGCCGCACCCCTAATGGGCCCTCCCGGCCCTAGCCTTCTAAGGTGGTGCTCAAGGCAGTACTCTCAAGGTGGTTTCATCTCCTTCCATATTTATGGAGGCTGAACCGTCCTAGTTTAGCTATAAAAGAGAGGGATCTCCTTCATTCTAAAAACACACATCATTTTGGAGTCATTCACCTCACACTTCTCACTTGTATCTTTAGAGTAGTATTAGTAGTTTGTGAGCAAGGCAAGAGCTATCAAGGAGAGCTTGCCTCCTTGGAGGGAAACGATCATCTTGGTATGAATACAATTCGGTTTTCCTCCATGAGCAAGTTCTTATCATACTTATATAATCATGCATATAAACTAGAGTATAGTTATGATCATTTTATGAGCATAATATATGATCTAGTATATAGTTTATGTATTATGTTCTTGACTTGTTCATCATCGTTCTTCATCGTTCATCGAATTAGTATGAATAGAGGAAGAACTAGGGATGATGTGATGGTTTGTCGTGACTTCTTGGTTGCTCTTAACCTATCTTGTTAATCCGAAGGGTTGGGGTCCACGGGGGTTAAGAGTTGTTTCTAATTGGCATGGTGCTCGAGTATGCGGAGATCGGCGAATATGTCAGTATCCCACGGGCAGAGGGGTTGGTGGGCAGGTGGTGACAGCCTTGTCCATCCCTAGCATTCCCCCACATTCGGATATTGAGTAGGAGTTCGTAAAGTCTCTATCGGCTAGCAGACCAGCTGTGGAGATCTCCCTATTATCCCAGACTTAGTCCTGATGCTAGACTTACTAAATAGATATTTTACTAATAGTTCTTTGCATAGTTATATGTGACCAATGCCTGCTCTATTTAGTCCCGATGTGTGTCCACTATCTTGAATATCATGTCTTATTCCTGTTTACTCTATGCCTACCATTGCCCTTAATAAGTAATCATGTTTACACCATGCTTGATGCATATTGCCCTCCTACGAGAAATTATAAATACGACACCCCTGAATACTCACGGGTTGAAATGCTACAATGATAGTTCTGTGCGCTTGCAGATTTATTCTAATTTCTTACCGAGCTATCAATTGGCGTACTAAGTACCGTTACTTAAGGATTGTAATTCTTGTTGCACCCCATGGCGCCGTGCCATAGTTTTGCATATCGTAAGTAATGATGGTTAGGAAGGCCAATCCGGCACTTCTAACTGTTATTGCTAGACTGCATTACCTAGGACGGCGCCATTAAGGGCCAAGGGTTACCTTTCTAGAGTAATGGTGGTTAGGAATGTCAACACACGTTTCTAGTATTATTATTAAGGATGGACTTATGAGTCTATCTTTAGTATAATGTTAAGAAACGCCAACAAGGGACGCTGAAGACATCATCGGTAGCGGCTCCGAGCGGCTCTGGTTCTGACAAGGGCCCGTCGAAGGAGGGGGCCTGCAGCCCCTGACTTGGTCAAAGGTGGGCAGAAGGGCGCCTCTCATCCCCGTGAGGTAAGTTTTTGGTATCTTGGGGCTTACTTTTCCCTTTTTTGGGCGTTTTAGGGGTTCTTAGCATTTCTTGCTCTCATGTGCTCCAGGGTCAAGCGCACGCCAGAGATGGAGGTTCCTTCTCCCACCAAGCGACTCAAGATCGACGCCGCGGCGACGATGGCGGCGTCGACACCGGGTGCTACTTCGATGTCTCGGACGGCAGCAGTGGCTGCCTGGGTGGTGAAGGCCTGCGCCACTATGACTCAAGGTAGGCTGACGGGCGCTGCCTCCGTTGCAGGCTCGAGCGCCTCGGGGACCATGGCAAGGATGGACGTAGAGCTAGGAGCAGACCGAGGTGTCTCTCGGCACCGCCGGGCTTAGGGAGGCAGCCTGCGACTGAGAGCCGGGGTCAAAGGAGGAGGCCCTGATCATGATCGAGGATGAGGGGATGGGTCCCTCTGCCCATGATGCGGAGGAGATGGCGGAGATCCCCAGCAGTAGCAGCCGTGGCCGGCATGGCCACAAGGGTTGCACGAGCTGGAGGAGCAGCAGAAGTAGGAGCGACTGCAAAAGTAGCGGGAGGGCGAGCGGCAGGCATCGGGCCAGCCGCAGAAGCAGCAGCAGCATCAGCACAAGCAACAGCAGCAGCAGGAGCAGCAGCGGTTGCTAGAAGATCTGGCGACGGCATCTTTAGCCCTGCCATAGTGGTAGGAGGAGGTATCGACCATGGTATCACTGCCACAACTACAGTAGGAGTAGCTGGCGGCCTCGAGCCTGCCGCAGCAGGCACAGCCGGAGGAGACGGTGGCCTCGAGCCCATTGTGTCAACAGCAATAGGAGAAGGAGGTGGAGGCCCTGCTGAACATGGGGCAGGAGGATAGGTGGCTAGAGATGCTGACCTCGAGCCAGCCGGAGGAGCTGGCGGCCAAGGACGTCCAGGTGTGAAGGTAGGTCGGGCAGCCCATTACGCGGTCGGTCCCGGCAGACGTGTCAGAGTCTAGGGTGGTTGCATGGCATTGATGCCTCGCCCACCGCCTGCTGGGGAGTCGGCCATCCAGGGGTCCTTATACGGCTTTGGCCCGCACACCTCTGGCTACATCGCATAGGGAAAGCGCAAGGCCGGAGAAGCCGAGCCATAGGGAGTCGGGAGGGAGGTCGAGCCATTGTTTCCCACCTGAGTGGACCGGGTGGTCTATCATGGTGGCTCGGTTGAGATGGTGGACCGCATCACGGTGGCCGTTCAGGGGGAGGGTCGAAGGAGACCTTCCCTGCTGGGGTCAGGAGGCGCTTCGACTCCAAGACCCAACAAACCTCGACGCACCCCTCTTTGAAACGAATGACCCGGCAGAGGTCGAGCACTGGGAGAACGTCAAGGAGTTCTGGGCATGGCTGTAGCACGCCTTAGAGCTGGCCATCGACGTCGCCGTTGAGGATATGCCCTGAGCCCTTGCGGTGCACGACCTGCTCCTTGTTATGTTAGGACTAGGCTATTTTCCTCATGGTTTCTTAGTCTTTTTATGCTTTTTCATCTTTAGGACCTTAGGATGCATTCCCAGGCCAAGTCCTAGTTCATCCACATGATGCAAGGTGGATGGGGACAAATCCTTGAGCTACGAGACCAGCTCGAGGTTGCCCGGGCCGAGGTGGTGAAGGCGAAGGAAGACCTGGTCAGGGCCTGGGAGGAGGCAGAGAAAGCCAAGGAGGACTCCTCGGCGGCTCAAGGGGAAGCAGCCTAGGCCAAGGCCCATGGGGAGACACAGAAGGCTCTTAAGGACCTCTCCCTAGTCGCCAAGAGCATTTGACGGCTCGAGAGGGAGGTCGGGGACTCCTCAGAGCGCATCAAGGGGCTCGAGGTAGAAGTCGCCCAGACCTCCCAAGCTTGCAATGCCCTTAACATCTCAATTGGGGAGGAACGGCGTCACGCCCAGGCCCTGTCCATTGAGGTCGCCATGCAGAAGGAGACCCTCTAGAAGAAGGAGGAGGCCATCGCGCTGGCTGGCCAGACGATCGAGGACCTAAGGGTGGAGAGGACAGAGATGGCTTGCACCCTGGGAGTGCCCAAGAAGGAGTACGCCGAGCTGAAGGATGGGTACATGGCCCTTGATACCCATGCCACCGATGAGCCTTCCTCTTTAGCTTTTGTATTTTGTCTTTTCTGTCTTGCTCGTCGTGGCTGACCCTTGTCTTATATTTTAGATCTCAACGAGGAGTTGATCAAGGCTCCAGGATGCCTACTAGGCCGAGGCGAGGTTGACCAACACACTCCGCACCTCGATCACCTCGATCTGCGATGACTTTAGTGTTGACCCTGAAGCGGAGGTCGAGGATGAAGTGCGTGGGACCTCCCTCATCAACCGGTTGTACAAGCTCAGCTGGGTCACGAGGAAGGAAGTTCGAAACGCGCTCTATGTCGGTGTGAAGCGGGCGATGGCAGTTGTCTACTCCGGCTTCACCTACAACATGGGGGTGGTCTCATACTGCTTTGTCTGTGACCCCACCAAGACCAATGTCAAGAACAAGGAAAGGCACAGGGCCTTGATCGAGGCTGCTGAGAAGCCCGGTGGTCGGCTGGCAAAGCTGTTTGAGCCCGAGGTCCTTCCTCCCGGTGTTGATGAAGATGAAGAAGCTGGCCTGTGAGCCAATCTAGGCAAGAAGGCCCATGTAATAGGTTAGATTTTGACTTGTGTCAATGTGGCCTCGAGGGCCTTAAAACATGATGTTTATATGCATTTTGAATGCTTTCGAGTTCAAATCCGTCATTCCTTTTCTGCTTGAGTTGAGTTTTTACGCAGTCATCTTGGCGCACGGTTGCGCCCTTTGGTGTGGGGTGTGAGTGGACGTACCGTAACCCGGAGGCGTAGGTGATCTCACAGCTCAATGGCCCCTCAACCTCAGGGTGCCCTTGTGGCCTTGTCGACTATGTAAGAACTCGCATCGAAGCATATAGGAACGTTAGACATTGATTTTTCAAAATTATGTGCTTTTACTAAGTCTTCTTAGCGCATGGCTACACCCCTTGGCGTGAGGGAGTGAGTGGAGGTACCGTAGCATGGACACGTGGGTGATTTCGTGGCTCAACACCCCCTCGGCCTCAGGGTGCCCTCGCAGCCTTGTCGACCATGTAAAAGAATAGACGTCGAGTTTCAAAAAAGAATGTGCGAGTTTTTTAGGAACTTCGAGGGGTTCCCCCCTTGTAGCCCCGAGGGAGGCTCGACTTTGCTGAAGCAGAGTCGAGGCTACCTTATACATGTGAACTAAAAGTTGAACTTGTAAACAAAAGTACTTCTTATTCATTCATGACATGGAAAAAATACAAGGCCTCGAAGCCCTAGGGGTAGAAGCGACGTAGCTATTCAATGTTCCATGTGTTGGTGAAGGTTTCACCTTTCCCACTGGATAGCTTGTAGGTTTCGGGCTTCAACACTTCTACAATGATGAAGGGGCCCTCCCATGGCAGCATCAGCTTGTGGCGTCCCTTGTTGTTCTGCCATCGACAGAGGACTAGGTCGCCTACTTGGAGGTCCCACTTGCGTACGTGCTTGTCATGGTAGCATTAGAGCTTTTGTTGGTATCTCGCAGAGTTGACGACGGCCATGTCTCGAGCCTCCTTGAGTTGGTTGACGGCGTTTGTGAGTGCTTGCTCATTCGTCTACTTGTTGTAGGCCTTCAGTCGAGGGGACTCGTACTTGAGGTCAGTGGGGAGGACGGCCTCGGATCCGTATACCATAAAGAATGGGGTGAACCTTGTGGCTCGACTCGTTGTCATTCTCAGGCCCCATAGGACCGAGGGTAGCTTGGCGGCCCATTTCTTGCCATGTTTGTTTAGCCGATTGAAGATCTGAGGCTTGAGACCTTGTAGAATCATGCCATTGGCGCACTCGACCTGGCCATTAGTTCTAGGATGAGCTACTGCGGTCCAGTTCACACGGATGTGATGGCATTCGCAGAAATCCAAGAACTTCTTGCTGGTGAACTGCATGCCATTGTCAGTGATGATGACGTTGGGGACCCTGAAGCAGTGGATGATGTCGGTGAAGAACAACACTGCCTGCTCGGACCGGATGTTGGTGATGGGTTGGGCCTCGATACACATGGAGAACTTGACGATGGCTACGAGTAGATGGGTGTAAGCCCCGGTAGTCCTCTTTAGTGGTCCCACGAGGTCGAGCCCCCAGACCGCAAATGGCCATGTAATGGGGATCGTCTGCAGAGCATGAGCTGGGAGGTGGGTCTGCCTGGCGTAGAATTGGCACCCTTCGCACGAGCGAATGAGGTTGATGGCATCGGAGACTGTGGTCGATAGTAGAAACCTTGTTAGAAGGCATTTCCAACGAGGGTCCTTGGAGCAATGTGATGGCCACAGGCCCCCAAGTGTAGGTCCTTGAGCAGCTTTCTTCCTTCCTCGATAGTGATGCAGCGCTGGAGGACCCCGATAGGGCTCCATCGATAGAGCTCCTTGTCTTCATTGTAGAGGACGTAGGTTTTGATCCATTGAGTGATGTGGCGGGCCTCGGTTCGATCTTCTGGGAGCTCCCCTCGAATAAGGTAGTCGAGGAAAGGAGCGCGCCAGTCCGGCTTAGAGGTTGGGGGAGGAGGCGACACATCGATCTCCATGACTTCGGCCCCGGTTGAGGGGATCTCGGTCGAGGGAGGGGGTCAACTTCCTGCGTTGTGATTCCTTCCCCCACGCCTAGATCGACAGAGGGCTCATAGAGGTCTTTTGAGAAGACATCAGGTGGGATAGTACCTCAAGTCAATGTGATCTTTGCCAGCTCGTCTATGGCCTTGTTGTATCTACGGGCGATGTCATTGAGCTCGAGGCCATGGAACTTATCCTCCAACTTGCAGACCTCCTTGCAATAGGCCTCCATCTCAGGGTCGTGGCAGCTTGAGGATTCATGACTTGGTCGATGACGAGTTGCGAGTCACCACGGATGTCAAGGCGTCGAACCCTGAGTTTGATGGTGATGCACAAGCTGTTAACGAGGGCTTCGTACTCAGCAATGTTGTTGGAGGCGGGAAAATGAAGTCGGATCACGTAGCACATGTGGACTCCGAGGGGCAAGTTGAAAAGTAGGCCTGCGCCTGCTCCCGCTTTCATCAGGGACCCATCGAAGAACATCGTCCAGAGCTTTGCTTGGATCTGAGCTAGAGGAAGTTGAGTATCGGTCCATTCAGCGATGAAGTCGGCCAACACCTGAGATTTGATGGCTTTGCGTGGGGCATAGGAGAGAGTTTCACCCATGAGCTCGACCGCCCATTTGGCTATCCTCCCTGTAGCCTCCCGGTTCTGGATTATCTCTTCGAGAGGGAAAGATAACGGTCATCGGGTGGCTGAGGAAGTAGTGCTGGAGCTTGCATCACATGATTATGATGGCATAGAGTAGCTTTTGAATCTGTGGGTAGTGAACCTTAGTTTTCGAGAGTACCTCACTGATGAAGTAGACCAGCCGCTGGACGGGCAAGACGTGCCCTTCTTCCTCTCTCTCGACAACTATGGCCGTGCTGACCACCTGGGTGGTTGCGGCGACATAGAGCAAGAGTGGCTCGGCGAGACTTGGAGGCCTGAGAATCAGAGGTGAGGTCAGCATAGCTTTGAGTTTGGAGAGGGCCTCCTCGGCTTCGGGGGTCCAAGTGAAGTGCTCTGATTTTTTCAAGAGGCGGTACAGAGGTAGTGCTTTTTCTCCGAGTCGTGAGATAAAGCGACTGAGGGCTGCGAGGCAACCTGTGACCTTCTGGACACCCTTGAGGTCTCAAATTGGACCCATCCTGGTGACTGCGGAGACCTTCTCGGGGTTGGCCTCGATGCCGTGTTGAGAGACTATGTACCCTAAGAGCATGCCTCGGGGGACGCCGAAGACACATTTCTCGGGGTTGAGTTTGATGCTCTTCGCCCGGAGGCATTTGAACACGATCTCAAGGTCATTGATGAGGTCATCAACCTTCTTAGTTTTGACTATGATGTCATCGACATAGGCCTCGACCGTTGGCCCGATGTGTTCACCAAAGACATGGAGCATGCATCGCTGGTACGTCGCCCCGGTGTTTCGAAGGCTGAAGGGCATAGTTACGTAACAATACATGCCAAATGGGGTGATGAAGGAGGTCGTGAGCTAGTCGGACTCCTTCATCTTGATTTTGTGGTAGCTATGGTATGCGTCGAGGAAAGAGAGAGTTTAACATCCCACGGTGGAATCAACAATTTGATTGATGCATGGTAATGGAAAAGGAACTTTTGGATATGCTTTAGTTAAGCTGGTGTAGTCTACACACATTCTAAATTTCCCATTCTTTTTCTTAACTAGTACATGATTAGCTAACCACTCGGTTGATGAACGTCCTTGATGAATCCGCCCTTCAAAAGCTTGTGTATCTCCTCCCCGATGATCTTGCACTTTTCCTTGTTGAAGCGGTGCAAGAATTGCTTCACCGGTTTGGACCCGGCTTGGATCTCCAAGGCATGCTCAGTGACCTCCCTCGATATGCCCAGCATGTCCAAGGGACCCCACACAAACATGTCGGTGTTCACACGGAGGAAGTCGATGAGCACTGCTTCCTATTTTTCACTGAGGGTGGCGCCGATCATAAGCACCTTCCCGTCGGAGCTGCTGGGGTCGAGGAGGATCTTCTTGGTGTCCTCTGCTGACTCGAAGTTGCCAGCGTGGCGCTTGGGGTCAGGGACCTCGGCAGCGAGATCATCAAGAGTTGCCGCCAGCATCATGGACTCCTCGACGGCCTCCTCATTTTTAATGCACTCGATGTCATAGTCGTATGCGTGCTCGAAGGAGGAGCCGATGGTGATGATGACTTTGGGTCCCGGCATCTTGAGTTTGAGGTAGGTGTAGTTGGGGACTGCCATGAACTTGGCATAGCTGGGTCGGCCGATGATGTCGTGGTACATGCCATGGAACTCGACCACCTTGAAGGTGAGTGTCTCCTTCCTGAAGTTGGCGGAAGTTCCAAAGCTGACGGGGAGGTCGATGTAGCCGATGGGAAGAGCCTTCTTCCCTGGTACAGCTCTGTGGAAGCCCCTGGCGTTAGGCTAGAGCTTCATCCTCGGGACCCCCAGAAGGTCAAGGGTCTCTGCATAAATGACATTGAGGCTGCTACCTCCATCCATGAGTACCTTAGAAAGGTATGTTGACGATGATGGGGTCGACGACGAGTGGGTACACCCCTAGTTTGGGGACGTGGTCCGGGTCGTCATCACGGTCGAACGTGATGGACGTATCAGACCAGTCGAGGTAGTGGGGGGTCACAACCCACACGGAGAATACTTCCTGACGCTCCCTCTTGTGCTAGCACGGTGAAAGCCGGGTCAAGGGCCCCTTGTAGATCATATAGCAATTGTAGACCTCAGGAAAGCCATCCTCCTTATCATCGCCCTTATCCTTGGGGTCTTCCTTCTTATCGTCTTTCCCAAGGCCCAAGCTCTCAAAGTATTTCCAGATCATCCGGTAGTCTTTGAGGTTGTGATTGGCAGGCCCCTCGTGATAGGGGCACGGCTTTTTTAGCATCTTGTCGAAGAGGCCCTTCTCGGGAGGACCTCAGGGCTTCTTGCACTCGGTGGTGGCCACGTGCTCATCGGGGGTGGCTTCGCGCTTGCCCTACTGGTTCTTCTTCTTCTTCTTCTTCTTCTTGTTACTGTTCCTCTTGGCACCCTGGTTCAAGCTCTCAGGGTCACCTTGCTTGGCTTTCCCCCTACCCTGGTCGTCTTCGAAGAAGGCACTAACAGCCTCCTCTCCAGCAACATAATTGGCGATGACGTCCATCAGCTCATCAGCGGTCTTCGGGGGGTTACATCCCAGCTCCTGTACCAGCTCCTTGTAGGTAGTCCCGGCAATGAACGCCAGGATCATATCATTGTCGGGGATGTGGGGGAGCTCGGTACGTTTCTTGGAAAAGCACCGAGCGAAGTCACAGAGGGACTCCTCGGGCTTCTGCTTGTAGCTTTGGAGGTCCCATTTGTTGCTGGGGCACATGTAGGTTCCCTTAAAGTTCCCCTTGAACACCTTGATGAGATCGGTCCAGTCACAGATCTAATCAGGGGGAGCTCCTCGAGCCACCTTCAAGCGGTGTCTGATAGGAACCAGGGGAGCTAACGGATGATGGCATGATCGTTACGCGCCCTGCCCAACTAGCATGCCAACTTGAAGTCAGCTAGCCATAGCTTGGGCTTGGTCTCATCATTGTACTTGATGAGGCTCATGGGGGATGGAAGGGATTCGGCAGCGGCGTCCTTCGAATCGCCCTGCTTAAGGCTCAAGGGCCCGGCGGCTCGGGGACCGGTGCCGGTCCTCGTTGTTGTCGTAGCGCCCGCCCCTATGTGCGTTGTAGCCTCGCGCCTTAGCATCACCACTCTTGCATCGGCAGTTCTTGTTGATGTTGCAGCACGTGTCTCGAGGCTCATGGTTGTCATGGATGCGCTCATGGACGGGGATCGCCTTCTTGGGTCGGGAGGCATCCTCTTGATGGACTGAACCCTCCCTCTAATTTTGGGAGGGTTCGGGGGGTTGCTCTGAGATGGCTCCTCAATGTCTCGAGGCTGAGCTCTCGGCCTGCTATGTGGCAGCTACCTCGGGGAGTCCCTGAACCTCCTGCTGGATGCCACGAGCTTCGGGATTTGAGGGGGCTGGCATGTTGCGAAGGAGCATGGTTGCTGTGATGATGTTCTGGCTAGCATGGTTGAAGATGGGGCACTTGACTACACCCCCCAATGATCTGCCATTGGACTTTCAGGCTCTGGCTCGAGCCCTTCCACTGGGTGAATGTCCACACTCCTGCTCGAGGGTTCGCTCGAGCTGGCACAAATGCTCCCGGTCCTCGTCGAGCTTGTCTCACATCTCCCAGAATTGCGCGAGCTGGGTGTCTTGGGCTTCCTGAGGCAACCGTGCATCGCTTGGTGCACCTAGTGGCTGCTCCTCCTGATCCACTATGATGAGGGCGCCTCCTGTGGTAGCCGCAGCCGCGACCATGGCCGCGGGGTCGATGGTGTCGGTGCTCGACGCAAGGCTCTGTCGATGTAGAAGCACTCGCACGTGGGGTCGTAGATGTCGGAGTCAGAGTCGGGGTTGCCGAAGTAGAAGATGGGGAACTATCCCCACCGCTCCAAATCCAACTGGCATCGCATCTTGCCGAGGGTGTAGTGCCTCGGGCCTGGAGTCTCTGAAGATTCTGGGTGCTCAAAGGTCGGCATGGGAGTCAGCCGGTCCATGGTAGTGTGAAGGAGGTGCCCCGGGATGTCCTCATACACACTCATGTTGGTGCTTACTAAGGAGGAGTGCAACTTGGCATTGTTGTTGAGACCGAACGAAAATGGTTGTCGGGACCTCAACAGCCCATGCGAAAGAAAGTCAGGTGGCGTTGAGGCCATGCCCGCTAGGGAGGCCATCCCTGACCCCCACGATGAGCACATGACGAAGCTGAAGTCTGAGTCATCGTGGTGATCTACTGACCCATCCCCCATGGCCAAACTCAGGTCAAACAGGTTTCCAACCAGGGACCCTGCTTCGCTGGTCGGCCATGAAGTGGCCATGGCGAGCACTGTCACGCCCATGTGATGATGATGGTTGCGCCGGTCACGCCTCCTCCTGGTCATAGGGGCGTGATGGCGGGACTGGTGTGCGGCCCTTCCTGAATACGTGGTCTCACGATTGCCTCCACTCGAATCTCCGACCGAGAGGAGGACCATGTCATAGCCGTGCTCGAGTGACATGAACTCCAAGCTCCTGAACCAGATCACCATGGTGAACGGGAATGGCGGGACACAGTCGGCCATCCAGAAAATGGCGGCAAACGCTGGTGACACGCAGACCCCTACCTGGCACACCAACTGTCAGTGTCTTGACCCCAGGGGCCTAGCACCAACGAGTAACTATGTGTTGCGTGCTCCCTAATCCGGTGATGCAAGAAGAACACAAGGGTTTATCTTGGTTCGGGCAAAGAAGGCCCTACGTCCAGCGGGGGGAGAGATTGTATTATCTTACACCGAGGTGCTTGTACAGGGGTGATACAAGCGAGTGTATATGAACTCAGGGTGGCGAGCAAGGCCTAAGCCTAGAAGCGCTATGCCTAAGCCCTATAGCTAGAGTACTTGAATTTCTCTAAATGTTATCTGTTGCTTGTTCGATTGCTCTCTTCGACTCCAGGTGTCCCCTTTTATAGACCAAGGGGAGGCTCAAGCGTACAGGAATCCTAGGGCGGTCGCAGGTGATGACGTTGAGGGGGCGATGCCAATCATGTCAAGGTTGTTGCAGAGGCATGCACTAGGCGTGGCTGGCCCTGTAGCGATGTGCTTAGAGTCGATGGCTGTCCATCACGCATGTCACGATGACGCCCGTAGGTGGTCAGTGAAAGACCCGTGCCCATGCTGGGAGGTGCGAATCCCCATATACTTCGCGTCAGGAGTTGTTGGAGCGCTGACCGGAGGTGTCAAATTTTGACTCAAGGGGTGGCCGAGGGCGTCAAGGCCCGAATGGATAAGGCCAAGCCCTGGGAAATGTGGTACAGACATTGGTAAATGTGTCTCGAGGGGGCGCCTGATAGCATACAGTGCTCGGTATGGTGTCGTAGTATAGTACGAACCACTGATTTCTCGGGTATGGACGGTAAAAGGAGGATTTGATCGCTGTACCCGGGCACTGTGACTGTGCTGTAGCCATGAGGTTAGGCAGGAGCTGGCGGATGCATTTATTGCCCCAGATTCATGTGGGGAGTAGGTGATCCGAAGGGGGAGTGGCAATTGATGGGGGGTCGTCCGCCTGCATGGAGGTCTGTCACTCGACAGGGAGTCGGCTGCCCGCTCCGTCACCCTGATGGGGGGTTGTCCGCCTGGGCAGGCGTCCGTCATTCGAGACTCCTGGTCGAATGGGAGATGGTCTTAACTTGGATGCTGCTTATGGGCCGGCCTAGCATGGCTCGACACACGCTGGTGGACCCTTGTTTCTCCGGGCTGGTCGTGAGCTTTCTTGGCGATTTGGGTTTGATTGCTTGGGGATTCATTTACCTGGATTGAGGTTTAAGATACCCCTTATCTGGGTACCTGACAGTTAGTAACTAGAAAGCAAAGCAATGATTAAACAACAAGCTCAAACAAGTCAACCATAAAAATGTGCGGCAACATGAATGCAACAATGCACGGTTTCTATCATGCTACATATTTTAAGGTAATTCATAAAACATTTATAATTGGCCTATGACTGTAAAGCATCTATACAGAAATAAAATCAAATTTATTTAATATTTAAAGTTAAATATTAGGGTGTTATAAACCAACCCCCCTTAAAAGAATCTCGTCCTCAAGATTAGAAGAATCAGAAAACAATTCTGGATATTTTGCTCTTAGATCCTCTTCCTTTTCCCAAGTAGCCTCATTCTCTGAGTGATACTTCCATTGTAGTTTACACCACATGATAATCTTACTTCTTGTGACTCTCTCGGTTGTGTCCAAAATCTTGGATTGACTCTCATCATAAGTCATATCTTTCTGCAAATCCACTTCTTCTATAGGAAACTCTTCCTTTGTGACTCTCAAACACTTCTTGAATTAGGAGACATGGAACACATTATGCACATTAGATAGGTAAGCTGGCAACTCAAGTTGGTAAGCTACTTCTCCTTTCCTTTCCAAAATCTTGAAAGGACCAATGTATCTAGGAGCTAACTTCCACTTGACCTTGAACCTCTTGAGATTCCTCATTGGAGACACTTTAAGATAGATAGTCAGATACTTCAAACTCAAGCTCTCTTCGATGAACATCTGCATAACTCTTCTTTCTAGACTGAGCTGCTTTTAGATTACGCCGAACCACTTGAACTTTCCCTTCTGCTATTTTCAAAACATCAGGACCAAAAAATTGTCTTGCTCCTGCTTGATTCTAGAACAAGGGTGTTCTACACTTCCGTCCAAACAATGCTTCAAAAGAAGACATCTTGAGACTAGCCTGATAACTATTGTTGTAAGAGAATTCAGCATAAGGCAAATTGTTGTCCCAACTATCACTAGATTCTAGGGCACAGGCCCTTAACATATCCTCTAGAATCTGATTAACCCTTTTTGTCTGACCATCTGATTGCGGATGATAAGCTGAACTAAACCTTAACTCAGTTCCCAAAGCTTGATGTACCTTCTCCAAGAATTTAGAAGTAAACTGTGTACCTCTGTCCAAGATAATCCTCTTAGGAATGCCATAAACACAAATAATTCGAGCCATATACTTCTCAGCCAACTGTGCTCCACTGTAAGTGGTCTTAATAGGCATGAAATGAGCAACCTTGGTCAAATGATCCACTATTACCCAAATAGAATCAAAACCTCTCTGAGTTCGAGGCAAACCCACAATAAAATCCATACTAATTTCATCCCACTTCCATTCAGGTATCTTCAATGGCTGCAACAATCCTGCTGGCCTTTGATGTTCTACCTTTACTCTATGAGAAGTATCACACAAGGCAACATACTCCCCGATGTCTTTCTTCATACCTTTCCACCAATAGTGCTCCTTTAGATTCTGGTACATCTAAGTACCTCCAGGGTGAATAGAATAAGCTGACTCATGACACTCCTTAAGGATAGTATCCTTGATCTTCTGAACATCAGGCACAACTAGTTTGTGCTTATACCAAAGTGTCCCTTCTTCATCAACACTAAATCGCGGGGCTCTATCTTCATTAACCAACTTGACAATCTCTTGAAGTTTCTCATCAGTTTTCTGACCCTTCCTGATCTCCTGTTCAAGTGTTGGTTCCACATCCATATAGGCTCCCTAAGTGTTAGCAACAAACCCCAAATTGAGATACTCAAATTCAGCTAGCAACTCTTGAGGTATCTCTATCACTTCTAATATGTTTAGCTGACTCTTCCAACTTAAAGTATCAGCTACAACATTAGCTTTACCAGGATGGTAGAGAATCTCCAGATCAAAATCATTGATTAATTCCAACCATCTTATCTGCCTCAAGTTCAAGTCCTTCTTAGTGAATATATACTTGAAGCTCTTGTGATCTGTATAAATGTTACACTTGTGATCAAGAACATAATGTCTCTAGATCTTCAATGAATGCACTATAGCTGCCAATTCCATATAATGAGTTTGATAGTTTAATTCATGTTTCTTCAACTGTTGAGAGGCATAAGCAATGACCTTACCCTCTTGCACCAACACACAACCCAAACCATGTCTAGAAGCATCACAATAAATAGTGAAGTCCTTTGTCATATCTAGCAGAGCTAACACTAGTGCTGTTGTCAACCTCTTCTTCAATTCTTCAAAGCTGGCCTGACACTGTTCAGTCCACTTGAATGGTTTATCCTTCTCTAGCAAAGCAGTCATAGGTTTAGCTATGGTAGAGAACCCATCAATAAACCTCCTGTAGTATCCAGCCATTCCCAGAAAGCTCCTGATATCCTTGACATTCTGAGGTGGACTCTACTTAAGAACATCTGCAACATTCTTAGGACTAACTGTAACTCCATCCTTGGAAATAACATGCCCAAGAAAAGAAACTTCCTTCAACCAGAATTCACACTTACTAAACTTGGCATAAAGCTAATGTTCCCTCAACTTCTGCAACACCAATCTGCGATGCTCTTCATGTTCTTCCCCATTCTTGGAATAAATCAGAATATCATCCATGAAGACAACCACAAACTTATCAAGATACTCCATAAAAACTTTATTCATCAAGTACATAAAGTAAGCTGGAGCATTGGTCAACCCAAAAGACATCACTGTATACTCATAAAGACCATATTTGGTGGTGAAAGCAGTCTTTGGAATATCACTAGGTCTAATCCTCAACTGATGATAACCTAACCTCAAGTCTACCTTAGAAAAGACACTAGCTCCCTTCAACAGGTCAAACATATCCTCAATTCTAGGTAAGGGGTACTTATTCTTAACAGTCACCTCATTCAAAGATCTATAGTCTACACACATCCTCTGTGTTCCATCTTTCTTTTCTACAAAGATTACTGGGGCTCCCCATGGTGATGAACTAGGCTGAATGAAACCCTTAGACTGTAATTCTCTAAGTTGTGACTTAAGTTCTTCTAGTTCATTAACAGCCATTCTATAAGGTCTCTTAGCTATTGGTGCAGTACCAGGTAACAAATCAATGATAAACTCAATCTCTCGTTCAGGTGGCATACCGGCAAATCCTCTGGAATGACATCTGGAAACTCATTGACAATTTTGATGTTCTCTAATGGCTCACTGCTGAGATGATTCATTGTTCCCTGATTTTTGGATGGCAAAGAAACCACAACATCTACTACGTCTCCATTAGGTGTAGTCAAGCTCACTGTCCTTTCTGAACATTTAATATTTTCCTTCTACTTGTTTAACCAACACATTCCCAAAATAAGATCAAGACCTTCTAACTCAAGCACTATGGGTCTAGCAGGAAATTCTGCCCCCCTTAAATTAACCTTCACATCAGGACACCAAACATTTGTAGCCATATTTCCCCCAGGTGTTTTAACGCTCACTCCACTAGGCATAAGTTGTGTGGCAATGCTATGTTTACGAACAAAATGACACCAATGAATGAATGTGATGTGCCAGTACCAAACAGAACTGAAGCTGGATGAGAATCAACAAGAATGTACCAAGCACCACATTTGTAGCTTCTTCCGCAGTCTCCACCTTGACGTGGTTCACCTTCCCAAAGCTCTGGGACTTTTATTTCTGGTGGCAAGCATTAGCATGATGTCCCGGTTGACCACACTTGAAGCAAGCATTGTTGGGAGCATTCTAGCGAGGAGCCTGATTATTCTGACGAGGGGCTTGGTTGTTCTGGTGCTGCACCTGATTACTGCCATTGTTGGTCTTGTTGTAGCGCTGACCACCTTGTTGTGCCTGATTCTTCCGCTACTGGTAAGAAGAACGCTGCCTGTAGTTCTAGGAGTTGTCGAAGCGAGGATGGCTGCTACTTCCCTGATCTTGGTACTTGTTGGCCTTCCTCTTCTTCTTCTTGTCCTCCATCTTGTTGCGCATGCTCTCAAGCACAATGGCCCTATCAACCATCTCTTGGAAGTTGGCATACTTGATGTTTGCCATCATGTAAGTGAGTCCATCATTAAGCCCTCCCAGGAAATGATCCTCCTTATCTTGGTCTTGCTCAACATCCTTGGGTGAATAGCGAGACGAAACAGTGAACTTGTCATGGTACTCACAAACAGACATGGAGCCTTGCTTCAGATCAGCAAACTCCTTCTTCAGCTTCACCAGTCTAGCTGGAACATGGAACTCCTTGAACGCCTTAGTGAACTGTGCCCAAGTGCTGCATGAGAAAAACGATATGAATCCCACCAAGAAGCGGCTGCTCCCTATAGCTGACCAGATTCATAGAGAACTCTCCCTATCATTGCACTGAGCGATCTCTAACTGTTTCTCCACATCCTTCACCCAATCCATAGCAATAAGAGGGTCAGGGGAATGAGAGAAGAAATGTGGGTGCCCCTTTAAGAACTCACAGTGCCTGTCCCTGGGTGGTGGTGGTGGAGCATTCTGATTCGAGTGCTGGTTCTGGACTTTATTCATCGCCATGTTCTGTTGGATCATGGCCATCATGGTCAACATGCCCTGCATGAACTGAGTCTACATGGCCATCATCTGCTCCACGGTAGGTGGAGGTGGTGGTGGTTGTGGGGTTATAGACCCCATATACCCTCGCAGCAGGACTTTGGGTTGCTTGGTCCAGACGGCCCAGACCAGAAGACGAAGGCTGGTCCATCATCATCCTGATTGGTGGGCCAGATGACAAGATAGAGCCCATGGTCTGCTACCGCCCATATCGGTGGGCCGCACGGGTGCTGAATGCTTCTTGGCATGCAAGGAGTCTTAGTCGGTTAGATCTGTTCGTGTACTCAAAGGATACGACGCAATGTAACCAACCATAGGGAAACCCTAGATATGTAACCTTGTCCCCCAGCTATGTAAGGTGAACAAGGACCCCCTAGAACGCACCTTCTTTCATCTGATCTGACAGGGTCTAATCTAATCTCATCTGATCGGAACCCTTGTACTCTGATACTCATCAATACAGTAGTAGAGACGCAGGACATAGGGTATTACGCTTCTGAGCAGCCTGAACCTAGATAAACCCTGGTTGTCCTGGTTGTTTGTCTTGTGTCTCACATCTAGATCGTAGGTCTTAGAGCACCCTCGCTGCAATCTACTACCTTGGGGTATCCCGTGGTAGACTGCCGAGGAGGTTTCATCGACAGTGGCACACCAGGTAGGGGGTGCGCAATCTGATCAGTAGGAGATCCAGATGGTTTCATTCCCTACTTCCATGGACTTTGAGGCAGGCGTCTCCCTCACCATCGGTTCACTCACATGGACCACCAGTGTGGCGATGTCCCTCACATTCGTGGGAGCAGCGCAGCCGGTCCCAGCTCTAGCTGTGATGCAGTCAGCCCTAGCACCGACCGCGCCAACCACGTCTCCAACAACCCAGATCTCGGGGCCGCCCCAGGGTCGTTTGAGCTGCCCATGACAAGGGCGGAGTTGATGGCCACACCAGCGGTGAACTAGCGGCTTCCTCGCTACCAAAGGAGGCACTTCGACAACTCCGATTTGATCGACATGATCGATTGGCACGAGGCAGGTCTGGCTGAGCTCCTCTAGTACGTGGAGTCTGCTCTTGCGTGGCTCTGTGAAAAGTACTTGGACTTCATCCTAGTCCGACCACGCCAGCGCAATCGCGCCAACCAGCCATGCCGCATGGATTCAAATCCGCATGTGGTTCGCGAGCCGCCACCTGTTTGCCAGGAGGGCAATGCTCAGCACTAGCAAGGATGTATGGGCCAAGCTGATGGCCCGTCAGACCAGATCCAAATCTGGCTCCGGCCTGAACATTTCCCGCTAACCGTAGAGGAGGACCATCAGCTGCTCGTCGGGGCGGGCCTCCTACTATGGTGGAGCGCTGTCAACGATAGCCCATGCCCACCCAGGGACGCCGTCAGCAGCGCCCTACGTGCAATTAGGCTCGTCACCCACGCCGACCAGATCTAACTCTGGCCGCTGCCGGGCTCCACCTCTAGTTAAGCTTGACGAGTTCATCAACGTGCATCAGCACCAGCACACGCTTAGCTACGCTGCTCACCAGGCCCAAGCAGAGCAGAGGCAGCAGCGCCGGATGCAGCAGATGCAACCTGCACCAGGGCCAGTAGATCCAATCGCCCCCAGCCCAAATAATATATCCATCTTTATGCATGAGTTGAGCAACGCAGCCACGTCCTACGTGAGAAACCTATAGAACGCTCCTCGGCAATGTGATGACCACCTCCTAGACCTAGATCCCAATCTGGTTCTGGTCCTGGAAGATCCAAGGCCCACTGTAGGCATGGTGGCCTTGCAGCAAATTCCTTCCGGGTCGGACGCTACGGTCCCCAAGGATGACGTCGCGTCTGATCTACTCTCTAGGCTCGATGGGACGCTCTCCGTCTCCATCGACCTTACCGAGTACCTTCTCTCCGACGAAGAGAGTCCTGACCCTGGAGTCAGGAGAACGTCGAGGAGGAGAGCCGGACCACGCCAGACCACCGGACCCGTTTTGCCGACATGGCACTAGGCACCCCTAGGATCCCGCCTAGCTTCAATGGTTCGGTATTCACGGTTAGCATGGACAAGTCTCCTATTCCAAACAAAACTAAGCAGGAGAGGCAAGCAAGGGAAGGCCACAATGCTGATCGAGAACGCCGCCTCCAACACAACCTCAATGGTGAATTCAACATGGTGGGGATCAAATCGTCCATGAGACTCCCACAGCCAACATTGCTGTGGCTATGGATCGGCTCAACAACCTTCCCCTGAACACACCCGGGGTCGAAGCGATCCATGATTTTTTGATCGCTGCCGAAGCACAGGTGGTTCAGCTCCGCTCTGTCGGTTCGCTGACCACGTCGCATCAGTCGCAGCGATCCCGGCGTAGTCGTCATCGCCAACTCATAGAAAGTGGCACCGAGAACATGTCTAATCAAGGAGGACCTCTGCTCGAACAGCCCCGGTAGGCCCACGCCAATGACGCCCCATGAGAGGTGCCGCACGATGATCAGCGCCAACACAGCAATCACAAGTGTGCGAACTGGCAATAGGCCAACCGCCGCACCGAGCGCAACCAAGAAGTCGAGCAGCCCCAAGATCACGATCTCCGTGGCCACCTCGATGAATGTTACCGTGCTCGGTGACATATGAGCGGACTAGCCCTGTTCTTGGAAGAACTCAAGGCCGTCCTTTGGCCAAAGAATTTTTGGATCGGAGACGTCAAGATGTACGATGGGCAGGATGATCCTAAGCACTGGATCATGCTGTATGAAGTGGCAGTCCGAGTAGCGGGAGTCGACCTATTCATCATAGCAAACTATCTCTCGAATCTCCCGATAGTCCTAAGCAATGTCGCTACCTCTTTGTTGCTCCACCAGCATGCCGGTAGCATCCATAGTTGGCCTCAGCTCAGGCAAATGTTCATCGACAACTTCAAGCCCACCTATGTGCAGCCGAACACCAAGTACATTCTAGCACAGGTGCAGCATTGTCCAAGAGAATCTCTGCGATAGTACATCCGGCATTTCTCCGACCTGTGGAATCATGTGATCGACGTCATCCCGGTAGAAGGGATTGACCTTTTTGTTGCTGAACTGGTCCAACCACGTCAAAGATATCCAAAAACTTACCGGCTGCTTGGCGTCCCTGAGCCGTTACATCTTTCGCATGGGCGAGAAAGGGCTTCCCTTCTTCGAACTGCTCAAAGCTAAAGAGAAATTCGAGTGGACGGAGGAGGCTGACGAGGCCTTCAAACAGCTCAAGGAGTACCTTGAGACTCGCCCAGTACTCACGGTTCCGCGAGAGGGCGAGGAGCTTCTCCTCTATATTGCTGCCACAACTAACGTGGTCAGTACCGTGATGGTGGTCAAGCGTGAAGAACCCAGGCACGTCTACGGGGTGCAGCGCCTAATCTACTACATCAGCGAGGTTCTTAACGAAACCAAGCAATGATACAACCTTGTACAGAAACTACTATATGCCCTCCTGATCACCAAACGGAGGCTCCTCCATTACTTCTAAGCCTACAACATCACGGTGGTCACAGAAGCTGCACTTGACGACATTCTCTACAACAGAGATGCTAGTGGCCGTATTGTCAAATACGCGTTAGTGCTCTCCAAGTTCACGCTGAACTTTCGCAGTCGCAACACTATGAAGTCTTAGGCCCTGGTTGATTTCATTATGGAGTGGTCGGACCTCAACCTACCCCTGGCTGATACGGCGGCCGACCACTAGAAGATGTACTTTGATGGTTCCTTGAACATCGATGGCGCCGGGACAGGGGTCTATTTCATCTCTCCTTCCAAGGACACGCTTCCCTATGTCTTGCGCATACACTTCAAGGCATCCATTAACGTGGCCAAGTACGAAGCGGCCCTACATGGCCTCCGCATTGCAGTCAAGTTGGGCATTAAACGGCTCCTGGTGTATGAGATTCTGCTCAGGTCATCCACCAGGTCAACAAAGACTGGGACATAATCAATGAAAAGATTGATGCCTATGTTGCTGAGATTCACAAGCTAGAGAATAAGTTCTATGGACTAGAGTTCACCCACGTACCTCATGCTGAGAACACAGGTGCGGATGAGCTATCTAAGCTCATATCATCTCAAGTTAAGTTAGTGCTGTTTTTGACTTTTTTCCTAAAAAGCTCAATACAACATATCATATCTTCTATCAAGCTTGGGGACTACGTGGGCCCATGTCACCTCATGGTGACTTGGACCCATTTTCTGTTCTTGGTTCTAGAAAGGGTGTTTAGCATTGACTACACTTCGCTGGTGTCTTTCTTTTGACTTTTTCTTAAAAAGCTCAATACAACATATTCTATCTTCTATCGAGCTTGGGGACTACGTGGGCTCACATCACCTCGCGGTGACTTGGGCCTATCTTCTATCTTGGTTCGATGCCCTTACCTCTATGGATTGTTCATGTTAGCATTTGAGTGATACTTCATGTCATGTGTTAACGTGGGCCCATGTCATAGGATGTGGAAATATTTTTCTTTTTTCTTGGAACACCATGCATCTTTTGATAGATCACCTTCCCTGATGAGAGTCATGGTCAGGAGCAGACTTACGAACAACTCAGGAGAAGCCTGGATGGTGCTTCCTAGTCAGCATCAGTGCTGGTCAGCATCATGTGGTCAGCATTAGTGCTGGTCGGCATCATGTGGTCTACATCTTCGCTACTCGGCATCACGTGGACTACATCTTCGTTGCTCAACATCACATGGACTACATCTTCGCTGGTCGGCATCATGTGGACTACATCTTCATTGCTCGGCACCACGTGGTCTGCATCTTTACTGCTTGGTACAAGTCAAGATGGTGACTCTCTCAAGAAACATGGTGCTCGGGGACTAGCTGTGGGGGTATAGACCCATATACCCTCGCAGCTAGACTTTGGGCTGCTCGGTCTAGATGGCCTAGACCAGAAGACGAAGGCTGGTCCATCATCATCCTGATTGGTGGGCTGGACAATAGGATAGAGCCTGTGGTCTGCTACCACTCAGGTCGGTGGGCCGCACGGGTGCTGAAGGCTGCTTAGCATGCAAGGAGTCTTAGTTGGTTAGATCTGTTCGTGTACACCAAGGATACGGTGTAATGTAACCAACCATAGGGAAACCCTAGATATGTAACCTTGTCCCTTGGCTATATAAGACGGACAAGGACCCCCTAGAATGCACCTTCTTTCATCTGATCTGACGGGGTCTAATCTGATCTCATCTGATCGGAACCCTTGTACTTCGGTACTCATCAATATAGCAGCAGAGACGCAGGACATAGGGTATTACGCTTTCGAGCGGCCTAAACTTGGATAAACCCTGGTTGTCTTGGTTGTTTGTCTTGCGTCTCACATCTAGATCATAGGTCTTAGCGTGCCATCGCCGCAATCTACTACCTCGGGGTATCCCGTGGTAGACTTCCAAGGAGGTTTCATCGACAGTGGTGGAGGATTCTGGTTGTTGTTCTGGTTGTTCCCACCAGAATCACTAATGCCATCAGTGCCTGAATAGGTCCTCCTGGTGTTAACCATCTGATGCAAATAACAGCAGGGTATAAGGATATGTAGTCTCAGTATATATAACAGTGCTGAATGTAAACTATGAATATAACTGCGACAACATAATGCCTTCTCTTATCAATGAACCATTTGACATAACCTCAAATATCACAATCACTGACAGATAGCCAATATATATATAATCTCCAAACTGATAGCTGATATGAACAAGTGATAGCAGGATATGACAGAATAACTGATATGATAAAGCGAAAAGAGAGATAGAGCATAATATATAGAGACCCAAACCCTGAATTAAGTAAACATAGTCTTAAACTTATATAAATATGATAAGTGTGGACATCACCCCACATCTTATCTCAATTATTACAAAGAAGCAAATCATCCATGCTTCATAATGATAAACAAGTTCTCACACCAATAAAGCAAAGAACACTCTAAGCACACTCACACTAGACTCACCATAGACTCAATAAGCTAAACGTTTAAACGTGCTAACGTAGCATTATTTATTACATAAAAGGGATGTTGTGGGGGTATAGACCCCATATACCCTCGTAGCCAGACTTTGGGCTGCTTGGTCCAGACGACCCAGACCAGAGGACGAAGGCTGGTCCATCATCATCCTGATTGGTGGGCCGAACGACAAGACAGAGCCCATGGTCTGCTACCACCTAGGTCAGTGGACCGCACGGGTGCTGAAGGCTGCTTGGCATGCAAGGAGTCCTAGGCGGTTAGATCTATTTGTGTACTCCGTGGATACGGCACAATGTAACTGACCATAGGGAAACCCTAGATATGTAACCTTGTCCCCCGACTATATAAGGTGGTCAAGGACCCCCTAGAATGTACCTTCTAATCTCTCCCTTTCATCTGATCTCATCTGATCAGAACCCTTGTAATCTGGTACTCATCAATACAGCATCAAGAGACGCAGGACGTAGGGTATTACGCTTCTGAGCGGCCTGAACCTAGATAAACCCTTGTTGTCCTGGTTGTTTGTCTTGCATCTCACATCTAGATCATAGATCTTAGTGCACCCTAACCGCAATCTACTACCTCAAGGTATCCCGTGGTAGACTGCCGAGGAGGTTTCATCGACAGTGGCGCGCTAGGTAGGGGGTACGCGATCTGATCTTTAGACGATCCAGATGGTTTCATTCCCAGCTTCCATGGACTTCGAGGTGGGCGTCTCCCTCACCATTGGTTCACTCATATGGACCCCCGGCATGATGACGTCCCTCACGTTCACGTGAGCAGTGCAGCTGGTCCCAGCTCCAGTTGTGGCACAGTCGGTCCCAGCACCGACCGCGCCAACCACGTCTCCAACAACCCAAATCTCGGGGCCACCCCCAGGATCGTTCCAGCCACCTATAACAAGGGTGGAGTTGATGGCCATGCCAGCAGTGAACTGGCGGCTTCCTCGCTACCAGAGGAGGCACATCAACAACTCCGATTTGATTGACATGATCGATCGGCATGGGGCTGGTCTGGCTGAGCTCCTTGAGTACGTGGAGTCCGCCCCTGCGCGGCTTCATGAAGAGTACTTAGACTTCATCCTGGTCAAACCATGTCAGCACGATCACACCGACTAACCACATAGCGCAGATCTAGATCTGTCCATGGTTGGCCGTCTGTCAGGTGGGCAACGCCCGGTACCAGCAACGATGTACAAGTCGAGCTAGTGGCCCGCGCCGACCAGATCCGAATTTGGCTCTAGCCCGAGTATCACCTGCTGACCGCAAAGGAGGACCACTGGCTCCTCACCGAGGCGGGCCTCCCACCGTGGTGGACCGCCAGCAGCACCCTACGTGCAATCAGGCTCGTCGCCTGCACCAACAGGATACAACTCTGGCCGCTGTCCAGGCTTCGTCTCCCGTTAGGCTGGACGAGTTCATCGATGTGCATCGACACCAGCACACACCCAGCCATGTCGATCGCCACAACCGAGCAGAGCGGAGGCAGCTGCGTCGGCCACAGCAGATGCAACTTGCACCAGGGCCGATAGATCCAAATGCCCGAAGCTTAAATCATATACCCATCTTACCGCACGGGTCGAGCAGCGCAGCCGCGTCCCACACGAGAGAACTGCGGAACACTCCTCGGTGACGTGATGACCACCTCCAGGACCTAGATCCTAATCTGGTTCTGGTCATGGAGATCGAAGGCCCATGGTAGGCATGGTGGCTTTGTAACAAATCCCTTCCGGGTCAGACGCTATGATCCCCGAAGAAAATGTCACATCAGATCTGCTCTCTAGGATCGACGGGATGCCCTCCATCTTCTTCGACCTTACCGAGTACCTCCTCTCCGACGAACAAAGTCCTGAGGTCCGGAGTCAGGAGAATGTCGAGGAGGAATGCCCGACCATGCTGGTCCACCGGACCTGTTCTACCGACTAGGCGCCAGGCACCCCTAAGATCCCGCCCAGCTTTGACAGCTCAGTATTCTTGGTCAGCGTGAACGAGCCTCCTGTTCCAAATGAGGCCAAGCAGGAGAAGCAAGCAAGGGAAGAACGCAACACTGATCAAGAATGCCAACGCCTCCTAGAGGCATAAGAAGTGAACACCGCCAACAACGGGGGCAACGGTGGTAACGGTGCAGGCCCTCAGCCGTGCCTCCTCCAACGCAACCTCAATGGTGAGTTCAACATGGTGGGAGATTAGATCATCCATGAAACTCCCACGGCCAACATTACCGTGGCCATGGATCGCCTCAACAACCTTCCCCCGAACACACCCTGGGTCGAAGCGATCCATGATTTTTTGATCGTCGTCGAGGCACAGGTGGTTCAGCTCCGCTCCATCGGTTCGCTGACCACATCACATCAGTCACGATGATCTCAGTGCAGTCATCATCGCCAACCCGTAGAAAGTGGCGCTGACAATGAGTCCAACCAAGGAGGACCTCTGCCCGAACAGTCCCGGTAGGCCAACGCCGATGACGCCCCACGAGAGGCACCACGTGATGATCAGCGCCAACACGGTAATCGCCAGCACGCCAACAAGCAATAGGCCAACCACCATGCCGAGCACAACCAAGAGTCGAGCAACCCCAATATCATGATCTCTGTTGCCACCTCGACGAGCATTACCATGCTCGGCGAGACATGAGCGGACCAGCCTCGTTCTCGGAGGAACTCAAGGCCGTCCTGTGGCCAAAGAACTTTTGGATTAGGGACGTCAAGATGTACGATGGGCATGACGATCCGAAGCACTAGATTATGCTATATGAAGAGGTAGTCCGAGCAGCAGGTGGCGACCAGTTCATCATGGCAAACTACCTCCCGGTAGTCTTGAGCAACGTTGCCACTTCATGGTTGCTCCGCCAGCACGTTGGTAGCATCCACAGTTGGCCCCAGCTCAAGCTGATGTTCATCAACAACTTCAAGCCCACCTGCGTGCAGCCCAACACCAAGTACACTTTGGCACATGTATGGCATCGCCCAAGGGAGCCAGTGCGACAGTACATCCGGCGATTCTCCGATGCATGGAATCACATGATCGACGTCACTCCAGCGGAAGGGATCAACCTTTTCATTGCTGGTCTGGTCCAACAACGTGGTTTAGACATCAAGAAGGAGTTGCTCCTCGAGCGACCAAGAACCATGGAAGAGCTCCTCTCCATCACCCACAGATTCGCTCATCTCGATGACGGACTGAACGAGGGGGACTCCCTTTTTCCCAACTGCATCTACCATCGCCACGATGACTACAACCGTGACAGCAACCAAGAGGGTGAGGAGCTTCTCCTCTATATTGCTGCCACAACCATTATGGTCAGCACCGTGATGGTGGTCGAGCGTGAGGAACCCGGGCACATCTACGGGGTGCAGCGCCCAATCAACTATGTTAGCGAGGTTCTTAACGAAACCAAGCAATGCTACAACCACATGCAAAAGCTGCTATACGCGCTCCTGATCACCAAATGGAAGCTCCTCCATTACTTCCAAGCCTACAAGGTCACAGTGGTCATAGAAGCTACACTTAGTGACATTCTCCACAATAGAGATTCTAGTGGCCGTATTGTCAAATACGCATTAGAGCTCTCCGAGTTCACGCTAAACATCCGCAGTTGCAATACTGTGAAGTCTTAGGCCCTGGTCAATTTCATCGTGGAGTGGTCGAACCTCAACCTGCCCCTGGCTGATACGTCTACTGACCACTGGAAGATGTACTTCGATGGTTCCCTGAACATCGATGGCATTGGGGTAGGAGTCTATTTCATCTCTCCTTCTAAGGACACACTCCGTTACGTCTTACGCATACACCTCATGGCATCCAATAATGTGGCTGAGTACGAAGCAGCCCTACATGGCCGCCACATTGCAGTCGAGCTGGGCATCAAATGGCTCCTGGTTTATGGCGATTCTGCTTTGGTCATTCTTTAGGTCAACAAAGAATGGGACGTAGTCAATGAAAAAATGGACGCCTATGTTGCCGAGATTCGCAAGCTAGAGAATAAGTTTTATGGACTGAAATTCACCCACGTACCTCATACCAAGAACACAGGTGCTGATGAGTTATCTAAGCTCAGATCATCTCAAGCTGAGGTACCACCTGGTGTTTTCATTGAAGAGCTGATTAAGCCTTTCCTGATCAGGCTTACGAAGCACCTATGCCTAGTATTGCTACCGACCAGCTCATAGTGACGCTCAGCGGCAAGGCAAAAGAGGTAGAAGATAGCTACCCCGGCCAGCAGGGATCTAATGACGGGAGTGAACAGCCGCCAGTTGTCGAATCAACTGAGCAGGCAGTGCCTCCTGAGCTCGACTGGAGAGAACCCTTTGTCAGATACCTGAATGACCACCTTGTTTCAGAGGATAAGGTTAAAGCTCAATAGCTGATCCACAGAGCCCGTGCCTACCTCATGGTTAATGGAAAACTGATGTGCAAGGCTCCAAGGTCCGTGATTTACCAGAAATGCATCACCCAGGTAGAGGGTTTGAAACTTTCGAAGAATATTCATGCGGGCACTTTTGGTAACCATGCGGCATCACAGACGCTGGTCGGCAAAGCCTAACGAGCAGGGTTCTACTGGTCGACTGTCATTTCTGATGCAGAAGATTATGTGCACCGGTGTAAAAAACTGCCAGATGTTTGCCAAGCAGACTCATGTCACTGCACATGAACTCCAGACCATCCCGGTTGCTTGGCCATTCTCATGCTAGGAACTCGACATGATCGGTCCCTTCAAGAAGGCTCCTCGTGGACACATGTGTGTCTTCGTACTCATTGACAAATTCTCCAAATGGATTGAGTACAAATCCATAAAGAAAGCCTCATCCGAGAAAGTGGTACAATACCTTGATGATGTTATCCACCGTTTCGGCATACCCAATACCATCATTACCGATTTAGGCTCTCAATTCACTAGCGATGAGTTTTTTGACTTTTGTGATGATAATGGCATTAAAGTCAAATATGTGTCCATTGCTCATCCTCAAGCAAATGGACAGGTGGAGCAAGCTAACGATATGATCATCGACGCCCTGCGCAAACGAGTATACCGAGATGACAAGGACCTTAAACCTGGTCGGTGGCTCAAGGAATTACCTACCATGGTCTGGGTACTGTGTACCCAACCCAGTCGCAACACTGGAGTTTCCCCATACTTCATGGTGTTTGGATCCTCTGCTGTCCTACCAGCCAAGGTCACACTCCTTTCACCGCGTGTCCAGCATTACAATGAAGCAACCTCGAACAAAGCTAGGGAAATCAATATCATCGCCAAAGAAGAGATAGCGCTCGAGTCCTGTGCTTAGACAGCTAAATACCTAGCTTCAGTGCGATGTTACTATAACCACAATGTCAAAGGCAGGCTATTCATGGTCGGTGACATGGTGTTATGATGAATCCAGAACACAGATGGTCTGGACAAGTTGTCATCCAGATGGGAAGGGCTGTTTAGGATCAATGCTATCACATGCCCGATGTCCTATCAGCTAGAGATGATGAAGGGTGTCGAGGAGTCCAATTCATGGCACATCAACCACCTCATACGCTTCTATCCATAGAATAAGATATGTACCCAGATCTTTGTTATTTAGATATTTAATACAGTTTCCTTCATTGTTTTCTTTTCCTATCACAATTCTATATTTGTGCATACATCTGTCATACATGCGCCCTGCATAAGTCTCAGTTAAATTTTGTTTTCTGCCCGACGAGAACGGCTTGACAAGGCACTATCCCGAAAACTCTTACGATGTGTTATAGCTCCATGCTACATGGCACAAGGAGATTTTAGCAGCCGCTCTCTAACGATGCTAGGTACCTAGGTCCTATGTGGTTCACTAGTGCATCCCTAGTTACCTGACAGAGTTAGCTTGCTTCGAGGCTGGGGGCAAAACTTAATTGATGACATCTTTTCAAAAAACAAACTACCATAAAATATGCATCTAAAAAAGAAAACGACAAAATGTTTACCACCCGCTTAAACATGCCTAACTTGTCTGTGTTCAAAGGCTAAAAAGTTTCCGAGCACCACCTGCTCGATACAACTTACAAATAATGTTTTTTACATAAAACATTGTTTATAGCCTACTGAGCACGATCACCTTGTGCAGGATCTTCAATAAGAATCATGTTGTCGACAAGGGCAGCAGCAGCAGGCATCAACGAAGCCTGAAGGTCTTCGGCCATGGCCTCTTATAGCTCCAGTGCGATCCCGAGCATGACTTCTGCCAGCTCCACCTCTGGATATCTGGAGCAGACCACGGCAAGCGCAGTTGCAATCGCATAGTGGCCAGCTTCTACAACGAAACCCTGGATCGCCGCCCAAAGCCTCCTGCCCTGGTCGGCGACGACAACCGCTTCGTCCACGAGATCGGCAGGGTGCTCTTCTCCTTGGAAGATGGCCCTTAATACGGGCTTGATGTGGTCTGTCATGGCCTGCATCTTTCCTTGCAGAACAGAGATGGAGTCCTCTAGCACTTGGAACTGGGCCAGATAGCGTTCTTGCAGGCCTACAACAACAAAGCAATGGTGGTTAGCATATCCTGGTCTGTCCAGTATGTGGCAGACTACACAAAACAATTCTATATTGTTATACATACCAGTCAGCTCGACGATCTATGCCTGGTCCGCCTTGGCCTGCTCCTCAGCGGCCTCCTTTTGGTCTAGCAGGCCAGCTAGCTACCGAGCCATGGATTCTTGCTGGCCGTTCAATCCTACAAGAATCACCCATAAATACACAACAATGATCAGTGTGGGAGAGAGAGGTCTACTTACTCTTGTTGTCATCCTCCAAGGCTTCTACCCTACGGTGCAGAGCGGCAATCTCCTCCTTGTGCTGGATCTCACGCTCCTGGTAGACCTGGGCCTGTGCCTCTAGATCGGATTTGGCTTCCTGGAGGGTTTTGCATTCCTCCCAGGTCACTGCAAATCGATCTATGGTCTTGCCACACTGAGCGTTGGTCTCCTGCAGCGACTATATACACCACGGATTGCCTAGTGAGTTTTCATCTAAACGATGAGCTCAAATCATACGAGCAAATCTTGATCAGACTTTACCTTGATCCTATCCAGCAGCACCTCCACCGCGTCATAGACACTCGCGTCGATGTCGTCCTCCAAAATCTTCTCATATGATACAAAGCTATCCTTCCCTAGCTTGCATGACATGTAGATGCGTTGTGTGGGCAGGTCGGCGTGCGGCATCTTCAGCACCCTCAGCACCTCCTCGAGCTTAGGAGGCGCTAGTGTGCTTGGTTCCTCCTGGCCTGGCGTACGCTCCTGCAGATGACCTATTGCGGCAGTAATTGGCCTGAACGATACTACCTACCCCTCTGGATGTGGAGCCGGCATCCGGGTCAGCCTGGTTGGTGTCGCAGTGCTACTGGCCCCTCCCCTTGCCTAGCGGACTGTGCTGCATCGCCAGTCCACACCTACTTGGCAGATGGTGCGGTGGTCTGGCTAGGTGGCGGTGTTGACATCGTTGCCAGAGGAACACGGCTGTAGGACACATTATAGTCATATTTTATTCACAACAAATACAAAATCAAGTAAATGCAAGATATGCGAACTCGGTGACACTTACCCGACTGACTGCCGGAACCCTCCTCTGAACTATGGGGCTATTCTCCCACTCGGAGCACCTAGGGCCCTGCCTGTTACCTCGCTGCCATGCCCGGGGACTTGGTCCGATGCCTCGTTGGATCAGCTCATTCCAATGGAGTTTATCAGAGAAGTTGGCTACCTGGCCTCCTCGGTGCCCCAAAGACGAAGCCAATCCGGATGGAGACATGGCTGCCCTGTGTGGCGTAGGCAGCGGCAATGGTGGTGGTCGTGCTGACGCCTCGGCCTATTCTGGCCGAGTGGTTGAAACAATATTTCCCCGCTGAGGGGGAGGAGTAGGTGGCGGCCTGGCCCGCACGGACCTCCTAGGTGTCGTTGTGGACGGGGGCCCTGGTGTCCTCCCCGTCGAAGGTGTCTAGGCTTGATGTTTCCTTTAACGCTAGTTCACCATCAGAAGGTCATCGTCCGATGACTTCAGGGTGGCCAGGGCATCCCTTTCCTAGCCCTTTCTGCTCTACCGTCTAGGCTCAAGTTGCCCCCGGACAACAGAGTAGAGGGTTTCTTTGGCTTGGTGGCCTCTGCCATAAGCCACTTACCCGCTGCTCAGCACCTGGCCAGAGTAGCGAGGACTTCATCATCACAGGGCTGGAGACATCAGTTGTCTCTCGCCTAGCTTGAGCCTTGCTTCGATAGCGGGACTCATCGGTTCTGTGCCAGTTGGCCTGCGCCTCACCCTGAGGCCATGGCTCCACCGCCACAGGAGAAATGAAGACCTTCTGATCCTGTCCAAGCAATGTTTCATAGTCAGACGATTCATGTTATACAGACATCATCACATACCAGTGTACACTAATCAAATCAATGTGTGGAACTGGTCGGCTTACCTCTGATGGTGGTCAGGAAAGATCGTACGGCAGTGCATGTGTTTCTAGGAAGCTGGTGGTTGGGTCAAATTTCTCAAAAAACAAGGATATACACTGGTCACCGCCTCTGGCGTCATCATGCAGGGTTAGCCCAGCTAGCATACTCATACAAGTGGTTCACCCACTCCTTGTACGGCTAGATCCGGCGTATGAACCACGTCCCTACCACCAATGCTCCATGGACAATCTTGTTGTCAATCAAGGTTAGCAGCTCATTCACCTAATGCATCTCATCTGGAGTTGGTGGATCTGACCACCTTGAGTTGAACTCCGGCACCTGCGTCATGTCGCAGGGCACTCTTCTCCCTTCCACATCCTGGCTCATATAGAACCAGCAAGTATTCCATCCTTTCATGGCCGATTGGTACTGGCTCCCTAGCCAATGCGCCTTCATCCCGTCGTGAAGATGCACATAGCACCCACCAATGACTTGGGACCCTCCCGATTCAGCCCGCTTCTTCCTCAGCAGAAAGAAGTGGCAAAAAATGTTGAAGTGGGGGTCGATACCCAGGAACATCTCGCAGTAGGCAATGAAGATGGAAATGGAAAGAATGGAGTTGGGATCCAGATTGTAGATCAAAATCATCCAATAGATGCACAGGTCACGAAGGAACCCATTCATGGGTATCCCTAATCCCCGTGTTACCATATCTTCAAAAACTACAAATTCCCCATCTCGAGGATGGGGGGAAACGTCACCTCACGGCTCCCGCCACGCCTCCATATCATACGGCAGCAGCAAGCCCTCCTCAGTAAGCGCTTGCAGCGACTCCCATGTGGATGTCGACTGCTGCCATTGCGGCCCCGGCACATCAGACATGGTCACCTTCCCCGTCTTCTTGGCTCCCTTCCTCGCCATCTCCTCTGAGGGTGGTTGGTTGCGGGGGTGAGTGGAAAACAGCGGCGGGGTGAATGCGCTATATCCATTCGGTTGTCTAGGACTAGGTAGACAGAATGCTTGAGAAGACGGAGAGAGTGGGGGTCGAAATGAATGCGATACGAAAACCATTCCCCCTGGTGGCGCCCGCTATTTATACTAACCGGGTGACGTCGTTTTGACTTCTAGGGTCGGACCCCGCTTGACTCATGTGGACGCGGCTTGGTGAGCCGTCCTGGTCCGGAGTGCGCGTGTGGGCCAGGATACTTTAGTTCCCCCATGTGCACGATTGTGTATCCAACCCCACTTGTTGCGCACGTGTCCGGTAATCTGGGGATTTAATCTCAGATTTGCTTTAAATTATATATTCCCTTCCGCATTTATCCTAGATTTTTCATAAAATCTGGGGACTAATTTAGGTAGTTCTTTACCTAGTGTTGCTTGCGAACCACGGGTTCTCGGTGTCCTTGATCTGATCGATCCTGTGACCTATTCTGAGCACGCCTGGGGACTGCGCGACAGTTTCTTACCCAGTGCTAGTTGCGACCCACGGGCTCTCGGTGTCCTTGGCTCGGTCAAGCCCGTAGCTTGTTTTGACCACACCTGGGGACTACAGGACAGGTGGAACACATCGAGTCCTTTCATACTGGTCTCGATTAAGTTAGTGCTATTTTTGACTTTTTTCCTAAAAAGCTCAATACAACATATCCTATCTTCTATCGGGCTTGGGGACTACGTGAGCCCATGTCACTTTGCCGTGAGTTGGGCATGTTCTGTCCTTAGGTTCTAGAAAGGTTATTTAGCATTGACTACACTTGGCTGGTATTTTTTCTTTTGACTTACATTTTCTATCTTCTATCGAGCTTGGGGACTACGTGGGCCCATGTCACCTCATGATGACTTGGGCTTATCCTTTATCTCTGGTTCGATGCTCTTACCTTTATGGATTGTTCATGTTAGCATTCCAGTGATACTTTGTGTCACGTGTTAACGTGGGCCCACATCTTAGGACATGAAAAGAATTTTTCTTTTTCTTAGAATACCATGCATCTTTCGACAAATCACCTTTCTTGATGGAAGCTGTGGTCGAGAGCAGACTTACGAACTGCTCGGGATGGCACTACATGGTCGGCGTCCTTGCTGGTCAGCACTAGGTGGTCGGTGTCCTTGCTTGTCGGCACTACGTGGTAGGCATCCTTGCTGGTCGGCACTACGTGGTCAGCGTCCTTGCTGGTCGGCACTACGTGGTCAGCATCCTTGCTGGTCAGTTCTACGTGGTCAGCATCCATGCTGGTTAGCACTACGTGGGCAGCATCCTCGCTGGTCAGTTCTACGTGGGTAACATCTTCGCTGGTCAGCACTACATGGTCTGCATCTACACTGCTCGGCATAGGTCAAGATGACGATTCCCTCAAGATACATGGTGCTCGGGGACTAGCTGTGGGGGTATAGACCCCGTATACCTTCGCAGCCAAATTTTGGGTTGCTCGGTCCAGGTGGCCCAGACCAGAGGACGAAGGCTGGTCCATCATCATCCTGATCGGTGCGTCGAACGGCAAGACAGAGCCTGTGGTCTGCTACTGCCCAGGTCAGTGGACCGCACAGGTGCTGAAGGCTGCTTGGCATGCAAGGAGTCTTAGTTTGTTAGATCTGTTCGTGTACTCCAAGGATATGGCGCAATGTAACCGACCACAGGGAAACCATAGATATGTAACCTTTTCCCCCGACTATATAAGACGGACAAGGACCCCCCTAGAACGTACCTTCTAATCTCTCCCTTTCATCTGATCTCATCTGATCAGAACCCTTGTACTCCGATACTCATCAATATAGCAGCAGAGACGCAGGACGTAGGGTATTAAGCTTCCGACCAACCTAAACCTAGATAAACCCTTGTTGTCCTGGTTGTTTGTCTTGCGTCTCACATTAGATCTTAGTGCGCCCTCACCACAATCTACTACCTCGGGGTATCCCGTGGTAGACTGTCGAGGAGGTTTCATCGATAGACGTCCTAGTCAATCCTAGTACGGCCTCCAGCTGCTCCATAGGGGATCTGTTCACGTGCAGGGGACAGTACTAGCCACTATGGTGGAGGTGGCACCACCCCTGTGATCTGCGCCTCAAGCTATGCCAACCTCCTCCTGTCTTCATCTGACTGTAGACGCATCTGACTTAGAACCAACAAAGTGAAGTTCAGCTGCACCATGAGCTAAACTATGGCACGCAACCTCAGGTCCTCCCCAGCAGTAGAAGCAACTCTAGCAGAAATCTAACCATGGGTACAGTGAGGGTAGTAGCGATGTGCATCCTCACTGATCAAGTGAAAGTACTGATCCCTATAAGCAAATAGGGCCTGTCGTGCTGCATCCGTTATGCCTGCCAGCTGGGTAGCTGTGTCTGCTGGCGCCTCGTGGACTGAAGCAACTCAAAGAGCACGAAGTGTAGGGTTCGGGCAGTCAACATAGCACCCAACCCTCCAGAAGTCTGCGTAGACAGGGTGGCTCCAGAACTCGCTACAGTACTCAATTCTGACCATCCCATGGCCGAAGAGCTGGTGAAGAAGTCTCATAAGGTGAGCATGGAAGAAGTCATCGCCACTGTCACAAACAGTGAGGGTGACGATCCAACCGTCGTGTGCCTGGTACACTCCCTGGACTCCATGGCCTCTAGGACCTCCAAGGCCACCAGGTCCTCCTAGCCCTCCTGGTCCATCTGGACCTCCTCAACCTCCTAGTCCTCCAGCACCTGGTGCTCCAGGGCCTTCTGCACTGGACCTCCTGCGCCAGGTCCTCCTCCTGGTGCACCAGTGTTGGGTGCCTGCTGCCCATCCTGGTCCTCTGCCTGCTGCTGTGGGATTAAAGCCTGGCACTGTATGTACTGACCCCCATGTCCGAGGATCACACCATCGTCAGGGTGCTGGCTAGGTCAGAACTCATAGTGGTGCACGCGTCTGGTCATCAGGTACTCTATGGGACGCCAAGAATGACGGTAACCAGTGGAGCTCTTGCGACAGGTCAGAAGCTGGCGCACCATCTACTAGTACGCAAAGATCAAAGACATGCAACAAACAGTTAATAGATCATAATAAAGAAATAAATATGTCTATGATCAAAGGATGATATATATGAAGAGTGCATGCATAGATATCTAGAGATAATGATATAAAAGCTAGAAATAAATTGAGGTAAGAATAGCATGCATTATGTGGTATTTGTAGTGAAACAAAAATAGCATAGAGACATGCATATAATGATCATAATGATAAAAGCAAGGTAATAATTTGAAGATAAGGTAATAAATGATCAATAAAAGATAATAATAATAATGGCTAAAGTAAATGCATATCAAGGTAATGAATAGGATAATAAGTGAAACATGCTAATAATGATGAGATATGCAATAACTTATAAAAGGTCAACCTAAGATGGCTATTTCTAACTAAGGCTTCGTGATCCTACGGTCAACACGGCTCTGGTACCACTTTGTCACACCCTGGTTTTGGAGGATTAAAACCAAGGCAAAAGCTCATGTGCGCCCGGATCAAATTACACACATGAACGACAAATTACATGGTCCAATAAGCACCGTGTTCAAATAAAACAATAATATAACATTTACATCGTACCATTATTACATCACAGTCATCAGAGTAAAGCAGAATATAAATAACATCATCCAAAGCGAAAGGCAACTAAATGACGTAGACGTAGCGACTCCATCTCGCCATAGGAAGGTGGATGGTAGCATCACGATGCCTAATATCCCGGATAGTTCTCAGGGAAGTCACCATCCGAGTCATCACTTGAGCATCCTTTATTTGGGAATTAGCAAGGGTGAGTTCTATGTCAAAACTCAGCAAGTACAGACGGAAAGTAATGACATACAAGGCTAAAACATGGTACAACTGAAAGGTAGACTGCGATAGCATTTTTTTAATATAGCAACTAAGATTTAACTTTGCAACCTATTCTCTAATCAACTTGGATGAAGCACCCAACCCTTTATTAAGGTTCAAGTAGTATTTAATGAATCATTTAACATCACAGATATAAGCATATGTCATTAAACATGAGATAGCCATCTCAAGGGGAACATAGAATAGTCATCCTGATAAAACCCAAGGTAGCAACCTCAAACAATATCACCACGATTTAACATCTTAAACCATTTGGTTAATTCATGTGAGGATCTAGGCCACTCATGACCGTGAGCACGGACGATATACCAATTTTAACTCTGCATAGAGGTGTACACTTTCACTCCAGATTGTGATTACTCTTTATGCCCGAGGGGATCATCCTCTTAGCCCATTACCGAGATAGGCTGGCAAAGGTCACAATGAGGTTCTTCACAAGGTCATAGGTAGTGGTAACTCAATCAACAATGTTCCAAGTACATGAGAGATGAAACATCCTCAATTTTCCATGAAGGGAAAATACACAGAATGGTGAATAATTCAATAGTTTGAAGCTCAAACCATCATATCATCCAGCGTTAGTTGATACAGTAATCCATACTTCGAACAAAAGAATACATTTAGAAGGGATTACATAAATAGTTCATCGCCACACTGGCGGGATCATCAGAGTAGCTGCAGCATCTGGAACAGCTGCGGAAGGCGGAAGTACATAAATCTCCAAAAGAAGCTTGAGCGTAGGAACGAGACGTCTACTCCTCCTCATCATCATAGTCGTAGTTGGGCTCACCTGCCAAATAATTTTCAGTACGGTTTGTACTGGCCACATCTCCCACCCCATGCTTTGCTTTTGCTATGTAGTATTTGGTGGGATGCAAAGGATGTAATCAATTCGACCTAATATGTGGCTGTAGTCTCCTATGCGAACAGTGACCAATATTATATAATATAATTCATCAAGTTTTAATCCATCTCATCCACACATCCAAACCCATTCCATCTCCATCACACACATCTCACCCTCTCGCACTCAGTCGACAGGTCCAACTCCCTCTCGGAGCCTGTCTCAGCGGCTCACAGCCGGAAGGGTAACACCAAGGGGAGAAATAGAAGGACTCCTCTCACTACTCCCGAGAAGCGTGGGTCTTAGGAAAAAGCCATACCAGTGGCTCGCGGACTATATATATAGATTTTTAAAACTCTGCAGAGCGTGTATTCCTGTAACCACAAGATCACTATCATCGGCGGTGCCCCGCCTAAGCTGATTCTGGCTGCTTTCTAACCGGTGCAATGCCACCCTACCACTCAGTACTGAGACATCCCGGATCGGTACCACCGGCACACTGAGACTGTGAGACATAGTACCGGGCCTCTGAGGTCACTATGTTGTCTAAAGAGGGTGTGGGTCTCCACGCCCGTACCTCCCGACACTATCTGCTAACCACCTAGTAGTAGTGGCACCGTCCTAGCTAGTCAGACATCCATCTCCCACCCATACAAGAGCGAGTGGTGAGCACGTAAGTCCCAAGGTTCCGGTCCTCAAGAGATATCAGGTCCTAGGGGGATCAGACAGGATTATCTTCCCTTATGGACTACAACAATCCGTGCTACAACAGCACCTTCTACCCGGGGCTTCGCTCCATGAAGGTTCTCACCCCCAGGATCTCCTTATGCCTCACAATGTGCCCACCACAAGCACCTCACACGGGAATGCCCAGAACACATTCCCCGGCAAGACTCGCGCACATGGCTCGTCGTAGAATCCTGTCTGATCGACTCAACCCTCACCACACACCCAAGACGCACACAGCACTCTCCCCGAGTAATGTGGCACCTCGTGCCTTAACCATATAACCATGCTCTCCACCACGCATCATCATCACACAGATATAAGCGTAGTAGAAGTAAGGCATCATAAGTAAATAAGCAAGCGTCTAGCCTATCAGCAGGTGTGCAGGAGTATGGTTGCGACAAGGTTAAGGCTCATCAGACAGTACTATCATGCAACCTATCATCAGGTGATAATCATAATTAGAGCACTAGCAACTAGATATTATGCCATGCGTAATAGGATCTACGAGGTTGGGTGGGGTGTGGTACCTGCGAAGTCATCTCTGAGCTCCTCCTCGTACTCGTAGTCGTCCTCCTCAAACTGCTCCTCCTCTGAAACGAGACATAATAGCCGCGTTAGCAGCTCCTATAGAGTCAACACAAAGAAGCAATAAAATTCAATAACTCCAAATGCACTCATACACAAGCCTATGACGTAGAGCTCATTTTTATGAAAATTTGGACACTTGGTTCATATTTTTCGGAGTTCGTATGAAGAAGTTATGAATTTCTAAAGTTTATTCTATTTTCTGAAAAAGAAAAGGGCAGATTAACCTGGTGCTGACACGTGGCAGCTTCTGATTGGGCCACGTGGTGTGCAGGAACAGTGTAGCCGGGGTTGTGCTGACGTCATGCTGACGTCATGCTGACATCAGCACTGACGGGGGACCCAGTCAGTGGCTGACAGGTGGGGCCCATGGATCTGGTCATTGACAGGTGGGACCAGGTCAACGGTCAACGTTGACGGGTCTCGACTGGGCCTCGGAGGGCCTAGACAGGGCTGGATCTGGGCCGGGTTGGGTCGGCCACTGTACACTCGAGGGTACGATTCGGGCGACCCCTCGAGGACGGAGCTTCGCTCGGGCGAACGTACTAGCCTTAAGGACGAAACTTCGCCCGGCGAACGGGCCTGCCCTCGAAGACGGAACTTCGTTCGCACAAAGGAGCGGCCCTCGAGAATAGTGCACCCCTCGAGACTCGTAAAACAGCACGTTTCCCACATTTCCTGGGATTCGACCTTATCCGGTGAGACTCGACCCTGTGGCCTCGAGCAGGATCCTCGACTCGAGCAGGTCCTCGATTAGAGCCAGGTCCTCGACTCATCGGATGGACCCTCGACTCGAGTAGGTCCTCGATTAGAGCCAGTCCTCAACTTCGTCGGATGGATCCTCGACTCGAGCAGGTCCTCGATTGGAGCCAGGCCCTCGACTTTGTCGGACGGATCCTCGACTTCATCGGACGGACCCTCGACGAATGTCGCTCATTAGCTGAGCTACGTGGCTGGTCGGCTGGGTGCTCCAACTTGGGGAAATCGACCCTCAGGCCGGTGGCGGTCAGCGAGGCGCGGCGGCGGCGTCCGGCGACGGCGAGGCCAAATTCGCCGGCGAAGCCGGGCGTTGGTCTCCATCTTTCTTCTTGCCTTTCGATTGGAGAAGCTGGGATCTCCATGAGCTAGCTACCGGGGCTAGTCGAGGCACGGCGGGGCATGCGCGGCTCGGCGGCCACGGCAGACGCTCCGACGGCCAGAGTCCGGGGAGGCCGGAGCTGCAAAAGTGCGTGGCTCCAACTGTGGCCCGTGCCGGCTCCAAGAGGTTGCCAAGAACGCGCTCTAGACTACAGCGAAGCTATTGGCCACGGTAAGGAAAGAAACAGTGGTAAGGGGAGCGAGAACGTCGACGATGTACTGGTGGCGGCCATGGATGGGGTAGGGCAGCTCACCTTGGTGGTGCTTCATCGTCCGCAGGGCTCGCAGATCGGCTTGGTGAAGGTGAAGCCGTGTGGTAGCACCACGGCGGTTTGGAGGAGCTCGACGTGCTCATGGGGGCCGAGGAGGCGTGGTGGCGAGGTGCGGGCTATTCCAGCGGATGGCGTTGCAGCCACGGCCACCCGTCTCCTCTTTCCTTCTTGGTCACTCTCTCCCTGGGCTAGGCAAGCAGGATGGCAGAGGTCTCACTAGTGCGGTGGCTGGGTCGTGGGAAACCCTAGAGGGCAAGGCGTTCCCCTTTTATAAGCGCGGCGGCCGGCCATGGAGGTGGCGGACGGCGGCGATGCGACAAGGCGCATCGGGCGGTCTCGGGTGTCCCGGTGTTAGGGTTAGGGTTCGGGGAGTGGTGCGGCGTGGGTAGGTGAGGATGGATGGCATCCGTGTTGTGATGGCGAGTCACGGGCGAGCAGCGGGCGGCGGAGCTTCGCCATTCCATTTCTGGAACGTCGGACGCGACGCGCGGTCAAGCAGAAGTGGCAGCTGATAGGCTGGGCCCGCCTGTCGACGAGAGAGGAGGGGAGACGCGGGCGCGGGCGTGGCAGCGGCTTGCTGGGCCGTCTCGCTGGGCCGGCGGTCGGTGAGCGGGCAAGCAGCGGGCGAGCGAGCGACGGGGCGCGGCAGTGCGTGGCGCAACGCGCGAGCACGACTGAGCCGACGCGCGAGGCAGGCCGGACGGGCCACGTGCGGCAGGCCGACGCGCGCGGGCGACTGGGCTGCTCGGGCTACTTTGGCCTTTTCTATTTCCTATTTTCCAAACAACAAACAACTATGCCACTAATCCATGTTAATAAGTTAGTGACCATGGTGGACACACCATGGTAGGTCCCCTAGGGTCTCATAGTCTCGGTGAATCCATTTCTGCGGTTAGTGGGCATCTATTTACACATGTGATAGAAGGTTATTCGATTCTATTAGTCATCACATAAAATCGAATAAGAGGCAAAACATTCTCTGGTAATTAAATGCAATGCTCGGGCTAACATCGGGTGCTATTTGTGCATCTATTAACGGGTTTCCTACATGACATCCACCATACTCTGGTAAACTTTAGAAAAAATTTTTGAAAGCCCGTATTTTCGGTGATCGGATTTCTAGGGTTGTTACAAGAGACGTACTCATAGCCGACGCCCCGGTCTATGGATCTACCAGAAATCTCATGCTAGAACTTGTAACACACGTCTCACCATGGCAATGGCACCCATCAGTAAGCTACCCATCTGCCCATGATGGTCCTACTAATAGACCAAGCCAATGCCCATTAGCCTGGAGATGTACGAAAGTCCCAGGTTGCCGCTCCACGAAAAGGACCACAAGGGGGAGGAGATACGAATGCCCTCGTCAACATGAGTCCCACTAGCATCTGTTTCCCCCGTCATTCACCGCCAACCAACGATGCGGATCAGCATCAACATCTCCAACGGCCAAAGCCAAGAGCCCACGGCTCCAACATGTTAAGAAGCAAGTTTTATCTTCATTAAAAAGGTGAAAGGTAAGTGGAGCACTAGCAACCTAATAACCTATCAACTAAAAACCCCATAGGTAATATCTGGGTAAAGTGGCTAGTCATTCCTATGTTTTGTTGATTTGAGACACATGCAATGTATTAATTAAAACTGAAATAGGCACAACATGGTCAAAAGGTGCCTACACTTGCCTTGGTTGATGTCCTACTGCACATAGTCCTCCGAATCCTACTGATCCTCCTTCACCCACGTCTCGTTCTCTATATGCCACAATCACATGACACGAGCAATACATGAAAGCAAACATACTTCAATTAGAATAGTACACCAAACATGATAACAGTAGCAAACAACAGCATATAAACATTCTACTCATCAAGACAATTCCAACAAGTATAAGATCACTAAAAATGGGGTTAAAACATGAAAGGTATGGCATAAACAAGACTAGGGCCTAATCTGCAGAAAATAGGACTGGAATCTGAATACTTTTGAACTACGAAGGACAATATCATAAATAAAGGAAACTGCAGTGTTGACGGTGGCAGCATTGACCGTGCTGACGGCCACGCGGCGGCGTGGGAGCGGCTGGGTCCTGTGGACAGGCCGTGGACCAACCCCGTGGACTGAGACCACGGGTCCATGGTGGACCGGCGGCAGACTGGTTGACCTCGGCGACCTCGGCCATGGTCGCCAGCGATGACTTCGCAATGGCGGGCTGCGGAGCATGTGAGGCCAGTGCTAGGCCATGCGCACGTTGCGCGTGTGCTTGCGCACGCGATGAGCGGCACGACCACGGCCGGGCGAGGCCGTAGCAGCGGGACACCACGATGGCGATGGCAGCACTCCTACAACGGTGCATAGCAGCGCGTAGAGAGGGTGAGGACGGCCGCAGAGGTAGTACCATGACCTTCGTGGTCACGCAAAGCTTGTGCACGTGCTCACCTTGGTAGCGAACGACGGCGAAGGCGAAGGTGACGGCGGCGGCGAGCTCGATGAGTTAGGGTTTTATGAACTCGCGAAACTAGATGGTGGCGGGCTAGGGTCGTGAAGGCGGCGCAAGGGGCAGCGCGAAGCGCCTTATAGCGCACGGTGAACTTAGGTCTGCGTGCGGGAGGCGCACGGACGTGGCGTGGGCAAGGCCGGACTTGAGCTTTGTGCCTATCTCCCTGAAGGAGACGACACTGTAGCTAGGCCCCACGGTTGGCGGGACCCACCGGTCAGTGACCGGGCGTGGGCAGGCGCGGTGCTGCTGCTCGCTAACGGCTGGGCTGCTACTGGGCTTGGCCCACGCGGGCATGAGCGGGGCCGCTGGTGTGCGGCCTGGCGGGCAGGTTGGGCTGCAGCCTGGCTACGTTGGTTGGGCTACTGCTGGCGGCCGATGGCACTGGCGGGCTATGGCCAAGCCTAGCCACTGTGGGCCTGCGGTTGCTGCTTCTACCTTGGCCGTGGCTGGCCGGTGCTGGCCATAGCCGGCTAGGGCTGGCCAAACTTGGCCACTAGGGGCTAGGGGTGGCCAGGGTCCACTAGGGACCGGCCTAGGCTAGTTAGAATAGGTTAGGTTAGTCTAGGAGTTAGGGGGGACAAGTTAGAGCATGTTAGTAACTAGAAAGCAAAGCAAAGATTAAACAACAAGTTCAAACAAGTTGACCATAAAAATGTGCAGCAGCATGAATGCAACAATGCATGGTTTCTATCGTGCTACATATTTGAAAGTAATTCGTAAAGCATTTAGAATTGTCCTATGACTGTAAAGCATCTATATAGAAATAAAATCAAATTTATTTAATATTTAAAGTTCAAAATCAGGGTGTTATATATGGTGAGAGCCGCGAGGTGAGGACTCTCCTCGACCCCGAGATGGGGAAATTGTGGTTTTTGAAGATTACGTGATGCGGGGATTGGGGAAACCCATGAATGGGTTCTTGTGGGATCTCTGCATCTTCTGGGGATTTTGATTTTTAATCTCAACCCTAACTCAATTCTCTCCATTTCCATCTTCATCGAATTTTGCGAGTGCTTCTTGGGCATCCCTCCCCACTTCAGTCTGTTCCGCCATTTCTACCTGCTAAGGAATAAAGGGTCAGAGACCGAGGGGTCCTAGATTGCAGGGCATTGCTACCTCTGCCTGCAGGACAGGATGAAAAGCCAGTGGCTAGAATTTTCCCAACAATCAGTGCAAAAGAGTTGGTTCACCCGCTGGTTCTACATAAGCCAGGATGTGGAGGGGAGGAGAGTGCCCTGTGATGTGAATCAGGTGCCAGATTTCAATCCCAAGTGGTCCAACAAACCTTCTGAGGTTGAGATGCATCAGGTGAGGGAGCTGTTGCAGTTAATTGACAATGAGCGTGTTAATGGTGCGCCGGTGGCTGGGACGTAGCTGGTGCATCGGATCCAGCCCTGCAAGAAGTGGGTAAACCGCATATTCAACTATGCCAAGCGGTCCGACCACTCCCGAGAGACCCGAGAGAGGCTGTTGCCTGAAGCACTGAACCGACGGATGTCTTCTCTGTTTAAGAAGTTCAACCCAGAGACTAGCTATCCAGAGGAGCGCGTGCGGCCTTATGACATGACCCGACCACCACCAGCAGTATGTCAATAGTATTACTTTCTGTTGTATTACACATTATTGTTTGGTTGTAATGTGCATAACATCTCATGGTCTGACTGACAAACACTGCTTGGATAGGACCGAGCAGTTTTCTTCTTCGCTGTGCCAGTGTAGTAGTGGCCTCAAGGAGAGGCATTGGCCAACCAGTGGAGGACTGAGAAGGCCCACTACTGGAGTAGGGCTAGAGTAGGGCGGGAGAAGGTGGATGTCTCCAGCCCTAAGGATGATGAGATCCCCGCTGCCCAGGCAAGGCCCAAGCAGCGGGGAAACAGCCAATGTTTGCCGCCACCAAGAAGAAGAAGCCCTCCACGATGCTGTCCGGGGGAAACTTGGACCTGGACGGCAGAGCGGGGGGCAAGAAGAGGGGTGCCCCAACCACACCGGAGTCATCGGACTCTGATGACTTCGTGACACTGAATAAGCATCGGAGGAAGCATCAAGCTATGACGCCTCAGATGGGGGGATGCTATGGGGTTATGGATCCCGTATACCCTCGCAGATAGACTTTGGGCTACTCGGTCCAGATGGCCCAGACCAGAAGACAAAGGTTGGTCCATCATCATCCTGATCGGTGGGTCGGACGACAAGACAGAGCCCATGGTCTGCTATCGCCCAGGTCGGTGGGCCGCACGGGTGCTGAAGGCTGCTTAGCATGCAAGGAGTCTTAGTCGTTTAGATCTGCTCGTGTACTCCAAGGATACAGCACAATGTAACCGACCACAGGGAAACCCTAGATATGTAACCTTGTCCCCTGGCTATATAAGGTTGACAAGGACCCTCTAGAACGGACCTTCTTTCATCTGATCTCATCTGATCGGAACCCTTGTACTTGGATACTCATCAATATAGCAGCAGAGACACAGGACGTAGGGTATTATGCTTTCGAGTGGCCTAAACCTGGATAAATCTTGTTTGTCCTGATCATTCATCATGCATCTCACATCTAGATCGTAGGTCTTAGCACGCGCTCACCGCAACCTACTACCCCGAGGTATCTCGTGGTAGACTGCCGAGGAGGTTTCATCGACAGTGGCGCGTGAGGTAGGGGGTGTGTGATCTCATTAGCAGACGATCTAGATGGTTTCATTCCTAGCTTCCATGGACTTCGAGGTGGGTGTCTCCCTCGCCATCGGTTCACTCGCATGGACCACCGCCGTGGCGACGTCCCTCATGTTCGCCAGAGCAGCACAGCTGGTCCCAGCTCCGGCCATGGTGCGGTCAGCCCTAGCACCGACTGCACCAACCATGTCTCCAACAACCTAGATCTCAGGGCCACCCCCGGGGTCGTTCGAGCCGCCCATGATGAGGGCAGAGTTAATGGCCACACCAGCGGCAAAATGGCGGCTTCCTTGCTGCCAGAGGAGGCACATCGACAACTTCGATCTAATTGACATGATTGATCGGCACTTGGAAGGTCTGGCTGAGCTCCTCGAATACGTGGAGTCTGCTCCTACTCAGCTCTGACAAGACTACTTGGACTTCATCCCAGTCTGACCATGCCGACGCAATCACGCCAACCAGCCACGCCGCACGGATCCAAATCCGCCCGTGGCTCGTAGGCCACCACCTGTCCGACAGGAGGGCAATGCTCGGCACCAGCTAGGATGTATGGGCCAAGCCGGTGGCCCATGCCGACCAGATCCAAATCTGGCCCTAGCCCGAGCATCACCTACTGCTCACTAAGGCGGGCCTCCTACTGTGGTGGGGCACCGTCAACGATGGCCCACGTCCAACCACGGGCACCATCAGCAGTGCCCTGCGCATAATTAGGCTCGTCACCCGCACTGACCAGATCCAAATCTATCCTCGGCCTGAGCATCACCTGCTAACCGCAGAGGACCACCTGCTGCTCACCGAGGCGGGCCTCCTACTATGGTGGGGCACCATCAACGACGGCCCGCATCCAACCATGGGCACCATCAGCAGCGCCCTGTGCACAATCAGGCTCGTCATCCGCGCTGACCAGATCCGACTCTGGCAGCTGCCCGGGCTCTCCCTCCGGTTAGGTTGGATGAGTTCATCAACATGCATCAGTGCCAGCACTCTCTTAGCCACGCTGCTCGCCAGGCCCGCGCAGAGCAAAGGCAGCAGTGCTGGGCATAGCAAATGCAACCTACACCAGGGCCGGCAAATCCAATCACCCCGGCCCAAATAATATACCCATCTTCCCGCATAGGTTGAGCAACACAGCTACATACTATGCAAGAAACCTGCATAACACTCCTCGGTGATGTGATGACCACCTCCTGGATCTAGATCCCAATCTAGTTTTGGTCCCGAAAGATCCAAGGCCCATGGTAGGCATTGTAGCTTTGCAACAAACTCCTTCCAGGTCAGACGTTACGATCCCCAAGGACAACATCGTGTCTGATCAGCTCTCTGGGCTCGACGGGACACCCTTTGTTTCCTTCAACCTTACCGAGTACCTCCTCTCTGATGAAGAGAGTCCTGAGGTTCAGGAGAACATCGAGGAGGAGCCCGACCACGCCGAACCATCGGACCCGTTCTACCGACAAGACACCAGGCACCCCTAGGATCCCGCCTGGCTTCAACGGCTCGGTAGTCGCAGTCAGCGTGGACGAGCCTCCTGTTCTAAATGAAATAGAGTAGGAGAGGCAAGCAAGGGAAGGCCGCAACACTGATTGAGAACACCAATGCCTCCTGGAGGCACAAGAAGCGAATGCCGCCAATAATAGAGGCAACGGTGGTAATGGTGTAGGCCCTCAGCCACGCCACCTCCAACGCAACCTCAATGGCAAATTCAACAAGGTGGGGGATCAAATCGTCTATGAGACTCCCATGGCCAACATTGCTATGGCTATGGATTGGCTCAACAACCTTCCCCCGAACACACCCAGGGTCAAAGCGATCGACTCAACAACTAGGTGGTCCAGCTCTGCTCTGCTGGTTCGCTGACAACATCGCATCGATAGTCGCGGCGATCCAGGTGCAGTCATAATCACCAACTCGTAGAAAGTGGCACTGACAATGAGTCTAATCAAGGAGGACCTCCGCTCGAACAACGCTGGTAGGCCAACGCCAATAACGCCCCACGAGAGGTGCCACACGATGATCAGCATCAACACGACAACTGCCAGTGTGCCAACCGGCAACATGCCAACCACCGTGCTGAGCACAATTAGGAAGTCTAGCAGCCCCAAGATCGTGATCTCCATGGCCACCTTGACAAATGTTACTGTGCTCGACGACACATGAGTGGACCAGCCCCATTCTTGGAAGAACTCAAGGCCGTCCTTTGGCCAAAGAACTTTTGGATTGGGGATGTCAAGATGTACGATGGACAGGATGATCCTGAGCACTAGATCATGCTGTATGAAGTGGTAGTCCGAGCAGCGGGAGGTGACCAATTCATCATGGCAAACTACCTCCCGATAGTCTTGAATAACATCGCTACCTCCTGGTTGCTCCGTTAGCATGCCGGTAGCATCCACAGTTGGCCTTAGCTCAGGCAAATGTTCATCGACAACTTCAAGCCCACCTACGTGCAGCCCAACACCAAGTACATTTTGGCATAGGTGCGGCATCACCCAAGGGAGTCGCTGCGATAGTACATCCGGCGATGTCGGCCAGTTCCCGCTGGTCCTTGACCCTGTGATAAACGGCGTCCAGTTCGAGAAAGTGCTCGTTGACGGTGGCAGCGCCCTGAACATTCTATTCTATCCATTCTTCAAGGAGTTAGGGCTGAAGTAGGAAAACCTCAAGCCATACGAATCTCTGTTTCAGGGCATCATGTCAGGCAAACCCTCATACACCCTCGGGTAGATCACATTGCCCGTCCAGTTTGAGACAAAAGTAGCACTTTCGCATCAACCACATCACTTTCATCGTGGCCGACTTCGAGGGCATCTACCACGCCATCCTTGGCCGACCAGGGATCACCAAGTTCATGGTGGTTCCTCATTATGGGTACCTCGTGTTGAAGCTCCCAACCAAGCAGGGCGTCCTAGCCAAGCACGGTAACGTCTTCACGGCGTGGGTGTGCGAGTTTGATGCCTATGCACCCGTGGAGTTCGAGGAGTTGAAGCACGTCATGGACCATACTAGCCTGGGTGTCAAGGAGGCACCCCCTGCGAAGCTTGTGGTTTTGGTTGGGTCTGTACGGCGACATTCCAATGAGGTCAAGCCACACAAGTTGATCCAGCTCGACTCGAACAACCCCTCAAAGACCACCAGGGTTGGGGCTACCCTTCCCCCCAAATAGGAAGGCGTGCTCATCCAATTCCTTCGAGAGCACATCAACATGTTCGTGTGGAAACCCATCGACATGCCAGGTGTCCCAAGGAAAAAGGCCGAGCACTACCTTGACGTCTCAAAGACCGCTAAACCTATCAAGCAGAAGATGTGGCGGTTCGCTCGTGACCACAAGGAAGTTATTAGGGTAGAAGTAGCCAAGCTTCTAGCAGCTAGCTTTATCAAACAAGTGTATCACCCAAAGTGGTTAGCCAATCCGGTTCTTATACTCAAAAAGAATAATAAATAGAGAATGTGCATCTATTACACCTATCTCAACAAACATTGCCCTAAATAGGCTTTCAATCTCCCTCAAATCGATGAGGTTGTAGACTCTACTGCAGGTTGTGAGCTGCTCTCTTTCCTAGATTGCTACTCGGGCTATCATCAAATAGCCCTCAAAAAGGAGGACCAGGAGAAGACCACCTTCATCACCCCCTTTGGTGCTTTCTGCTACATGACCATGTCGTTTGGCCTCAAGAACACCGGAGCTACTTACCAGTGGGCCATCTAGGTCTACCTCAAGCATGACATCGCCGACAACCTTGTTGAGGCGTATGTAGATGATGTGGTGATGAAGACTAGGGAGTCCCATAAACTAATTGCCGACCTCCGACGGACCTTCGCAGCCCTCAACAATTTTTAGTGGAAACTGAATCCCAACAAGTGCATCTTCGGCATTCCTTCCGGGATCCTGCTCGGCAACATTATCAGCCAAGACAGCATATGCCCAAATCCCGAGAAGGTTCAAATTGTGCTAGACCTGCAACCACCACAAAGCATCAAACATATCTAGAAACTTACCGGCTGCATGGCAGCCCTGAGCCGCTACATCTCTCGCATGGGCAAAAAAGGGCTTCCCGTTTTCAAACTGCTCAAAGCTAAAGAAAAATTCAAGTAGACGAAGGAGGCCGACAAGGCCTTCAAATAGCTCAAGGAGTACCTTGCGACTCCCCCAGTACTCACAGTCCCAAGAGAGGGCGAGGAGCTTCTCCTCTATATTTCCGCCAGAACTAACGTGGCCAGTACCGTGATGGTGGTCGAGCGCTAGGAACTCGGGCATGTCTACGGGGTGAACGCCCAATCTACTACATTAGCAAGGTTCTTAATGAAACCATGCAACGATACAACCATGTGCAGAAACTATTGTACGCGCTCCTGATCACCAAATGGAAGCTCCTCCATTACTTCCAAGCCTACAAGGTCACGGTGGTCACAGAAGCTTCACTTGGTGACATTCTGCACAACAGAGATGCTAGTGGACGTATCGTAAAATACGCATTAGAGCTCTCCGAGTTCACGCTGAACTTCCACAGTCACAATACTATGAAGTCTCAGGCCCTGGTTGATTTCATTGAGGAGTGGTCGGACCTCAACTTGCCCCTAGCCGATTCATCTGCCGACCACTGGAAGATGTACTTCGATGGTTCCTTGAACATTGATGGCACCAGGGAAGGGGCCTATTTCATCTCTCCTTCCAAAGACATGTTCCGCTACATTTTGCGCATACACTTCAAGGCATCCAACAATGTGGCTAAGTACGAAGCGACCCTATATGGCCTCCGCATTGCAGTCGAGCTGGGAATTAAATGACTCCTGGTGTATGGAGATTCTGCTCTGGTCATCCACCAGGTTAACAAAGACTGGGACATAGTCAATGAAAAGATGGATTCCTATGTCACCGAGATTCACAAGCTGGAGAACAAGTTCTATGGACTGAAGTTCACACACGTACCCCGTGCCGAGAACATAGGTGCTGATGAGCTGTCTAACCTCAGATCATCTTGAGCCGAGGTACCACCTGGCATTTTCGTTGAAGATTTGATTAAGCCTATGATCTTCGATCAGTCTCACGAAGCACCTGCGCCTAGTACCGCCACTGACCAGCTCGTAGCGGCGCTTAGTGGCAAGGCAAAAGAGGTGGAAGATAGCTACCCGGCCAGTAGGGATCTGACGATGGTAGTGAACAGTCGCTAGTTGATGAGTCAACCGAGCAGGTAGCACCTCCCCAGCCCGATTGGAGAGCCCTCTGTCAGATACCTGAATGACCACCTTGTTCCGGAGGATAAGATTGAAGCTCAACAGCTAGTCCATAGAGCCCGTGCCTACCTCATGGTTAATGGCGAGCTGATGCACAAGGCTCCGAGGTCCATGATTTATTAGAAATGCATCACCTAGGCAGAGGGTTTGAAACTTTTGAAGAATATTCACGCGGCACTTGTGGTAACCATGCAGCATCCCGGACGCTGGTCGGCAAAGCCTACCGAGCAGGGTTCTACTAGCCGATAGCCATCTCTGACGTAGAAGATTACGTGTGTCGGTGCAAAAATTGCCAGATGTGCCCTACACATGAACTTCAGACTATTCCGGTCCCTGCACATGAACTTTGGACCATTCTGGTTGCTTGGCCATTCTCATGCTAGGGACTTGACATGATCGGTCCCTTCAAGAAGGCTCCTGGTGGACACACATGTGTCTTCGTACTCATCAACAAATTTTCCAAATGGATTGAGTACAAAGCCATCAAGAATGCCTATTCGAGAAAGCGGTATAGTTCCTTCATGATGTTATCCACTGGTTTGGCATACCCAATACCATCATCACCCATTTAGGATCTTAGTTCACCAGCGATGAGTTTTTTGACTTTTGTGATGATAATGGCATCAAAGTCAAATATGTGTCCATCACTCATCCTCGAGCAAATAGACAGATGGAGCGAGCTAATGGTATGATCATCGATGCCCTATGCAAACAGGTATACCGGGATGACAAGGATCTTAAACTTGGTCGGTGGCTCAAGGAATTACCTGCCATGGTCTGGGGACTGCGTACCCAGCCCAGTCGCAACACTAGAGTTTCCCCATACTTCATGTTGTTTGGATCCGAGGTTGTCCTACCAGCCTAGGTCGCACTCCTTTCACCACGTGTCCAGCATTACAACGAAGAAGCCTCCAACGAGCTATGGAAATTGACATCATAGCCAAAGAAGAGATAGCAATCAAATCCTGTGCTCGGACAGTTAATTACCCAGCTTCAGTGCGTCATTACTATAACCGCAACGTCAAAGGCAGGTTGTTCATGGTCGGCGACACGGTGTTACGACGAATCCAGAAAACAGATAGTCTGCACATGCTGTCATCTAGATGGGAAGGGCTGTTTAGGATAAAGGCTATCACACGCCCGACGTCCTATCGGTTGGAGACGATGAAGGGTGTTGAGGAGTCCAATTCATGTCACATCGACCACCTCATATGCTTCTATCCATAGAATAAGATATGTGCCTAGATTTTGGTTATATTCAAAGTTTCTTTTATTGTTCTCTTTTCCTATCACAATTCTATATTCTTGCATACATCTGTCATACATGCGCCCTGCATAAGTCTTAGTTAAACTTTGTTTTCTGCCCAACGAGAACAGCTTGACAAGGCACTGTCCCAAAAACTCTTACGATGTGTTACAGCTCCATTCTACATGGCACTAGGAGATTTCAGCAGTCGCTCTCTAATGGTTCCTGGTGGTCCTACGTTGTTCACTAGTGCATCCCTAGTTACCTGACAGAGTTAGCTTGCTTCGAGGGTGGGGCAAAACTTAATTGTCAACATTTTTTGAAAAATGAACTACGCATAAATATTGTTAGCAAATAATGCAATCAAGATCGAACACAAGACATAGATTTTTACATAAAAACCCTTGCAGGAAAAAACCACGGGCACCAACCGGTGATCTTCACTATATGGAGAGAGTTTACAGAACGCAGGGAATACAATGAGTCGTCTACTCTTCCCGTGTGGCTTACAAGATGTATTTATAGGATGGACTGACTGCAGTCAAATACGGAAACAAATTCGCTAATAAACATGACTGAATCGTGGGCCCCCAGGCATCCCCACAAGACTCACGTTACTAATTCGGATCATATTCCAACAAACTCCATCTTGAGATGAATTCCATCTTGTAGCGAATGAAGTATCATCAATCAACTCACTTCAATAATAAATAATCACCGGCGCCAAAAGTCACTAGGACTTAATTTGTAATGCCAACTAAGCTTGAGCATAGCCCAAACTTAGCTCTAGGAACTGGCTTTGTCAACATATAAGCAGGATTATCATGAGTACTTATCTTGCACACTTTAACATCACCTTCAATAATAACACCTCGAATGAAGTGATACCTCACATCAATATGCTTGGTCCTTTCATGAAACATTTGATCCTTGGTCAGACGAATAGCACTCTGGCTATCACAATGTATAGTAGTGCAAGTAATAACCCCGTAAAGTTCAGAGTATAAACCTCTCAACCAAATAGCTTCTTTACTAGATTCAGAAATAGCCATATATTCAGCTTCTATAGTAGACAGAGCAACAGTGGATTGCAAACATGCTTTCCAACTAATAGCACAACCACCAATGGTGAAAACATAACCCATGAGAGATCTCCTCTTATCCAAATCACCAGCAAAATTAGAATCAACATAACCAATAAGTCCATCTCTAGATTTTCCAAATTGCAAGTACCTCGCAAATATATGAAAATCCATTGAACAGCCCTCCAATGCTCCTTTCCAGGATTAGCCATGAATCTACTAACAACACTCAATGCATGAGATAAATCAGGACGAGAACAGACCATGGCATACATAAGAGAACCAATTGCACTGGAATATGGAACTCTAGACATGTACTCAATATCTCTATTTGACTCTGGACATAAATCTGATGATAATCTGAAATGTGCAGCTAATGGAGTACTCACTGGTTTTGCATTATACATGTTGAAACAATGAAGAACCTTTTCAATATAACCTCGCTGACTGAGGTATAATTTACCAGATTTTCTATCTCTAGTAATTTCCATACCAAGAATTTTCTTAGCTGCACCCTAGTCCTTCATCTCAAATTCTACCTCCATAGCCTGAAGGTTAGAAACAATCTCCTTAAAGACTGTCAGATGGTTAATAATAGAACCACCCTCTTGCAACTTGTGTGAATATAACTTCATCTTCATATGCATCTTGCTTGTCAAATCCTTAGACATGCAAATTAACTCTAACTTGAGCCACAAAGCAGCTGCAGTTTTCTCCTGCTGTATCTTGCAAAATATTATTTGAAACATGAAGCTGAATTTGAGTCAAGGACTTACGATCTTTCCTTTTCTCATCATCGGTCCAAGACTTTGAATCCTTGTTACCGAATTTATCTAGAGCATCATCAACATCAGCCTGCATAAGAATAGCTCGCATCTTGACTTGCCACAAAGCAAACCTCGTATCACGATCCAGTTGAGGAATATCATATTTCACTGAAGACATGGTGAATAAATAATACCAATAACCAGAAGAAAATAATCTACAGAAAATCTGGTATGCTTCATGTGCACGAAACAATATAAAACTGCAGCCTGGTACACAATCGGTGTATGAATAGCAATAACAGCCAATGAATAATTCTCCTGATACCTTGCCTTGGGTGCACGTAGCAAAAGATCACAAAATCTGAATATTCACCTCCTCACGGACACACCTGATCGGCCTAAACGCTGAACTTGATGACACCTCGATTTGCGTGTACTGCAATAGCAAGAAGCGGATTGATTGATCTACACTCCACGGGAACAGCAGCAACGAAAACCAATTTCCTCCGCCTGGGACAGCGGCGGCAGGAACTTTTTATTGTCCATGAGTGGAACGACAGCGCAGCTTTTCGTGGATGGATTGGCGATGGAAATCGACTCCGTCCAGAACTCTAACCCTGCCTCCTCCGATCAGATACAAAATTTTGACTTGGACTCTGTATCGAGTCGCCGGATCACAGCACCAAAGAAAATTGATCTGGCACGCGGCAGCTTGACGAGCGGCAGCGGCGCGACGAATTTGTCAAAGTGACGATGGCGACGGCGATGAACTAACAGGGACTCAAACCCTAATTTTTTTCAATCTCATGTCTGGCTCTAGATACCATTTGTTAGCAAATAATGCAATCAAGATCGAACACGACATAGATTTTTACGCGAAAAACCCTTGCGGGAAAAAACCACGGGCGCCAACCGGCGATCTTCACTATATGGAGAGAGTTTACAGAATGCAGGGAATATAATGAGTGTCTGCTCTTCCCGTGCGGCTTACAAGATGTATTTATAGGACGGACTGACTGCAGTCAAATACGGAAACAAATCAGCTAATAAACATGATCGAACCGTGGGCCCTCCAGGCATCCCCACAAGACTCATGTTACTAATTCGGATCATATTCCAACAAATATGCAACTAAAAAGAAAACGGCAAAATGTTTACCACCCACTTAAACATGCCTAACTTATCTGCATCAAAAGGCTAAAAAGTTTACGAGCACCACCTACTCGGCACAACTTACAAACAGTGTTGTTCATACCAATACATTGTTTGTGGCCTACTGACCACCATCACCCTGTGCAGGATCTTCAACCAGAATCATGTCATCAACAAAGGCGGCAGCAGCAGGCGCCAACGTGCTTCGAAGGTCCTCAGCGGCGATCTTCGATAAACTCCTAGAGCACCAGCCATAGCCTCCTGCACTAGTCGGCGACGACAACTGCTTTGCCTACAGCGTCGGTGTTGGCGGTCCTTATGGATCATTTCTAAATCGCCAATTTTGACTAAACAGAAGAAAGACAAACATATTCTAGCACATATGCCTTTAATACTAACAGGTTCCACTTGTACCGCTAGTATTCATATTTTACAGGTTTAAGGTGCAACAAGTGGAAATACGCAAAATAATGGAGAAAGCGCAAAAAAGCAAAAGTTGAATTCAGCAAATGCGCAAACAAGAAATACAAAGGAGCCCACCTTCGGTACATACCTGGGCCTGATCATAACCACGGGAGAGGTCCAGGCCCAGGGAGGAACCGACCACCCGAAGGCGATGGCCAGATGGCCCCACCAGGGGGCGGCCGCACCCCTAGTGGGCCCTCCCGGCCCCAGCCTTCCCAGGCGGTGCTCAAGGCGGTTTCACCTTCTTCCATATTTCTGGAGGCCGAACCATCCTAGTTTAGCTATAAAAGAGAGGGATCTCCTTCATTCTAAACACACACATCATTTTGGAGTCATTCACCTCACATCTCACTTGTATCTTTAGAGTAGTATTAGTAGTTTGTGATCAAGGCAAGAGCTATCAAGGAGAGCTTGTCTACTTGGAGGAAAAAGATCATCTTGGTATGAATACAATTTGGTTTTCCTCCATGAGCAAGTTCTTATCATACTTATATAATCATGCATATGAACTAGAGTATAGTTATGATCATGTTATGAGCATAATATATGATCTAGTATATAGTTTATGTATTATGTTCTTGACTTGTTCATCATCGTTCTTCATCGTTCATTGAATTAGTATGAATAGAGGAAGAACTAGGGATGAGGTGATGGTTCATCGTGCCTTCTTGGTTGCTCTTAACCTAGCCTGTCAATCTAAAGGGTTGGGGTCCACGGGGGTTAGGAGTTGTTTCCAATTACATGGGCATGGTGCTCTGGTATGCGGAGATCGGCGAATATGTCGGTATCCAATGGGCAGAGGGGTAGGTGGGTAGGTGGTGACAGCCCTGTCCATCACTAGCATTCCCCCACGTTCGGATATTGAGTAGGAGTTCGTAAAGTCTCTATTGGCTGGAAGACCAGCTGCGGGGATCTCCCTATCATCCCAGACTTAGTCCTGATGCTAGACTTACTAATTAGATGTTTTACTAACAGTTCTTTGCATAGTTATATGTGACCAATGCCTGCTCTGTTTAGTTATATTCTTTTATTCTTCATTTCTCTTTTATCCTTGAGGTTGACCCCGATGTGTGTCCACTATCTTGAATATCATGTCTTATTCCTATTTACTCTATGCCTACCATTGCACTTAATAAGTAATCATGTTTACACCATGCTTGATGCATATTTCCCTCGTACGGGAAATTATAAATATGACACCCTTGAATACTCACGGGTTGAAATGCTGCAATGATAGTTCTATGCGCTTGCAGATTTAATCTAATATCTTACTGAGCTATCGATTAGCGTACCTAAGTACCGTTACTCAAGGATAGTAATTCTTGTTACACTCCACGGCGCCGTGCCATAGTTTTGCATATCGTAAGTAATGATGGTTAGGAAGGCCAATCCAGCACTTCTAACTGGTATTACCAGACTACATTACCTAGGCCAGTGCTATTAAGGGGCAAGGGTTACCTTTCTGAAGTAATGGTCGTTAGGAATGTCAACACACGTTTCTAGTATTATTATTAAGGACGGACTTATGAGTCTGTCTTTAGTAGTAATGTTAAGAAACGCCAATAAGCATTTCTGGTGTCGTTGCCGGGGAGGGGAAAAACATCTAGCTGGCATAAACATCGATTGCATAATAAGCATTGGTAGCCATAGTTTAAGCAGTTAACTTTGCTATTTTCTTTCTCTTTTTATTTGAATGAAAACAGGATAGTGTATGAGTGGTTTTGCTCTGCCGGACAACTTCCTCAACAATTCGGAAGCACTCCTAAGGAAGAAAAGGTCTCGAGCCATTTCTTCTTCTGCTACTCCGCCGGCAGACGAATCAGTCATCCCCGCACCATCCGCTACTACTGCCATGGACAAGACACTCCATGACTACTCGACTCCCGCTGTTGCCAATGTGCCCGTTGGGCCCGCTGTCAATGTTGGAGATGGAAACTTCGAGATCTGTACGGGCCTTATCTCGATGGTGCAGGCAAGTCAGTTCTGTGGCTTGCCAAGTGAGGACGCAAATACTCACTTGCAACACTTCCTTGAGCTGTGCGACACCATCGTCATCAAAAATGTTGCACATGAAAGTATCAGGCTCCGCTTGTTTCCTTTCTCCCTCACAGGAAAAGCGAAACAATGGTTCTATCAAAACAAGGAAGCTGTTAACACATGGGACAATTGTTCCGCAGCGTTCCTCGCCAAGTTCTTCCCCATGAGCAGGACCAGTGCTCTGAGAGGGAAGATTTCAAACTTCCAACAATCTTCTCTAGAGTCCATCCCCGAAGCATGGGAAAGGCTGCAGGAATACATCCGGGCCTATCCTCATCATGGAATGGAAGATTGGATCATGCTCCAAAACTTCTACGAAGGCCTCACGGCCATGTCAAAGGGGCACGTAGATGCCGCAGCTGGAGGTGCATTCCTCTCCCTCACCATCGCGGATGCAACTGCACTCATTGAGAAGATGGTGGCCAATCAGAGTTGGGGAGAAGGGAGAAAAACACAAAAAGGCACGCATACCGTGAATGAGATGGATTTGCTAGCCGCAAAAATAGACTTGCTGATGCAGAAGCTGGACGATCGTGCCACCAACCTTACCAACAGCACCGTCCAGGCCATGGACTCACACATGACGTGTGAGTCTGTGGGAACGTTGGCCATTCGGGGAACAACTGCGCTGAAACCCAAGAAGAAGTTTCATACGTCAACAACGGGTTTCGCCAACCACAGCAAGGTAATAACGGGTGGAACAAACAGCATCGCCCGCAAGGTAATAATTTCAATTCAAATTTCAATTCAAACCAACATTCCTTAAGAGACCTCGTTGTAGGACAGGCTAAGATCAATGAGAATCTTGCCAAAAAGTTGTCCTTCAAAGATAAAATGTTTGAAAGTATAAATGTCAAGCTTGAAACTCTATCTTCTTCTGTTAAAAATCAAGCAAGCTTCAACAAAATGATAGAAACTCAGATGGCCCAAGTAGCTGCTTTTATCCCTGTCAACAATACGGGAAAAATCCCGGGGCATCTCGAGACTTCTCCCGAGTTTGTTCATGTAGTTGCGGAGCAATAAAGGAAGAAGAGTCCTACCAACGAACTATAAACGTTGAGCCTTTGCCGAAGGTCATCGGTAGTTATCAAGAAAAAATATGTATATAATAATATATATACCTTTGTAATATTATCTGAAGGGGCCCACACCATTATTCAAGCTTGGGGGAGGCACCCCCACTCAGGTATTGTATCCTATCCTTTTGAAAAAAATATATATACTTATATATTTTTATATATATATTTGATAAAATTATTTTCTCGCATTCAAAAAAAGAGTTTCCCTCTTTCTAGTTTTATAAAAACTCTATTTTTAGTCAAAAAAATTTCTCCAAAAATTTTATAAAAATCATTTTCTGAAAGTGGGCAGGTGGTGACAGCCCACGGGCAGAGGGGTAGGTGGGCAGGGGTTCAGCTCTGTCCATCTCTAGCATTTCCCCACGTTCGGATATTGAGTAGGAGTTCGTAAAGTCTCTATCGGCTGGTAGACCAGCTGCGGGGATCTCCCTGTCATCCCAGACTTAGTCCTGATGCTAGACTTACTAATTAGATATTTTACTAACTGTTCTTTGCATAGTTATATGTGACCAATGCCTGCTCTATTTAGTTATATTCTTTTATTCTTTATTTCTCTTTTATCCTTGAGGTTGACCCCGATGTGCGTCAACTATCTTGAATATCATGTCTTATTCCTGTTTACTCTATGCCTACCATTGCACTTAATAAGTAATCATGTTTACACCACCCTTGATGCATATTGCCCTCCTATGGGAAATTATAAATACGACACCCTTGAATACTCACGGGTTGAAATGCTGCAATGATAGTTCTATGCGCTTGCAGATTTAATCTAATATCTTACTGAGCTATTGATTGACGTACCTAAGTACCGTTACTTAAGGATTGTAATTCTTGTTGCACCCCATGGCACCGTGCCATGGTTTTACATATCGTAAGTAATGATGGTTAGGAAGGCCAATCTGGCACTTCAAACTATTATTACCAGACTGCATTACCTAGGCCGGTGCCATTAAGGGCCAAGGGTTACCTTTCTGAAGTAATGGTGGTTAGGAATGTCAACACACATTTCTAGTATTATTATTATGGATGGACTTATGAGTCTATCTTTAGTAGTAATGTTAAGAAACACCAACAGTCAGCAGGGTGCTCTTCTCCTCAGAAGATGGCCCTTAACACGGGCTTGATGTGGTCAGTCATGGCCCGCATCTTTCCTTGGAGGACGGAGATGGAGTCTTCTAGCACCTGGAACTGGGCCAAATAGCATTCCCGCAGGCCTACAACAACAAAGCAATGGTGGTTAGCATATCATGGTCCGTCCAGTATGTGGCAGATTACACACAACAATTCTACATTATTCTACTTACCAGTCAGCTCGGTGATCTACACCTGGTCTGCTGTTGGTGGTCCTTAGCAACTAAATACCAACATCATTTTAATACTAAAATAAATAGAAGGTAGGCTTTTATCTAATCTTTCCACAAGCTTTGTTGTTTATGTGACATACAGGTCTGTCACGTGGAAATGCATGAAATTCACAAGAAAGCGCACTTCAAGAAAACATATTCAGAAAAGGTGCAAACCAAGAGAAATGAGAAAGTCCACCTCAATACAGAACTGAACCCATCCGTAACCACGGGGAAGGTTTAGGCCCAGGGAGCAACCGACCACCCGAAGGCGGTGGCCAGCGGGCCCAGCCAGGGGATCGGCCGCCCCCGGGACTGGCCGCCCCCTGGTGGGGCCTCCCGGGCCCAGCCTTCTCAGGCGGTTCTTGGGTCGGTTCCCTTAAGGCGGTTCACCTTCTTCCAATTGAGGAGATGCTCGAACAGTCCTACTTGAGCTATAAAAGAAAGGCTCCTTCACCATTCAACACACACCAACATTTGGAGTATACACCTCACATTTCATACTTGTTCTCTATAGTTTAGTGTTAGTAGTTGAGCAAGGCAAAGCTATCAAGGAGAGCTTGTCTCCATGGAGGAATCAAGAACACCTTGTTATAAATACAATTTAGTTCTCCTCTATGAGCAAGTTCTCATCTTATTTATATAGCAATGCATCTGAATTAGAGTATAGTCTTGCTCATATTATGATCATAACATATAAACTAGTCTATAGTCTATGTGTTATGTTCTTCATATGTTCATCAATGTTCTTTGGTGTTCATCAAATTAGTATGAATAGAGGAAGAACTAAGGATGAGATAATAGTTCGTTGTGCCCTCGTGGTTGCTCCTAGCCGAACCTATCAATTCGAAGGGTTGGGGTCCTAGGAGGTTAGGAGTTGTTTCCAATTACATAAGCGTGGTGCTCAGGTATGCGGAGATCAGCAGATATGTCGGTGCCCCACGGGTAGAGGAGTAGGTGGGCAGGTGGTGACAGCCCTGTCCATCCCTAGCATTCCCCCACGTTCGGGTATTGAGTAGGAGTTCGTAAAGTCTCTATCGGCTAGCAGACCAGCTACGGGGATCTCCCTATCATTCTAAACTTTGTCCTGATTTTAGTCATATTAGTTAGATGTATCTTATTATTCTTTACATAGCTGTATACGACCAATGCCAGCTCACTTAGTTATTCTTTATTCTTTATTTATCTGTTATCCTTGAGGTTGCTCCGATGTGTGTGTTCACTATCTTATGAACCTGATTTAACCCCTGTTTATGCTATGACTACCTATGCATTCATTAAGTAATCATGTTTATACCAAAGCTAGATGCATTCATCATGCCCTCCTACGGGAAATTATAAATACGACACCCATGAATACTCACAGGTTGAAATGCTGCAATGACAGTTCTGTGCGCTTGCAGATTTAATCTAATATCTTACTGAGCTGTCGATTGGCATACCTAAGTACCGTTACTTAAGGTTTGTAATTCTTGTTGCACCCCATGGCACTGTGCCACAGTTTTGCATATCATAAGTAATGATGGTTAGTAAGGCCAATCTGGCACTTCTAATTGTTCTTACCAGACTGCATTTCCTAGGTCGGCACCATTAAGGGCCAAGGGTTACCTTTCTGAAGTAATGGTGGTTAGGAAGGACGGACTTATAGTTTATCTTTAGTAGTAATGTTAAGAAATGCCAACATCCACCTTGGAATCTTCTTAGCAGTTTCCTTCTGGTTCAGCAGGCTGGCCAGCTCCCGAACCATGGCTTCATTCTGGTCATTTAGTTCTAGAGGAAGCACCCATGAATATACAGCAAGGATCAGCGTGGAATGGGTAAGAAAGGTCTACTTACTCTTGTTGTCCTCTTCCAGGGCTTCCACCTTGCGGCACAGAGCAGAAATTTCCTTTTCTTGCTGGACCCCATGCTCCTAGTAGACCCAGGCCTGTGCCTCCAGCTCAGCTTTGGCTACCTAGAGGGTTTTGCATTCCTCCCAGGTTGCCGCAAACTAGTCTATGGTCTTGCCATGCTAAGCGTTGGTCTCTTGCAGCGACTGTATACACCACGGATTGATTAACGAGTTTGTGGCCAAATGCCGAGCTCAAAACATGCAAGCAAATCTTAGTCAGGTTTTACCTTGATTACTATCCAGTAGCACTCCACCTTGTCCTAGACACTCGTGTTGATGTCATTGTCCAAAATCTCCTCATAAGACATGAAGCTGTCCTCCCCCAGCTTGCATGACGTGAAGACACATTGCGTGGGTAGGTCAGTACGTGGCATCTTCGGCACCCTAGGCACCTCCTCGACCTCCTCAGGTGGCGCCGGCATGTTTGGCCCCTCCCGGCCTGGCATGCACCTCGATAGACGACCCGTTGCGGTGGTGACTGGCCTGAACGACACCACCCGCCTCTCTGGGTGCGGAGTCGGTGTTGGGGTCGGCCTGACAGGTGTTGCGGTGCTACTGGTCGCCTCCACTTGCTCCGCAGCCCATGCCGCGTCACCAGTTGTCACTTGCCTGGCGGTTGGTGGTGTGGTCTGGCTGGGTGGTGGAGTCGGTGTTGTCGTCGGTAGAGCACGACTGTAAGTCACATTACAATCATATTTTCTTCACAACAAACACAAAATCAAGAACATGCAAGATATGCAAACTCATTGACACTTACCTGGCTGACCGCCGGAACTCTCTTCTGAACTGTGGGGCTATTCCCCCACTTGGAGTGCCTATGGCCTCACTGGTCACCCCGCTGCCATGCCCGCAGACTCGGGCCGACACCTCGCTGGTCTGACTTGTTCTGATGGGGTGTACTAGAGAAGTTGGCTCCCCTGCCTCCTCTCGGTGCCCCGAAGATGAAACTGCTCTAGCTGGAGATGTGACCGCCCCGTGTGGCGTAGGCGACGGCGATGGTGGTGGTGGTGCTGATGCCCTGGACCGCTCCGGCCGAGTGGTTGAAGTAGTATTTCCCCGCTGAGGGGGAGAAGTTGGTGACGGCGTGTTTCGTGTAGATCTCCTTGGTGTTGTTGTGGTTAGGGGCCTCGGTGTCCTCCCTGTCTGAGGCATCTGGGCCTGACGTTTCTTTTGGCGCTGGTTCAGTGTCAGCAGATCATCGTCCGACGACTCTGGGGTGGCCGGTGAATCCTTTTCTTGCTACCCCCTGCTCTGCTGTCTAGGTTCAACTTGCCCTCGAATAGCAGAGTAGAGGGCCTCTTCGCCTTGGTGGTCTCTGACATGGGCTGCTTACCGTTGCTTCGTGTTTTGCCTGAGCAGTGGTGACTTCATCGTCATCTGGGCTGGAGACGCCAATCGTCTCCTGCCCTGCTTTGATCCTGCTCCGGTAGTAGGTCTCCTCAGTTCTGGGCTGGTTGGCCTGCGCCTCACCCTAAGGCCATGGCTCCACTGGCACAGCAGAAAAGAACACCTTCTGGTCCTATCCAAGCAATGTCTGATAGTCAGACAACCCATTATACAGACATCATCACATACTAGTATATATTAATCAAATCAAAGTATGGAACTGGTCAGCTTACCTCTGGTGGTGGTCGAGACAGGTCGTACGGCAGTGCACTCACTTCTGGGTAGCTGGTGGTTGGGTCAAATTTCTCAAAAAGCAAGGACATACACCGGTTCACCGCTTCTGGCTTCATCCTCCCTCGGGTTTCCCGTGAAGGGTTAGCCCGGCCAGCATACTCATACAAGTGGTTCACCCGCTCCTTGCACAGCTGGATCTGACGTGTCAGCCATGTCCCCGCCACCAGCGCTCCATTGACAATCTTGTTCACCTAGTGCATCTCATCTGGGGTTGGTGGGTCTGACCACCTAGGGTTGAACTCTGGCACCTGCGTTATGTTGCAAGGCACCCTTCTCCCTTCCATGTTCTAGCTCATATAGAACCAGCGAGTGTTCCATCCCTTGGCGGCCGATTGGTGCTGGCTTCCTAGCCAGTGCATTTTCATTCCATCCCAAAGACGCACATAGCACCCTCCACCTATTTGGGACCCTCCGGATTCAGCCTCCTTTTCCTCAGCGGATAGAATTGGCGGAACAGGTTGAAATGGGGGTCGATGCCTAGAAACATCTCACAGTAGGCGATGAAGATAGAAATGGACAGAATGGAGTTGGGATCCAGATTGTAGAGAGAAATCATCCAATAGATGCAGAGGTCACAGAGGAACCCATTCACAGGCACCCCTAATCCCCTAGTCACCATGTCCTTGAAAACTACAAATTCCCCTTCTCGGCGACGGGGGGAGTCCTCACCTCGTGGTTCGCACCACGCCTCCATCTTGTATGGTGGCAGCAACCCCTCATCGGCGAGCGCTTGCAGCGACTCCCATGTGGAGGATGATTGTTGCCATTGCGGCCTCGGTGCGTCAGGTCTGGTTTCCTTTCCCGCCTTCTTGGCTCCCTTATTCGCCATCTCCTCCGAGGATGGTGGGTTGCGGGGGTGAGCGAAAAGCGGTGGTGGTGCGGATGCGTTAGATGTGCTCGGTTGCCTCGCGGTGGCAGGTGGATTCATGGCGGTGGACCGAGAGTGGCGGTGGTTGCTCGAGAGTAGGCAGACGGAACACTCGAGAAGATGGAGAAAGTGGGAGTGGAAATGAATGCGATGCGGAACCGATTCCCGTGGCGGCACTCGCTATTTATACTAACTGGATGACGTCGTTTTGACTTCTAGGGTTGTGATGGGGACGTGATTCCCTGATCTTCCGTCAGATTGAGATAACTATCGTTTTGGTGGAGCACGACACACCGATCCGGCTTCAGATCCAAAGACCCGAACCCTGCAATCTTAGCACCACGACTCCTCTGGTTATCAACCGTGTCTCCAACCGGTTGACCTCGCCACGAAGGCTAATCCCTGCCTGCGAAACAAAGAACACAAGCAAGAACTCGAACGCAGCTCAATTAATGGGACAATCTGCAGATATATGATTAAGATCACAAAGTGGGGTTTCACAAACCGATAACGGCGACTGTTCAAAGACAGATTAATCTAAAGCAAAACCCAAGTCTCAACAGTGACGGCTACGTGGAATATATAAGATAGACGTCCTAGGGTTGGAGGTGGCCAGGGGTTGGGCGCCCACAACTTGGGCTCAAGGCCCGACTCGATACATGGCCAAGTTGGCCCAAAATAGGTGACGTAGCACCTTTTCATGATCACACAGAATGATCCACAAAAGATTTGGTGCTGGGACCAGATCCAAAACGACAGCGTCGTCGTCCCCTTTCCAACAAGTCCAAGATCGCCCCGTTTTGATGTCGTATGAGGAAATTATGACCGAAACAGCGACGACAAGTATGCTGAATCCGAGAGCGACGTGGCAGCTGAGTTGGAGACGAATTGCAACTTGGGGAAGACCATGGCGTCGGTGTGTCCAGCATGGCGATGTCCTCATCATCCTCCCCTTCTTGAATTGGAGACGTCCTCGACTTCATCTTGGTGATGTCCTCATCATCCCCTCCTTTTAGAATTGGAGTCGTCCGCGACTCCATCCCATCATGAGCAAACTCCTGCAAAAGGTTAGTGACAGCAGGCAATACACCTGACATAATAGGTTTACAAAGCATAGTATAACATGGTGCATCAGGATTATCACATAACTCAGCAGTAGCAGAAGTTGTAGCAAGAAAGGCACCTCCTTTTAACTTAATCCCATCATGTTTAGCATTGGCTAGTGGAGGTTTATTTTTAATTTCCTTAGCATGTTTAACAAAATCTGTAGGTGACAAAGGCAGTAAAGTAATGTTCTTTTCCTTATGCATGAAAGTGTATGTATTAGTTCTACCATGGTGTAAAGGTGGTGACCAGGGTGGAGGACGTCCAAGGGCTTCCTTGGTGTGTTCTTCAACTCTTTGGGGCGTGCTTCCACTTGGGCCAGGGTCCCAATGATGGATAACAAGCCCATTACAACGACGTAGCTCCCTATAGAAACAACGACAGAGTGTCTTGTTCTTTTGACAGTCTTGCCAACATGATATGGAGATGGGACCAGACCTATTTGAAAGCCTATCAAACAAGCTTTTCATCAAGTGCTCATTGACCTCATTCGCACTCCGGACAGATGAGTTATGGCCTTCCCAATGAAGCACTATTGTGCTGCCGACGAACCGACTTTTGGATTTTGATGAGTTTGCACTTTGAGACACATTTGTACCTACACTCAAATAAAACCATATACATGTGGAATCAAATGAGTTGTACCAAAAATCACTATGCACATGTACGAATGAGCTCACCTTATCTTTAGCCTCCACGGGTATATCCATAGGTGTCATGTCCTCATCAGGTTGGACCCCGCTTGACTCGTGTGGACACAGCATGGTGGGCCGTCCTGGTCCCGAGTGCATGCGTGGGCCGGGATATTTTATTTCCCCCATGTGTATGATTGCGTATCCAACCCTAGTTGTTGCGCACGTGTCCGGTAATCTGGGGTCTAATCTCAGATTTGCTTTAAATTATATACTTCTTTTTAAATTTGTTCTAGATTTTTTTCTTAAATCTGGGGACTGATTTTGGCAGATTTCCACCTAGTCGTGCTTGTGAACCACGGGCTTTCGGCGTCCTTGTCCCGGTCGAGCCTGTGACCTATTCCGTGCATACCTAGGGACTGCGTGGCAGTTTTTTCACCCGGTGGTGCTTGCGAACCACGGGATCTCCGTGTCCTTGGCCTGGTCAAGCCCGTGACCTATTCTGATCACACCTGGGGAGTGCGAGACAGGTGGAACACGTCTAGTCCTTTGATACTGGCTTCGGTTAAGTTAGTGTTGTTTTTTACTTTTTTTCCTAAAAAGCTCAATACGACATATTCTATCTTGTATCGAGCTTGGGGACTACGTGGGCTCACGTCACCTCGCGGTGACTTGGACCTATTTTCTGTTCTCGGATCTAGAAAGGGTATTTAGCATTGACTACACTTAGCTGGTGTTTTTGCTTTTGACTTTTTCTTTGAAAAAGCTCAATACACCATATGCTATCTTCTATCGAGCTTGGGACTACATGGGCCCACGTCACCTCGTGGTGACTTGGGCTTATCTTCTATTCTTGGTTCGGTACCCTTAGCTCTATGAATTTTTCATGTTAGCATTCCAGTGATACTTCGTGTCGCGTGTTAATGTGGGCCCACATCTCAGGACATGGAAAAGAATTTTTCTTCTTCTTGGAACACCATACATCTTTTGACAGATCACCTTCCTTGACGAGCGTTGTGATCAAGAGCAGACTTACGAACTGCTTGAGAGAAGCCTGGACGATGCTGACTGGTTAGCATCAATGCTGGTCAGCATCATCAGTGCTGGTCGGCATCATGTGGTCAGCATGGGGGTATAGACCCTGCATACCCTTGCAGCTAGACTTTGGGCTGCTCGGTCCGGACGGCTTACACCAGAAGACAAAGGCTGGTCAATCATCATCCTGATCGGTGGGCCGAACGACAAGATAGAGCTCGTGGTCTGCTACCTCCTAGGTCGATGGGCCGCATGAGTACCGAAGGCTGCTTGGCATGCAAGGAGTCTTAGTCGGTTAGATCTGTTCGTGTACTCCAAGAATATGGCGCAATGTAACCGACCATAGGGAAACTCTAGATATGTAACCTTGTCCCCCTGCTATATAAGGCGGACAAGGACCCCCTTAGAATGGATCGAATCTCCTTTCTTTCATCTGATCTCATCTAATCGGAACGCTTGTACTCGGATACTCATCAATACAGTAGCAGAAACGCAGGACGTAGGGTATTACGCTTCCGAGCGGCCTGAACCTGGATAAACCCTGGTTGTCCTAGTTGTTCGTCTTGCGTCTCACATCTAGATCATAGATCTTAGCGTGCCCTCACCGTAATCTACTACCTCGGGGTATCCCGTGGTAGACTGCCGAGGAGGTTTCATCGATAGTGGCGCTCCAGGTAGGGGGTGTGCGATTCGATCTTGAGGCGAGCTAGATGGTATTTTTATCTGCTTCCATGGAGTTCGAGGCAGGTCTGACCTTCACCGTCGGTACGTTCACCGACCAGCGGCATAACGACGACCATTGGAACCATGGAGGTGGTGCAGCCTACTTCTGCACCAACGTCATCGACCATCTTGCCAACAAGTCTGCTCCGGTAACTCGTCGGTAGCTTCCTTGACGGATCGATCAATCGATCCGCTGAGGACAACTTCATCACCATTCACCACCGTTGGCACGGACATATGAGCTGTACTGACCACTCGAACCGTCTAAGATCCAAATTTGGCTGCGGATCGACCACTGTCCAAGCATCCAACACCATCGTCACATGCATCGTCATCAGCTTACACGGCGCGGCGGTGTCACACATCGTACTCACGACGTCATTCCTCGATGTCCTGATCAAGATCCAATCTTGGGTGCATGCAAGGCCAAGCAGCGTTTATTGTCGTGTTTCCATAATGGACGAGGAGCAACTTCAACAAGACTTGAACTCGCGTGCAAGGCCTGGGTCGTCACGCTCACTCCAACGCCAACAAATCTGGAAGACAGATCCGATCAGCAAGGCAAGCATGCATGTACGTGTGCTATACGGGTGCCAGGCAATCAGACAGGAGACGTACAACCTTGCGTGGAGCATAAACGCATCTACAACTTTCCAAAATGTCGTGATTTGTTCCATGCAACCGAACAAAGCTATGTCGATCTCCATATTCATTTTCTAATCTTATATCCTATAATATAATATGCATCTGGGTATCTACGTATATACGTTTGGTTATTTCAACAGGAATTGCCCCGCATCGTGTCACCACGGTGGAACCGATCTCGCTCGGTGGACTCGGTGCACACAGGCAGGACGTCCGAGAGCTGAGTACTCGTTGCGCTACGGCATGCATCTCGACCTGTCATGGCAAGAGCTACGTCGTCAGCCTGCCACCGAGTCGTCGAATCGTTAACCGAGCCACAACGAGCCACGTCCATCTACTCGGCCAGGACGATACCACGTCTTCAAAGACAAGCTAAGTTTATTTATGAAATTAACAAATTTCTTTGTAGTCTTCTCCCGTTTATAGCTTTACATCCGTGCATCAATCTATCATACATGCGTCCTGCATAAATCTCAATTAAACTTTGTTTTCTGCCCAACGAGAACGGCTTGACAAGGCACTGTCCCGAAAACTTTTGTGATGTATTACAGCTCCGCGCTACATGGCACTAGGAGATTTCAGCAGTCGCTCTCTAACGGTACTAGGTACTTAGTGATCCTGACGGTGCTACGCTGTTCACTAGCGCATCCCTACGTCACCGACGGAGTTACCTTGCTTCGAGGGCAGGGGCAAAACTTAATTGTCGATATTTTTTATACGACCACATATTAAAAACGACACATATGCTTATCACCCGCTTAAACATGCCTACTTAAGAATACATCAACCTGTTGATTTTCTCTCCGGAGATCAATTATTTGTACATCATATATTACCGCTCTTCATGTTTATTTTTCAGGGACAAGGTTCGGTTGCCGAGCACATTCCGTACGCTCGGGGACTAGATCAAGGACCATCGTCCAGGTGGTCATGCCACCTGGCACTCGGACTTAACATCCAACCAGTTGGTCCAACTGCCCGTCGCTCGACTCGGTGCTATGTACCGCACAGCCTCATTTCCGACCACGTGCTGCTCGGGGACTCGTCATCGTCGCCTCGGCTCGGTGTCATGCGCCACACAGCCTTACCTCTGTCGCTCGTCTTGGTGCCACGCACCACACAACCTCGTCTCTGACCTCATGCTACTCAGGGACTCATCATCATTGCCTCGACTCGGTGTCACGCACCACATAGCCTCCCCTCCGTCGCTCAGCTCAGTGCCATGCATCGCACAGCCTGTGCTCCGTCCAAGACTTACCTGGGGTCTGCGCACTTGACTTGCCACCCAGAGGTGTCTATGGACCAGTGGTTCTCGGTGTCCCTCGACCAGATCGAGCCTGTGCTCTATTTCCTAAGCAGAAGGCCGTAGGTTCATACCTAGGATTTTGCATCGACTTGTCACTTGGCACTGACTACGCAGTGCTAAGTTGAGTTTTTTTTAAAAGCTCAATACAACATCTTCTATCTTCTATCGAGCTTGGGGACTACATGGGCCCACGTCACCTTGCGGTGACTCGGGCCTATCTTCTGTTCTTGGTTCGCTACCTTGCCCGTACGGATGGTTCATGTTAGCATCTCCGTGATACTTCTTATCACATGTTAACATAGGCCCACGTCTCAGGACGTGAAAAGAATTTTTCTTTTTCTTAGAACACCATGCATCTTTTGACAGATCACCTTGACGGAAGCCATGATCGGGAGCAGACTTACGAACTGCTCGTGATGAAGCCTCGCTGGTCAGCACTACGTGGTCAACATCCTTGCTGGTCAGTACTACATGGTCAGCATCCTCGCTGGTCAGCACTACGTGGTCAGCATCCTCGCTGGTCAGTTCTACGTGGTCAGTATCCATGCTGGTCAGCACTACGTGATCAGTATCTTCGCTGGTCGGCACTACGTGGTCTGCATCTACACTGCTCGACATAGGGGAAGCGCAATCTGATCAGCAAGCGATCTAAATGGTTTCGTTCCCAGCTTCCATGGACTTCGAGGTGGGCAATCTGATCCAAAATTGTAACCCTAAAATTTGCATGCTTTTAAAATGGCCAAATTGATTTAATTATGCAATTTTATGAGCATTTAACTAGGAGAAATAATAATTTTTATGAAAATAAAATCAATTATAGAGAAGAAGCATGCTTGTGCATTCATGCTGCGCATAATTTTTATTGTGATGTTTGGATTTTATTGCGTTTGAATTGGATTTCAAAATCCTTTTGTAAATCTATTTGAAAAATGGTTTAAACAAAAAGAAAAGTAATTCTTTTCGCTCCCTATTCCTTTATCGGCTTTTGGCCCGGACGGCCCAGCTGGCCTGCCCCCTCCTTCCCTTCCCTTTGACCCGCTGGCCACAGTCTCGCCACCGCGGCCCGCTCGCTCCCCCTCATAGCCGGCCCAGCAGCAGCGGTCGGCAGCCGCGCGCGTCCGCACCGGCCTCTTCCTCTCCTCTTTCTCCGGCTGACAAGCGGGTTCTGCGTTTTGTGTCGCTGACAGGTGGCGCCCACACCCGTCATCTCCTACCTCGAGTCTGGGCAGGACTCTGCCGTGTCGGAGTCTGCCTCGAGCCGACACCCCGTCCCGGCGTGCTGTCCAAGCAATCCGCCCCATAAAAGCTGCCCCGTGCGCCACCTTGTCCTCCACCCCGAACCCTCGCACCACCACCGCTGCAACCCGAGCTCCCGAGCTGCCGCAAACCATAGCCTCCGCATTCGTGTTCGGTTCCGATGCCTGCAGCTCCCTCATCACCAAGAGCAAGTCGCCGAGTTTGTATACGAGCTCACGAATCCGCTGAACCCTTTATCCCTCTTTTTCTCGTTCTGGTTTGCTCACGGATGCTCGCCGGACTATGCAGGAAGCTTGCCGCCACCGTATCACGTTGTCAGCCGGCCTCCATCTGCTCCGGTCTCCATCTACACATCAAGTGAGATCGCCATGAGCTTCGCGTTCATTTGGTACCGGTTCCGAGTCGATTTGAGTCCTCTAGGGCCAGTTTCCATGAGCGCCGGCAAGCAAACCTCACCGCTGGCCATGGCCAACCGCCGCGCCGGTTGTCTTCCCAGGCGGGCTCTCCCCCTCTCACCCCTGTCCTCTAATCTGGACCATTCAATCTCGATCCAACGGCCCAGATCGCCCCGTACCCCTTTGCGTGGCAGTTTTGTAGAAAACCCCTTGGGTTTCTACCTATTTAGTTAAGAGTCCTTTGCAGGTTCCACAAAATACATTTTCTTCGTTGGAAAGCATATTTTTCTTTAAACAGATTCAAAAATGCGTTTTTCTTTATTTACAGTTTTGCCACTAATTTCAAAAGCTCATAACTTCTCCGTTTTAACTCCGATTTGGTCCATTCAAGTTGCGTTAGATTTATTTCCAACTTTTGAAAATCAAAATTTATTTTAACCAATTATTTTATAATAGGAAAACTTGTAAAATTCATAACTTTCTCCTTATAGCTCTGATTTTGGTGATCTTTATGTCTGTGTGATCGTAGCGATGTGTAGAATAGTTTTATAAACTTTTCTCATACTATTTTGTTGGTATGGTGTACTGTTCTAATTAAATCTATTTGTTTGCTCATGTATGACTGCTCGACGTTTGTGTGTTGCTGATTGATGATCGAGTTTAGAGAGTAAGCCATTTGTTGGAGAACAAGAATACTTCTACAACCAGGATCAGCAGGTTCATAAGGAGAGCTTTGATCAAGGCAAGTATAGTTGGGACCATCCTTGTTACCTATTCACTATACACACTAAAATCATATGCATGCGTCTCTTTGCTACCCTGTTAGGATTACCTAGCTTTGATCACCTGTTTACCTTATTAACTGGGGATGTTGCATATGGGTAGTTAATGCTAGTGCTTTATAACCATGATCTTGTAACTTGATTAATGACTATGCAACTAATGAAAAGATAGTTTTCAATAAGATCTAAACTGTAAGTGATCATCCGGGACATAACGTACAGCTATGGGGGCTATATGGCTCTAGATCTAGTTGTTCATAGGACCTTTTCTAGCAAGTTAGAGGATCTATGAATTGGGTATAGGAAGGCTTCTTTAGTATTTGTATAACTACGATGTGTCATATTGGGAGGAGGGTTTTCCTACATCCGATGACCCTGCGGCCCTAGCTTGTTAGACTAACCTATGAGTGGCTTTATATGGTTTACGGTGTTTTGGGCCTTGCAAACCCCATGCATTTGGAAATCATGACCCGTAGTGAAAGTGTACACCTTTGTGTAGAGTTAAACCGATATATCGTCCGTGCCCACAGTTAGGGCGGCCAAGGGATTCTTATGGAATGGATCATCAACTCAAATTGTGTTACATGCTAATGTTGTTTTCATCATATTCTTAGTCATGTCTACCTAATCAAATGGTTATGGGAAATTGCTACTACCTTGATGATAATTGCTAAAATATGACCTACACTAAAAAGATAATTGCAGTTAAACCATGTTAAACCTTTATTGAGCTTCATGAACCCCTTCTATGCTTGCTAAGTACGTTTATACTTACACTTGTTTTATTTCATTACTTGAAAAATCCCGGATGGGTAACAGATCAAGATTGGAGTGAGAGTTATCGACACGACTACTAGCTTGTATCAACCAGTTGACTTGTCCTTGTGGTGGAGCTATTACCTGGAGTTATCTTAGTTATATCTTATTTTTGTTCAAGACTATGTCATGCTATTCATGCGCTATGTAATAAACTCTGATTTGGTACCATTTATAATTTATCAACTTATGTGTGTGACATCCAGAGACGCATGTAAGGCTTTTATATATCTTATTTTAGTCCTTTAAAATAGGATATGACAGATTGGTATCAGAGCATGGTTGACTGTAGGATGCAAGTCTAGTTCGAATGGTCGTGTTTAGCCCTCTTTGCTTCACTAGATTCTTGCTTACTCTCTTGGTCTTAGTATTTTTTAAGATTTGTATGCTACTTCTCCCTTGTTCCCTTACCAAACATTGATTCTAACTTAACTTGGTCTAATTTTGTAGATGCGTACCCGTCAGACCTCCCGCATGAGTACTGGAGGATTCATTTCACCACGGGTTGAAGTGCGGGATTGGAACAGTGAGGATGATGAAGATGAAGTGGCCGCACTCCCTGCACAACAGGAGCCATCACCATTACCGTCTCCTACACCTGCGTCTGAAGAAGAAGAACCCATGGAGGAAGTCCAAGAAGAAGAAGAAGTGGAAGTACTGGAGCCTATGGAAGTGGAGCAAGATATCATTATCCTTAGTGATGATGAGGCAGACACTGCTCAAGACGATGAGATGGAAGCTACTGAAGGTGATGACGAAACCTCTCCAATGGAGTGGACTTCAAGGGAGCATACCTTGTGGAGCCATGACTCCGCAGCACACCGTCGCCTGGTGGAGGTGCTGATGCAATACTATGCTGATTGGAAGCCTGCAATACAATATGTCTGTGTTGAGTATACTCATCTATAACACCCCGGTTCTCAAAGGAAGCCCAGGGGCCGTCATATGTGCGCCTAGGAAGTCCACATATATAACAAAGAACGGCATATCAGAAAAACAATGTATTATATAGCGGAAACTTACTTATAACAACACTTACAAACGTCAGAGTGTCATGGAATTGATGGCTACAACTTCTCTTCAGAGCTCCAACGTTCTCAGGGACAGTTGACTGGGGGCTCCGTACGCCAAACACTTCTAACGCTCAACCTCTTTATCCTTCTTAAGGGCAGCACCTTGCTACAAACTATAGCAAGGGTGAGTTCCATGTCAAAACTCAGCAAGTACAGGTGGAAAGTAATGACATGCAAGGCTAAAACAAGGTACAGCTGAAAGGTAGATTGCGGTAGCATTTTAATGTAACAATTAAGACTTAACTTATTGCAACCTATTCTCTAATCAACTTGGTTGAAACACCCAACCCTTTATTGAGGTTCAAGTAGCAATTAATGTGTCATTTAGCACATGGATATAAACATATGTCATTAAACCTCATTAAACATGAGATAGCCATCTCAAGGGAACACAGGATAGCCATCCCGATAAAACCCGAGGTAGCAACCTCACAACATCACCATGATTTAATAGCTTAAACCATTTGGCTAGCTGCTCGGTAGACTTTACTTGTTCTATCTTCTGGTCTCCAACTCCAGCTACACTTGTCGGTCCTTAGCTCTTGATCTTCAGCACTCATGAACTACTCTTCGTCTATTTACAGCAAACAAGCAACACAAACAAACAAAACTAAGAACAGACATCATACAAAAGAAACACTGAAGAAAGAGCGGTCTACACGTTAGAGCTCATAACTACAATTGTAAGAGCGTAAGAATGACCAACAAAGGAGCTATCGTTGTGGTGGCACAACTAACGAGGTTGATCTAGGCTATTCGCATGTTGGAAAAGGCGTGGATAGATCATTATTCTAACCCGCATATAAGTCACATTTTGAAAAGCCTATAACATGGTAAATATCACTATGATCACGTAGCTTGCATCGATACGATTCCAAAAACTATAAGTTTGCTAAAAACGGAGTTAAAACAGTGAAACGGCGGAGATTATACGATTAGTGGAAAAGTCGTAAATAAATAGCTACAGCCTGCTACGGCTGGCGGCGTCCGGCTGCAGCCTGCTGTGACCGGTGGCTAGCTACGGCGTGCGGGGGAGGGAGGACCACAGCCCTCGGCCAGGACTCAGCCGGCCGGCAGGGGCCGAATATGGCCAGCCACGGCTGGCTGTGACCAACGGCGGCTGGCTGTGGAAGGCTGTGGCTGGCTGGGTCTGGTGGCACGTGGCTAGGGTTTGCCAAGGGGCTGCGGCTGGCCCTCTTTATAGCCGGCGGGGAACCGGTTGGGCTGAAGCCGCTGGACTTCGCCCGTTGGGCCGGCTGCGGCGCGCTGTGCCCGGCCAGGGTTGGCCAGGGCCCGCTGGATGTGGTCGGGCTTGGCCAGGGATGGCCAGAGAGGGCCCAAGGTGGCCCGACGAGGCTATGTCTGGCTTGTAGCCACTGTGACCACGGTAATTCTGGCTATGGCCAGCCGGAGTTAGCCATGGCCGACTGTGTGTGGTCACAGCTGGTTATGGCTAGCCCTGTTTGGCCAAAGCTGGCCAGAGTTGGCCAGATGAGGCGGGTTGAGGCCAGGGGTGGCCCAAGCTAAGTAGAAGCTGGCCAAAGCAAGCTAGGATGTCTTAGATAATGGCAAAGGGTTGCTAGGCCGGACTATTGCTGGCCTTGCTATGCTGCTGATGGCCAAGTTTGGCCGCTGGTGGCCGGCTGCTGCTACTGCTGGCCTGGCCGGGGTGGCCGTGGCCGGCCGGAGCTGGCCATGACTGGCTAGAGCTGGCTAGTTGAGGCTAGGAGTGGCCAGAGCAAGCTAGGTTAGGCCAGGTTAGGCTGGGGCAAGCCCGGGTTGACTCAAGCTAGGTAGGGGATGGTGTCTAGCTAGAGCGATGGCCAACACTATAGAGGAAAAAGAAAACTTCTTGAGGCAAACTTGGGTTTTCAAAGCTTTATTTTCAAATTCGAAAAAAACCTAGATGTGACTTGCTCGAGGTTTAGAAATTCTTTTTCACACCAGCAAAACCAAGCAAAGCACCAAGCACAAACCCATCTTTATTAACTTCATAAAAGTTTTATAAAAACCACTCTTTTTATCATTTTGTAGTGATAACAAAAGAATAAAATCTTGGCTAATTTTAAAGAAATTAATAAATCCTTTAATTTATTTATTGTTTTTGGTTCACAACCCAAAATAGAAATTTTGGGGTGTGACAGAGCTACCCCACTTAACATGAATCTCGTCCCGAGATTCGAAGAGGGTTGGGATAAAAGGCAACACAAAGAGTCTAGGTTGATTCAAAAACTTTGATAACATGATACAGAGATTCATGGATTTTCCCAAAGATCGATATAGGAACTAAAGATCGATTCTCTAGATTAATTCGATCTCCAAAACAGGATAAGATTGATGAATCAAGGATTATCCATATACCAAGGTGTGGAGACAAGCTAATAAGATAACATTTGAATGATGCTTGATTTCTTCCTTTAGCTCTTCTGAGAGGGCAGAGAGAAAACATACATCGATCCTTTGGGGATTTGCACTTCCTTGAATTAAGGTTTATGGAGTGCAAATAAAAAAATCTTGAATATCAACATGGGTCGACCAAAAGATCGAGATCCGTGGGACCTGTGGTGACATACCATGACAGAGTTTGTAGATTGACATGGTTCAACCATAAAAGAGAAGTAACGGTCACATGAAAAAAAACAAAGGTTGTTCTTCATGTTCCTATCCTCCAAGAATTATAGGACAAAAGCCTAAGGATTAACATGGGATAGATCTAGAGGATAAATATCAATTATTCGAATTGATATTACAAGATGACCAAAGAAAATTTCATGTCGAGATAACATTTCTGAATAGCTTATATAATGGATCATGATTAACAATCATGTTATCAGCGCTTACCGAGCACAACCATGTGTGTGCACCCACTGGAGGCTCTCGGTTCAACGTGACACCGCCAGTTATTAATCAAGATGTCATTAATAAGTTTACTACCAATTGATATCTCCCAGAACACAGGTTTGGATCTTGCAATGATTAAACACATGCAAGATTAAAAGAATGATTACAAGATTTGGTGAAAAGGATGGTTGAGGTTCCTTGGTATTTACGTTCACAAGTGTGTAGTCAACCTCGATGATTTCATGAGTAGTGGTTATCTTCAAGGTTGTTTGCAAGAAGACCAAAGATTGAGAACGAAGCATGATGAACAAAAGGAGCTTGACTAACTCTTAACTTCATGCTTCATGGGATGTAAGAGCTAGACTCAAAAGAGGATTAAACAATACAGATAGACCTCCTGGTGCTCGCAATTCCTTGATCCACTTTTGTGTGATAGAACGATGATAGGAGAAGAAATTAGAAAAGATCAGTCAAGGAGGTAAAGATTGATTCTTCAAGACTTTGCACTTCATCAACTCCTAATCCATAAGGCGAAGGGTAAGGGTCGAAGGTCGACGAGAATGCCAAGAAGGGTCAAGAAAGATAAGGCTCAGCCCTTTAACTTTTGACACCTTGAAACTTGAGTCGCGGTGGTCAGTGATAGTAGTGAATGGTACCCCACTTTAACAAAAGCACCGCTTACTTCCAAAATATGTACATGAGCATCCTCTTAATCCAAATCATCTCCTACTAATTCCCTTCATTGATTTACCATTCTAATTAGCACATCACCTGATTCTGAATCCGAATAAGGCCATTGAGAAAAATGAGGCAAAGATGTTTGACTTGGAGGTTGAGGTGGTTGATGAAACAAATTGATAAGCACATCACAAACCATCTTTACAGCTTAAAAGTGACGAGGTCGGATAAAATGGTTATCCCTTTTACACAGAAGTTACAACCGAATTAAAAATAGGGCACTACAGAATAGAGCATGTAGCTGACTTTAGATGTTGTCTCGTGGGCTTCGAACGTCAGCATAAACCCACTCATATTTAACCGTGCTTCTGTTCTTGATTCTAGTACACCCCTCAATATGAGAGGATTTGAGTCTAGCAGTCGCGAACTCCTTCCATAGTTCCTTAGGTTGCATCTGACTCTCAAGCAAAAATACCAAAAACGTGTTTGCTGATCCAACGGACATAGCTGACTCCTCATGTGACCTTGAGTGCTTCAGATTTCTTCTGACTGCCTCAATTCCATTTAAGCTTCCATGCTGGATCCTGGAATCGCTTCGACGTTGAGATATCTCTACTCTCGCATATGGTCTTCATCTTTCCCAGATTGCATCTTCACTGATCTGGTTGTTTTGTTGCATCTTCCCTTTGCTTGGGACAGTTCTGAGTACCTTCATACACGATCCTTTCTCCTAACGAGGTCGTCAGAGACACCATGCATTCAATTGGATTAATCAGTCCATGACATGTGGAGAACCATCCCATCCCAAGGACGACATCAATCCCCAATGATTCCAGAACTATAAGGTCTACTTCAAAACTTGAATCCTTTATGTTGAGATTCACTTTTGGACACATGTGAGTTGCTCTTATCTCCCTTCTTGGAGTGTGAACTAGCATGGTCATCTTCATGCGATGCATAAATAGCTTTCGAGCAACTACATGGGTGATTGGGATGAAAGAATGTGTAGAGCTTTTGTCAAACAATATAGAAGCCGGGTTTGAATTTACCAAAGCCGATCCAAACACTACCTTTTTAGCTTTATAAGCATCTCTCAAATCCATATTATCCAATCTACCATTTTTATGAGCTCGTTTCAGTTTGCTGTTTCCATACATCTGTGGGTACTTCTTCGGGCATCGCCTCTCTGTATGTCCCTCTACATGACAATGATAACAAGTCATGCTGTCAGCTTTCTCAATAGTGCCATGCTGATGCTGATTCCCTTGAAGAAACCTGCTCTGAATAGTTGAGATACTACTGACTGGTTGATTCTGAGGGTTCTCCTTCGTTTGAGCTTCTTTGTTGCATTGCTTCTTAGTTTGCTTCCTTTTTTGAGGCTGAAACTCTATATACTTAATGATCCATTCATCTATGTTTACCTCTAGCATAAAACATGAGGCTGGAGAGGCATCCAACTTCTTAACATGTGGATGTAGCTGCTGAGGGGTCGAGTCTAAGCTAAGCTGCGATGTCAAACTCGAGTCTATCTTATTTTTCATCGACGGCTCTAGTGAGACTGCTTTACTTTTCTTGGTCCATTGATTCTGATGATCCTGGAATGCTTCAACTTTTCCTTCACTTGGTTGCTTCTATAGGCAGGGTAATCCATAGTGCCTACAACACTAACACTACTCTAGGATTCTAAGTGCTTCATTCATGTTTCCTTCCTCGGACTGTAGATTCTTCTTGACTTCTTTTGCTTGTCTTTTCATTGGTCCTTCCTCCAAACTGAATGTGGGCTTTCCCAAATTGGATTGAGAATCCTTTGGTGGTTCCACTCCTCCTGATGTGTGATCTGACAGAGTTGTTGATTTCAACTGGTTGGTCAAGGATGAGGGTAGCATGGCTGGATCTTCTTGACACTTGGTGAGAGCTCCTTCAATGTCATCTTGGAGAAGTGAGGCTTGCACTGATAAGAGATTTTGGAGCTTAGTCATCTGAACAGCTGTCATCTCAAGGATCTGAGCTTGCCAAGAACTCATTTGTTCCTTGCTTATGGGAGTTGCCAAAGTTGTTTGCTGACTCTGCTCATTGATAACCTCCTTTCCTCTTGCATCCCCACTTGGATTTACCATCTGAAGTTGGGCAAAGATAGAATGAGCAAGAGGATATGATATTAGGATGGACATAATTTAACGAGGATCGGGATCAGTAGCAAGGGATAGATATGATGAGAAAAGACTCTACCCCACTTAACAAGGATTAGGCTACACCTCCCATCTCTTCACCTTCAGTGGCTACTACAGAACAAGGAAAAAAATAGGGACAACATATATAAGCATCACAACAAACTAAACACACCAGCACACATCACAACATTAATGCTACATGTGCTTCTTCTTCAATGGTGGTCATCCTAAAGGGCAGATCATGGACGATGAAGGGTCCATCATAAATTTTGAATAAGGCAAGGTCTGAAAACTTTTAGTAACCCAATTAAAATTAAAATCCAAGGCTATAAGAAACTAATAGCTCAAACGAAGCTATTCAAGGAGGGGATCCAAGATAAGGATGAAGAAAGTAGTCAGATTCAAGTACCAAGGGATAGTAAAATAGTTTTTTAGCAAAATAAGCTTTAGAAATCAACCAGTGCTATCATGGCCTACGTCCTACAGTCAACATTGCTCTGATATCACCTTATAACACCCCAGTTCTCAAAGGAAGCCCAGGGGCCGTCATATGTGCGCCCAGGAAGTCCACACATATAACAGAGAATGGCATATGAGAAAAACAATGTATTATATAGCGGAAACTTACTTATAACAACACTTACAAACATCAGAGTGTCACGGAATTGATGGCTACAACTTCTCTTCAGAACTACAACCTTCTCAGGGACAGTTGACTGGGGGCTCCGTATGCCAAACACATCTAACGCTCAACCTCTTTATCCTTCTTAAGGGCAGCACCTTGCTACAAACTATAGCAAGGGTGAGTTCCATGTTGAAACTCAGCAAGTACAGGTGGAAAGTAATAACATGCAAGGCTAAAACAAGGTACAGCTGAAAGGTAGACTGCGGTAGCATTTTAATGTAACAATTAAGACTTAACTTATTGCAACCTATTCTCTAATCAACTTGGTTGAAACACCCAACCCTTTATTGAGGTTCAAGTAGCAATTAATGTGTCATTTAGCACATGGATATAAACATATGTCATTAAACCTCATTAAACATGAGATAGCCATCTCAAGGGAACACAGGATAGCCATCCCGATAAAACCCGAGGTAGCAACCTCACAACATCACCATGATTTAATAGCTTAAACCATTTGGCTAAATCATGTGAGGATCTGGGCCGCTCGTGACCGTGAGCACGGACGATATACTGATTTTAACTCTGCGCAGAGGTGTACACTTTCACTCCAAGAAGCGATTCCCATTTGCTCAGGGTTATGACTCCCCAAAACACTTATAAGGTGAGCGGGCAGGGTTTCACTACAAGGCCATTCACAGGTCATAGGCAGTGACAACTCGCTAGCCTTGAGTCCAACGTATGGGCGACATCACCATGAGGCCGCCCCCAACACGGATCCCTAGCCCCTCCCATACTACAACTTGTAAACAAACCCCAGTGACCACAGCTCTAGCCACCCATCGGTAAGCTGTCGAACCTGCCTATGAGGGTCCTGCTAATAAACCAAGCCAGAGACCGATAGGGTCCACAAGGGGAGGAGATATGGATACCCTCATCAACATGAGTCCCACTAGCATTCGTTTACCCCGTCATCACCGCCAACCAACGATGCGTAATAGCATCAACTTCTCCAACGGCCGGAGCCAAGAGCCCATGGCTCCGACATCTTTATTAAGAAGCAAGTTTTATCTTCATTAGCAGGTGAAAGATGTGGTAGAGCACTAGCAACCTAGTAACCTATCAACTATAAGCTCCATAGGTGATATATGGATAGAGTGGCTAGTCATTCCTATGGTTTGCCAATTTAAGACACATGCAATGAATGAATTAAATGTGAATAGGCGCAATATGATCAAAGGTGCCTGCACTTGCCTTAAATCCAAAGTCTAGCTGCTCGGTAGACTTTACTTGTTCTATCTTCTGGTCTCCAACTCCAGCTGCACTTGTCAGTCCTTAGCTCCCGATCTTCAGCACTCACGAACTGCTCTTCGTCTATTCACAGCAAACAAGCAACACAAACAAACAAAACTAAGAACAGACATCATACAAAAGAAACACTGAAGAAAGAGCGGTCTACATGGTAGAGCTCATCACTACAATCACAAGAGCGTAGGAATGACCAACAAAGGAGCTATCGTTGTGGTGGCACAACTAACGAGGTTGATCTAGGCTATTCGCATGTTGGAAAAGGCGTGGATAGATCATTATTCTAACCCGCATATAAGTCACATTTTGAAAAGCCTATAACATGGTAAATATCACTATGATCACGTAACTTGTGTCGATACGATTCCAAAAAGTATAAGTTTGTTAAAAATAGAGTTAAAACGGTGAAACGGCGGAGATTATACGATCAGTGGCAAAACTGTAAATAAATCACTTGGTGGAAAAGTCGTAAATACCTGGGAAAGGGGCCTCGGCCCTTGCCTGCTGGAGGGCCGGCGGCGGCCGACTGCAGCCTGCTGCGGCCGGCAGCGGCGGCCAGCTATGGCCTGGTGCGGCCGGCAGCGGCTAGCTGCGGCGAGCGGGGGAGGAAGGACCACGGTCCGCGGCCGGGACTCGGCCGGCCGGCAGGGGCCCAATATTTGCGGTGGCGGTCGGCTGTGGCCGGCTGTGGCTGGCTGTGTCTTGTGGCGCATGGCTAGGGTTTCCCAAGGGGCTGCGCTGGCCCTCTTTACAGCCGACGGGGAACCGGTTGGGCTGAAGCCGCTGGACTTGGCCTGTTGGGCCGGCTGCGGCTCGCTGTGGCTGACCAGGGTTGGCCAGGGCCGGCTGAATGTGGCCGGGCTTGGCCAGGGATGGCCAGAGAGGGCTCAAGGTGGCCGGACGAGGCTATGGCTGGCTTGTAGCTGCTATGGCAAAGGTAGTGCTGGCTATGGCCGGCCGGAGTTAGCCATGGCCGACTGTGTGTGGCCACAGCTGGCTATGGCTAGCCGTGTATGGCCAAAGCTGGCCAGAGTTGGCCAGATGAGGCAGGTTGAGGCTAGGGGTGGCCCAAGCTAAGTAGGAGCTGGCCAAATAAACTAGGATGTCTTAGAGAATGGCAAAGGGTTGCTAGGCCAGACTGTTGCTGGCCTTGCTATGCTGCTGATGGCCAAGTTTGGCCGTTGGTGGTCGGCTGCTGCTACTGCTGGCCTGGCCGGGGTGGCCATGGCCGACGGGAGCTGGCTAGTTGAGGCTAGGAGAGGCCAGAGCAAGCTAAGTGAGGCCAGGTTAGGTTGGGGCAAGCCTGGGTTGACTCGAGCTAGGTAGGGGATGGTGTCTAGCTAGAGCGATGGCCAACACTATAGAGGAAAAATAAAACTCTCTCTCTCTAAGCAAGAGAAAGGATTTTTCTGAAAACGTTTTCCCGAAACCTTCTTGAGGCAAACTTGGGTTTCCAAAGCTTTATTTTCTAATTCAAAAAAAACCTAGATGTGACTTGCTCGAGGTTTAGAAATTCTTTTTCACACCAGCAAAACCAAGCAAAGCACCAAGCACAAACCCATCTTTATTAATTTCGTAAAAGTTTTATAAAACCACTCTTTTTATTATTTTGTAGTGATAAAAAAAATAAAATCTTGGCTAATTTTAAAGAAATTCATAAAGCCTTTAATTTGTTTAGTGTTTTTGGTTCGCAACCTAAAATAGAAATTTTGGGGTGTGACAGAGCCATCGGAGCCGACCTTCGCGGCCACAGGCGCATGCGGGCCAGGGGCTGGACATAGGGGTTCATGCGTGTGTAGGCTATGCGGAGTGCACGGCGTGGCACATGTGCCAGCATTGGGCGCATGGTCGCGTGTGCCAAGAGGAGAATGTTCCTGGTCATCATTTGCCTGGTTGTGGGTATGTTGGGCTCAACGAGGACGTCGAGTACTTTGAGGGGGTGTATGTCACACCCGGCCCGTTTGGCCCATAGTGGCCCATGTGGTTTTTATGAGATGTTCTGGAGAGTTTAGTCCCACCTTGGTTGTTTAAGGTGGGATAGACCAACATATAAGGCTTCTAGAGTCCATCCCACCATCCCTGGATTAATCCTTTTAAGCGAAGCGAGGACGAAAGCTTAAGTGGGATGGTGGTAGGTGTGGTTTGCTCAGCGTGCAGAGTGAATCTGAGCCGTTTGGACTCTGGGCGTTATATCATCCTCTTGCAACAACTTATTGGAAGACCGTTGTGAACATCTTCTCTAAGAATGAGGGACCAGGAGTTTTCAAGCTTGAAAGGGCTCATTTTCATTGGGGACATCGCCATACCATGGAGAGTAGTATTGATGATGCGGCATTTCAAGCATGGGTGAGTCTTCTTGGGGTTCGCCGTGAGCCAATGCAGCATGATCACTACCGTTATCTTCCATATGAGGATTGGAATATGGGAGATGGATGGGCAATGATGTTTCCTCTGGGTCTGGATCTAGCACACCAAGCTATAGTGCACTTCGGCTATGATATGATGGAAAGGGTTAGGATTTTGGAATCTACGCTCTACCAACAAGGGAAGGACTACAGGAAGTTGCAGAAGACGCATGATGACCTTAGAGCCTCTATTGGAGAACTGAATATTTACAAGAAGCATGCCCCTCCTGTTCGTCTTTAGGTACAGGAGACCTTTTATGTAATAGTCGTTAGTCTCGTTAGTCAAGCGGAGTTAAGTCTTTTAATTGTGAGTGAATTTTGGTGTGCCAGTTGAGTTGTTTTTGTGCTTTTGAGTGATTTGAATCTTTGTAATGAGTGATGGAGCTTTGCGAGCATGTCCGCAGTGCTCCTTAGTTAACCATATTAGAGTCTTGGGGTCTTTAATAAAGTTTAGTTTGGTCAATCTTGAATCTTTCCTGTGCTGAGATTTTGGAGCAGCCTGCACTTTTTCTGATATATCTCAAAATTGGCTACTTCAAATCTGGTAAAATTTTGATGGCAATGATTAGACTTCAGTACCTTTCCAATACCACAAGAATCACCTTTAGATCATTTTTGAGCTACGAGTTATAACTTTTCAAATTTAGTGTTTTTGCACAGTCTCGAGGTCAGAAACAGTTTCTGTTGTGTGATATTTTCGACCAATTTAACAACCGAATCTGACGATACGATATAAAAGAAAGTTGTAGATAACTTCCTAAGATTTCCAATCATATAAAGTTTGTCTGAATTGGATATAGGAACTCCAATTATTATTGTATTACCAGACTGCTAAAACTATAACTCTTTCAGAAATTTTTAGAATCATTATAGAGCTGACAATATTGAGAACTCGGTTGATCTAAGGATTCCTCTGTATGAATTGGTGTGGATGTCAAGAAGGAGAAATAGGAATGTTGCTGAAAACAGTCCCCCACCAGTCACCCATGAGGAATTCATGGCCTCACAAGCTCAGATGATGCAGGCTTTGACTCAGTTGGCACAGACCATGCAAGCAGGAGGAGTACCACACGCGCCACCACCATGGGATAAGCGTAGAGAGTTCATGCATGGTAACCCTCCCGTGTTTTCTCACTCCATAGAACCACTAGAAGCTGACAACTGGGTATGTGCGGTGGAGAAGAAATTGAACCTTGCTCAGTGCAACGATGGGGAAAAGGTGCTCTATACGTCTGGACAATTGCAAGGTGCTGCGCAAACATGGTGGGAGTCTTATCGAGCTGCTCATCCCGCCAATGCTCCCACCATCACATGGGTAGATTTTGTTAGGGATTTTAAGGTGCACCACATTCCAGAAGGTTTTGTTGAGCAGAAGCAAGAGGAATTTAGATCTCTCAGGATGGGAACATGACTGTGAGTGAGTATCACAACAAGTTCAATGAGCTAGCTCGCTATGCTCCAAATGAGGTGCGGGAAGAAGCTGACAAGTGGCATCATTTCCTCAATGGGATTTACTATGAACTTAGGCTGCAGTTGGCTGGACAGAAGCATGCCAGTTTCCAGGAATTGGTGAATAGCACTATTATGCTTGACAATATGCGCAGGGACAAGGATAGGGAGAGGAGGATGGAAGGACAGGGATCTAGAAGCAACAATCATTTTCATCCTAACTCTCAAGGTTATCAGCAGAGGTTCCAAGGGCCAGTTAGCCTGTGGAAACATTTCTCCAACCCACCGCGTCCTCAGTATCCTCAGAATAATCAGAACCGCTCATAGAACCAACAACAGAGTTGGAGTCCGTGCACACCACAGTAGCAAGGTAATCAAAATACATGTCTCACTACACCTAACAACATACCCTTGAAGAATGGCACCCCTAGCACTCCCAATAGGTGTTTTGCGTGTGGTGATGTTAGGCATTATGATAACAATTGCCCCAAGTCGAATCAAGAAACTCCTCAAAGGTAGGTGGCAATGGGAGAGCTTATGCTACCTATGGGAGAGTGAACCATGTGTCCACTGAGACTGCGTAGGAGGCTACTGCTCAGGAGGTGCTAGAAATTATGCTGGGTACGTTTAGCATCAACTCTATCTCTGCTACTATTTTTTTTATTCTGGAGCTTCGCATTCTTTCATATCACAAGCATTTGTTAAAACACATAGTATACCCCTACTTGCCTTGAAAGAATCCATGCTAGTGAACTCACCAGGAGGAGGAATACCAGCTTCTTATTATTACCCCTCAGTTAATATCTCTTTAAGGGGGTAGAGTTCACTGCTAGTCTGATTGTGTTGAGTGCATCTGGCATTGATGTGATTCTGGGATTGGATTAGATGAAGCAACATAATGTGGTAATTTAGTGTAAGGAGAAAGTGGTAGTTCTGACAACACCAAAAGGGGATCAAATCAATGTTGAAGTGGCAGTGCAAGCACCACCAACGACCACAGTGAATCAGTTGCATGATGCTCGAGAATGTATCATGGGTAAGTTTTTAGATGATTTGCCGAGTGATTTGCCTAGTATGCCAGACTTATCTACAGTTGTTGGAGGAAGTACCACTCTAATCTCAAGGATGAGATTCTTTTAAGGGGGTAGAATTGTAACACCCTAAAATTTGCATGGTTTTAAAATGGCCAAATTGATTTAATTATGCAATTTTATGAGCATTTAACCTAGGAGAAATAATATTTTTTATGAAAATAAAATCAATTATATACAAGAAGCATGCTTGTGCATTCATGCTACTGCATAATTTTTTATTATGATGTTTGGATTTTGTTGAGTTTGAATTGGATTTCAAAATCCTTTTAAAAATCTATTTGAAAAATAGTTTAAACAAAAAGAAAAGTAATTCTTTTCCCTCCCTATTCCTTTCTCGGCTTTTGGCCTGGACGGCCCAGCTGGCCTGCCCCCTCCTTCCCTTCCCTTTGGCCTGCAAGCCGCTTTCTCGCCACTGCGGGCCGCTCGCTCCCCCTCTTGGCCGGCCTAGCAGCGGATGTTGCTAGCCGCACGTGCCCGCACCAGCCTGTTCCTCTCCTTCTCTGGCTGACAAGCGGGTTTTGCGTTTTGTGTAGCTGACAGGTGGGACCCACCCCCGTCATCACCTACCTCGAGTCCGGGTTGGACTCTGCCGCGCCAGAGTCCACCTCGAGCCCGACACCCCGTCCCGGCATGCCGTCCAAGCAATCCACCCCATAAATAGCTGCCTCGTGCGCCGCCTCGTCCTCCACCCCGAACCCTCGCACCAGCACCGCCACAACCCGAGCTCCCGAGCCACCGCAAACCCTAGCTGCCACCTTCGCGTTTGGTTCTACTGCCCCTAGCTCCCTCATCACCAAGGGCAAGTCACCGAGTTTATATACGAGCTCGCGAATCCGCCGAACCCTTTTTCCCTCTTTTTCTCGTTCTGGTTTGCTCACGGATGCTCACCGGACTATGCACGAAGCTCGCCACCGCCGTCTCACATCGCCAGCCGGCCTCCGTCCGCTCCGGTCTCCATCTACACATCAGGCGAGATCGCCATGAGCTCCGTGTTCGTTTGGTACCGGTTCCCAGTCAATTCGAGTCTTCTAGGGCCAGTTTCCATGAGCGCCGGTGAGCAAACCTCGCCGCCGGCCATGGCCGACTGCCGCGCCAGTCGTCTTCCCCGGGTTTTAGCCTATTTAGTTAAGAGTCCTTTGCGGGTTCCGCAGAATATGTTTTCTTCGTTGGAAAGCGTATTTTCCTTTAAACATATTCAAAAATATGTTTTCCTTTATCTACAATTTTGCCACTAATTTCAAAAGCTCATAACTTCTTCGTTTTAACTCTGATTTAGATCATCCTTGTTACCTATTCACTATACACACTGAAATCATATGCATGTGTCTCTTTGCTACCCTATTAGGATTACCTAGCTTTGATCACCTGCTTACCTTGTTAATTGGGGATGTTACATATGGATAGTTAATGCTAGTGCTTTATAACCATAATCTTGTAACTTGATTAATGACTATGCAACTAATGAAAAGATGATTTTCAATAAGATCCAAACTATAAGTGATCATCCAGGACATAACGTACAACTATAGGGGCTATATGGCTCTGGCTCTAGTTGTTCATAGGACCTATTCTAGCAAGTTAGAGGATCTGCGAGTTGGGTATAAGACAGTTTCTTCAGTATGTGTATAACTAGGATATGCCATATTGGGAGGAGGGTTTTTCCTACATCCGATGACCCTACAGCCCTGCTTGTGAGATGAACCTATGAGTGGCTTTATATGGTTTATGGTGTTTTGGGCCTTGCAAACCCATGCATTTGGAAATCATAACCCATGTGGTCTAGATCTTAAGAAGGAGTTGCTCCTTGAGCGACCTAGAACCATGGAAGAGCTCCTCTCCATTGCCCATAGATTCACTCATCTGGACGATGGGCTGAACGAGGGGGACTCCATTCCCCCCAACCGTAACTACCATCGCGATGATGACTATGACTATGACAAGAACCAAGACTGCCAACCAGATCGTCGGGACGATCACCGCAACCGCCGTGGCAATCGCGATCCCGACCACCATGATGACAATCATTCTTTCAAGTGTCGTGGTCGGGACGCCTACAATGGTGGTCGGTGTAACCACAATGACTCCTCTGTCAACACGGTAAAGGGCCAGAAGAGGGCGAATGATGAAGAGCTCGATAAGGTCCTTAGCCAGGAATTCCCTCGTCATCCTGGCAAGGGCCACACGCTGGGCGAATGTAGGGTCCTGAAAGAGGTGTTGGAGAAGACAGCAAACAAGAAGCCACGCTCGGCTCCCAAAGCCAGGGCCAAGAACCCCATCCAGCAAGAAGATGCCGACGAAGAAGAAGCTCAAGATGTGAACCCATGGCATGCATACAGGGATCCTGTGAAGAATGTGACTGCCATCATTTTTGGTGGCAAGGTCGCACTCGAGAACGCCCGCGACAAGAAGCTGCTGACGCAAGCCATCATGGCTATCTAGGAGGTTGACGACTTCGTTGTGGATGTCAAGGTGCCCACCTAGTCTGAGTAGCCCATATCATTCAGCCGCAATGATATGTGGGCCAAAATCCTCGAGGCCGATCGGTTCCCGCTGGTCCTTGACCCGGTGATAGATGGCGTCCGGTTCGAGAAAGTGCTCACTGACGGTGGCATTGCCCTAAACATTCTATTCTATCCGGCCTTCAAGGAGCTAGGGTTGAAGTAGGAAAACCTCGAGCCATACGAGTCCCCATTTTGGGGCATGAGGAAACCCTCATACCCTGTTGGGTAGATCACATTGCCCATCCAGTTTGGGACAAAGCAGCACTTTCGCATCGACCACATCACTTTCATTGTGGCCGACTTTGAGGGCATCTACAACACCATCCTTGGCCGACCAGGGGTCGTCAAGTTCATGGTTGTTCCTCATTATTGGTACCTCGTGTTGAAGCTCCCGACCGAGCAGGGCATCCTATCCCTACGCGGTAACATCTTCATGGCATGGGTGTGCAAGTCCGATGCCTATGCAGCCGCACAGTTCGAGGAGTTGAAGCATGCTACGGAGCACACCAGCCTAGGTGTCAAGGAGGCGCCTCCTGCGGAGCTTGAGGTTTCAGTCGGGTCTACTCGGCAACCTTCCAACAAGGTCAAGTAGCACAAGTTGATCCAGCTCGGCCCGAACGACCCCTCAAAGACCACCAAGGTCGGGGCTACCCTTCCCCCAAAAAGGAAGACACACTCGTCCAATTCCTTCAAGAGCACAACAACGTGTTCGCATGAAGACCCACCAACATGCCAGGTGTCCCGAGGGAAAATGCCGAGCACTACCTTGACGTCTCAAAAACCGTTAAACCTATCAAGCAGAAGATGCGATGGTTCGCTCATGACCACAAGGAAGTCATTAGGGTAGAGGTGGCCAAGCTTCTTGCAGCTGGCTTTATCAAAGAGGTGTATCACCCGGAGTGGTTAGCCAACCCAGTTCTTGTACTCAAGAAGAATAATGAATGGAGAATGTGCATTGATTACACCAATCTCAACAAACACTGCCCTAAATAGGCTTTCAATCTCCCTTGAATCGATGAGGTCATAGACTCTACTGCAAGTTGCGAGCTGCTATCTTTTCTAGATTGCTACTCGGGCTATCATCAAATAGCCCTCAAAAAGGAGGACCAGGAGAAGACCGCCTTCATCACCCCCTTCCGTGCTTTCTGCTAAACAACCATGTTGTTTGGCCACAAGAACGTTGGAGCCACTTACCAGCGGGCCATCCAGGCCTGCCTCGAGCACGAGATCGCCGATGAACTTGTCGAGGCGTATGTCGACGATGTGGTAGTGAAGACCAGGAGTCCGATACATTGGTTGCCGACCTCCAACGGACCTTCACGGCCCTCAATGATTTTCAGTGGAAACTGAATCCCAACAAGTGCATCTTCAGCATTCCTTCCAGGATCCTGCTCGGCTACGTTGTTAGCCAGGATGGCATACTCCAAAATCCCGAGAAGGTTCAAATTGTGCTGACCTACAACCACCGCGAAGCATCAAAGATATCCAGAAGCTTACCAGCTGCATGGCGGCCCTAAGCTGCTACATCTCCCACATGGGTGGAAAAGGGCTTCCCTTCTTCAAACTGCTCAAAGCTAAAGAGAAATTTGAGTGGACGGAGGAGGCCTACAAGGCTTTCAAACAGCTCAAGGAGTACCTCGCGACTCCCCCAGTACTCACAGTCTTGCAAGAGGGCGAGGAGCTTCTCCTCTATATTGCTGCCACAACCAACGTGGTCAGTACCATGATGGTGGTCGAGCGCCAGGAACCCGGGCATGTCTACGGGGTACAACGCCCAATATACTACGTTAGTGAGGTTCTTAACAAAACCAGGCAATGATACAACCACGTGCAAAAACTACTATATGCACTCCTGATCACTAAATGGAAGGTCCTCCATTACTTCCAAGCCTACAAGGTCACGGTGGTCACAGAAGCTGCATTGGGCGACATTCTCCATAATAGAGACGCTAGTGGCCGTATTGTCAAATACGGGTTAGAGCTCTCCGAGTTCATGTTGAACATTCACAGCCGTGGTACTGTGAAGTCTCAGGCCTTGGTTGATTTCATCATGGAGTGGTCGGACCTCAACCTGCCCCTAGCTGATATGTCTGCCAACCACTGGAAGATGTACTTCGATGGTTCCTTGAACATCAATGGCGCTAGGGCAAGGGTCTATTTCATCTCTCCTTCCAAGGACACGCTCCGTTATGTCTTGTGCATACACTTCAAGGCATCCAATAATGTGGCCGAGTACAAATCAGCCCTACACGGCCTTCGCATCACAGTCGAGCTGGGCATTAAATGGCTCCTAGTGTATAGAGATTCTGCTCTGGTCATTCACCTGGTCAACAAAGACTGGGATGTAGTCAATGAAAAGATGGATGCCTATGTTGTCGAGCTTAGCAAGCTGGAGAATAAGTTCTATGGACTGGAGTTCACCCACTACCTCGTGCCGAGAACACAGGTGCTGATGAGCTGTCTAAGCTCGGATCATCTCGAGCCGAGGTACCACCTGGTGTTTTTGTTGAAGATTTGATTAAGCATTTGATCCCCAATCAGGCTTACGAAGCACCTGCGCCTAGTACCACTGTCGACCAGCTCGTAGCGGCGCTCAGCGGCACGGCACAAGATATGGAAGATAGCTGCCCCGGCCAGCAAGGATTTGATGATAGTAGTGAGCGGCCGCCGGTTGATGAGTCAACCGAGCAGGCAGTGCCTCCCCAGCCTGATTGGAGAGAGCCCTTTGTCAGATACCTAAATGACCACCTTGTTTCAAAGGATAAGATCTAAGCTCAACAGCTGGTCCACAGAGCCCGTACGTACCTCATGGTTAATGGCGAGCTGATGCGCAAGGCACCAAGGTTCGTGATTTACCAGAAATGCATCACCCAGGCAGAGGGATTGAAGCTTCTGAAGAATATCCATGCTGGCACTTGGGGTAACGATGCGGCATCCCAGACGCTGGTCGGCAAAGCCTATCGAGTAGGGTCCTACTGGCCGATAGCCGTCTCTGACGCAGAAGAGTGTGTGCACCAGTGCAAAAATTGCCAGATGTTTGCCATCCCGGTCGCTTGGCCATTCTCATGCTGGGGACTCGACATGATTGGTCTCTTCAAGAAGGCTCCAGGAGGACACATGTGTCTTCGTACTCATCGACAAATTTTCCAAATGGATCGAGTACAAAGCCATCAAGAAAGCCTCGTTCGAGAAAGCAGTACAGTTCCTTGATGATGTTATCCACCGGTTCGGCATACCCAATACCATCATCACTGATTTAGGCTCTCAGTTCACCAGCGATGAGTTTTTTGACTTTTGTGAAGATAATGGCATCAAAGTCAAATACATGTCCATTGCTCATCCTCGAGCAAATGGACAGGTGGAGTGAGCTAATGGTATGATCATTGATGCACTACGCAAATGGGTATACCGTGACGACAAGGATCTCAAACCTGGTCGGTGGCTCAAGGAATTACCTACTGTAGTCTGGGGACTGCGTACCCAGCCCAGTCGTAACACTGGAGTTTCCCCATACTTCATGATGTTTGGGTCCGAGGCTGTCCTACCAGCCGAGGTTGCACTCCTTTCACTGCGTGTCCAGCACTACAATGAAGAAGCTTCCAACGAAGCTAGGGAAATCGATGTCATCGCCAAAGAAGAGATGGTGCTCGAGTCCTGTGCTCGGACATCTAAGTACCTAGCTTTAATGTGTCATTACTTTAACCGCAACATTAAAGGCAGGCTATTAGTGGTCGGCGACATGGTGTTATGATGAATCCAGAACACAGATGGTCAGCACAAGCTGTCATCTAGATGGGAAGGGCCATTTAGGATCAAAGCTGTCACACACCCGACATCCTATCGCTTGGAGATGATGAAGGGTGTCGAGGAGTCCAATTCATGGCACATCGACCACCTCATACGCTTGTATCCATAGAATCAGATATGTACCCAGATCTTTGTTATTCAGATATTTAACACAGTTTCCTTCATTGTTCTCTTTTCCTATCATAATTCTATATTTGTGCACACATCTGTCATACATGCGCCCTGCATAAGTCCTAATTAAACTTTGCTTTCTACCCAACAAGAACGGCTCAACAACGCACTGTCCTGAAAACTCTTACGATGTGTTACAGCTCTGCACTACATGGCAGTAGGAGATTTCAACAGTCACTTTCTAACGGTGCTAGGTACCTAGTGTTCCTCGCGGTCCTACGCTATTCACTAGCGCATCCCTAGTTACCTGACAAAGTTAGCTCGCTTTGAGGGTGGGGGTAAAACTTAATTATCGACATTTTTTTGAAAAAATGAACTACACATAAATATGCATCTAAAAAAGAAAACGGTAGAATGTTTATCACCCGCTTAAACATGCCTAACTCGTCTGCAGTAAAAGGCATAAAAGTTCATGAGCACCACCTACTCGGCACAACTTACAAACAATGTCTTTCATACCAAAACATTGTTTACAGCCTACTGACCACCATCACCTTGTGCAGGATCTTCAATCAAAATCATGTCGTCAACAAGGGCGACAGCAGCAGGCGATGACAAGCTTCGAAGATCTTCGGCAACGGCCTCCGTAAGCTCTAGCGTGACCCAAGTGCAACTTCTGCCAGCTCCACCTCCAGATACCTAGAGCAGACCACGACAAGTGCAGTCACAGCCACGTAGCATCCAGCTTCTGTGATGAACCCCTGGACTGCCGGCCACAGTCTCCTGCACTGGTCGGCGACAACAACCGCTTCGCCTACAGGGTCGGCAGGGTGCTCTACTCCTTGAAAGATGGCCCTTAGTATGAGCTTGATGTGGTCAGTCATGGCTTGCATCTTTCCTTGGAGAACAGAGATAGAGTCCTCCAGCACATGGAACTGGGCCAGATAGTGTTCCTGCAAGCCTACAAGAGCAAATCAATGGTGGCTAGCATATCCTGGTCCATCTAGTATGCGGCAGACTACACACAATAATTCTATATTGTTCTACTTACTAGTCAGCTCGGCGATCTATGCCTGGTCGGCCTTGGCCTGCTCCTCAGCAGCTTCCTTTTGGTCCAGCAGACCGGCCAGCTCCCGAGCCATGGCTTCATTCTGGCTGTTTAATCCTACGAGAAGTACCCATAAATATACTGCAAGGATCAGCGTGGATGAGAGAGGTCTACTTACTCTCGTTGTCCTCTTCCAGGGCCTCCACCTTGCGGTGTAGAGAGGCAATTTCCTCCTCGCGCTGGAGCTCACGCTCCTAGTAGACCCGAGCCTGTGCCTCCAACTTGGCTTTGGCTACCCGGAGGGTTTTGCATTCCTCCCAGGTTATCACAAACCGGTAGATGGTCTTGCCATGCTGAGCGTTGGTCTCCTGCAACGACTGTATACACCACGAACTGATTAGTGAGTTTGCGGCCAAACGATGAGCTCAAAATAGGTAAGCAAATCTTGGTCAGGTGTTAGCTTGATCCTGTCTAGCAGCACCTCCACCACGTCCTGGATACTCGCGTCGATGTCATCATCCAAAATCTTCTCATACGACACGAGACTATCTTCCCCCACCGTGCGTGACGTGTAGACGTGCTGCGTGGGCAGGTCTGTGCACAGCGTCTTTGGCACCCTGGGCACCTCCTCAACCTCCTCAGCTAGCGCTGGCATGCTTGGCCCCGCCTGGCCTGGCATGCACCTCAGCGGATGACCAGTTGCAGCGGTGACCGCTCTAAATGGCACCACCTGCTTCTCTAGCAGCGGAGTCGGTGTTGGGGTTGGCCAGGTAGACGTCACGGTGCTACTAATCGCCTCCCCTTGCCCCGCGGACTATGCCACATCGCCGGTCATCACCTTCTCGGTGGTTGGTGTTGTGGTCCGGCTGGGTGGTGGAGTCGGCGTGGTCGCCGGTGGAGCTCGGTTGTAAGTCATATTACAGTCACAACAAATACAGAATCAAGAAAGTACAAGATATGCGAACTCATGACACTTACATGGCTGACCGCCAGAATCCTCCTCTGAACTATGGGGCTGTTCCGCCACTTGGAGCACCTGGGGCCCCGCTTGTCACCCTGCTGCCACGCCCGGGGACTCGGTCCGATGCCTCGCCTGTTCGGCTCGTTTCGATGGGGTTTACCAAAGAAGTTGGCTGCCTTGCCTCCTCTCGGTGCCCCGAAGATGAAGCTGTTCTGGCTGGAGACGTGGCCACCCTGTGTGGCGCAGGCAGCGACGATGGTGGTGCTGATTCCCCAACCTGCTCCGGCTGAGTGGTTGAAATAGTATTTCCCCGCTGAGGGGGAGGAGTTGGTGGCGGCGCGACCCGCTCGGACCTCCTGGGTGTTGTCACGAGAGAGGGCCTCGGTGTCCTTACTGTCTAAGGCGTCTGAGCCTGATGTTTCCTATCGTGCTGGTTCAGCGTCAGCAAGTGGTCGTCCGATGACTCCGGGGTGGTCGGGGCATCCCTTTTCTTGCTCCCCCTGCTCTGCAGTCCAGGTTCAATTTGCCGCCGGACAGCGGAGTAGAGGGCCTCTTCGCCTTGGGGGCCTCTGACATGGATCGCTTACCCGCTGCTCAGCGTCTTGCCTGAGCAGCAGGGACCCCATCATCGTCTGGGCTGGAGACATCAGCCGTCCCCTGCCCTGCTTGGGCCCTACTCCGGTAGTGGTTCTCTTTGGTTCTACGCCAGTTGGCCTATGCCTCACCCTAAGGCCATGGCTCCACCGGCACAACAGAAAAGAACACTTTCTGGTCCAGTCCAAGCAATGTCTGGCAGTCAGACTATCAATGTTATATAGATATTACCACATACCAATGTACACTAATCAAATCAAAGTGTGGAGCTAGTCGGCTTACCTCTGGTGGTGGTCGGGAAAGGTTTTACGGCAGTGCACGCACTTCTGGGTAGCTCGTGATTGGGTTGAACTTCTCAAAAAGCAAGGACATATGCCGGTTCACCGCTTCTGGCCTCATCCTCTCTCGGGTGTCCTATGAAGGGTCAACCCGCCCAGCATACTCATACAAGTACTTCACCCGCTCCTTGCATGGTTGGATCTGGTGTGTCAACCACGTCCCTGCCACCAGTGCTCCATTGACAATCTTGTTGTCAATCAAGGTCCGTAGCTCATTCACCTGGTGCATCGCATCCGGGGTCAGTGAGTCCGACCACCTAGGATTGAACTCTGGCACTTGCGTCACATTGCAAGGCACCATTCTCCCTTCCATGTTCTGGCTCATATAGAACTAGCGAGTGTTCATCCCTTGGTGGCCGATTGGTGCCGGCTTCCTAGCCAGTGCATTTTCATTCCATCCCGAAGACACACATAGCACCCACCAGCAATTTAGGACCCTCTGGATTCAGCCCCCTTCTTCCTTAGCAGATAGAAGTAGCGGACCAGATTGAAATGGGGGTCGATTCTCAGGAACATCTCGCAGTACGCAATAAAGATAGAAATGGAGAGGATGGAGTTGGGATCTAGATTGCAGATGGAAATCATCCAATAAATGAAAAGATCACGGAGGAACCCATTCACAGGCCCCGAGTCACCATGTCCTCGAAAACTACAAATTCCCCATCTCAGGGACGGGGGAATCCTCGCCTCGTGGCTCATGCCACGCCTCCATATCATATGGTAGCAAAAAGCCCTCGTCGACAAGTGCTTGCAGCGACTCCCATGTGGAGGTTGATTGCTGCCATTGCGGCCCTGGCGCGTTAGACCCAGTCATCTTCCCTGTCTTCTTGGCTCCCTTCTTCACCATCTCCTCCGAGGATGGTGGGTTGTGAGGGTGAGCAGAAAGTGGTGGTGGTGCGGAGGCATTAGATTTGCTTGGTTGCCTTGCGACGACGGGTGGATTCGCTTCGTTGGATTGGAAGTGATGGTGGTTGCTCGGGAACAGGCAGACGGAGTGCTCAAGAAGATGGAGAGCGACACGGAACCCATTCCCCTGGCGGCGCCCGCTATTTATACTAACCGGATGTTGTCGTTTTGACTTCTAGGGTTGGACCCCGCTTGACTCATGTGGACGCGGCTTGGTGGGGCCGTCCTGGTCCTGAGTGCACGCGTGGGCTAGGATATTTGAGTTCCAACCGTGCGCATGATTGTGTATCCAATCTAGGTTGTTGCGCACGTGTCCAGTGATCTAGGGATCCAATCTCAGACTTGCTTTAAATTACATACTTCCTTCCAAATTTGTTCTAGATTTTTTCCTTAAATCTGGGGACCGCACGACAGTTTTTTCACCCATTGGTGCTTGCGAAGCACGGGCTCTCAGTGTCCTTGGCTCGGTCGAGCCTGTGACCTGTTCTGAGCACACTTGGGGACTGTACAATAGTTTTTCACCTACTGGTGCTTGCGAACCACGGACTCTCGGTGTCCTTGACCCGGTCGAGTTTGTGATATGTTTCGGGCACACTTGGTCACTACGAGATAGGTGAACACGTCTAGTCCATTGACACTTGTCTCGGTTAAGTTAGTGCTGTTTTTTGACTTTTTTCCTGAAAAAGCTCAATACAACATATCCTATCTTCTATCGAGCTTGGGGACAACATGAGCCCACATCACCTCGTGGTGACTTAGACCTATCCTATATTCCTGGTTCGATGCTTTTACCTCTACGAATTGTTCATGTTAGCATACCAGTGATACTTCATGTCACGTGTTAACGTGGGCCCATGTCTCGGGACATGGAAATATTTCTTCGTTTTCTTGGAACACCACGCATCTTTTGAAAGATCACCTTCCTTGATGGGAACTATGGTCGGGAGCGGACTTACGAACTGCGAGGGATGAAGCTTCACTGGTCGGCACTACGTGTCAGCATCCTTGCTTGTCTGTTCTATGTGGTCAGCATCCATGCTGGTTAGCACTACGTGGTTAGCACCTTCACTGGTTGGCACTACGTGGTCTCCATCTACACTACTCGGCACGGGTGAAGACAGCAACTCCTTCAAGATACATGGTGCTCGGGGACTAGCTGTGGGGGTATAGACCCCGCATACCCTTGCAGCTAGACTTTGGGCTGCTCGATCCGGACGACCCAGACAAGAAGACAAAGGCTGGTCCATCATCATCTTGATCGATGGGCCGGACGACAAGACAGAGCTCATGGTTTGCTACCTCCTAGGTCCGTGGGCCGCACGGGTACTGAAGGCTACTTGGCATACAAGGAGTCTTAGTCAGTTAGATCTATTCATGTACTCCAAGCATACGCCAACCATAGGGAAACCCTTGATATGTAACCTTGTCCCCCAGCTATATAAGGCAGACAAGTCCACCCTAGAATGGATTGAATCTCCTTTCTTTCATCTGATCTCATCTGATTGGAACCCTTGTACTCAAATACTCATCAATACAGCAGTAGAAACAAAGGATGTAGGGTATTATGCTTCCGAGTGGCCTAAACCTAGATAAACCTTGGTTGCCTGGTTGTTCATCTTGCATCTCACATCGAGATCATAGATCTTAGCATGCCCTCACTGCAATCTACTACCTCGGTGTATCCCGTGGTAGACTGCCGAGGAGGTTTCATCGACAGTCAACATCAGTGCTGGTCGGCATCATGTGGTCTACATCTTTGCTGCTCGACATCACGTGGATTGCATCATCACTACTCGGCATCACATGGTCTGCATCTTCACTGCTCGGTACAGGTCAATACAGCGACTCCCTCAAGATACATGGTGCTCGAGGACTAGCTGTGGGGGTATAGACCCCATATACCCTCGCAGATAGATTTTGGGCTGCTCGGTCCAGACGGCCCAGACCAGAAGACGAAGGCTGGTCCATCATGATCCTGATCGGTGGGCCGGACAACAAGACATAGCCCGTGTTCCGCTACCACCTAGGTCAGTGGGCCGCACAGGTGCTGAAGGCTGCTTAGCATGCAATGAGTCTTAAGGCTTGTGCATCAGCTCACCATTGACCTTGAGATTGGCACGGGCTCGACGGATCAGCTGCTGGGCTTCAATTTTGTCATTTGGAATAAGGTGGTCATTTAGGTATCTAACAAAGGGCTCTCTCCAGTCAGACTGGGGAGGTGTTGCCTGCTCGGTCAGCTCATCAGCCGGTGGCTGCTCGCTGCCGTCGTCAGATCCCTGCTGGTCGTGGTAGCTCTGCTCAACCTCCTTAGCCTTACCACTGAGCATCGTGATGAGCTAGTCGGTAGGGGGACTGTGCGCGGGTGCGTCATGAGCCTGATTGGGGATCGAAGGCTTGATCAAATCTTCGACGAATACACCAGGAGGTACCTCGGCTCAAGATGATCCGAGCTTGGATAGCTCGTCAGCACCTGTATTCTTGGCATGATGTACGTGGATAAACTCCAGCCCATAGAACTTATTCTCCAGTTTACGTATCTCAGCCACGTAAGCATCCATCTTCTCATGGATAATGTCCCAGTCCTTGTTGACCTATTGAATGATCTGAGCAGAATCTCCGTACACCAAGAGCTATTTTATAACCAGCTCAACTACAATACAGAGGCCATGCAGAGCAGCTTCGTACTCAGCCACGTTATTAGACGCCCTGAAGTGGATACACAAGACGTAGCGGAGCGTGTCGTTGGACGAAGATATAAAGTAGACACCTGCCCCAGCACCACCGATGTTCAAGGAACCATCAAAGTACATCTGCTAGTGGTCGGCATTTGTATCAGCCAGGGGTAGGTTAATATCCGATCACTCTATGATGAAATCAACCAGAGCTTGAGATTTCACAGTCTTCCAACTGTGAAACTTAAGCCTGAACGTGCAAAGTTCTAACACATATTTGACAATACGGCTGTTGGCATCTCTATTGCACAAGATGTCACCAAATGGAGCCTCTGTGACCACCATGATCTTGTAATCTTGAAAGTAGTGGAGGAGCTTCCTTTTGGTGATCAGTAGCATAGAGCAGCTTCTAGACATGGTTGTAACATTGCTTGGATTCATTGAGGACCTCGTTAATGTAGCAGATCGGGCACTGTACATCATAGACATGCCCCAGTTCCTCGCCTCGACCACCATCATAGTGCTGACCACATTGTTTGTGGCGGCTACGTAGAGGAGAAGTTCCTTGCCATCTCGTGGGACTGTGAGTACCGGGGGAGTCGCAAGGTACTCCTTGAGCTATTTGAAGGCCTAGTCAGCCTCTTCCATCCACTAGAACATTTCTTTCACCTTGAGAAGTTTAAAAAAGGGGAGCCCTTTTTCACCCATCCGTGAGATGTAGCGGCTCAGGGCCGCCATGAACCCAGTGAATTTCTGTATGTCTTTGACACATCTTGGAGGTTGTAGATCTAGCACGATTTGGACCTTCTCGGGATTGGGGCGTATGCCATCTTGACTAACCACGTTACCCAGCAGAATCCTGGAAGGAACGCCGAAGATACACTAGTTGGGGTTCAGTTTCAACTGAAACTTGTTGAGGGCCGTAAAGGTCCATCGAAGATTATCGACCAATGTAACAGATTCCTTGGTCTTCACCACCACATCATCTACGTATGATCTCGACAAGGTCATCAGAGATTTCGTGTTTGAGGCAGGCCTGGATGGCCTGTTAGTAGGTAGCTCCGGCGTTCTTGAGGCCAAACAACATGGTCTGTAGCAGAAAGCGCCAAAGGGGGTGATGAAGGCAGTCTTCTCCTGGTCCTCCTTCTTGAGGGTTATTTGGTGATAGCCCGAGTAGCAATCAGAGAAAGAAAGCAACTCGCAACCTGCAATGGAGTCTACAACCTCGTTGATTCGAGGGAAATTGAAAGCCTATTTAGGGCAGTGTTTGTTGAGATTGGTGTAATCAACGCACATTCTCCATTTATTATTCTTTTTGAGTAGAAGAACCAGATTGGCTAACCACTCTAGGTGATACACCTCTTTGATAAAGCCAGCTGCTAGAAGCTTGGCTACTTCTACCCTAATGACTTCCTTGCAGTCATGAGCAAACCGTCACATTTTTTGCTTGATCGGCTTAGCGGTCTTCGGACATCAAGGTAGTGCTTGGCCTTTTCCCTCAGAACACCTAGCATGTCTGCAGGTTTCCATGCAAAGACGCTGACATTCTCTCAAAGGAACTGGAGGAGCGCGTCTTCCTATTTGGGGGGAAGGGTAGCCCCGATCTTTGTGGTCTTCGAGGAGTCACCGGGGATGAGCTCGATCAACTTGTGCTGCTTGACCTTGTTGGATGGGCGACGAGCAGAACCAATTGGAACTTCGAGGTCTACCGGGGACGTGTCCTCATCCTCCAAGCTGGTAGCTCTAGGACATGCTTCAGCTCTTCGACATCCGCCGCTGCATAGGCATTGGTCTCACACTCCCGTGCCATGAAGACGTTGCCGCGTAGGGATAGGATGCCCTGCTTAGTTGGGAGCTTGAGCATGAGGTACCCATAGTGAGGAACTGCCATGAACTTGGCAATCCCTGGTCGGCCGAGTATGGCATGGTAAATCACCTCAAAGGCGGCCATGATGAAGTTGATGTGGTCGATGCGAAAGTGCTATTTTGTCCCAAACTGGACGGGCAAAGTGATTTGACCTAGAGGATACGAGGGCTTGCCTGGCATGATGCCCTAGAACGAAGAATTGTAGTTGGCTTGAGGTCCTCTGGCTTTAGGCCAAGCTCCTTAAAGGCCGGATAGACCAGGATGTTCAGGGCGCTGCACCCGTCGATGAGCACTTTCTCAAACTGGATCCTGTCGATCACCGGGTCGAGGACCAACTAGCATCGGGGAGTTTGGCCCACATATCATTTCAGCTGAATGAGATGGGCTGCTCAAACCACGGCATCACCCTAACGTCGGTGACGAGGCCATTAGACTTCTGGATAGATGCGATAGCCTATGTCAGTAGCTTCTTGTCTCATGCGTTCTCTAGCCCAACCTTGCCGCCAAAGATAACAGCAGCGATGTTCTTCATGGGATCCCTGTAGGTGTGCCGTGGATTGAGGTATTGGGGCTCTTCCTCATCCGCATCGTCCTGCTGGACAGTGTTTTTAGCCTTGCCCTTGGGGGCAGTGTGTGGCTTCTTGTTGGTGGTGATCTTGAGTGCGTTCGCCAACACTCTATATTCGCCCAATGTATGGCCCTTGCCAGGATGGCGAGGGCAGTCCTGGCTAAGGACCTTGTCGAGCTCCTCATCGTGATCCCTCTTCTAGCCCATCACCGCATTAACGGAGTCAGTGTTGCGGTTGTGGTTGTGCTGACCACCATTGTAGCCTTCCCGACCACAGTGCTTAAAGGAACGGTTGTCGTCCTATGGGTCAGGGATGCGGTTGCGGCAACTATTTTCACAGTGATTAGGGCAGCGATCAGGCCAGTGATCCTGATCACTGTCATGGTCCCGATCATCGTCACAGCGACGGTTGCGGTTGGAGGGGCCAACATCGCCTTCATTGAGCCTATCATCGATGTGGGTGTATCTGTTGGCGATGTTGAGGAGCACTTCCATGGTCTTGGGTTGCTTGAGAAGCAACTTCTTCTGGAGATTGAGGCCTCGTGGCTGGACTAGACCGGCAATGAAGAGGTCAATTCCCTCTACCGGGGTGACGTCGGTCACATGATTCCACATGTCAGAGAAACATCAAATGTATTGTCGCAGTGACTCCCTTGGCCTATGGCGTACCTGCGCTAGGGCATACTTGGTGCTTGGCTGAACGTTGGTTGGCTTGAAGTTGTTGATGAACATATGGCATAGCTGATCCTAGCTGTGGATAGTTCCAAGGTGCTGGCGTAGCAGCTAGGAGGTAGCAATGTTGCTCAATACCACCGGAAGGTAGTTTTCCATAACACCCTCATTGCCATCGGTCGCTCGGATGGCTACTTCATACAGCATGATCCAGTGCTCGGGATCGTTGCTTCCATCGTACATCTTGACGTCACCGATCCAAAAGTTCTTTGGCCAAACCACAGCCTTGAGGTTTTCTGAGAACAGTGCTGGTCCGCTCATGTGTTGGCGAGCGTGGTAGCGCTCCTCGAGGTGATCACGGAGGTTGGTGCCTCCTTGGCATTGCTTGACTTCCTGCTCGGCACGGTGGTTGTCGTTGTATCACCGGTTGCCACGCTGGCGATTGCCATGCTGGTAGTTGTCCCATGGGGCGTTGCCCTAGGACTCTTCATGTGAGTCATTCCACTGGTTGTCATTAGCATTTGGATGATGAGGCTGCTCAAGAGGAGGGTTGTGCCCTCCCTGATTGGACAAGTTGTCAGCGCCGCTCTTCGTAAGCTGATGACGATGACTGTGATTGCGCCGGGACCACTGCGATCGGTATGACGTCGCCAGGGAACTGGCGGAGCAGAGTCGAGTGAATTGTTCCGAGCGGTGATCAAGAAATCATTGATTGCTTCGACCCCAGGCATGTTTGGTGGAAGAGTGTTGAGCCGATTCATGGCTACGGCGATGTTGGCCATGGGGGTCTCATGGATGGGTCGATCCCCAACCATGTCGAATTCACCGCGGAGGTTTTGATGGAGATGGCGTGGTCGTGGGCTGTTTGCCCCATTGTTGCCACCATTTACCGCGCCATTACTGCCATTGTTAGCAGCGTCCGCTTGTTGCTCCAGGAGTCGCCGCTGCTCTCAATCGCGATTGCGCTCTTCTCTTTCCTGCTTTGCCTGCTCCATTTCGTTTTCAAAGGAAGGCTCATCGTTGCTGACCACGAACATCATACGATCAAACCCAGGCGGGTACTGTGGGGTATAGACCCTGTATACCCTCGCAGCTAGATTTTGGGCCACTCGGTCTAGATGGCCCAGACCAGAAGATGAAGGCTGGTCCATCCTCATCCTAACCGATGGGCCGGACGACAAGACAGAGCCCGTGGTCTGCTACCGCCTAGGTGAATGGGCCGCACGGGTGCTGAAGGCTACTTGACATGCATGGAGTTTAGTCGGTTAGAGCTGTTCATGTACTCCAAGAATACGGCGCAATGTAACCAACCATAGGGAAACCCAAGATATGTAACCTTGTCCCCTGGCTATATAAGGCGGAGAAGAACCCCATAGACCGGATCCCTCTTCTTTCATCCGATCTCATCTGATCGGAACCCTTGTACTCAGGTACTCATCAACACAGCAGCAGAGACGCAGGACGTAGGGTATTATGTTTCTGAGCGGCCTGAGCCTGGATAAACCCTGGTTGTCCTGGTTGTTTGTCTTGTGTCTCACATCTAGATTGTAGGTCTTAGCGGCGCCCTCACCACATTTGACTACCTCGGGGTATCCCGTGGTAGACTGCAGAGGAGGTTTCATCGACAGTGGTGCGCCAAGTAGGGGGTGCGCGATCTGATCAGCAGGTGATCTAGATGGTTTCATTCCTAGCTTCCATGGACTTTGAGGTAAGCGTCTCCCTCACCATCGGTTCACTCACGTGGACCACCAGGGTGGCGACGTCCCTCACATTCGTGGGAGCAGCGCAGTCGGTCCTAGCTCCGGTTGTGACGCAGTCGGCCCCAGCACCGACCGTGCTGACCACGTCTCCAACAACTAGATCTTGGGGCCGCCCCCAGCATCGTTCAAGCCACCCACGATGAGGGCAGGGTCGATGGCCTTGCCAGCGACGAACTGGCGGCTTCCTCGCTACTAGAGGAGGCACATCGACAACTCCGATCTGATTAGCATGATCGATCGGCACGGGGCTGGTCTAGCTGAGCTCCTCGAGTACGTAGAGTCCGCTCCTATGCAGCTCCATGAAGAGTACATGGACTTCATCCCAGTCTGACCACGCCGACGCAATCATGCCAACCAGCCACGCCGTGCGGATCTAGATCCACCCGTGGTTCGTGGGCCAACACCTGTCCGCCAGGAGGGCAACGCTCAGCACCATCAAGGACGTACTAGCCAAGCTGGTGGCCCGTGCTGACCAGATCCAAATCTGGCTCCGACCCGAGCATCACCTACTAACTGTAGAGGACCACAGGCTTGTCACCCGCGCCGACCAAATCCAACTCTGGCCACTACCTGGGCTCCGCCTCTAGTTAGGCTAACGAGTTCATCAACGCACATCAGCGCCAGCACACGCTTAACCACGCTGCTCGCCAGGCCCGAGCAGAATGGAGGCAGCAGCGCCGGGCATAGCACATGCAACCTGCACCAGGGCCTATAGATCCAATCACCCCCGACCCAAGTAATATACCCATCTTCCCACACGGGTTGAGCAACGCAGCCGCGTCCTATGTGAGAGACCTGCAGAACGCTCCTCGACGACGTGATGACCACCTCCTGGACCTAGATGGTAGGCATGGTGGCTTTACAGCAAATTCCTTCCGGGTCGGACGCTACGCTCCCCAAGGACGACGTCGCGTCCGATCTGCTCTCTGGGCTTGATGGGATGCCCTCCATTTCCTTCGACCTTACCGAGTACCTCCTTTCCAATGAAGAGAGTCCTGAGGTCCAGAGTCAGGAGAACGTCAAGGAGGAGAGCCCGATCAAATTGGACCAAGAAGCGAACGCCACCAACAACGGAGGTAACAGTGGTAATGGTGTAAGCCCCCAGCCGTGCCGCCTCTAACGCAACCACAACGGCGAATTCAACATGGTGGGGGATCAAATTGTCCATGAGACTCCAACAGCCAACATTGCGGTGGCTATGGATCGACTCAACAACCTTCCCCCAAACACACCTAGGGTCGAAGCAATCAGTGATTTTTTGATTGCCGTCGAAGCATAGGTGGTTCAGCTCCGCTCTGCCGGTTCGCTAATCATGTCGCATCGGTCGCGCCGGTCCCGGCTTAGTCATCGTCGCCAACCTGTAGAAAGTGGCACCAACAATGAGTCTAATCAAGAAGGACCTCCACTCGAACAGCCCCAGCAGGCCGACGCCAGTGATGCCCCACGAGAGGTGCTACACGACGATCAACGCGAACATGGCAATCGCCAGTGTGCCAACTGGCAATAGGCCAACCTCCGCGTCGAGCGCAATCGAGAAGTCGAGCAGCCCCAAGATAACGATCTTCGTGGCCACCTCGATGAACGTTATCATGCTCGGCAACACATGAGCGGACCAGCCCCATTCTCGGAAGAACTCAATGCTGTCCTTTGGCCAACAAACTTCCAAATTGGGGACGTCAAGATGTACAATGGGCAGGATGATCCTGAGCACTGGATTATGCTGTATGAAGTGGTAGTCCAAGCGGGAGGTGACCAATTTGTCATGGCAAACTATGTTCCGTTAGTATTGAGCAACATCGCTACCTCCTGGTTGCTCCGCCAGTGTGCCGATAGCATCCATAGTTGGCCCTAGCTCAGGCAGATGTTCATCGACAACTTCAAGCCCACTTGCATGCAACCGAACACCAAGTACATTCTAGCACAGGTGCGGCATCATCCAAGGGAATCACTAAGACAACACATCTGGTGTTTCTCTGATGCGTGGAATCATGTGATCGACGTCACCCCGGCAGAAGGGATTGACCTTTTCATTGCGGGCCTGGTCCAACCACGTGGTCTAGACCTCAAGAAGGAGTTGTTCCTCGAGTGACCAAGAACCATGGAAGAGCTCCTCTCCATCGCCCACAGATTTGCTCATCTTGACGACGGGCTGAACAAGGGGGACTCCATTCCCCCCAACCGCAACAACCGCCACGATGATGACCACGACCGTGACAGCAACCAAGACCGCTGGCCAGATCATCAGGACAATCGCCGCAACCGTCGTGGCAATCGCGACCCCAACCACCGTGATAAAGATTGTTCTTTCAAGTGTCGTGGTCGGGATGCCTACAATGGTGGTCGGCGTAACTGCAATGACTCTTCTGTCAATGTGGTAAAGGGTTAGAAGAGGGCGAACGATGAAGAGCTCAACAAGGTCCTTAGTCAGGATTGCCCTTGTCATCCTGGCAAGGGCCACATGCTGGGCGAATGCAGGGTAATAAAAGAGGCACTGGAGAAGACAGCCAACAAGAAGCCGCGCCCAGCTCCCAAAGCCAAGGCCAAGAACCCTGTCTAGTAAGAAGATGTCGACGAAGAAGAAGCTCAAGATGCAAACCCACAACATGCCTACAGGGATCTTGTGAAGAATGTGACTGCCGTCATTTTTGGTCACAAGGTCAGACTGGGGAACACCCGCGACAAGAAGCTGCTGACGTGAGCCATCATGGCTATCCAGGAGGTTGATGACTTCGTTGCGGATGTCAAGGTGCCCAAGTCTGAGCAGCCCATATTGTTCAACCACATCACTTTCATCGTGGCCGACTACGAGGGCATCTACCATGCCATCCTTGGTCGACCACGGATCGCCAAGTTCATGGTGGTTCCTCATTATGGGTACCACATGTTGAAGCTCCTGACCGAGCAGGGCGTCCTATACCTGTGCGGTAATGTCTTTCGGTGCTTGTGTGCCTGTCCGATGCCTATGTAGCCATGGAGTTCGAGGAGTTGAAGCACGCCATGGAGCACACCAGCGTGGTGTCAAGGAGGCGCCTCCTGCGGAGCTCGAGGTTCTGGTCGGGTCTGCACGACGACCTTCCAACAAGGTCAAGCAGCACAAGTTGATCCAGCTTGACCCGAATGACCCCTCAAAGACCACCAAGGTCTGGGCTACCCTTCCCCCCAAATAGGAAGACACGCTCATCCAATTCCTTCGAGAGGACATCAGCGTGTTCATGTGGAAACCCGTCGACATGCCAGGTGTCCCGAGGGAAAAGGCCGAGCACTACCTTGACATCTCAAAAACTGCTAAACCTATCAAGCAGAAGATGTGACGGTTCACTCGTGACTACAAGGAAATCATTAGGGTAGAAGTGGCCAAGCTTCTAGCAGCTGGCTTTATCAAAAAGGTGTGTCACCCAGAGTGGTTAGCCAATTCGGTTCTTATACTCAAAAAGAATAATGAATGGAGAATATGCGTTGATTACACTAATCTCAACAAACACTGCCCTAAACAGGCTTTCAATCTCCCTTAAATCGACGAGGTTGTAGACTCTACTACAGGTTGCGAGCTGCTATCTTTTCTAGATTGCTACTCAGGCTATCATCAAATAGCCCTCAAAAAGGACCAGGAGAAGACTGCCTTCATCACCCCCTTTGGTGCTTTCTGCTACACGACCATGTAGTTTGGCCTCAAGAACGCTAGAGCTACTTGCCAACGGGCCATCGAGGCCTGCCTCAAGCACGAGATCGCCGGCGACCTTGTCCAGGCATATGTCGATGATATGGTGGTGAACACCAGGGAGTCCGATCCATTGATTGCAGACCTCCAACGGACCTTCACGACCCTCAATGATTTTCAGTGGAAACTGAATCCCAACAAGTGCATCTTCAGCGTTCCTTCTGGGATCCTGCTCGACAACATTGTCAGCCAGGACGGCATACGCCCAAATCTTGAGAAGGTTTAATGAGGACATGCCTAGCATTCATTCATTTTCAATTGAAACTCCACTTGATATAGCTGGTCCAATTACAAGAAGTAGAGCTAAACAATTGGAGGAGGAAATTCATTCTCAGGTGAACGCTAACCTTATGCTTAATAATCAGATTACATTGAATGAACCTATGCTTTTGAGTACTTGTTTCAATGTTCTTAGGAATGATGGAGTGCACGAACAAGCATGGGATGATGATGGATTCTGCCCGCCAAATATATGCAAGGAACTTGGACGTGCATGAGAAAGGAAAGGCCATTCAGCTACCATGAGTACCAGCCGTTGAAGTGCAAGCAAATATTTAGAAGTTAGGAATGCATGCAACCAGCAACTGGGTTGCTGTCCACACACGCTGCAGCATTCATGCAGAGAATACCAACCAGCCATGCATCCTACTAGGCTTGGTTATTAATAAAAGTAGTGCTGCAACTTCCCACTACATGTTCTCAATTATTTTCCACCAAAATGAAACTCCACTAGTGCTATATATATTCCTGTAATGGATGATGTGAATAGTAACTCGTGATTGCAATTTCAGAAATACCAACTCTTGGAATTATTGTTCCAGCGTGAGTCTTGAGAGGCTTGCAAACTTGTTCTTTCGATTCCTGAGGTAGTTGTAGAACGCCGAACTGCGGTTCACCCAGTTCGTGCCTTCACGTCTATAGGTCGTGATTGCGTGGGCTATTTCGTCGGTACGTGGAAGGGTGATTGTCTCGGTAGTTCGTTGTGTGGGCAGCCTCGCAGTGCACTGCCTCTTCACCAGGTCACGCAGCGACAAGTTATCAAGTTTGTGGATCCTACGAGAAGATCGGGCCACACAACTTGCTGCACGCGTTGCATAGGCATGTGCATATCATCTGGTACCAAAGCCTCCGTTTCCTCAATAGGATTGTTCTTGTTTTTGGTAGGATAGAGTTTAAATACCTACTGTCCACTGATAGCCAAAAAGAAAACCTACAGCCCAAATTCATATGTGCTACTGATTTTGTAGTTTGCTTTATCGAGTTTTAATCCTTTAAGATTTGTCTAGTTGCTGAATTTTCTTTTCCACATCGTTCTAGTTGTTATCTTTGTCCTAATCATCAAATCGCTCGCTGCAATGTACCCACCCATCCCACCCTTTATCTGATCATCATTGCTTGCTGCCTCTATATAAACAAAAAAAATAAACACCCATCCCACCCTTGTTTTCTACCCGCCACATATTCCCCATCAGAGTTTCTTGTTTTAGTGCTGCGCCTGTGTCACAAAGGTTAAAAGAAAAGATGTATATGGGTCAAAAGATGAACTGAAAACAACGAGTTTTTGTTCCAAAAAAGAAAAGAAAGAAAAAAAGTAATAAAGCAAAAAAAAAAGGAAAAAAAGAGAGAATTTTGTTCAGCACACCAAAAGGGGTTTGAGCAGCAACAAGTTTTCGGTTAGTGCAATTGGTGTTCATCTATCCCCCTCCTACCTCTTGTTCCTTTCTTTGTACATCTTTTCCTTTATATTCAGCAACTTAGACTTGTCTCCTTGGATTATTATTGGGTTTTGCATCACTACATTTTAGTGCATTCCACTTACATATTACCCCACCAAGCTCCACTTAAAGCACCGTGAGTTGTTGCACCGTCGTCACTGTTACAATCACTCTTCCCTACAGATTGTAGCCCCGGTTCTTGCTCTTTTCAGGGAGAGAAAAGAACTTGTTTTGTAAGTGGTGAGGGAGTGAATCCACATATATTCCACATATATATTGTCCTATTTTGTTTCCCTCTACTAATATGGTAGGACGTGGAGATGGTGCCGCTGTTTCGGTGGAGGAATTTCAGGAGTTGCGTGCACAAATGACTGATTTGGTGCAGCAGCTCCAAACTCTCCAATTGAACATGCCACGTGGAGACCCGCCACCAAATGAGGAGGACGCTGATCCACCGCGTCGTCACGCTGGCCGTGGACGTGGCGGATGTGGTCTTGGCTTTCCTAATTTTGGTCGTGCTCGGCGCATTCCTATTGGTGGTGGCGGAGATTATGATGGTGATGATGATATATTGTCCGACATGGATGATCATCGACATGGTGGCCATCATGGTTATCATGACTGCCATCGTCGTCGTAATGATGATGGTTTAAGAAACGTGAAAGTGTCTATTCCCCCTTTCAGCGGACAGGAGAATGCTGATGCTTATTTTGAATGGGAGACCAAGGTGGAACAAATATTTGATTTGTATGAATACTCTGCTGAAAAGAAGGCAAAGCTTGCAGCCATTGAGTTTAAAGGCTATGCCATAACTTAGTGGAATCAGATCCGTACTGAATATCAGTGAGTTGGGCATGTTCGTATCACTTGGGAAGATATGAAGAGGGAAATGCGACGTCGTTTTATTCCTGCATATTACTCTCGTGATCTACATTTGAAGCTAAAACGTATTGTGCAAGGTACTCATACTGTTGATGAATATTTTTAAGAATTGGAAATGTGTTTACTTCGTACAGGGATAACTAAAGATGAGGAATCCACAATGGCTCTGTTTCTGGTTGGCCTCAATAAACCCATTGCTGATAAAGTGGATATGACAAACTACACAAATCTCACCGAGTTGGTTCATTTTGCAAAGAGGGCTGAAAGGAAAATTGCTACGTCTTACAAATACAATACTTCATGGTGTCATTCCCAACAGCAAGGGGATGTCACGCCTCAATTCCAACAGCAAGGAGCTGCAAGAGTCAAATCCTCATCTCGTGGAGCCAATAGATCTATTTCAACTTCTACCAAACATTTTGATTCAAGAGGCAAAGCTATAAGTTCTAATCAGTCTAGCTCCTCTGCTACTGCAGCCCCAAGGAAGACCAGTATGATTGAATGTTTTAAGTGTAGTGGTCATGGGCATAAATAGGCTGAGTGTCCCAATCGGCGTACCATTATTGCACTTGCTGATGGTTCTTATGATTCTCAAAGTGAAGAGGATGTAGCGTTTACCAATGTATTTGCAGACCAACATCTTGATACTTGTGAGTATTCAGCTGAGGATGGTACATTTGAGCTAGGTCTGAATTGTTTAGCCATTCAACCTATTCCAACTTTTGCTCACAATAACATGTTACAAGATGTTATTTCTCCATCATCTGACGAGATTACTAGTGCTCATTTTGATGAGTTGCTTGCTGATTTTCCTGATTTGGAGCCTTCTACAACGAATACACCATCTCCTTCTTTGGTGGTTAGGAGAGTTCTTTCCACTCAGTTTGTTGCTGCTGAACAAGGACAACGCCATAATTTGTTTCAGTACCGATGCAAAGTGAAAGGCCAATTGTGTCATTTCATCATAGATGGTGGGAGCTGCAATAATATTGTTAGTGCTTTGCTTGTTGAGAAGCTTGGTTTGCAGCCACGTCGTCATCCACATCTGTACCATATGCAATGGTTGAATAATTCTAGGACAGTTAAGGTTTCTGCCATGATTCGTTTATCATTTTCCATTGGTGATTATCATGGAGAGGTGGATTGTGATATTGTCCCCATGCAAGCATGCCATTTGCTGCTTGGTCGGCCATGGCAATTTGATGTTGATTTGGTGCATTTTGGACGGTCTAACAAACACACTTTCATTCACAATGACAAGAAGGTGGTTCTTGATCCATTATCTCCAGAGGAGATACATGCTTCAGATATGGCTCGCAAGAACAGAGAGGAATCTGACAAAAGAAAATTGAGTGAGATCCCCAACACAAGTAAGGGAGAGAGTTCTAACCCATCTAGCCACATAAAGCCTCATGCCAATCCTAAACAGCCACGCCACACTGAGTGTCTCTTTGTGAGCAAGAGTGATATGAGAGAAGTGAGAAACACCACAGCCCCATTCTTTGTGCTTTTGCACATGGATGCCCTACTTTCAACTAATGATTTACCTTCATCGCTGCCTAGTGTTGTTCTTGATCTCTTACAGGACTTCGAAGACGTTTTTCCCGATGAGATACCAGCTGGACTTCCTCCGCTCTGTGGAATTGAGCATCAAATTGATTTGGTACCAGGTGCTTCTCTTCCAAATCGTCCAGCCTACCGCACCAATCCTGCAGAGACAACGGAAATTCAGCGACAGGTAAAAGAGCTTTTGGACAAAGGGTATGTTCATGAATCCTTATCACCATGTGCTGTTCCCGTTCTTTTAGTTCCAAAGAAAGATGGCTCTTGGCGCATGTGTGTTGATTGTCGTGCTATCAATTCTATAACTGTTCGATATCGCCATCCCATTCCACGACTTGATGACATGTTAGATGAATTGAGTGGTTCCATCATTTTCACCAAGATTGATTTGCGTAGTGGCTATCATCAAATCCGCATGAAACTTGGTGATGAATGGAAAACAGCGTTTAAAACTAAAATTGGTCTCTATGAATGGCTTGTGATGCCATTTGGCTTGACAAATGCTCCTTCAACTTTTATGCGCTTAATGAATCATGTTTTATGAGCTTTCATTGGCAAGTTTGTAGTTGTTTATTTTGATGATATTCTGATCTATAGAAAATCATTTGATGAACATCTTGATCATATCCATCAAGTACTTGCTATTTTGAGGGAAGAGAAATTGTATGGCAACATTGCTAAGTGCACCTTTTGCACAGACTGTGTTGTTTTCCTTGGCTTTGTTGTTTCCGCAGATGGTATTCAGGTTGATGAAGAGAAGGTTAAAGCAATAAAGGATTGGCCTACACCGGTAAATGTGAGCCAAGTTCAAAGCTTTCATGGTCTTGCAAGTTTTTATAGGCATTTTGTCAGAGATTTCAGCACCCTTGCTGCACCCCTTAACAATCTCACAAAGAAGGATGTTCCATTCAAGTGGGGGCTTGATGAAGACCAAGCATTTCACACACTGAAAACAAAGCTTTGTGAAGCACCGCTGCTCCAACTTCCTGATTTTGGTAAGACATTTGAGATCGAATGTGATGCAAGTGGTATTGGCATAGGAGGTGTACTGCTGGAAGAAGGTAAAACCTGTTGCCTACTTTTCTAAAAAGCTAAATGGTCCACATCTGAATTACTCGGTTTATGATAAAGAGCTTTATGCCTTAGTTCGTGTTTTGGAAGTTTGGCAACATTATTTGTTACCTAAAGAATTTGTCATCCATTCTGATCATGAAGCTTTGAAATATCTAAAAAGTCAAGGCAAACTGAACCGTAGACATGCTAAATGGATTGAGTTCATTGAAACATTTCCCTATGTTGTAAAACATAAGCGTGGAACAGATAACATTGTTGCCGATGCTTTATCACAGAGATGTGGTTTGGTTACACAATTAGATACAAAAGTGCTTGGATTGGAATCCATTAAAACACTCTATGCAGCTGATTCTGATTTTAAAGAGCCTTTCTTTCTTTGCATTGCTGGAAAAGGCTGGGACAAGTATTATGTGCATGATGATTTTTTATTTCGTACTAACAAACTATGCATTCCAGCCTGCTCGGTTCGTCAAGTTCTTTTGCAGGAAGCACATGCTGGTGGTTTAGCTGGTCATTTTGGCATCAAAAAGACATTGGACATGCTCTCCGATCATTTCTTTTGGCCACATATACGACGTGATGTCCAGCGACTTGTTGCACGCTGCATAATCTGCTTGAAAGCTAAGTCCCGCCTCAATCCCCATGGTTTATATACTCCATTACCTATTCCACATGTACCTTGGGAAGATATATCCATGGACTTTGTTCTGGGGTTACCTCGGTCTCAAAGGGGGAGGGATTCTATTTTTGTTGTTGTAGATCATTTTTCTAAAATGGCACATTTTATCCCATGTCATAAGAGCGATGATGCTTCACACATTGCTGATTTGTTTTTTAGGGAGATCGTTCGTTTACATGGCGTTCCAAAGACTATTGTTTCAGATCGGGATACAAAATTTCTCAGCTACTTTTGGAAGACAATGTGGGCTAAGCTTGGCACAAAGTTGTTATTTTCAACCACTTGTCATCCACAAACGGATGGGCAAACAGAAGTTGTCAACCATACCTTGTCAACCATGTTGCATGTTGTGTTGAAAAAGAATTTGAAGCAGTGGGAGGACTGCCTTCCACATATTGAATTTGCTTATAACAAGGCAGTCCATTCCACAACAAACTTTTGTCCGTTTGAAATTGTTTATGGGTTTAAACCACATACTCCCCTGGATCTTTTGCCTTTACCATTGCAGGAACAAGTTAACATGGATGCATCAAAGAGATCAGACTTTATCAAGAAACTACATGATGAGACAAGGAAAAATATTGAGAAGAAATCAGCACAATATGCAACGCAAGCGAACAAAGGTAAGAAGAAGGTTACATTCCAGCCAGGAGACCTTGTGTGGTTACATCTACGCAAGGATCGTTTCCCCCAACATCACAAGAGTAAGTTATCTCCTAGGGGTGATGGTCCGTTCAAGGTTCTCCAAAAGATAAATGATAATGCTTACAAAATTGAGCTGCCACCTGAATATTCCAATTGAGTCCAACATTCAATGTCAAAGACTTGCTTCCATTTGTTGCTGAGCCTGAGTCGAGGATGACTCCTTCTCAAGAGGGGTAGGCTAATGAGGACATGCCTAGCATTCATTCATCTTCAATTCAAACTCCACTTGATATAGCTGGTCCAATTACAAGAAGTTGAGCTAAACAATTGGAGAAGGAAATTCATTCTCAGGTGAACGCTAACCTTATGCTTAATAATCAGATTACATTGAATGAACCTATGCTTTTGAGTACTTGTTTCAATGTTCTTAGGAATGATGGAGTGCACGAAAAAGCATGGGATGATGATGGATTCTGCCCGCCAAATATATGCAAGGAACTTGGACGTGCATGAGAAAGGAAAGGCCATTCAACTACCATGAGTACCAGCCGTTGAAGTGCAAGCAAATATTCAGAAGTTAGAAATGCATGCAACCAGCAACTGGGTTGCTGTCCACACACGCTGCAGCATTCATGCAGAGAATACCAACCAGCCATGCATCCTACTAGGCTTGGTTATTAATAAAAGTAGTGCTGCAACTTCCCACTACATGTTCTCAATTATTTTCCACCAAAATGAAACTCCACTAGTGCTATATATATCCCTGTAATGGATGATGTGAACAGTAACTCGTGATTGCAATTTCAGAAATACCAACTCTTGGAATTATTGTTCCAGCGTGAGTCTTGAGAGGCTTGCAAACTTGTTCTTTCGATTCCTGAGGTAGTTGTAGAACGCCGAACTGTGGTTCACCCAGTTCGTGCCTTCACGTCTATAGGTCGTGATTGCGTGGGCTGTTTCGTCGGTACGTGGAAGGGTGATTGTCTCGGTAGTTCGTCGTGTGGGCAGCCTCGCAGTGCACTGCCTCTTCACCAGGTCATGCAGCGATAAGTTATCAAGTTTGTGGATCCTACGAGAAGATCGGGCCACACAACTTGCTGCACGCATTGCATAGGCGTGTGCATATCAAGGTTCAAATTGTGCTGGACCTGCAACCACCGCAAAGTGTCAAAGATATCCAGAAGCTTACCGGCTGCATGGCGGCCCTGAGCCGCTACATCTCTCGCATGGGCGAAAAAGGGCTTCCCTTCTTCAAACTGCTCAAAGCTAAAGAGAAATTTGAGTGGACGAAGGAGGCCGACAAGGCCTTCAAATAGCTCAAGGACTACCTCACGACTCCCCCAGTACTCACGATCCCACAAGAGGGCGAGGAGCTTCTCTTCTATATTGCTGCCACAACTAACGTGGTCAGTACCGTGATGGTGGTCGAGCGCCAGGAACCCGGGGACGTCTACGGGGTGCAGCGCCCAATCTACTACGTTAGCAAGGTTCTTAACGAAACCAAGAAATGATACAACCACGTGCAGAAACTACTATACGTGCTCCTGATCACTAAATGGAAGCTCCTCCATTACTTCCAATCATACAAGGTCACAGTGGTCACAGAAGCTGCACTTGGCGACATCCTCCACAATAGAGATGCTAGTGGCCGTATTGACAAATATGCGTTAGAGCTCTCCGAGTTCACGCTGAACTTCCATAGTCGCAATACTGTGAAGTCTCAAGCCCTGTATGATTTCGTTGTGGAGTGGTCAGACCTCAACCTGCCCCTGACTGATACATCTGTCGACCACTGGAGGATGTACTTTGATGGTTCCTTGAACATCGATGGCGTTGGGGCAGGGATCTATTTCATCTCTCCTTCCAAGCACACACTCTGTTATGTCTTGCGCATACACTTTAAGGCATCCAATAATGTGGCCGAGTACAAAGCAGCCCTACACGGCCTCTGCTTTGCATTCGAGCTGGGCATTAAGCGGCTCCTGGTATATGGAGATTCTGCTCTGGTCATTTGCCAGGTCAATAAAGACTGGGACGTAGTCAACGAAAAGATGGATGCCTATGTTGCCGAGATTCGCAAGCTGGAGAATAAGTTCTACGGACTAGAGTTCACCCACATACCTCATGCTGAGAACATAGGTGCCGATGAGCTGTCTAAGCTCGGATCATCTCAAGCCGAGGTACCACCAGGTGTTTTTGTCAAAGATTTGATGAAGCCTTCGATCCCCAATCAGGCTTACGAAGCACCTGCGCCTAGTACCGCTACCGACCAGCTCATAGCGATGCTCCGTGGCAAGGCAAAAGAGGTGGAAGATAGCTACCCCAGCCAGTAGGGATCTGACGATGGTAGTGAGCAGCCGTAGGTTGATGAATCAACCAAGTAGGAAACGCCTTCCTAGCCCGACTGGAGAAAGCCCTTTGTCAGATACCTGAATGACCACCTTGTTCTGGAGGATAAGATTGAAGCTCAACAGCTGATCTACAGAGCCCGTGCCTACCTCATGGTGAACGGCGAGTTGAACCTCATGGCTAATGGTGAGCTGATGCGCAAGGCTCCAAGGTCCATGATTACCAAAAAATGCATCACCCAGGCAGAGGGTTTGAAACTTCTAAAGAATATCCACGCGGGCACTTGTGGTCACCATGCGGCATCCTAAACGCTATTTGGCAAAGCCTACCGAGCAGGGTTCTACAAGCCGACAGCCGTCTCTCACGCAGAAGACTACGTGCGCCGGTGCAAAAACTACCAAATGTTTGCCAAGTAGATTCATGTCCTTGCACATGAACTTCAGACCATCCCGGTCTCTTGGCCATTCTCATGCTGGGGACTCAACATGATCGGTCCCTTCAAGAAGGCTGTTGGCAAACACACGTGTGTCTTCATACTCATCGACAAATTTTCCAAATGGATTGAGTACAAAGCCATCAAGAAAGCCTCGTCTGAGAAAGCAGTACAGTTACTTGACGATGTTATCCACTGGTTTGGCATACACAATACCATCATCACCGATTTAGGGGCTCCATTCACTAGCGATGAGTTTTTTGAATTTTGTGATGATAATTGCATCAAAGTCAAATATGCGTCCATCACTCATCCTCGAGTGAATGGAAAGGTGGAGCGAGCTAACGGTACGATCATCGATGCCCTGCGCAAACGGGTCTACGGTGACGACAAGGATCTCAAACCTGGTCGGTGGCTCAAGGAATTACCGGCTTGGTCTGGGGACTGCGTACCTAGCCCAGTCGCAACACTAGAGTTTCCTCGTACTTCATGGTGTTTGGATCCGAGGCTGTCCTACCAGCCGAGGTCGCATTCCTTTCACCATGTGTCTAGCATTATACTAAAGAAGCCTCCAACGAAGCTAGGGAAATCGACATCATCGCCAAAGAAGAGATAGCAGTCGAGTCCTGTGCTCGGACAGCTAAATACCTAGCTTCAATGCATCGTTACTATAACCGTAACATCAAAGGCAGCCTGTTCGTGGTCGGCGACACGCTGTTATGACGAATCCAGAACACAGACAGACTGCACAAGCTGTCATCCAAATGGGAAGGGCCGTTTAGGATCAAGGCTGTCACACGCCCCACGTCCTATCGGTTGGAGATGATGAAGGGTGTCGAGGAGTCCAATTCATGGCATATCGACCACCTCATACGCTTCTATCCATAGAATAAGATTTGTACCCAGATCTTTGTTATTTAGATATTTAATACAGTTTCCTTTATTGTTTTCTTTTCCTATCACAATTCTATATTTGTGCACACATCTGTCATACATGCGCCCTGCATAAGTCCTAATTAAAATTTGCTTTCTGCCCAACAAGAACGGCTTGACAAGGCACTATCCCAAAAACTCTTACGATGTGTTACAGCTCCACGCTATACGGCACTAGGAGATTTTAGCAGTCTCTCCCTAATGGTGCTAGGTACCTAGTGATCATAGTGTCCTACGCTGTTCACTAGTGCATCCCTAGTTACCTGACAGAGTTAGCTCGCTTCGAGGGTGGGGGTAAAACTTAATTGTCGACATGTTTTGAAAAACCGAACTACGCATAAATATGCATCTAAAAAAGAAAATGGCAAAATGTTTATCACCAGCTTAAACATGCCTAACTTGTCTGCGTGAAAAGGCTTAAAAGTTCACGAGCACCACCTGCTCGGTACAACTTTCAAACAGTGTCTTTCATACGAAAACATTGTTTACGGCCTACTGACCACCATCGCCCTGTGCAGGATCTTCAATCAGAATCATGTCGTCAACAAGAGTGGTAGCAGATGGCGTCAACGTGGCTCGAAAGTCCTCGGCGGCGGCCTCCGATAACCCTGGCGCAATCCCAAGTGCAACTTCTACCGGCTAAACCTCCAGATACCTGGAGTGGACCATGGCAAATGCAGTCAAAACCGCGTAGCGTCCAGCTTCTGCGATGAACCCCTAGACTGCCAGCCACAGTCTCTTGCACTGGTCGGCGATAACAACCGCTTCACCTATAGGGTCGGCAGGGTGCTCTTCTCCTTGGAAGATGGCCCTTAGTACGGGCTTGATGTGGTCAGTCATGGCCTGATCTTTCCTTGAAGAATTGAGATGGAGTCCTCCAGCACCTAGAACTGGGCCAGATAGCATTCCCGCAGGCTTACAAGAACAAATCAATGGTAGCTAGCATATCCTGGTCCGTCCAGTATGAGGGAAGACTACACACAACAATTCTATATTGTTCTACTTACCAGTCAGCTTGGCGATCTACGCCTGGTCGGCTTTGGCCTACTCTCAGCAGCTTTCTTTTGATTCAACAGGCCGGCCAGCTCCCGAGCCATGGCTTCGTTCTAGCCGTTTAGCTCTACAAGAAGCACCCATAAAAATACAGCGAGGGTCAGCGTGGAATGGGTAAGTGAGGTCCACTTACTCTCGTTGTCCTCTTCTAGGGCCTCTACCTTACGGCGCAGAGCGGCAATCTCCTCCTCTTGCTGGACCTCATGCTCTCGGTAGACCTGGGCCTATGCCTTCAGCTCGGCTTTGGCCACCCGGAGGATTTTGCATTCCTCCCAGGTTGCCACAAACCGGTCGATGGTCTTGCCACGCTGAGCATTGGTCTCTTGCAGTGATTGTATGCACCACGGATTAATCAGTAAGTTTGTGGTCAAACGATGAGCTCAAAACATGCAAGCACATCTTGGTCAGGTTTTAACTTGATCCTGTCTAGCAGCACCTCCACCGCGTCCTAGACACCCGCATCGATGTCATCATCCAAAATCTCCTCGTATGACACGAAGCTGTCCTCCCCCAGCTTGTGTGATGTGTAGACGCGTTGCATGGGCAAGTCTGTGTGTGGCATTTGCAGCACCCTGGGCACCTCCTCAGCCGGCACCAGCATGCTTGGCCCTGCCTGGCCTGGCGTGCGCCTCGAGAGACGACCCGTTGCAGTGATGACTGGCCTAAACGGCACCACCCGCCTCTCTGCTATGGAGTCAGCGTTGGGGTCGGCCTGGTAGGTGTTGCGGTGTTGCTGGTCACCTTTCCTTGCCCCACGGACTATGCCGCATCGCCAGTCGTCACCTGCTTGGCGGTAGGCGGTATGGTCTGGCTGGGTGGTGGAGTCGATGTTGATGCTGGTGGAGCATGGCTGTAAGTCATATTACAGTCATATGTTCACAACAAACACGAAATCAAGAACATGCAAGATATGCGAACTCACTGACACTTACCTGGCTAACCGCTGGAACCCTCCTCTGAACTGTGGGGCTTTTCCCCCGCTTGGAGCACCTGGGGCCCCGCTTGTCACCCCGCTGCCGTGCCCGTGGACTTGGTTCGATGCCTCGCCGATCCGGCTCATTCTGATGGGGTTCACCAGAGAAGTTGGCTCCCTTACCTCCTCTCGGTGCCCCGAAGTGGAAGCTATTCCGGCTGGAGACGTGGCCGCCCTGTGTGGCGCAGGCAGTGGCGATGGTGGTGGTCGTGCTGATGCCCCGGCCTGCTCCAACCGAGTGGTTGAAACAGTATTTGAAACATCCTCAATTTCCTACAAAGGGAAAATACATAGAATGAAGGATATAATGATAGCCTAGGAGGTCCAAGCATCAACTTATCCAATATCAGTTGATTACAAAGCCATACATCGATTAAAAGAATATAATAGACGGTTTTACATAATTTATTACATTGCCACATGGTGGAATCATCAGAGTATCTAGCATCCAGAACAGCTATGGAAGTAGAGGGATATTGCGGAAGCATCGTCTTTCACCATCTTGAGCGTGGGCACGAGACCAACTAATCCTTTCATCCTTCAGGGGCGTCAACAAGCCATCATCCAAACCTAGATCCAAATTTTCAATACGTGTTGTACTGGCCACATCTCCTACCCTATGTTTTGCTTTTGCTATGTAGTATTTGGTGAGAATGCAAAGGATATAATCAAGGAGGCCTAATATATGGCTGTGGTTTCCTATGCAAGTAGTGACCACTATTATATAATATAGTTCATCAAATTTTAACCCATCTCATCCGCACATCTTTCCCATCCCATCACATCACACACATCTCACCATCTCGCACTCAGTCGATAGATCCAACTCCCTCTCAGAGCCTGTCTTAGCGGCTCACAGCCGAAAGGGTAATACCAGGGGGAGAATAGAAGGACTCATCTCACTACTCTCGAGAAGCGAGGTTGAGGGAAAGGCCATACTGAGGCCACGGACTATATATAGACTCAAAACTCTGCAGAGCGTGTACTCCCGTAACCACAAGATCACCATCCTCGGTGGTACGCTCCGCCTAGGCTGATTCCGACTGCTTTCTAACCGGTGCGATGCCACCCTACCACTCAGTTCTGGGATATCCCGAAATACCACCAGAACACCAATAGGTACACCGGCAGTTACCCGGGGCACCAAGGTAACTTTGCGGCTTTAAGGAGGGTGTGGGACCCAATACCCATACCTCCTGACACTATCTGCTAACAACCTAGTTGTAGTGGCACCATCCTAGCTAGTCAGACATCCGTCCCCCGCCCATTCAGGGGCTAGTGGTGAGCACGTAGGTCCCAAGGTTTTGGTTCTCAAGAGATATCAGGTCCTAGGGGGATCAGACAGGATTATCTTCTCATAGGGACTACAACAGTCCGTGCTACAATAGCACCTCCTACCGGAGGCCTCGCTCCACGAAGGCTCTCGTCCCCGGGATCACCATATACCTCACAATGTGCCCGCCACAAGCACCTCATACGGGGATGCCCAGATCACATCCCCCGGCAAGACTCGCTCCAAAAGCTCATCATAGAATCCTATCCGATTGACTCAACCCTCACCACACACCCAAGACACACGCAGCACTCTCCCCGAGTAAAGTGGCACCGCGTGCCTTAGCCATATACCATACCATACTCTCCACCATGCATGACATCACAGATACAGGCCTAGAAGTAAAGCATCATAAGCAATATAAGCATGCGTCTAGTCTATCAGTGGGTGTGCAGGAGTAAAGGTTGTGACAAGGTAAAGGCTCATCAAGCAATTCCACCATGCAACCTATCATCAGGTGATATTTATAAATAAAGCACTAGCAAACTAGATATTATGCCATGCGTAATAGGATTCTACGAGGTTGGGTGGGGTGTGGCACCTAAATAGCTATCACTCAAGTCCTCCTTTAAGTCCTTGGCGTGATCCTAGTCTCCTCCTTAGGCAACTCCTTCGTAGAATCTAAAATCGAGACATAATGGTCGCGGAAGCGACCCCTATAGATTAAGACAAAGAACCAAATGAAATCCAATATCTCCAAATGCAATCATACATAAGCCTACGATGTAGAGCTCATTTTTATGAAAATTTTGACACTTGGTCGATATTTTTTGGAGTTCGTATGAATAAGTTATGAATTTTAGAAGATTAAGTCTATTTCTGAAAAAGAAAAAGGTTGGATGAACCAGAGGCTAACACGTGGCACGTTGTGGCTGGTCCACGTGGCACTGTGCGTCCAGCTCCTGGGGTGTGGGCTGACGTGGCGGCTGACGTCACGCTGACGTAGTGCTGACATCATCACTAACCGATGGGGCCGGTCAACTGGTCAATGACAGGTGGGTCCTAGGTCAACGGTCAAAGTTGACTGGTCAACGGTCAACGCGGACCAGGCCTCGATCGGGCTTTGGCGGGCCTGGGCAGGGCCGGTCTTGGGCCGTGTTGGGCTGGGCCAGGCCTGACACATGTTGATCAGTCAGGCTGTCCACGTGGCTGGTCTGGGTCACCAGTGGGCTGGGTCTATGGCCTGTAGTACACGGTGCAGGTCCATGGTGAACCAAGGACTCAGTGCCCACATGGTCCTCACCTATTGGTCCAGGGTGGCACCTTGGTGGGTGCGGTGCACCCGGTCCATAGGGACAGGGGACTCCGTGTACACGTGGGCTGGGATATTTGAGTGCACACGTGGGCTGGGATATTTGAGTTCCAACCATGCGCATGATTGTGTATCCAATCTAGGTTGTTGCGCACATGTCCAGTGATCTAGGGATCCAATCTTAGACTTTCTTTAAATTACATACTTCCTTCCAAATTTGTTCCAGATTTTTTCCTTAAATCTGGGGACTGTAGATAATTTTTTTACCCATTGGTGCTTGCGAACCACGGGCTCTCGGTGTCCATGGCTCGGTCAAGCCTGTGACCTATTCTGAGCACACTTGGGGACTGTACAATAGTTTTTCACCCAGTGGTGCTTGCGAACCACGGGCTCTCGGTGTCCTTG
>CM041635.1:18901638-18920584 GCA_023333625.1 Bothriochloa decipiens
TTTTTCACCCAGTGGTGCTTGCGAACCACGGGCTCTCGGTGTCCTTGACCCGGTCAAGTTTGTGATATGCTCCGGGCACACATGGTCACAACGAGACAGGTGAACACGTCTAGTCCATTAACACTTGTCTCGGTTAAGTTAATGCTGTTTTTTGACTTTTTTCATGAAAAAGCTCAATACAACATATCCTATCTTCTATCGAGCTTGGGGACAACGTGAGCCCACATCACCTCGCGATGACTTGGACCTATCCTATATTCCTGATTTGATGCTTTTACCTCTATGGATTGTTCATGTTAGCATACCAGTGATACTTCATGTCACGTGTTAACATGGGCCCATGTCTCAGGACATGGAAATATTTCTTTGTTTTCTTGGAACACCATGCATCTTTTGAAAGATCACCTTCCTTGATGGGAACTGTGGTCGGGAGCAGACTTACAAACTACGAGGGATGAAGCTTCACTGGTCGGCACTACGTGTCAGCATCCTCGCTTGTATGTTCTATGTGGTCAGCATCCATGCTGGTCAGCACTACATGGTCAGCACCTTCACTGGTTGGCACTACGTGGTCTGCATCTACACTGCTCCGCACAGGTGAAGACAGCGACTCCTTCAAGATACATGGTGCTCGGGGACTAGCTGTGGGGGTATAGACCCTGCATACCCTTGCAGCTAGACTTTGGGCTGCTCGGTCTGGATGGCCCAGACCAGAAGATAAAGGCTGGTCCATCATCATCCTAATCGATGGGCCAAACAATAAGACAGAGCCCATGGTTTTCTACCTCCCAGGTCGATGGTCCACACGGGTACTGAAGGCTGCTTGGCATGCGAGAAGTCTTAGTCGGTTAGATCTATTTGTGTACTCCAAGAATACGCCAACCATAGGGAAACCCTTGATATGTAACCTTGTCCCCCGGCTATATAAGGCAGACAAGTCCACCCTAGAATGGATTGAATCTCCCTTCTTTCATCGGATCTCATCTGATCGGAACCCTTGTACTCAGATACTCATCAATACAGTAGCAGAAACAAAGGATGTAGGGTATTACGCTTCCGAGTGGCCTAAGCCTGGATAAACCCTGGTTGTCCTGGTTGTTCATCTTGCATCTCACATTGAGATCATAGATCTTAGCGTGCCCTCACCGCAATCTACTACCTCGGCGTATCCCGTGGTAGACTGCCGAGGAGGTTTCATCGATAGTCAGCATCAGTGCTGGTCGGCATCATGTGGTCTACATCTTTGCTACTCGACATCACGTGGATTGCATCGTCACTACTCAGCATCACATGGTCTGCATCTTCACTACTCGGTACAGGTCAATACGGCGACTCCCTCAAGATACATGGTGCTCGAGGACCAGCTATGGGGGTATAGACCCCATATACCCTCGTGGATAGATTTTGGGCTGCTCGGTCCAGACGGCCCAGACCAGAAGACGAAGGCTGGTCCATCATGATCCTGATCGGTGGGATGGATGACAAGACATAGCCCGTGGTCCACTACCACCTAGGTTGGTGGGCTGCACGGGTGCTGAAGGCTGCTTAGCATGCAAGGAGTCTTAGTTGGTTAGATCTGTTCGTGTACTCTAAGGATACGGCGCAATATAACCGACCATAGGGAAACCCTAGATATGTAACCTTGTCCCTCGGCTATATAAGGCAGACAAGGACCCCCTAGAACGGACCTTCTTTCATCTGATCTCATCTGATCAAAACCCTATACTCGGATACTCATTAATACAGCAGCAGAGACGCAGGACATAGGGTATTACGCTTTCAAGCGGCCTGAACCTGGATAAACCCTGTTTGTCCTAATCGTTCGTCTTGCGTCTCACATCTAGATCTTAGGTCTTTGTGTGCCATCACCACAACCTACTACCCCAAGGTATCCCATGGTAGACTGCCGAGGAGGTTTCATCGACAGACATCGAGGCCCTCGATGACAACATCGACCAGGAGGTCACCGCGGCACAAACCACCACCACCTCCTCCCCCTCATTAGGGGAAATCTGCTTCCACAACCCAGCCAGAGCAGGCCAGGTGATCTACACTGCCGCCTACATCACACAGGGTGGTGACACCGCCAGCTAGGGCATCCTCATCTCCGGGGCACCGGGAGGTGGCAAGGGGGCTGACTCCACCGATATAGCCCACCGGGACGGGTGTAGCCAGCGCAGCGTCAGGCCAAGTCCCCAGGTGCGGTAGCAGGATCCCAGGAGCTCCTAGCGGGGGAGGAGCCCCGCAATTTAGAGGAGGGCACCAGCGTAAGTGTCGTGTCACTTATTCATTGTATTGCTTCCCTAAACATGTGTTCTATTGATTGGCATCTATCTTTATGAGTTCTGTCCGGGCAGCACCCTACGTCCGGGCAGACCACACCCCCACCAGCCGCTGAGAGAGCTCTGGCTCATGACACGGCCTAGTCCACGGGGGAGGCGACGACCGCCAGTGGCACAGCGATAGCGACCAGGCCCGCTACTGCGCCGGGGAGCCCTCCGGAGAGGCAGGTAGTGCCCAGGAGAAAAGTTGCAGTAGGTCGTCTGCCCCATCGCACTCCAGACCAGGCAGGGTCGTTAGGAGATCCTGCATCAGGCATGGTGGAGGAGGTGCCTAGGGTGCCACCCCGGGTCCCTCGTACCAACATCCCTCGGCAGCGTGTGTACACTACGCGCAGGATGGGACAAGACTTTGTGTCATACAAGGAGATCTTGGGCGACGACGTGGAGGCTAATATCCAGGACATCATGAAGGTGCTGCTCAGTCAGGTAAAGTATGTCCTGATAGTGAGTCTATTGATTATTGTTCTCCATATGTGTTTGGAATAGCTGATTATATCAATATATGGTGTGCTCAGTCCTTGCAGGAGACATGTGCTCAACACGGCAAGACTATCGAGCGATTTGTGCCCATCTAGGAGGAGTGTCAAACTCCCTGAGTAGCGAACGCTCAGATGGAAGCACAAGCCAAGGCATACCAGGAGCAGGAGATCCAACATGAAGATAACCTTGCTGCTCTGCATTGGAGATTGGAGGTCCCTGAGGCGGACAACGAATGTATGTTCTTTGACCACACCATGCATACTGACATTGGTTGAATACTCATATGCGTTGCTGTAGGGTTGAGCGGCCAGAATGCTTTGATGGCCATGGAAATCGCCAGCCTGCTGAACCAGAAGGAGGCAGCGGCAGAGAAGGCAAAAGAAGATGTGGCACAAATCATGGAGCTGACTGATAATCAGGTGATATCAATTCGGTCTGCTACATACAGGCGGACCGGTATATGCTAACCATCACTAGTTTGTGTTGTAGATATGAGGAAGTGGCACATGGCCAATTTCCATGTGCTGGAGGATGCCAACACCTCTCTCCAAGGAAAGATCAAGGTATTGACTAACCACATCAGGCCCACCGACCCTGTGGGTGAGGCCGGTGCTGCAAGAGTTTGTCGCAGGAGTTGGACGCTACGTGGCTGCCATCGTGCTCGTCGTGGTCTGTGCCAACTATTCGGAGGTGGAGTTAATGGAAATCGAGCATGGAATCCCTGCGGAGGTCCCTGATGAAGAAGCCAAAGAGCTCCGGGCCTCGTCTGGCCCAACTACCACCGCCATTGTTGAAGACATGACACTAATCGAAGATCCTGCAGCAGGCCGTGGTGGTCAGTAGGCTGAAAACAATGTATTTATGTGAAAACACTGTTTGTAAGTTTGTGTCGAGCACTGGGTTCTCGTAAACTTTATCCTTTTGATGCAAATGGGTAGGCATGTTTAAGTGGGTGATAAACATATTGCTGTTTTTAAATATATGAAGCTTTAGGTATAAGAAAAAATATGTCGACAATTAAGTTTTGCCCCCACCCTTGAAGCGAGCTAACTCTGTTAGGTGAAATAGGGATGCGCTAGTAAACAACGTAGGACCACCAGGATCACTAGGTACCTAGTACCGTTAGAGAGCGACTGCCGAATCTCCTAGTGCCATGTAGCGCGGAGCTGTAACACATCGTAAGAGGATCGAGACGCAGTGCCTTATCAAGCTGTTCTCGGCGGGCAGGAAACAAAGTTTAATTGTGACTTATGCAGGGCGCATTATAACAGATAGTGCATGAATGCAAAGTTGTAACAGGAAGAAACAAAGGACAAAGGACTTTATTAATTTTTGGATAAAATAAAGAAAACATGGTACATATCTGATTCTATGGGTAGAAGCGTATGAGCTGCTTGATATGCTACGAGTTGTCCTCTTCAACACCCTTCAATGTCTCTAGTCGATAGGATGTTGGGTGTGTGACAGCCTTAATCCTGAACGGCCCTTCCCATCTAGAGGAGAGCTTGTGCAGACCATCTGTATTCTGAATTCATCGCAACACATAGTCGCCGACCATGAATAGCCTCTCTTTGATGTTGCGGTTGTAACAACAGCACATGGAATCTAGGTATTTGGCTGTGCGGGCGCAAGACTCGAGTGCTTGCTCCTCTTCGGCTATAACATCCACTTCTCTAGCTTCATTGGAGGTGTCTTCGTCATGGAGCATGAAACGTGGTGATTGGAAACCAACCTCAGCTAATAGGACAGCTTCGGATCCAAACACTATGAAGTATAGGGATACTCCAGTGTTGCGACTAGGCTGGGTACGCAGTCCCCAGACCAGGCAGGCAGTTCCCTAAGCCACCGACTAGGTTTGACGTCTTTGTCGTCTCGGTAGACTCTCTTGTGTAGAGCATCAATAATCATGCCAATGGCTCGTTCCACCTATCCATTGGCCCGAGGATGGGCGATGGATACGTATTTGACTTTGATACTCAAATCATCGGAGAAGTCAAAAAATGCATCACTATTGAATTGGGTGCCTAGATTAGTGATGATGGTGTTTGGCACACCGAATCGATGGATGACGTCATCGAGGAACTACACTACCTTTTTGGCTATGGCTTTCTTGATGGCCTTGTACTCAATCCACATGAAAAACTTGTTGATGAGCACGTAGACACACATGTGACTGCCAGGAGCCTTCTTGAGGGGACCAATCATGTCAAGTCCCCAGCATGAGAAAGGCCAAGCAATTGGGATGGTCTGGAGTTCATGTGCAGGGACATGAATCTACTTGGTGAACATTTGGCAATTTTTGTTAGTGCACGTAATCTTCTGCGTCAGTAACGGCTGTCGACCAGTAGAACCCTATTTGGTAGGCTTTGCCGACCAGCGTCCGGGATGCAGCATGGTTACCACAAGTGCCAGCACGGATGTTTTTCAGCAGTTTGATACCCTCTTTCTGGGTGATGCACTTCTGAAAAACCACAGACCTTGGACCCTTGCCCATCAGCTCGCCATTGACCATGAGATAGGCACGGGCTCAACGGATCAGCTGCTGGGCTTCAATTTTGTCATTTGGAATGAGGTGGTCATTCAGGTATCTAACAAAGGGCTCTCTCTAGTCAGGCTGGGGAGGCCCTACCTGCTCGGCCGGCTCATCGGCCAGTGGCTGCTCGCTGCCGTCGTCAGATCCCTACTGGTCGGGGTAGCTCTGTTCAACCTCCTTAGCCTTACCACTGAGCATCGTGATGAGCTAGTTGGTAGCAGGACTATGCACGGGTGCATCATGAGACTGATTAGGGATCAAAGGCTTGATCAAATCTTTGACGAATACACCAGGAGGTACCTCGGCTCAAGATGATCCGAGCTTGGATAGCTCGTCAGCACCTGTATTCTTGGCATGAGGTACGTGGATAAACTCCAGCCCATAGAACTTATTCTCCAACTTACGTATCTCGGCCACGTAAGCATCCATATTCTCATGGATAATGTCCTAGTCCTTGTTGACCTATCAAATGATCAGAGCAGAATCTCCGTACACCAAAAGCCATTTTATAACCAGCTCGACTGCAATACAGAGGCCGTGCAGAGCAAGGTACTCCTTGAGCTATTTGAAGGCCTAGTCAGCCTCTTCCGTCCACTAGAACATTTCTTTCGCCTTGAGAAGTTTAAAAAAGGGAGCCCTTTTTCACCCATCCGTGAGATGTAGCAGCTCAGGGCCGCCATGCACCTAGTGAATTTCTATATGTCTTTGACACATCTTGGAGGTTGTAGATCTAGCACGATTTGGACCTTCTTGGGATTGGGGCATATGCCATCTTGACTAACCACGTTACCCAGCAGAATCCTAGAAGGAACACCAAAGATACACTAGTTGGGGTTCAGTTTCCACTAAAACTTGTTGAGGGCCATGAAGGTCCATCGAAGATTATCGACCAATGTAACGGATTCCCTGGTCTTCACCACCGCATCATCTACGTATGATCTTGACAAGGTCGTCGGAGATTTCGTGTTTGAGGCAGGCCTGGATGGCCCGTCAGTAGGTAGCCCCAGCGTTCTTGAGGCCGAACAACATGGTCTGTAGCAGAAAGCACCAAAGGGGGTGATAAAGGCAGTCTTCTCCTGGTCCTCCTTCTTGAGGGCTATTTGGTGATAGCCCGAGTAGCAATCAGAGAAAGAAAGCAACTCGCAACCTGCAGTGGAGTCTACGACCTCGTTGATTTGAGGGAGATTGAAAGCCTGTTTAGGGAAGTGTTTGTTGATATCGGTGTAATCAATGCACATTCTCCATTTATTATTCTTTTTGAGTAGAAGAACCGGATTGGCTAACTACTCTGGGTGATATACCTCTTTGATAAAGCCAGCTGCTAGAAGCTTGGCTACTTCTACCCTAATGACTTCCTTGCAGTCACGAGCAAACCATCGCATTTTCTGCTTGATCGGCTTAGCGGTCTTTGGACATCAAGGTAGTGCTTGGCCTTTTCCCTCAGAACACCTGGCATGTCTATAGGTTTCCATGCAAAGAAGCTGACATGCTCTCGAAGGAACTGGAGGAGCGCGTCTTCCTATTTGGGGGGAAGGGTAGCCCTGATCTTCGTGGTCTTCGAGGAGTCATCGGGGACGAGCTCGATCAACTTGTGCTTCTTGACCTTGTTGGATGGGCGACGAGCAGAACCAATTGGAACTTCGAGGTCCGCCGGGGACGTGTCCTCAACCTCCAAGCTGGTAGCTCTAGGACATGCTTCAGCTTTTCGGCCTCTGCAGCTACATAGGCATTGGTCTCACACTCCCGTGCCATGAAGACGTTGCTGCGTAGGCACAAGATGCTCTCCTCGGTTGGGAGCTTGAGCATGAGGTACCCATAGTGAGGAATTGCCATGAACTTGGCAATCCCTGGTCGGCTGAGTATGGCATGGTAAATCAGCTCGAAGTCGGCCACGATGAAGTTGATGTGGTCGATGCGAAAGTGCTATTTTGTCCCAAACTGGACGGGCAAAGTGATTTGCCCTAGAGGATACGAGGGCTTGCCTGGCATGATGCCCCAGAACATAGAACTGTAGTAGGGCTTGAGGTCCTCCAGCTTTAGGCCAAGCTCCTTAAAGGCCGGATAGAATAGGATGTTCAGGGCGCTGCCCCCGTCGATGAGCACTTTCTCAAACTAGACGCCGTCGATCACCGGGTCGAGGACCAACTAGCATCGGGGAGTTTGGCCCACATATCATTTCAGCTGAATGAGATGGCCTACTCAGACCACGGCGTCACCCTAACATCGACGATGAGGCCATCAGACTTCTGGATAGATGTGATAGCCCGTGTCAGTAGCTTCTTGTCTCACGCGTTCTCTAGCCCAACCTTGCCGCCAAAGATAACAGCAGTGACGTTCTTGATGGGATCCCTATAGACGTGCCGTAGATTGGGGTATTGGGGCTCTTCCTCATCCGCATCGTCTTGCTGGACAGCATTTTTAGCCTTGCCCTTGGGGACAGTGTGTGGCTTCTTGTTGGCGGTGATCTTGAGTGCGTCCGCCAACACTCTACATTCGCCCAACGTGTGGCCCTTGCCAGGATGGCGAGGGCAGTCCTAGCTAAGGACCATGTCGAGCTCCTCGTCGTGATCCTGCTTCTGGCCCATCACCACATTGATGGAGTCAGTGTTGCGGTTGTGGTTGCGCTGAGGGATCGTTCTACTTCACTACCACACTCATGTAGACAAAACATAATAGCATGTGAAAATAGAACAAATAATGAGAATCATATTCACACATAGTGACATGGTATGGGCCTTTAATGAATGGTGATCTCCATCTCCATCATCTTGCCCATCATGGTGATCTCCATCTCCATGATCCGTGTGTGCCATCCTTCTTGTGATAAGTCCTCCAAGAACTATCTTATCGCAGACTATACTAATTACATAGTCACAAGATCACAAGACGCCGCGCAGGCCAATACATTAAATGTCAACACATATGGCTCCAGCCGTGTTGCTTACATGACACACAGGCCATGATAGAATTACATACATACACATGGGCTATACCAATCCACAACATACCCTACAAAAACAAGTTAGGCGTAGAACGATTCTATGCGCTACGACAGGTAGCAACGGCGGTCCCGCTGATCGGTCAGCGGACGGGGGGTCGAGGGGGAAATCGTTATGAAAATCTCATTAGATTGATCTCATCAACCTGAATCTGAACCATTCGGAGTCCCTCTATTTTCACTAGATCAATCTCATTGATCTATGCCCATGCATCAAGAGCACAAAAATAGATTGAGTTTCCATCTACCACCCTGTTTCACAATTGATCTAATCAAACTGTGCAACCAAGACTAGCAGATCACATCTACTATCTCTGCATATCATCTATATGCCATCAACTAAACCTAACGAGTAGCTACAGAGCTCCGATAACACTGAAGGGTTATGAGGGTGTTACGCTAGCCAGAAAACAAAACTTTTCTGCCTCATAAACCAGGATCTACTGCTAGTTACAGGTCACGGGATTACCACTAGACGCGCAGATGCAGCGAAAGATGACTCGATGTAGTCATACGCATCGCAGCAGGCAGTGCAGTTGCATGGTCATCCGTCACGTCAATCCCCTCACGCGGTTCATCCCAGTGCTCCAGATGCAGCGCCTCCGAGGTATCCCACACGTACAGGGAAGAAGTGATGCGCCTCCGGACTGCTAGGTCCACGAGGAACAGAAGGCGCGAGCGTAGGGAGGGCGACGGTGGCTTTCAAAGGCATCCAACCCTGATCGTGCGCCCTACCCCTTGCTTATATAGGTGTCCCCAATGAGCTCACGAGTTGGAGGCCCATTAGTAACCCTAAGCGTTGTCTAATTCGGGTCCAACCCAAATTAGGCTTCTAGCCCCTTAAGCGTGCGACCCTATGGGTTCACGCACACATTGACATGGGCCAAGTACTCCTACTCACCCAATAGTTGACAGCGGCCTCTAGCAAGGTGTGACAACTCCTACGTGCACGCAAAGATCATATCAGACGAACCACTATGACCATATACAAGTTATTCCCTTTGCCACTCGATATATGGTTCAACTCGTGAGTTAACACTTAACCCAAGCACGCCCATGCATTTGTTGATCCAATCACTTGAGTGATCCAGTGATATCTCTCTTGAGTAGAGAGGGGCAAATTCCATCTTGATTGTCTATGTCTCATAGCATGCTTTCCAACCACCCGAAGACCAACTTTATAACTACCCAGTTACGGAGTAGCGTTTGACAGTCCCTAAGTAGGCCATTTCACATCTTGAGTACATACCACAATCTTAGGTCTAAGGACATAACGTATATGACATGAATAGAGACTTTCTCATGTCGGGTCAGTCCAGCCTACATGTCTCACATGTGCCCACATTATTAGTTTGACATCTCCATGTCCATGACTTGTGAAACATAGCCATCAACTAATACATGTGCTGGTCTAATATTCAAGTGTGTTCTCACAAGAACGCCAACCAGGGACAACTTTAGAATAACCATTCAAGTAATTGAGTTCCACAAACAATTCACATAATCGCCAATCAATACAAGTTGTCTATAATGGATATTCAATGAACACTTTATTAATCATGGATACAATCGGAATATCATCATCTCATGATTAGCTCTAGGGCATATTCCTAACATGAGGCGACGGTGCTGCGGCAGTGGGGCACTGCGGTGCAGTAGAGGCAATGTAGGCAGGCGCATTAGGCTTGCGTGGCCAAGGCAAACATAACCAAAATGTCAACGGGGGTCACGGTAGGCTCGAGGCGCTTGGGCTCGCTGGCGTGCCTACGGCGGCGACACTCGGTGGCAGGGCCGTGGCTGCTGGGTGCAACAACGCGTGGGAGAGATGGCTAGCGTGTGCATCCGATAGGCTAGGACAAGACGAACAAGGCAAGGTCATCAATTGGGAGAAGCGGCCTCCTAGCGGGCAGGCAACGGCGAAGCGCTCGGCAGTAGCGGACGGCGTTAGCGGCGAAATTCTCCGGCGAGGCTGCACCTTCTCCTTCATCTTCTCTTCCCTTCTCGACTAGAGCAGCTGGGAGCTCCAAATCCTAGCTACCGGATATAGCGGAAGCACGGCAGGCACGTGCGGTGAAGATTCACCACGGCAGCACGCTGACGGCCATGAGCTAACGGCGGCCAGGGCTGCAAAGTTGCATGACCCCACTGTGGCCATTGCCATGCTCCAAAAAGTTGCCAAAGCGATGTTCTAGAACAAGGCAAGCTCGGTGGTGAAGCTAATGAAGGGAAAGAGAAAGAGGAGAATGGGAACGTGGTTGGTGCTCCGGCGGTGGCCAAGGCATGATGGAGTGAGCTCACCTTCGCGTGGCGTCGATTCAGGACGGTCTGGTGCGACTGCATCAGCTTGGTGGATAGGAAGAAGGGCGGGGGCAACGGCGTAGGTGCACAGGAGCTCCGGGTCATCCTCCTCCAATGGCTCATGCAACAACAATGGCGGCGCTCACGGTGCTCAGCTCCGGCTCCAGCGGCGGCACTCCTTTCCGCCTCCCTTCTTCTTTCTGGCTTGGCAGCAAGCGAGCGAGGCGACCAGAAGGCTACGCGGTGGGGGTAAACCCTAGCAGCGCCGGGATCCTCCTTGTATAGCCAGTGTGGCGGCCATGGACCGCGGTAGACGACCGGGATGTGGCAAGGCACATCGAGCGGCCAGGCTAGCTCCGAGTTAGGGTTAGGGCAACCCTAGGGACGCCAGCATGGGACGAACGGCAGGGCACGCTACTGCCATTTTTGGCATGATGGAGGTGACAACAGGAAGGCTGGAAAAGGATAGAGGAGGGAGCTGACATGCCGGGCCCACTTGGCGGTGGCCGCGGGGCGATGTGCAGCACTGGCGGTGCGGCTACTGGGCCGCTTAGCATCGTGGGCCGCAGCGTGGGTGAGCAGGCTTGCAGGTAGGCCTGCTAGGCGCCTGGGCCACGGCAGCGTGGGAGTGTGCAGGCGAACCAGCCGCGTTGGGCTGCGACACGCGTTGCAGCTTTGCCACTGCTATGCTGGGCCGTTTCGGCCAGTTGGAACAGCGCGAAGGTGGGGAGTAGTGGACCAGCTGGGCTGCATTTGCTATCTAGGCTTCGTCGTCTTTTCCTCTTCTCCCTTCCTTCCAATTCCTTTTCCAATTCTATTTCTTAACTAAGCAACTAAACCAGCCATGATCCTTTAGTAGAGAGGTTAGTGACCATGGTGTGTGCACCATTGTAGGTCCCCTAGAGTCTCATGGTGGTGTTAGAAGCCATGTCCATGGTTAGTAGCATATAACTTGTACATATTGACACATGTGATATAAAGGGTTATTGATTTTATTATCAACACATAAAATCAATAAGAAGCAAATCATACTTTGTAGTTACAATGCAAATGCTCCTACTAACTTTGGTGCTACTTGTGCAACTATTGGGTGTTTTCCTACATGACACTCACCAAACATTGGTATACTTTAGAAAAATTTTTGTTGGTTGTGATTTTTGGTGTTTCGATTTTTAGGGATGTTACAGTATTTCCCCGCTGAGGGGGAGGAGTGGGTGGCGGCGCGTTCCGCACAGAACTCCTGGGTGTCGTGGGCGGGGGCCTCGGTGTCCTCCTCGTCTGAGGCGTCTGAACCTGATGTTTCTTCTGACATTGGTTTAGCATCAACAGATCATCATCCGATGACTGCAGGGTGTCCGGCGCATCCCTTTTCTTGCTCCCCCTACTCTACCGTCTAGGTTCAATTTGCCCCGAGATAGCAGAGTAGAGGGCCTCTTCGCTTTGGTGACCTTTGACATGGGCCGCTTACCCGCTGCTTAGCATTTTGCCTGAGCAGCAGGGACCCCATCGTCGTCTGGGCTGGAGACATCAGCCGTCCCCTGCCCTGCTTGGGCCCTGCTCCGGTAGTGGGTCTCTTCGGTTCTGCGCTAGTTGGCCTGCGCCTCACCTTGAGGCCATGGCTCCACCGGCACAGGAGAAAAGAACACTTTCTAGTCCTGTCCAAGTAATGTCTAACAGTCAGACAATCAATGTTATATAGACATCACCATATACCAATGTACACTAATCAAATCAAAGTGTGGAGCTGGTCGGCTTACCTCTAGTGGTGGTCGAGAAAGGTCGTACGACAGCGTACGCACTTCTGGGAAGCTGGTGATCGGTCGAATTTCTCAAAAAGTGAGGACATACGCCGGTTCACTGCCCGCCCATGAAGGGTCTCCCATGAAGGGTCCGCCCGCCCAGTATACTCATACAAGTGGTTCACCCGCTCCTTGCATGGTTGGATTCGGCGTGTCAACCACATCCTTGCCACCAGTGCTCCACTGACAATCTTGTTTTCAATCAAGGTCAGCAGCTCATTCACCTGGTGCATCTCATCTAGGGTTGGTGAGTCCGACCACCTAGGGTTGAACTCTGGCACTTTGTGTTACATTGCAAGGCACCATTCTCCCTTCCACATTCTGGCTCCTATAGTGAGTGTTCCATCCCTTGGTGGCTGATTGCTGCCAGCTTCCTAGCCAGTGCATTTTCATTCCATCCTGAAGATGCACATAGCACCCACCAGCAATTTGGGACCCTTCGGATTCAGCCCCCTTCTTCCTTAGCAAATAGAAGTGGCGAAACAAATTGAAATGGGGGTCAATGCCCAGGAACATCTCGTAGTAGGCGATAAAGATAGAAATGGAGAGGATGGAGTTGGGATCCAGATTGTAGATAGAAATCATCCAATTAATGCAAAGATCATGGAGGAACCCATTCACAGGCACCCCTAATCCCCGAGTCACCATATCCTCGAAAAGTACAAACTCCCCATCTCGGGGATGGGGGAATCCTCACCTCGTGGCTCACGCCCCATCTCGTATGGCGGCAACAAGCCCTCGTTGGCGAGGATGGTGGGTTGCGGGGTTGAGCGGAAAGCGGTGGGGGTGCGAATGTGTTAGATTTGCTCGGTTGCCTCGCGGCGGTGGGTGGATTCGCTATGATGGATTGGGAATGATGGCGGTTGCTCGGGAGCAGGCAGACGGAACGTTCGAGAAAATGGAGTGAGTCGGAGTAGAAATGAATGCGACGCGGAACCCATTCCCCTGGCGGCGCCCGCTATTTATACTAACTGGGTGACGTCGTTTTGACTTCTAGGGTTGGACCCCGCTTGACTCGTGTGGACGTGGCTTGGTGGGCCGTCCTGGTCCCGAGTGCGCGCGTGGGCTGGGATATTTTAGTTCCCCCCGTGTGCATGATTGCATATCCAATCCTGGTTGTTGCGCATGTGTGCGGTAATCTAGGGATCTAATCGCAGATTTGTTTTAAATTACATACTTCCTTCCAAGTTTGTTTTAGATTTTTTGCTCAAATCTAGGGACTGCATGACAGTTTTTCACCCAGTGGTGCTTGTGAACCATGAGATCTCGGTGTATTTGGCCCGGTCGAGCCTATGACCTATTTTGAGCACACTTGGGGACTGCATGACAGTTTTTCACCCAGCGGTGCTTGCGAACCACGGGCTCTCGGTGTCCTTGACCCGGTCAAGTTTGTGACCTATTCTAAGCACACTTGGTCACTGCAAAATAGGTGGAACATGTCTAGTCATTTGATACTTGTCTCAGTTAAGTTAGTGCTATTTTTGACTTTTTTCCTAAAAAAGCTCAATACAACATATCCTATCTTCTATCGAGCTTGGGGACTACGTGGGCCCACATCACCTTGTGGTGACTTAGGCCTATCCTCTATTCCTGGTTTGATGCTTTTACCTCTACGAATTGTTCATGTTAGCATTCCAGTGATACTTCATGTTACGTGTTAATGTGGGCCCATGTCTCAGGACGTGGAAATATTTCTTCTTTTTCTTGGAACACCATGCATCTTTCGACAGATCACCTCCCATGACAGAAGCTGTGGTTGGGAGCAGAATTACAAACTGCTCGAGAGAAGCCTAGATGGGGCTGACTGGTCAGCATCAGTGCTGGTCGGCATCATGTGGTCGGCATCAGTGCTGGTCGACATCATGGTGTTGGCATCAGTGCTGGTCAGCATCATGTGGTCTGCATCAGTGCTGGTCGGCATCAGTGCTGGTCGACATCATAGTGTTGGCATCAGTGCTGGTCGGCATCATGTGGTCCGCATAAGTGCTGGTCGGCATTAGGTGGTCTACATCTTCGCTGACTTGGCATCACGTGGACTGCATCTTCACTGTTCGACATCACGTGGTCTGCATTTTCATTGCTCGGTGCAGATCAAGATGGCGACTCCCTCAAGATACATGGTGCTCGGGGACTAGCTGTGGGGGTATAGACCCTGTATACCCTCACAGCTAGACTTTGGGCTGCTCGGTCTAGATGGCCTAGACCAGAAGACGAAGGCTGGTCCATCATCATCCTGACCGGTGGGCCGGACGACAAGACAGAACCCGTGGTCTGCTACCACCTAGGTCAGCGGGCCGCACGGGTGCTGAAGGCTACTTGGCATGCAAGGAGTCTTAGTCAGTTAGATCTGTTCGTGTACTCCAAGAATATGGCTCAATGTAACCAACCATAGGGAAACCCTAGATATATAGCCTTGTCCCCTAGCTATATAAGGTGGACAAGCAACCCCTAGACCAGATCTCTCTTCTTTCATCTGATCTCATCTGATTGGAACCCTTGTACTTAGGTACTCATCAACACAGCAGCAGAGACGCAGGACGTAGGGTATTACGCTTCTGAGCAGCCTGAACCTAGATAAACCCTGGTTGTCCTGGTTGTTTGTCTTGCATCTCACATCTAGATCATAGGTCTTAGCGCGCCCTCAATGCAATCTACTACCTCGGGGTATCCTGTGGTAGATTGCCAAGGAGGTTTCATCGACAAGTACCTAGGGAAGTCCAGCACCATATCCGTAGCTTGGGGCTAGTGTACTGGTGTTGTCGGGCTCCCTTCCTCAACGTGCTCCTGGCCTCGGACCTTAGGACTCTCTTCACTAGAGAGGAGATACTTGGTGTAGTCAAAGGAGATGGAGGGTGATCTGTTGAGCTACGCAAGCAGATTGGACATGGTGCTGCTCTCTGGAGCAGGGCCCGTGGATGTAGGGTTGAGGTCTTTTGGGACCACCATGTTGACGACTAGCCTTGGGTCTTCAAGAGCCAAAACCCTAGATGGATCTAGGTCCAGAAGGTCGACGTCGCGTCGTACGGGGGTGACTTGCAGGTTCCTTGTGTAGGACGTGGCTATGTTGTCCAACCCGTATGGGAAGATGGCTCAACTCCCTATAGCAGGAGCGCTTGGGCCTAGTGGGGTCAGATCAGGAGGTTGCATCTGCTGGGCCCGACACTGTTGCCTCAGCTGTGCCCGGAACTCCCTCTGGTTTAGATCTGGATGGTGCAGACCATTGCCACAGTTAGGGCCACGTCAGTGCTGGTTTACATTAATGAACTCATCCAGCCTAACTGGAGGTGGAGCTCGCGCGGTGACCAGATCTAAATCTAGTCGGCGTCGATGGCGGACCTGATTGGCAGGCCTTCGCCTTTGCAGCTGGTTGGGAGGTGCACCTCCTCGGTGAATGGGAGGTGGTGCTTGGGCTGTGGCTGGATTAGGATCCTGGCGACGTGGGTAGCCAGCTTGGCCCGGAAGGCCTTGCCGACATGGTTGGTTGGAGTTGAGGCCGCTCTACTATCGAGCAGAGGGCGGTACTCGGGCCGCAGGCAGATTTGGATCTGCACGGCCTGAGTGGTCGGGGCGGTTCAAACGCCCACGCCGACATGGACGGACAGGGGTGAAATCTAGGTATTGCTCACAAAGCCACGCAAGAGCAGACTCCACATACTCTAGGATCTCGACCAGACCTGCACTGCGCCGATCGATCATGTCGATTAGATCAGACCAGTTCACCGCAACCGTCATGGGTGGCATTGAACGACCCCAGGGGCGGTCCCGAGATCAGAGTTGTCGATGAAGTGGTTGGCACGGCCAATGCTGGGACCAGCCATGTCGCAGACGGGCCTGAGACCTGCTGTGATGCTCCCATGAACACGACAAACGACGCCACACTGGAGGTCCAGGTGAATGCCCCAATGGTGAAGGTGAGGTCCACCTCGAAGTCCATGGAAGCGAGAAAGGAAACCATCTGGTTCGCCTAAAGATCAGATCGCACACCACCTACCTGGCGTGCCACTGTCGATGATATCTCCTTGGCAGTCTACCATGGGATACCCCGGGGTAGTAGATTTACGGTGAGGACGCGCTAAGACCTAAATACCGGATGTAAGACACAAGACAAATAACCAAAACAAACATGGGTTTATCCAGGTTCAGGCCGTTTGGAAGAGTAATACCTTATGTCCTGCGTCTCTTCTGCTGTATTGATGAGTACTGAAGTACAATGAGATGGAATGAGATCAGATGTGTTCTAGGGGGTCCTTGCCCGCCTTATATAGTGGGGGGCAAAGTTACATATCTAGGGTTTCCCTGTGGTCGGTTACATTGCTCCGTATCTTGGAGATTACGAATAGATCTAACCAACTAAGACTCCTTGCACGCCAAGAAGCCTTCAAGACCCGCGCAGCCCACCGACTAGGGTGGTAGCGGACCACGGGCTTTGTCTTGTTGTCTAGCCCACCAACCAGATTAGTGATGGACCAACCTCCGTCTTGTGATCTGGGCCGTCTGGTCCGAGCAGCCCAAAGTCTAGCCATGAGGGTATATGGGTTTATACCTCCCACACGTACCCTTCGGGGGTAGCCCTTGAGGCCTCGGAGGAGTAGGATACTCCTCTGAGGGCTTTATGCACTTCTTATCGAGGGGCGCTCGAGCGGTCGAGCCCCTGGGCATATCCGACCCTCTTTCGTTGAGGAGTGCTGGGGTGGCTGAATATGGTAAGTTTTTTCGGGGGCTGCGCGATCATGAACTGGAGTCATAGCGCTTGTTGTTTTCTGCAGGGTGCGCATGAGCGTACCCTTCGGGGGTAGCCCCTGAGGCCTCAGAGGAGTAGGATACTCCTTTGAGGGCTTTATGCGATTCTTGTCGAGGGGTGCTCGAGTGGTCGAGCCCCCGGGCGTATTTGACCCTCTTTTATTGAGGGTTGCATAGCATAGTCAAGCCCCCGAGCCTCGCGTGGCCAGGGCTTTGCTAGCTTTCAGCGTCCATCCCATGAACCCTTTCGGTCGAGTATGGGGTGAGGATCATCACACTACCCTCGATTTGCGAGTCTCGTCGTCCTCTATTGAGCTGTTATCTGGAAATTCAAGCAAGAGCTCGTGCCCCGTTACATGGGGGTCAACTAGTGGCCGCGGAGGTGCTCTTATTGAAGCAAATCAATGGGTCCCATGGATGCTAATCCCTTTCGATTGGGTTCGGTGGCTCAATGCCTTCCTTTGAGGGGATTCCAAAGTAGGCCCTTATTTTTCCTTGAATATGTCTAGGGGGCCTCGACAGTTCGTTCTTGAGCTGGGGCCTCCCATCGGCTCCCCCTAGTCATCCTTGACTCAGGTACTCGAGGGCGGTTATCAAACCCTGACCGAGGGCCAACCTTCACGCCCTTGAGATTTTTTGTGGGGCCGAGGCCTGCTTTCCTTCTCGTGGAAGATATCGTCGCAGATAACTTCTCCAGTCCGTTGAGTGCATCTTTTTAGGCAGGAGACAGAGTGGCACAATCATGGGAAAGTGGGCAACGGCAAGAGACCAAGCGCGTGACGTGTGTCCCTGTACCCGGGAATCGAGGGAATGATTAGGTATGAGCATTGAATGTGGAGATTTACCTGCTCCCTAGCTAGATCTGCCCGTTGCTTCTCGGTCTGCCTATAAATTTGGAGGGTAGGGTTTCGTCCATCCCCATCTTGCCCTCTTGTTTCTGCTACCGCCGCCACCAGAGACCAATCGCGAACCGATCTGTTAGCACAGGAAAGAGAGGGGGAGAGAAATAAAGAGAGATTGGGAATCTTCCCTCCTGTCCATCTACCAAGTAGATCCAATCCTCTACCATGGGTGTGGAGCTTCTTCCCGTGGACGACTGGCTTCCATCGACCATGATGGAGCAGGAGTTGTGGAAGTTGGTTGATGATGGGCTCCTCCGTCCCATCACCTTGGACGACCGGCCGGAGTGGATGGCACCGCCGAGGGACCACCAGGAGCCGAACCCGCCAGTAGGCTACATTGTGAGCTTCATCGGCTTCCACAAGATGGGGCTCGGAGCGCCGCGAGCCGCTTCATGCGCGCGCTAACCAACCACTATGAGGTCAAGCTCCAACACTTCTCCCCCAACGTCATCTTCAACGCGGCAATCTACGCCGCCATCTATGAGGGCTACCTTGGGATAGAGCCACACTGGGAGTTGTGGCTCCATCTCTTTAAGGGGGAGTTCTTCTCCAAGCTGGTGTTTCCGGGGAAGAGGAGCATCATCTGCACCGGTTGCTACAACTTGGCATTGCAGCGGGGGTGATAAGGACATGAGACCTATGCATATGCCCATAGAGGCTAAAGATAAGGTGAGTTCGTTCCTTCATTTGCACAATGATTTTTGGTACAATTCACTTGGTTCCACATGTGCATGTTTTTATTTGAATGTAGGTACGAACGTGTCTCAAAGGGCAAACTCATCAAAGTCCAACGTTCGGTTCGTCGGTAGCCGGATAGGGCTTCAGTGGGAAGGCCATAACTCATGCATCCGGAG
>CM041635.1:18925584-18947609 GCA_023333625.1 Bothriochloa decipiens
ATGATCATGTTATGAGCATAATATATGATCTAGTATATAGTTTATGTCTTATGTTCTTGACTTGTTCATCATCGTTATTCATCGTTCATCGAATTAGTATGAATAGAGGAAGAACTAGGAATGAGGTGATGGTTCGTCATGCCTTCTTGGTTGCTCTTAACCTAGCCTGTCAATCCGAAGGGTTGGGGTCCGCGAGGGTTAGGAGTTGTTTCCAATTACACGGGCATGGTGCTCGGGTATGCGGAGATCAGCGAATATGTCGGTATCCCACGGGCAGAGGGGTAGGTGGGCAGGTGGTGACAGCCCTGTCCATCCCTAGCATTCCCCCATGTTCGGATATTGAGTAGGAGTTCCTAAAATCTCTACTTGCTAGCAGACCAGCTGCGGGGATCTTCCTATCATCCCAGACTTAGTCCTGATGCTAGACTTACTAATTAGATGTTTTGCTAATAGTTCTTTACATAGTTATATGTGACCAATGCCTGCTCTATTTAGTTATATTCTTTTATCCTTTATTTCTCTTTAATTCCTTGAGGTTGACCCCGATGTGTGTCCACTATCTTGAATATCATGTCTTATTCCTATTTACTCTATGCCTACCGTTGCACTTAATAAGTAATCATGTTTACACCACGCTTGATGCATATTGCCCTCCTATGGGAAATTATAAATATGACACCCCTAAAGACTCATGGGTTGAAGTAATTCTTTGTGCTACAATGATAGTTCTTTGCACTTGTAGATTTATTCTAATTTCTTACTCAGCTATCGATAGGCGTACCTAAGTACCGTTACTTAAGGATTGTAATTCTTGTTGCACCCCACGGCGCCGTGCCAAAGTTTTGCATATCGTAAGTAATGATGGTTAGGAAGGCCAATCCGGCACTTCTAACTGTTATTTCCAGACTACATTACCTAGGCCGGCGCCATTAAGGGCCAAGGGTTACCTTTCCGAAGTAATGGTGGTTATGGGTCTATCTTAAGTAGTAATGTTAAGAAACACCAACAAGCATTTCTGGCGCCGTTGCCGGGGAGGGCAAAAACATCTAGCTGGCATAAACATCGATTACATAATAAGCATTGGTAGCCATAGTTTAAGCAAGTTAACTTCACTGTTTTCTTCCTCTTTTTATTGGAATGAAAATAGGATAGTGTATGAGCGGTTTTGCTCTGACGGACAACTTCCTCAACAATCCGGAAGCACTCCTAAGGAAGAAAAGGTCTCGAGCCATTTTTCTTTTGCTACTCCGCTGGCAGACGAATCGGTCATCCCCGCACCATCCGCTACTACCACCATGGCCAAGACACTCTATGACTACTCCACTCCCGCTGTTGCCAATGTGCCCATTGGGCCCGCTGTCAATGTGGAGTTGGAAACTTCGAGATCTGTATGGGCCTTATCTCGATGGTGCAGGCAAGTTAGTTCTGTGGCTTGCCAAGTGAGGACGCAAATGCTCACTTGCAACACTTCCTTAAGCTATGTGACACCATCGTGATCAAAAACATCGCACAGGACAGTATCAGGGTCCGCTTGTTTCCTTTCTCTCTCACAGGGAAAGCGAAACAATGGTTCTATCAAAACAAGGAAGCTGTCAATACGTGGGACAAATGTTCTGTGGCGTTCCTCGCCAAGTTCTTCCCCATGAGTAGGAACAGTGCTCTGAGAGGGAAGATTTCATACTTCCCACAATCTTCTCTAGAGTCCACCTCGAAGCATTGGCTCATGCTCCAAAACTTCTACGAAGGCCTCACGGCCATGTCAAAGTGGTACGTAGATGCCGTAGCTTGAGGTGCATTCCTATCCCTCACCATCACGGATGCAACCACACTCATTGAGAAAATGGTGGCCAATCAGAGTTGGGGAGAAGGGAGAAAACACAAAAAGGCACGCATACCATGAAGGAGACGGATTTGCTGGCCGCAAAAATAGACTTGCTGATGCAGAAGTTGGATGATCGTGCCACCAAACTTACCATGAGCACCGTCCAGGCCATGGACTCACACATGACGTGTGAAGTCTATGGGAACGTTGGCCATTCGGGGAACAACTACCCCAAAACCCAAGAAGAAGCTTCGTACGTCAACAATGGGTATCGCCAACCACAGCAAGGTAATAACAGGTGGAACAACCAGCACCGCCCGCAAGGTAATGATTTCAATTCAAATTTCATTTCATACCAACCTTCCTTAAGAGACCTCGTTGTAGGATAGGCTAAGATCAATGAGAATCTTGCCAAAAAGCTGTCCTTCAATGATAAAATGTTTGAAAATATAAACACAAAGCTTGAAACTCTATCTTCTTCTGTTAAAAATCAAGCAAGTTTCAACAAAATGATAGAAACTCAGATGGCTCAAATAGTTGCTTCTATCCCTGTCAACAATACGGGAAAAATCAGCAACCCGAGACTTCTCCCGAGTTTGTTCATATAGCTATAGAGCAATAAAGGAAGAAGAGTCCTGCCGACGGACTATAAACGTTGAGCCCTTGCCGAAGGTCATCGGTAGTTATCTAAAAAAATATATATAATAATATATATACCTTTGTAATAATTATCTGAAGGGACCTACACCATTATTCAAGCTTGGGGGAGGCGCCCGCACTCAGGTATTGTATCCTATCCTTTTGAAAAAAAATAAAATAAATATATATACTTATATATTTTATATATATATTTCATAAAACTATTTTCTCGCATTCAAAAAAAAGAGTTTCCCTCTTTCTAGATTCATAAAAACTCTATTTTTAGTCCAAAATAAATTTTCTCCAAAAATCTTATAAAAATCATTTTCTAAAAGTTTAGATTTTGTTCTTTCCAAATCTTATTTTTAAATAATTTTTGAAAATAAAAAAGTTTCAAATAAATTTGTGGAAAATCAAAAGCTGGAGAAAAGTTCGAATGGGAGTCATTCGTAATCGGCTACCACATGGGGGTAGCCGTTGGAGGGCGCTGCCAAAAGGCGAGACAGAACCAGCCCCACCAGGGGACCGGCCGGTCCCAGGGTGGCCGCCCCCTATGCAAAGGCTTGACAGCCCGGCCTTTTGCCAACGGCTACTAGCCGTTGCAAGGAGCGCTCCCCCGCCTGCGATCAGCTCTATAAATACCAGGATCCTAGGGTTGGGCTCCTCACCCCTCTCGCACTCACATTTCTTCACTCCCTCCATCACTCTCTTGCTCCAGCACTCTCCAAATATTTTCCACAAAGCTCAAAGTGCAAGAAAATTCTGCAAGAACCTCTTGCATTTCCACCACAAAGCAAGCTCAAGCTCTCGTGCTAAGCTCACTCACCATGAGTGGGATCGGAAATTGGGTTTCTGGCATATTCCGGTTAGGCCGTCGCTCCCACAGGGGATCAAGCCAAGACACCCCTTCACATGAGGAGAACCCGCTGCAAGGAGGAGGGGAGGAGGCACCAAGAGGCCACGCCATCGACAAGGCCGACGCCCCCTTCATCGACTTGGAGAACGAGTGGGAGATGCAAGCGTACAACCTCCTCAAGGAATGCGAGTTCCTGCACACACCGTCCTTCGACCCGATCCTTCTCCAGCCGACAAGTATGGATGTTGAATTCAATACCATTTTCGAAAATATTGGTTGGAGCCAAGTTGCCCCTGTGCATGAACTTGGATCTCGTCTTTTGACTATCCAAGTCTTGGGCACTTTACAAATTGTTGATTATGATATTTCTTTTCTCTGCTTTGGGAGAGAGCATAGCCTCTTTTGGAAGAATCTTGCTACACACTTAGGCTTTCATGAGCGATGCTCTGTTGACTTGGGTTTTTCTCTCTTGGGTTATCATCGCCAAACCTTTTGGCATTTGATGACTGGACAGAATGTGACTGGGAAATTCCAACCCAATGCCAACAACATCCATCATCCCACTCTGAGGCTTATGCACAAGTGGATTGCTTATTCTTTCTTTCCTAGAGAGGATACGCATCATGCTTATGATGTTGAGTTGAAGTTGCTTTATGCCGTGCTTAAAAAGATTAAAGTTGCTCCCATTTATGACCTTGTTAAGCATTGGCTTAATTCTTTCAAAACTTCCACACCTATCATGTGCACTTCACTCATCACTCATATTTCTGCTAGTGTTGATCCTCAAGGTGCTAATACCATTGTTTATCTTTTTACTCCTCGCATTATGCTCAATGAGTTTTATTTTAGGCAAGCCCACACTCTAAAACGTGATGAATCTGGAAGGAAATTGGCATTTTATTTTCTAAGATATATAAATGAGATTCCGTTACCTAACCCGGATCTCGATTTTATATAATTCCCCATCTCTCACCTTCAACCTAGTTGAAAAGGAAGAAGCACGCAGGAGTTCTGTTTCTCGCAGGAAATCATGGAGCAGAGGAGTACAGGAGGAGGAGCCTGCACAGCCCGCACAGCCTGCACCACCACCAGCCATGCCCACCATGACACCAGGGACGGAATGGTCCCCTGTCATGTCTACAACCAGGTTCACCTCTGGGTATGGATATGGTATGGGACACATTCCTCAGCCTCATGAGGCTGGAGGATCAGGGTGGCAGCAGTCACACGAGGCAGGACGATCAAGGCAACACGAGCATGCACATTCCTTAGATTCAGAAGGCATGCCACCTCCTATTCACCCACAACCGGTCACACTAGAGGTCCTCAACACATGCATAGGAGGACTAGGGCTACAAAACAGACAAATCCAAGGTACGCTTAATGCTCACATTCAGCCACTCAATGGCACGAGCAGTACCAGCAGCATTTCATGGACCTCGAAGATGCACCGACGACACGAGGCACACATGGCCTACCTTCGCTCCATGGGACAGTTACCTGGACCTAGGCCTTGAGCTAGCTTGGGGAGGTAACATGTATCTTTAAATTCTTGCACTTTATTTCTCACATTTCAATTCCGTAATTTTATTTTTACTACGATAAAAAAACATTCCACTCCCATGTGTGCTAATATATGTTAGTTTCTCTTATGTTGAAATGATGAATAGTTGCTCTGTCTATAATTTATTTGTAACTAAGTTATAACTTAGTATTCCTCAAGATTTAAGTTTGTTGGCTAAAAATGTCTCATTCTGAGAACTTGAAATCTTGTGGGTTGCAATTGCATATCCTTTTCTAAGTTGTTGCGAGATATGAGATTGTACAAATAGACTTTTCTATGACTTTATTCTAAGAGAAACTTGACAACCAGAGTTTCTTTTGAAAAAAAATTCAAAAATCAAAAGTTCATCAATGATTATGAAACACCTACCAAGGCCATATGACATACTCTACTTTTATAAACTCTTAGTCATATGCTGCTTGCAAAACTTTAAGTTGGGTCAAATACCTATGACCTAGTGAGATTACGGTCATATACCCATGATTGAGATTCATATGCACCCACCAAATAAAGCCAACTCTTACCCTGAGAGTTGCGCACAACATGCACCCTTCCATCCACAAAAAAAGGTAGACTCTTACCCTAAGAGTTGTGCTCTAGTTTCCACCAAATAAAAATGCTGACCCTCACCCTGAGTGCCACGCATTCCTCATACAAAATTTTCACTCCTTGCATTCATCATCATGACATCTCTCCATCTAGAAGTCTTCATATGTCAATAAAAAGATATGGGCTATGCTAAAAAAAGCCAAGAGGCATGAGAAAACAAATGGGAAAGAAAATCCAAATACCCGTTCAAAAAAATGTGTGATGATGATTTTATAGCCCATATCTCTCCAAAAAGTTTGTTTCATCCAATAAAAGAGAGTCATGATGCATGGAGTGCCAAAAATAAGTAGAGATAAGTTCATCAAATTAGTATGAATAGAGGAAGAACTAGGGATGAGGTGATGGTTCATCGTGCCTTCTTGGTTGCTCTTAACCTAGCCTGTCAATCCGAAGGGTTGGGGTCCGCGGGGGTTAGGAGTTGTTTCCAATTACACGGGCATGGTGCTCGGGTATGCGAAGATCGGCAAATATGTTGGTATCCCACGGGCAGAGCGGTAGGTGGGCAGGTGGTGACAACCCTGTCCATCCCTAGCAGTCCCCCACGTTCGGATATTGAGTAGAAGTTCGTAAAGTCTCTATCGGCTGGCAGACTGGCTGTGGGGATCTCCCTATCATTTCAGACTTAGTCCTGATGCTAGACTTACTAATTAGATGTTTTACTAATAGTTCTTTGCATAATTATATGTGACCAATGCCTGCTCTGTTTAGTTAAATTCTTTTATTCTTTATTTCTCTTTTATCCTTGAGGTTGACCCCGATGTGTGTCCACTATCTTGAATATCATGTCTTATTCCTGTTTACTCTATGCCTACCATTGCACTTAATAAGTAATCATGTTTACACCACGCTTGATGCACATTGCACTCCTATGGGAAATTATAAATACGACACCCCTGAATACTCATGGGTTGAAATACTACAATGATAGTTCTGTGCACTTGCAGATTTATTCTAATTTCTTACTCAGCTATCGATTGGCATACCTAAGTACCGTTACTTAAGGATTGTAATTCTTGTTGTGCCCCACGGCGCCGTGCCACAGTTTTGCATATCGTAAGTAATGATGGTTACGAAGGCCAATCCGGCACTTCTAACTATTATTACCAGACTGCATTACCTAGGCCAATCCACCCACTGCTACTTGGCAATCGAGTGGATCTAGCGCATTTGCACCACTGCCGCTTTCCGCTCACCCCCGTAACCAACCACCCTCAGAGGAGATGGCGAGGAAGGGAGTCAAGAAGATGGGGAAGGTGACCAGGTCCGATGCACCGGGGCCGCAATGGTAGCAGTCAACCTCCACACAGGAGTCACTGCAAGCACTTGTCGAAGAGGGCTTGCTGCCGCCGTACGAGATGGAGGTGTGGCGTGAGCCACGAGGTGAGGATTCCCCTCGTCCCTGAGATGGGGAATTTGTAGTTTTTGAAGATATGGTGACACGGGGATTAGGGGTACCCGTGAATGGGTTCCTCCATGACCTGTGCATTTATTGGATGATTTCGATCTACAATTTGGATCCCAACTCCATTCTTTCCATTTCCATCTTCATTGCCTACTGCGAGATGTTCCTGGGTATCGACCCCCACTTCAACCTTTTCTGCCACTTCTTTCTGCTGAGGAAGAAAGGGGCTGAATCGGGAGGGTCCCAAGTCGCTGGTGGATGGTATGTGCGTCTTCGCGATGGGACGAAGACACACTAGCTAGGAAGCTGGTACCAATCAGCCACCAAAGGATGGAACACTCGCTGGTTCTATATGAGCGAAGATGTGGAAGGGAGAAGAGTGCCCTACGACGTGACGCAGGTGCCGGAGTTCAACTCAAGGTGGTCAGATCCACCAACTCTAGATGAGATGCATCAGGTGAATGAGCTGCTGACCTTGATTGACAACAATATTGTCAATGGAGCACTGGCGGCGGGGACGTGGCTGACACGTCGAGTCCAGCCGTGCAAGGAGCGGGTCAACCGCTTGTATGAGTATGCTGGCTAGGCTAACCCTACACGGGAGACCTGAGAGAGGACAACACCAGAGGCGGTGGCCCGGCGTATGTCCTTGTTTTTTGAGAAATTCGACCCAACCACCGGCTCCCTAGAAACATGTGCACTGCCGTCCGACCTTTCCAAACCACCACCAGAGTTAAGCCGACCAGTTCCACACATTGATTTGATTAGTGTATACTGCTATGTGAGGATGTCTATATAACATGGTTCATCTGACTGTCAAACATTGCTTAGATAGGATCAGAAGGTCTTTGTTTCTGCTGTGCTGGTGGAGCCATGGCCTCAGGGTGAGCCACAGGACAACCGGTGCAGAATCGACGAGTCCTGCTACCGAAGTAGGGCTCAAACTAGGCGGGAGATGACTAATGTCTCCAGCCCTGATGATGATGAAGTCCCCGCTGCTCAGGCCAGGCGCCGAGCAGCAGGTAAGCGGCCTATGGCAGAGGCCACCAAGCTGAAGAAACCCTCTACTCTACTGTCCGAGGGCAAGTTGAGCCTGGATGGCAGAGCAGAAAGGGGCAAGAAAAGGGATGCCCCGGCCACCCCGGAGTCATCGGACGATGACCTTCTGACGCTGAACTAGCGTCAAACAAAATGTCAAGCCCAGATGCCTCCGACGGGGAGGACACACACCAGGGCCCCCGTCCACAACGACACCCAGAAGGTCCATGCGGGCTGGACCGCCACCCACCCCTCCCCCTCAGCGGGGAAATATAGTTTCAACCACTCGGTCGGAATAGGCCGAGGCGTCAGCACCACCACCACCATCACCGCCGCCTGCGCCACACAGGGTGGCCACGTCTTCAACCAGATTGGCTTCATTTTTGGGGCACGAGAGGAGGCCAGGGAGCCAACTCTTCTGGTAAACTCCATCGGAACATGCCGAACTGGCGAGGCATCAGACCAAATCCCCAGGCGTGGTAGCGGGGCGACAGGCGGGGCCCCAGGTGCTCCAAGAAGGGGAACAGCCCCGCAATTCAGAGGAGGGTTCCGGCGGTCCATTGGGTATGTGTCATCGAGTTCGCATATCTTGCATTTACTTGATTTTGTATTTTTTGTGAACAAAATATGACTGTAATGTGTCCTACAGCCGTGTTCTTCTGGCAACGACGCCAACACCGCCACCCAGCTAGACCACCGCACCATCTGTCGAGCAGGCAAGGACTGGCGATGCGGGACAGTCCACTAGGCAAGGGGAGAGGCCAGTAGCACTGCGATGCCAACCAGGCTGACCCCAACGCCGACTCCGCATCCAGAGGGGCGGGTGGTGCCGTTCAGGCCGGTTATCGCCGCGACAAGTCGTCTGTCGGAGCGCATGCCAGGCCAGGAGGAACCGAGCACACCAGTACCTCCTAAGGAAGTCGAGGAGGTGCCTAGGGTGCCAAAGATGCCGCGCACTGACCTGCCCACACAATGTGTCTACACGTCGTGCAAGCTGGGGAAAGACAGCTTCGTGTCGTATGAGGAGATTTTGGACGACGACATTGATGCAAGTGTCCAGGATGCGGTGCAGGTGCTGCTGGATAGGATCAAGGTAAAGTCTGATTGAGATTTGCTCGTATGTTTTGAGCTTGTCGTTTAGATGCAAACTCGCTGAGCAATCCGTGGTGTATATAGTCGCTGCAGGAGACCAACACTGAGCGTGGCAAAACCATAGATTGGTTTGCAATGACTTGGGAGGAATGCAAAACCCTCTGGGCAGCCAAAGCCGATTTAGAGGCACAGGCCCAGGTCTACCAGGAGCGTGAGATCCAGCACGAGGAAGAGATTGCCACTCTACACCGCAGGGTGGAAACCCTGGATGAGAACAACAAGAGTAAGTAGACCTCTCTCACCCACACTGATTATTGTTGTGTATTTATGGGTGCTTCTTGTATGATTGAATGGCCAGTAAGAAGCCATGGCTCAGGAGCTAGCTGGCTTGCTGGACCAAAAGGAGGCCGCTGAGGAGCAGGCCATGGCGGACCAAGCATAGATTGCTGAGCTGACAGGTAAGTAGAACAATATAGAATTGTTGTGTGTAGTCTACCGCATACTGGATGGACCAGGATATCCTAACTACCATTGCTTTGTTATTGTAGGCCTGCGGGAATGCTATCCGGCCTAGTTCCAGGTGCTGGAGGACTCCATCTCCGTTCTCCAAGGAAAAATACGGGCCACGACAGACCACATCAAGCCTGTATTAAGGGCCATTTTCTGAGGAGAAGAGCACCCTGCCGATCCCGTGGGCGAAGCGGTTGACGTCACCGACAAACGCAGGAGGCTTTGGCCAATGGTCCAAGGTTTTGTCATAGAAGCTGGCCGCTACGCGGTTGCAACTACACTTGCCATGGTCCGCTCCAGATATCCGGAGGTGGAGCCGGTAGAAGTTGTACTCGGGATCGCACCAGAGCTATTAGAGGCTGCGGCCGAAGACCTTTAGGCTTTGTCGATGCCTATTGTTGCTGCCCTTGTTGACGATGGCGGTCAGTACTTGTAAACAATGTTTATATGTAAAAGCACTATTTGTAAGTTGTACCAAGCAGGTGGTGCTCGGAAACTTTTTAGCCTTTTAACGCAGACAAGTTAGGCATGTTTAAGCGGGTGGTAAACATTTTCCATTTGCTTTTTTAGATGCATATTTTATGCGTAGTTCATTTTCTCGAAAAGATGTCGTCAATTAAGTTTTGCCCCTACCCTTGAAGCAAGCTAACTCTGTCAAGTAACTAGGGATGCAGTAGTGAACAACATAGGACCGCCTGGATCATTAGGTACCTAGCACCATTAGAGAGCGACTGCTAAATCTCCTAGTGCCATGTAGCGTGGAGCTGTAACACATCGTAAGAGGCTTTGAGACAGTGCCTTGGCAAGCCATTCTCGTCGGGCAGAAAACAAAGTTCAACTGAGAGTTATGCAGGGCGCATGTATGACAGATGTGTGCACAAATATAGAATTGTGATAGGAAAAAGAAAACAATAAAGGAAACTGTATTAAATATCTGAATAACAAAGATCTGGGTACATATCTTATTCTATGGATGGAAGCGTATGAGGTGGTTGATGTGCCATGAATTGGACTCCTCAACACCCTTCATCATCTCCAGCCGATAGGACATCGGGCGTGTGACAGCCTTGATCCTAAACGGCCCTTCTCATCTGGATGACAACTTGTGCAGACCATCTATGTTCTAGATTCATCGTAACACCATGTCGCCGACCATGAATAGCCTGCCTTTGATGTTGTGGTTATAGTAACATCACACTAAAGCTAGGTATTTATTTGTCCGAGCACAGGACTCGAGCGCTATCGCCTCTTTGGCGATGATATCGATTTCCCTAGCTTCGTTCGAGGCTGCTTCGTTGTAATACTGGACACACGATGAAAGGAGTGTGACCTCGGCTGGTAGGACAGCCTCGGATCCAAACACCATGAAGTATGGGGAAACTCCAGTGTTGCGACTGGGTTGGGTACGCAGTCCCTAGACCATGGCGGGTAATTCCTTGAGCACTGACCAGGTTTAAAGTCCTTGTCATTGCGGTATACCCTTTTGCGTAGGGCGTCGATAATCATACCATTAGCTCATTCCACCTATCCATTTGCTCGAGGATGAGCGATGGAGACGTATTTGAGCTTGATACCATAATCATCACAAAAGCCAAAAAACTAATCGCTGGTGAACCGAGAGCCTAAATCGGTGATGATGGTATTGGGTATGCCGAACCGGTGGATAACATCATCAAGGAACTGTACCGCTTTCTTAGACAAGGATTTTTTGATGGCTTTGTACTAAATCCATTTGGAGAATTTGTCAATAAGTACGAAGACACATGTGTGTTCTCTAGGAGCCTTCTTGAAGGGACCGATCATGTCGAGTCGCCAGCATGAGAATGACCAAGGAACCGGGATGGTCTGAAGATCATGTGCAAGGACATGAATCTGCTTGGCAAACATCTGGCAGTTTTTGCACCAGCACACATAATCTTCTACATCAGAAATGGCAGTCGGCTAGTAGAACCCTGCTCGGTAGGCTTTGCCGACCAGCGTCCGTGATGCCGCATGGTTACCACAAGTGCCTGTGTGAATATTCTTCAGAAGTTTCAAACCCTCTGCCTGGGTGATGCATTTCTGGTAAATCACGGACCTTGGAGCTTTGAGCATCAGCTCACCATTAACCATGAGGTGGACATGAGCTCTGCGGATCAGCTGTTGAGTTTTGATCTTATCCTCCTGAACAAGGTGGTCATTCAGGTATCTGACAAAGGGCTCTCTCCAGTCAGTCTAGCGAGGCATTGCTTGCTCGGTTGATTTGGCAACCGGTGGCTGCTCACTACCATCATCAGATCCCTGCTGGCCGGGGTAGCTATCTTCTACCTCTTTTGCCTTACCGCTGAGCGTCGCTACGAGCTGATCGGTAGTGGTACTAGGTGTAGGTGCTTTGTAAGCCTGATCGGGGATCAAAGGCTTAATCAGATCTTCAATGAAAACACTAGGTGGTACCTTGGCTCGAGATGATCCAAGCTTAGATAACTCATCAGCACCTGTGTTTTTGGTATGAGGTACATGGGTGAATTCCAGTCCATAGAACTTATTCTCTAGCTTGCGAATCTCGACAACATAGGCGTCCATCTTTTCATTGACCATGTCCCAGTCTTTGTTGACCTGATGGATGACCAGAGCAGAATCGTCGTAAACCAGGAGTCATTTGATGCCTAGCTTGACTGCAATGCAATGGCCATGTAGGGCCGCTTCGTACTCGGCCACATTATTGGATGCCTTGAAGTGTATGCACAAGACGTAACAGAGCATGTCCTTGGAAGGAGATATGAAGTAGACCCCTACCCCGATGCCATCGATGTTCAAGGAACCATCGAAGTATGTCTTCTAGTGGTCGGCAGACGTATCAGCCAGGGGCAGGTTGAGGTCCGACCACTCCACGATGAAATCAACCAGGGCCTGAGAATTCACAGTATTTTGACTGTGGAAGTTTAGCGTGAACTCAGAGAGCTCTAACGCGTATTTGATGATATGTCCACTAGCATCTCTGTTGTGGAGAATGTCGCCAAGTGCAGCTTCTATGACCACCATGATGTTGTAGGCTTGGAAGTAATGGAGGAGCTTCCGTTTGGTGATCAGGAGTGCGTATAGCAGCTTCTGCACATGATTGTACCATTGCTTGGTTTCGTTAAGAACCTCGGTAACATAGTAGATTGGGTGCTGCAACCCATAGACGTCCCCAGGTTCCTCGCGCTCGACCACCATCATGGTACTGACCACATTGGTTGTGGCACCAATATAAAGGAGAAGCTCCTTGCCCTCTCATGAGACCGTGAGTACTGGGGGAGTCGTGAGGTACTCCTTGAGCTATTTGAAGGCTTTGTCGGTCTCCTCCGTCCACTCGAATTTCTCTTTAGCCTTGAGCAGTTTGAAGAAGGAAAGTCCTTTTTCGCCCAAGCGGGAGATGTAGCGGCTTAGGGCCACCATGCAGCCGGTAAGTTTCTGAATATCTTTGACGCTTCTTGGTGGTTGTAGGTCCAGCACAATTTGAAGCTTCTCGGGATTTGGGCATATGCCATCCTAGCTGATGATGTTGTTGAGCAGGATTCCGGAAGGAACGCTAATGATACACTTGTTGGGATTCAGTTTCCACTGAAACTTGTTGAGGGCCACGAAAGTCTGCTAGAGATCAGCAACTAGTGTGTGGGACTCCCTGGTCTTTATCATCATTTCATCTACATATGCCTCGACAAGGTCACCGGCGATCTCGTGCTCGAGATAGGCCTGGATGGCCCGCTGGTAAGTAACTCCGGCATTCTTGAGGCCAAACGACATGGTCGTGTAGCAGAAAGCACCGAAGAGGGTGATGAGGCGGTCCTCTCCTGGTCCTCCTTTTTGAGGGCTATTTGGTGATAGCCCGAGTAGCAATCTAGAAAAGAGAGCAACTCGCAACCTGCAGTAGAGTCTACAACCTTGTCCATTCGAGGGAAATTGAAAGCCTGTTTAGGGCAGTGTTTGTTGAGATTGGTGTAATCAATGCACATTCTCCATTCATTATTCTTTTTGAGTACAAGAACCGGATTGGCTAACCACTCCGGGTGATACACCTCTTTGATAAAGCCAGCTGCCAGAAGCTTGGCTACTTCTACCCTAATGACTTCCCTGTGGTCACAAGTGAACCATCACATCTTCTGCTTGATCGGTTTGGCGGTCTTCGAGATGTCAAGGTAGTGCTCGACCTTTCCCCTCGGGACACCTGGCATGTTGGTGGGTTTCCACGTGAACACGCTGATGTGCTCTCAAAGGAATTGGACGAGCGCATCTTCCTATTTGGGGGAAGGGTGGCCCCGATCTTGGTAGTCTATGAGGGGTCGTTGGGGTCAAGCTGGATCAACTTGTGCTGCTTGACCTTGTTAGAAGGTCGCTGAGCAGACCCGACCAAAACCTCAAGCTCCACAGGGGGTGCCTCCTTAACACCTAAGCTGGTGTGCTCCATGGCGTACTTCAACTCCTTGACCTCTGTAGCTGCATAGGCATCGGACTCACACACACACGCTGGGAAGACGTTACCGCGTAGGGATAAGACACCCTGCTGAGTTGGGAGCTTCAACATGAGGTACCCGTAATGAGGAACTGCCATGAACTTGGCAATCCCTGGTCGGCCAAGGATGGCATGCTAGATGCCCTTGAAGTTGGCCATGATGAAAGTGATGTGGTCAATGCGAAAGTGCTGCTTCGTCCCAAATTGAACGGGCAATGTGATCTGCCCGAGAGGGTATGAGGGTTTTCCCGGCATGATGCCCCAAAATGGAGATTTGTATGGCCTGAGGTTTTCCTGCTTCAACCCTAGCTCCTTGAAGGTTGGATAGAACAAAATATTTAGGGCGCTGCCACCATCAACTAGCACTTTCTCGAACCGGACGCCATCTATTACCAGGTCAAGGACCAGCAGGAAACGACCGACGTCAGGGATTTTGGCCCACATATCATTGTGACTGAATGATATGGGCTGCTCGGACTAGGCACCTTGACATTCGCAATGAAGTCATCAGTCTCCTGGATAGCCATGGTGGCTTGTGTCAGTAGCTTCTTATCGTGGGCGTTCTCCAATCCGACCTTGCCACCAAAGATGAGAATAGTTACATTCTTCACGGGATCCCTATATGCGTGCCGTGGGTTCGCATCTTGAGCTTCTTCCTCATCGGCATCCTCTTGCTGGACAGGGTTCTTAGCCTTGGCCTTGGAAGCTGGACGTGGTCTCTTGTTGGCCATTTTCTCCAGTGCCTCTTTCAGGACCTGGCACTCGCCCAGCGTGTGGCCCTTGCTAGGATGACGAGGGCAATCTTGACTAAGGACCTTGTCGAGCTCGTCGTTGTTCGCCCTCTTCTGGCCCTTTACCATGTTGACAGAGGAGTTGTTGCGGTTGTGCTGACCACCATTGTAAGCGTCCCGACCACGACGCTTGAAAGGATGATCATCACCATGGTGGACGGGGTCACGATTGTTATGACGGTTGCGGCGATCGTATTGCCGATCTGGCTGGCAGTCTTGGTTGCTGTCACGGTCGTAGTCGTCATCATAATGGTAGATGCGGTTGGGGGGAAGGGAGTCCCCCTTGTTCAGTCTGTCATCAAGATGAGCGAATCTGTGGGCGATGGAGAGGTGCTCTTCCATGGTTCTTGGTCGCTCGAGGAGCAACTCCTTCTTGAAGTCTAGACCATGTGGACTTAGATTTTAATTTTAAATGTTGGACTTGACTTTATACACCATGCTTGACACTAGTGTAAACACAGTTTACACCTCAAGGTACACAGGGCATAAATCAAGTATTTGGGGTGACATTCAAAAAATAGATTTTTATGATTTCATGTGACACATCATTTTAGAAACACAAGCAACCTATGAAATGTAAATTTGTTTTAGTTGATGCACATTAAGGTTGACCTAAACATGAATGCTTTGCAATGCATATGATGACATGGCATGTTTTAGTTAATATAACACCAGGGGTGTTACACACGCTCATGTTGGTGCTCACCGAGGAGGAGTACGACTTGGCAGTGTTGTTGAGGCCGAACGGGAATGGTCGATGAGACTCGAATAGCCTTTGCGGGAGCAAGTTGGGTGGTACTGAGGCGGTGCCCGCTGGAGAGACTGCACCTGGTCCCTCGGCGAACGTATGGTGAAGCTGAAGTCCGGGTCATCATGGGATCCTCCTGGCTCACCCTTTGCACCCAAAGACAGGTCAGATAGGCCCCCAATGAGGAGTCCCGCATCACTAGTCGGAGGAGCGGTGGCGACGTCGCTTCACCCGTGAGCAGGTGACGGTGCTTGTGCCAATCGTGCCGTCTCTTAGCCGCACATACGCGGCTAGAGCTGCGGGATCGACATGCTATCGACATGCTACCCTCCCACTCCTGGGAGGCTTGCTATCGCTGTCCTCTGAATCTCTGGGCGGAAGCAGGATCATCTCCCAGCCACGGCCAAGTGACATTAACTCCAGGCTCCTGAACCAGATCACCGTGGCGAACAGAAGTGGCAAAATGGGGTCTGCCATCCAGAAGAATGGCAAGGAATGGTCATGACACATAGATCCCCCTACCTGGCGTGCCAACTTTCGGTGTCCTGACCCAGGGGCCAATCACCTACGAGTGAATTTGTGCTACGTGCTCCCTAATCCGGATGGTGATGCAAGAAGAACACACGATTTTTATCCTGGTTCAGGCAAGAGAAGGCCCTACGTCTAGCGGGCGGAGAGAGATTGTAATATCTTGCACCGGAGTGCTTGTATAGGAGGAATACAAGTGAGCGAGTAGGAATGGGGGGTGTAGAGCGATGCCTAAGCCTAGAAGCGCTAAGCCTATGCCTTGCAACTGGAGAGCTCGGATTTCTCTAATTGTTGTCCGATGCTTGTTTGAATGTTGTCTGGTTGTCTGATACTAGCCCCTGGTGTCCCCTTTTATAGGCCAAGGGGAGGCTCAGGTGTATAGGAACCCTAGAGCTATCGTAGGCGATGACGTCGAGAGGATGATGCCGATCATGTCATGGTTGCTGTAGAGGCGTGCCTCAGGCATGGCCTGCCCTATAGCGACAGGCTTGGTGATGATGGTTGTCCTTCAGGTGTGTCATGATGACGCCATAGGTAGTCGGTGAAAGACGCGTGCCCATGCGAAGACGTGCGAATCCCTATAGATGTCGTATCAGGAGTTGTTGGAGCACTGACCAGAAGCGTCGAGGTCTAAGTCGAGGGTTAGTCGAGGAGGTCAAAGCCTGAATGGATGCTGACAATCGTGTCTCAAGGGGGTGCCTGACGGGGCACAGTGTTTGGCATGGTGTAACAGTGCTGTATGAACCGCTAATTCTACAGGTATGGGCGGTAAAAGGTGGATTTAACCATTGTACCTGGTCGTCGTAACCCTGCTATAGCCATGAGGTTAGGCAGGAGTTGGTGAGCGCCTTAAATGCCCTGGATTCCATACGAGGAGTAGGTGAGCTGGAGGGGAAGTAGTGATCGACGGGGGGTCGTCCTCTCACGCGGAGTTCTGCCTCTCGACGGGGGTCGACCACCCATGCGGCGATCTGTCGATGGAGGGTCCCGTCGCGGGAGGTCATGTACAGATTGACGTGCCCCATTCATGGGTCAGCCTAGTATAGCTCCGTCCAGGGGTGTTGGGCCTTGTTTCATAGAAGAGCCATTGGCTTGATTCGTGGGGAGTTTTCTCGGGGTTTTTACGCTAATTGTTCGGGGATTATTTCTCTTGGGTTGAGGTTTAGGGTACCCCCTATTCGGGTACCCAACACTACTACTTCCTTCTTCTATACTCATGTGTTGTTGGTGAGCGAGCTTGATGAACCCCTGTGCTTGTTCTATAATCTCTTTTAGCAAATGGTGTAGGTCTTGTGATAGGAACTAGTAGCAGGCAAGTCCCCGGGTGGAATCACTTTGTTGAAGGTGTCAGGGCAAATGTTGTAGGGCTTGTGATGTACTTGGCGCTGCCTCTGGTGCCTCATCTTTCAGTGTCCTTCACCCTTCCTCCTTGTTGCCTTTAACTTGGTGGTTCACGAGTTGTTTAGGTTGTTCACCCTTCTCATGGCGTGGATCAGCCTCTGCTTTCTTCTCTACTGTGTCATTTTGGTGTTGCAGCTCAGGTCAGCTTGTGTTGCAAGGTTTATTCGAGTTCTTTGGGAGCCATGGAGAGTGAAGATGTGGCTGTTACTCTCGTGTACTTGGTGCTCTTGCCATTCTCAGTGACTTCATAAATGAATTTGCTATGGCAATTTCATTTCTGGGGTTGCCCTCCTGCTTGTCGGAATCGAATCTTGGTAGAGGTTTAACAACCTCAAATTCTACTAGGTTCTTTGTTGATATTTGCAGTCAACCAAGACTATCTTGATGCTCTCGTGAATTCCGCCAGGCTCTTGGTTGCTTCGCCGTAGATGGATTTCTATTTTTTTGGAAAAATCTTTTGGTCTTTGTAAGAGCTTTGTATCTCTTGTAACTTGTTGTAAAACTAACATCTTTTTGATCAGCAAAATAACGAGAGATAGTTGTTTGTTCTTGTCCCCGTCTGTTGTGTGTGTTGTTTGATGTATAGGGTGATGTCTTCAGTTAAGGTGTGTTGTGTCTGTTGTGTGTGTTGTTTGATGTATGCGGTTCTCAATGTCTTTAGTTACCTCTGGACCATGTTGGGATCTTGTGAGCTGTCTCCAAATGTATGCGAGTTCTTCGGTTGTATTTTTTAAGATCTGTGGTATCTTCCGAGTTCTTTTCAATCTGATGGTTGTGTATGCCTGTGCTTTTTCTAGGTTGTTTGAGAATGTTGTCTTGCATGGGTTCCTTCCTTTCTGGCTACCTTTTATGGTGAAAGAATCCGTTCTGATCTCCCCTGTTTTTCTACCCGTTGAAGTATTACCGTTGGCAGCATTATAACCGTTGGTAATTTTATTCGTTGCGGCCTCCATACGTTCTAGATTAGCCGATTGTTGCTTTGCTGGGTCCACTTAATTTGCCATTATTTATAGGCACTTCCCTGTTTGTCCTTCATCCGTATGTTGAGCTTTTGTCCTCTACATGAAAGAAAATTCCCCAATTTTCTGTTCTTCCTTTCTCGCTGTTTCCACTTTGCATAAAAAACCTTAGTTTTCTTTTTTCTATTCCTTTAGTCCACTCTGCTTCAATGGTTAGGAAAGGATCAAAAACTAAGCCCGCCGAGGTAGACAAAGAGGAAGTTCTTTCTGTCATTGATAATGAAGTTTTTCTGAAGATGCATGTGATGCAGAAGTCTTGGCCGGCACCAACGACGACGGCAGCGGATCTGGAGTTGTTGGTGGATCATGGTTTCTTACAGAAGCAAACTCTCTCTGGTTTCATTCTGCCTTGTCAACACTTAATTCCCACTCCTTTTGATCAGATGATTCTTTTTGTCGCTTTTGTTGTTGCGGGGCACTGCTCCCCCATCTGGTTTCTTGTTGGAATTTCTCCAGTATTTTGGCCTTCAACTCTATCATCTTCCTTGGATGGGGTTCTTTATTTATCTGCCTTTGTTCGTCGGTGCGAGGTGTATATCGGGGTTCCTCCCAACCTTCTTTTGTTTCATCATCTATTTTGCCTGAAGTTGAATCCCAAGTTTGCACCTTTTGGTTGCTGTGCGATTTAGGACCACTCGGGGGTAGGTGCCGAGGTCTTATCTCTAAATTTCTTTGATGAGAGGGTTTGGGCTGACAAGTGGTTTTATGTCCCCAAACCTTCGCTTCATTTTTCGTAAGATCTCTCCATCATTCCAGATGACACCAGTTTCTGGGCTCAGAAACTTTCTGATGCTGAATTGTCTCTGATTGATCTACTCCTAGTTCATCTCAATATATTAGAGCGAAAGGGCTCATTGGTCTTGGTATTGTGGCTGGGTTCTTTCGACGCTTTGTGCAACTTCTGATGTAAAAAGAGCACCTTGGCATTGAATACACCGGGGTTGATGATTCTTCCTGGATCAAGGCTAGGGTAAAGCTGAATGATGGGGAGCTGATGATGCGTCTCAGGTTGTTCTTGCTTCAGTGCCTTGTATTCCTCCTTCAGTCGAAGAATATCATTCTAAGAACCCGCCGCCTATGGTAAGTGATTGATTGATTGCTTCATGCTATATGCGAATTCTTTTATTCATTGGTGCTGATGATCTAATTGTTGTTATTTTTCAGGGATTTGGTCATAGCTTTGCTATTCATCTTCCTACCATCGAGGAGGTTAACCCTACTAGGGTTGCTGCTCAACCTGCTCCTGCTTCTGTTTCTCGCAAATGGCGGTCTGTTATTCCTGGTATTCATGAGGGTGCTTTTGAGTCTGTGCCATATAAGCCACATCCCAAAATTGTTGAGATGATTCTTGATGTTAGGCGAAGATCCGTGTTGCATCCTCTAGTTACTCCTACTGGGAGGTCGAGCTCTGCTGTGCTGAGCTCTTTTTAGGTCACAGGTAATGCTGCTATAGGTGAGGTGGATGCCGAGTTCTTTTTTCTGACACCTTTTGCTTTTGCTCCTTATGCTTTGCTTTTGTTTGCAGGGGGCACCAATATTCTTCTATGTGAAAAAGTGGGGGATGAGGAGGCGCAGACACCTCTTATTTGTAAGCCATAAGCTTTCTTTAATCTTCTGCCTTCTTTTTTATTCAGTTGTCTTTGCTTGCTAATGCTTTTTTTCTTTTGTAGTCGGATAGAATCTTTCGGGACTTCTTCTTCTATTTCTCCTTCTCTCACTGCCCATATGTCATCTGTGGTGCAGTCCCTTGCAACTGTTCCCCTTCCTATCTTGCCTAAGAGGGGTGTGGGTTCTTTCAAGCTTCCACCGAGGTAGTTGTCTTGGGCGCTTCTTTTGAATTTGACTTCTTCACTTGTCTATGTTTCTAGCTCTTATGCCTTCTTCTTATAGACCTGGGGCGGTGAGTTCACCGGGTTCTTATGGTGGTGCGGGCTCTGGTCGAGCCCCCGAGGATGAGCCTAGGGCTCCAAGTTCTTCTGCTGGTGAGTTCTTGCAAATTCTTCTGGATTCTTCTTACTTCTTTCTTCTTTGATAGTTCTTGATCTGTTTATATTGGCTTTTGTAGATGCATCTTTACAGGTTGACCAAATGACCAATGTTAATGCGGGGTCTGGCCCCACATTGCAGGCATCCTCTTGGTGGCGCCTGCTGAGTCGGGTTGTGAGCTTCCTCATGCTAAGCCGGTGACTCCTGGAGTTACATTTGCTGGAGGAGGTGATAGAGTTGTTGTTGATCCGCCACTACTCGCTTTGTCACCGTCAAGTTCTTCTGGTCCGGTGGATCCTGAGATGAGCCGTCCTCACCGTCTGGTGGCTCTGAAGGCTTGCTTTGAGTTCTCCGCCAAGTTTGGCGGCATGGTGCATGTAAGAGTTATTTTCTTGGTCTTGAAACTTGCTGAATTTGATTTGCCATCTTTTCTGACCCTTGTCCTTTTCTCCTTCAGTCTCTCTGGCAGGATCAGGACCTTCTCTTTGGCCCTACTGAGGATGCGGCGACTGTTGATGTTTCTTAACATTACTATACTACTAAAGATAGACTCATAAGTCCATCCTTAATAATAATACTAGAAACGTGTGTTGACATTTCTAACCACCATTACTTCAGAAAGGTAACCCTTGGCCCTTAATGGTGCCGGCCTAGGTAATGCAGTCTAGAAATAATAGTTAGAAGTGCCGGATTGGCCTTCCTAACCATCATTACTTACGATATGCACAACTGTGGCACGGTGCCATGGGGTGCAACAAGAATTACAATCCTTAAGTAATAGTACTTAGGTACGCCAATCGATAGCTTAGTAAGAAATTAGAATAAATCTGCAAGTGCACAGAACTATCATTGTAGCATTTCAACCCGTGAGTATTCAGGGGTGTCATATTTATAATTTCTCGTAGGAGGGCAATATGCATCAAGCGTGGTGTAAACATGATTACTTATTAAGTGCAATGGTAGGCATAGAGTAAATAGGAATAAGACAAGATAGTGGACACACATCGGGGTCAACCTCAAGGACAAAAGAGAAATAAAGAATAAAAGAATATAACTAAATAGAGAAGGCATTGGTCACATATAACTATGCAAAGAACTATTAGTAAAACATCAAATTAGTAAGTCTAGCATCAGGACTAAGTCTGGGATGATAGGGAGATCCCCGCAGCTGGTCTGCCAGCCAATAGGGACTTTACAAACTCCTACTCAATATCCAAACCTGGGGGAATGCTAGGGATGGACACGGCTGTCACCACCTATCCACCTACCCCTCTGCCCATGGGATACCAATATATTCACCGATCTCCTCATACCCGAGCACCATGCCCGTGTAATTGGAAACAACTCCTAACCCCTGCGGACCCCAACCCTTCGGATTGACAGGCTAGGTTAAGAGCAACCAAGAAGGCATGACAAACCATCACCTCATCCCTAGTTCTTCCTCTGTTCATACTAATTTGATGAATGATGAAGAACGATGATGAACAAGTCAAGAACATAATACATAAACTATATACTAGATCATATATTATGCTCATAACATGATCAT
>CM041635.1:18948009-19040870 GCA_023333625.1 Bothriochloa decipiens
GTTCATATGCATGATTATATAAGTATGATAAGAACTTGCTCATGGAGTAAAACCGAATTGTATTCATACCAAGATGATCCTTTTCCTCCAAGGAGACAAGCTCTCCTTGATAGCTCTTGCCTTGCTCACAAACTACAAATACTACTCTAAAGATACAAGTGAGAGGTGTAAATGACTCCAAAATGATGTCTGTGTTTAGAATAAAGGAGACCCCTCTCTTTTATAGCTAAACTAGGATGGTTCGGCCTCCACAAATATGGAAGGAGGTGAAACCGCCTTGAGGGAACCGCCTTGAGCACCGCTTGAGAAGGCTGGGGCTGGGAGGGCCCACTAGGGGTGCGGCCGCCCCCGGGACTGACCGCCCCGCTGGTGGGGCCATCTGGCCACCGCCTTCAGGTGGTCGGTTCCTCCCCGGGCCTCGACCTCTCCCGTGGTTACGATCAGGAACAGGTATGTACTGAAGGTGGGCTCATTTGTATTTCTTGATAGTGCATTTGCTAAATTCGACTTTTATTTTTTTTGTGCTTTCTCCATTATGTTGCGTTTTCCACTTGTTGCACCTTAAACCTGTAAAACATAAATACTAGAGGTACAAGTGGAACTTGTTAATAGTAAAGGCATATGTGCTAGAATATGTTTGTCTTTCTTCTTTTTAGTCTAAATTGGCGGTTTAGAAATGATCCATAAGGACCGCCAACAGCGACTACGTCTAGTCTCACCGATCTTGAGTGGGTTCATAAAGAGCTTGCTCAGGTTTAGGTGGAATAGGATTGTGAGCATGGGCAATGTCAGGCTGCTGAGGCGACTCATTAGGCTCAGTTGGCTGATGAACTACGTCGTTGGGAGGAGGCTACAAAAGCCGCTGCTGATGAAGTGTAGACCTTGAAGGCCCACATTGTATGTAGTTTTTCTTCCATCAGGTTGTTGTCTTTGCTTTGTCTGCTACTGAGTTCTTTCTTTAGCATGTTTACTTGATTGCTTCTTTATAGAGTTCGAACGTAAATAGCTCCAGTGGCATCAGACTCGGAGGATATGAAAGAAACCCACAGGACCTCCAAGAACAAAGTTGAGTTGGTAAGAGAGATGCAATCTCGCTGTGAGGATGCTGAGTGAAAGCTTGCCTTGGCTCGCCAGTTCTGGCATGATGCTGATCCAGATGATTTTCAGGCCCTGAAGACTGTTCAGGAGTTGAAGGGCCAGTTGGATGTGGCCAATGCCAGGTTCCAGTCGCTATGGGGGGCTATGACCTATCTCCTGTCTTTTATTGGACTGGAGGAGGATCAGCCCTTGTATGCTGATGTGGTGAGCTATGCACCTCTTATTCCGTCGTGGTTCTTCAACTTCATGAAGGATAGCTTCCGGAGGTGTGTGAGCAACATCCTATGCTACGTCCGGGTTCTTGCTCCTAAGGCTGAGCTGGAGAAATTGGTCGACCCCAACCCGTCAGTGGATTTTGTGCTTCAGGTTGGAGAGCAAGAGGCTGGCCTTGCTTCTCTTGTAAAGCAAGTCATAGATAGGATAGACTTAGTTGTTGACCCTGCTGCTCCTGCACCTTGAGCGCTTTTCTTGTAAAATTTTCTTGGTCATTGGTGGGTTGAACTTCTAGGGCTGTTACTGCCCTTTTGTGAATGGAATTTTGTTGCGCGGGCTTCGTCCTATCACTATTTTGATAATCTCCTGCTGTGTAGGTTTTGACCTGACTATAAAATTCTTTGGTGACTTCTTGATGTGCGGGCTTCTTCTCGAATTTGAAATGATGTTACTTTTGTACTACCCGCTGGTAGTGTATTGGCTGATTTTGAGCCAGAGTTGTTCTTGTTGCTTCAAACTACCTGCTGGTAGTGTAGTGGCTGCTCCTGAGCTGTAGTTGTTTTTGATGCTTCAAACTACCCACTGGTAGTGTAGTGGCTGCTCCTAAGCCATAGTTGTTCTTGTTGCTTCAAACTACCTGCTAGTAGTGTAGTGGCTGCTCCTAAGCTGTAGTTGTTTTTGTTGCTTCAAACTACCCACTAGTAGTGTAGTGGCTGCTCTTGAGACGTAGTTGTTCTTGTTGCTTCAAACTACCCACTGGTAGTGTAGTGGCTACTCTTGAGCTGTAGTTGTCTTTTGTTGCTTCAAACTACCCACTGGTAGTGTAGTGGCTGCTCCTGAGCTGTAGTTCTTTTTGTTGCTTCAAACTACCCACTGGTAGTGTAGTGGCTGCTCCTGAGCTGTAGTTGTTCTTGTTGCTTCAAACTACCCGCTGGTAGTGTAGTGGCTGCTCCTCAGCTGTAGTTGTCTTTTGTTGCTTTAAACTACCTGCTGGTAGTGTAGTGGCTGCTCCTGAGCCGTAATTGTTTTGAGGTTTGCTGCATCATGCCGCAGCATAGTTGATGTCTAAGCCCGAACCCACAGGGTGTGCCCGAGTTCAGTCTAGTATGCTGTGCTCTGCATCACATTGCAGACAAGGGTGGGGAGTCAAAGATCCTGGATCGACATGGTGTGCCCTGATCCCACTGTTGTAGCGAAAGGTTTTGACTCTCGAACTAGCACTATGTGCCCAGGTTCAACTGCATTCTCGTTTTGCAGTAAGGAAGAAACTATCTGATTGTGAATCCAACATGAGAGCTCATATTCACCCCAGAAAGGCCCGAGTGTACTGGCACACGGTGCCCTGATCCAACTCGGTGCTCTACGCACAGGGCAGGCAAGGTGGGGAGCCAAGATCCTAGACTAACACGAGGTGCCCTAATCCCGCTATTGCGAATAGGTTTGGTCTCTTGAACTAGCACTAGGTGCCATGGTTCAACTACATTCTCAATTCGCAGTACTCTCTGATCGTGAAATGACACAAGTGCCCTAAATCTCCCAGAGAGGCCCGATCCTAGACCGACACGGAGTGCCCTAATCTAGCCCGGAGCCGCGCACCGAGCGGCTAGCCTGTCCATGGAGCAGTACTAAGACTCTAGTCCATGAAGGAATGCTATGAGATCACCCCATAGTGTGATATCTTGAAGAGGCATTGAGTGCCTATCATTCTTGCGTTGCAAATGGGAAGAGTGAGTTGTTCTGTTGATCGGTAGATTTATATTTCATCATCACGGGTTCTTTACAGGACTTCTTCTCTTAGTTGTAAAATCTTCAAAGTTGGCTGATGTGCCATGCGTTCTTCAGTGGGATTTCTTCGTTAGTCATAAGCTCATATGTGCCTAGTCCAGTTGCTCTTCTTACTTTGAAAGGTCCCTCCCAAGGGCTTAGTAGTTTGTGCCTTCCGTCTTTCTTTTGGATGAGTCAAAGAATTGAGTATCCCGGTTTAAGGGTCCGCGGTTGTGTGCACTTGTCGTAGTGTCTTCTTAGTCCTTGTTGATATCTGGCGTTCTATAAAATTGCACACTCTCGGACTTCACCTAGTGAATCAAGGTCCAGGCGTTTTGACTTCTCCTTCTTCGTATTACTCTATCTTTGGTGATGTCTAGATTAAGTCAGCTGGAAGTATTGCCTCTGATCCATAGACAAGAAAGAACAATGGATATTTGGTTGATCTGCTAATTTGGGTTCTGAGGCCCCAAACCACTTTTGTTATTTTGTCCATCCACTTAGCTCCGTAGTCCAATAGTTCTTCATATAATCTTGGCTTTAGTCCTTGTAAAATTAACCCGTTTGCTCTTTCAACTTGTTCGTTTCCTTGAGGGTGGGCAACTGATGCAAAATCAATGTCGATTTCATAATCTATCGCCCAAGATGTAAACTCCTTCACGGTGAATTGGTGATCCTAGGTCTGTGATGATCCTGTTGGGTACTCCAAATCAGAATATGATGCTTTGTATGAACTCAATAGCTTTTTTAGCACTGTATTTGACCAAGGGTTTGTATTCTATCCACTTGGTAAACTTGTCAATTGCAACAAAGATGTACTTGAATCCTCCGAATGATCTTTTTAGTGCACTGACTTGATCCAATCCCCAACAGGAGAAGGGCCAAGAGGGCGGTATGCATATTAGGTTGTGTGTCGGGATGTTTTGTTGTCTTGCAAACATTTGGCACTTCTTGCATTTCCTAACAAAGTCTTCTGTGTCTTTCATTGCCGTAGGCCAATAATACCCCATCTTGAATGCTTTTCCTACTAAGGTTCTTGATACCGCATGATTATCGTAGCAACCTACGTGTATTTCTTCAATGATGTTTATTCCTCTCTCTCTTGGTACACATTTGAGTAGAACTCCTGATGAAGTGGCTCTTCTGTATAGCTTGTCTCCTACTAGTACGTAGTTCTTGATTCTATGTATTAGTCGGGTTCTTTGTGTCTTGTCTTGTGGTAGTGTTTTGTCTTTAATGTAATCTATGAACTGTTGCCTCTAGTCTTCATAGATTACCATAACTTGTCTTGACAGAGGGTCTTGGTCAATCTCCATTGGGTCATCTTTGGTAGATCTAGGTTGTTGTTCTTCATCTAGTTGTTTGATAGATGGTTCCTTTAATTCTTCTACGAAGATTTCTGGTGCTACCTTTGCTCTGTCTGAGCCTAGCTTGGCCAAAGTATCTACTGCTACATTTGAATCTCTCAGAAGGTGGTGGATCTCTAGGCCTTGGAAATTTTTCTCTAACTTTCTGACTTCTGCACAGTAAGCGCCCATGTTGTCTTTTGTGCAATCCCATTCTTTGTTGACTTGGTTGATGACAACTACTGAATCACTGTAGACTAGCAACCTTTTTATTGCTAAAGAGTTGGCTACTCCTTACCCATCTATGAGTGCTTCATATCCTGCTTCATTATTTGTGGCCTGCCATAGAATCTGTAGGATGTACTTGAGTTGTTTTCCTTCTGGTGATATGAATAGGATCCCTGCTCCTGCACCTCCTAATTTGAGTGATCCATCAAAATAGATCATCCAATGATCTATGATGGGTTCGTGTTCTTTTAGAGTTGTTTCTATCCATTCAGCTAGGAAGTCGCTGAGTGCTTGGGATTTGATACCTTTTTAGACCAAAATTCCTGGTTCAATGCTCTGAGTTCTATAGCCCATTTGGATATTCTTCCTGTACTATCTCTGTTTCTTAGAATGTCTACCAAAGGAAATTCTGTAATGACCATGATCTTATGTTCTTGAAAGTAGTGTCTGAGCTTTCTTGATGAAATCAAGATTGCATAGAGTAATTTCTATATGCGAGGGTATTTGACTTTTGACTCTGTTAGTACTTTGCTGACGTAGTAGACTAGCCTTTGTACTTTGTAAACATGACCGGGTTCTTCTCTTTCAACAACAATTATTATACTTACGACGTTCTTTGTAGCCGAGATGTATAATAGCATGTCTTCTTTCTTGGTTGGTGGCACCAGAATAGGCGATGAGGCTACTCAAATTTTCCTGTCTTTTTTAGTAGTTTGAAAAATGGAATGCCTTTTTCTCCTAGGCATGATATGGATCTATTGAGAGCTGCCATACAACCTATTAGCTTCTGGACATCTTTTATCTTCCTTGGTGGTTCCATATCAAGAATTTCCTTGATTTTTATTTGTGCTTGCTTCAATTCCACTATTGCTGACTAGAAAACTGAGTAGTTGACCAGCTGGTACTCCAAAAACACACTTGTTCGGCATAAGCTTCCACCTCCACTTCTTGAGGTTTGTAAAAGTTTCTTGTAGGTCTTCTATCAATGTGTCTGGTTCATTTGTTTTGACCACTACATCATCTATGTAGGCTTCAGCATTTCTTCCTATCTGATCTCCCAGGGTCATTTGGATTGCTCGTTGGTAAGTTGCCCCTGCGTTTTTTAAGCCGAAAGGCATTGATATATAGCAGTATGCTCCAAATGGTCTTGCTCTGATCTTCTTCTCTGAGAGATATTTGATGATATCCTGAGTAGCAATCTAGAAACGAGAGTAGAGATGCTCCTGCTGTTGAATCTATCACTTGGTCGATTCTTGGGGGACTATAATGGTCTTTGGTGCAGTGTCTGTTTAGGTCGATGTAGTCGTGCACATGCACCAGTCTGGCTAGTTCTTTTTCTCTACTAGTACAGGGTTCGCCAACCAGTCTGGGTTGATGATTTCTCTGATGAAACCTGCTACCATTAACTTTGTGAGTTCTTTCTTGATAGCTGCTTTCCTATCAGGTGAGATCTTCATAGCTTCTACTTGATGGGTTTTGAGCCTTTGTTTACATCAATGATATGCTCAACCAAGTCTCTTGGGACTCTTGGCATGTTGGCTAGCTTCCAGGCAAAGATATCTTTGTTGTCACTAAGAAACTTGGTGAGCACGAGTTCCTATTTAGGGTTGAGTTCTGCACTGATGGTCGTCGTCTTCTTAGGATCACCAGTTTCCAAGTCGATCTTCTTTGTCTTCACTTCGGTTGGAGTAGTGAAACTTTTGCTAGCCCTTTTTATAGGGATTTTTGTCTCCTGTGGGTTCATTGCTGCTGCTATCATGGCAATCTCCCTTCTTCCTTGTTCACCTTGCAATCTTTCTACAATTTGGATGGCTTGCACGATGCAATCATATGCTTTCTGCAGGTCTCCTTGTAGTGATAATATCCGCTTGGTTGTTGGTATCTTGAGTAGTAGATATGGATAATGAGGTACAGCCTTGTATTTGGTTAGTGCTGGTCATACCAAGATAGCATGATAGCATGATTTGAAATTTGCTACTACGAATTTGATGAACTCCGTCCTATATTTCTCCTTGGTACCAAATGTAACCGGCAATGTGATTTGTCCAAAAGGTACCACTGCTGTTCTGGGTACTATGCCATAGAATGGTGTACTTGTTGGTGTAATCATCCCTTTGTAGTTGATGCTCATATTTTTCAAGGTTGCAGAGAATATGATGTCCAATCCAGCTCCACCATCAATTAGCACCTTGGGAACTATAATTCCTGTGATTGTTGGCGCTACCACCAGTGGATAACAACCTGTGTTGGATGCGCTTGTCCATTAATCTTCCCTCGTGAAGTTGATCGGGTACTCCAACCAGTTTAGATATCTGGGCATGGCAGGTTCTGCTGCCATAATTGCTCTATGCGCTAGCTTCTGTTGCTTCTTGTTTCTTGCACCTGGTACTCTGGAGAATACCACATACAATTGCTTCTGTGGTTCTTGAAAATCTCCTTCAGGCTTCTTTTCTTCCTTTTTTGGTTCTATCATTTCTCTGTCTCTGTTGTTATTGTACCTCCCACCTTTTCGGTATTGGCTATTGAAGTCATGATAGTCTTTGAGCTTGTGCCCTGACCATGGGTGCATGGGGCAGTTCATGTCTTCAAAGTTCACAAATTGCCGTCGCTTTGTTCTGTTTTTTTCTTAAGGGGTTAAGTTCTGGTAAGTGCTGGTCCTTTTGTTAGCTACTGCCACTGTTGTTTCTTGCATTGGTCTGTTGTTATTGCTTCTATAGTCAGGTCTTCCTCTCCTGTCATTGTTGTTTCTGTCGTTGGGGAAATTTCTATTTGTATTTTCTTCTGAGGATATGAGCTTTTCAACAGCTCACTTGAATTCTTCATTGTTCTTTGAATCTTCGTTGTTGAACTCTTTCAATTGCCACCTCACGATGATTTCATTGCTGAATATATCGATGACTTCTCTATCGGTTATTTTGTGTACTTGTGCTCTTTGCCAAATCTTCTGTAGTATTCTCTAAGTGATTCTCCTGGCTTCTGTGTGATTCCTTGTAATTCTACTGCTGTCATTATGTGTATGATAGTTCCTACGAAGTGGTTGCAAAATTGTCTTTGCAAGTCACTCCAATATCTGATGGATCCTATGGGTAGTTTGTCAAACCACTGTAGTGGCATTACTTCTAGTGCCATTGGGAAAAATAGGGCTTTTATATCTTTGTCTCCTCTAGCCAACTCAATGGATTGTGAATAAACTCTGAGCCATTGCTTTGGTTCTTCATTCCTATTGTACTTGGAGTGATTTGATGGCTTGAACTTGTGTGGTAGCTTCATGTCTTGCAATCTTTTGGCGAAACATGGAAATCTATCATAGATGTCTTTCTTGTTGTAATCTGGTGATGGTGATATTCTACATTCTCTGTAACATGACCTTGCATTCTGACTCTCCACATCCTTCTTCTCTGCTTATCATCCTGCTTCGTTCCGGCCTTCTTTGTGGTGGGTATGGGAGGGTTTTTCAGATCTTGGAAGTGGAGGCAGTCTTGAATGCTGGTGATTTGTCCCACCTCTTGCGTTGCTGCTCCGTTCTAGTTCTGTTCTGGTGAAAACTGATCTTCGAGGTGGTCCATCCTGCTGGTCTATAATAGCAGGTTGTTCGTCGTGCTGAGCTTTGTTTACCACCCTTTCAGGTTCTTGAGTCTTCTTTTGTGTGACTTCTTTCTCTTTATGCGCCTTCTTCAAAGATTCGAGTTGTCTAGCTATCTCATTGATCTTCTCTTGGTCTTCAAGCTCGGTTGCTTGTTTTTCTTCCTTCATCTTGTTATACATCATGCGATCTTGTTTATACTTGGTCCATGCTTGCTTCTTTCGCTTTGCTTTAGTTCTTCTGCTGGCTCGGCGACGGTTCCGGCCTGTCCTTGACTTCTTGCGATCTTTGGTTTCTTCTTCTTTTGTTCTTTCATCTTCAAATATGTTGTTCTCTGATTCATCGGATGAATGCACTTCAGGCGGCCTCGGAGATGCTGGTAGTTCAACCACGTCAGCCATGTAGACGGTTCTTCTTCTCAGCCTTCTTAGAATTTTTGTAGGTTCTTTTTCTTTTGAATCTATGTTGTCAAAAGATAAAGTGGCAAGCTCTTTTCCTTCTTGAAAGGGTAGTTCTTGATCATAGTAGTCAGGTTGTATTCTGTTGGTAACAAAATTACTTGGCCAAAGAGTTGTATAATCTTCTTCAGTCATGGTCATAAGTATCTTTCCCTGTCTTCTGGTTGGCTCAAAATTCTTCATGATCTGCTTTGCCTTTTCTCTTGGGTCTCGAGGGTTACGGACTGAAGTAATTGTCTCCGCAGATGGTTGTCCCTACTCCTCCTGTCGACTAGGTACCCATGGCGCTCATGCGACTTCTTCAGGTATTCTTGCATAATGGATGCTGAGTTGCGCAACCCGTACGGGAATGAGTTGGGAATCTTAATGAATGTCTTTGAGTTGTGGATGGTATTCAAGTTCTTCTTAGAGTCGGTTTCGTATTCCTCCTCTTCTTGACTTTGAGTCGGATTCTTGATGAAGCTGGAGTTAAAAATGGTCTTTGAATTCTTCCCTGAGTCGGCATGGTCTTCTTCTTCCCAATTCGGTTCCAAAGCCGAGAGCTTTGCGAGCTTCTTGGTGAGTTGAGATTCTTCCATGGCGTTGATCTTGATGTCATCGAGCTCTGACTGCTTGGCCATATCGCTCTAGACCTTGCCTTCCCCATTGGCCTCGTAGATCCATGAACCAAAAATGAAGGTCATTCCCGTCAAAAAGCTCATCTTGAGGGTGAGGTCCGCCGAACTCTCGGTGTACAATCCACCGAAAGCCCCTACCTAGCGCGCCAGCTGTCGATGTTTTATCACCGATAGCCTACCACTGGGGTACCGAGCAGGGTGTTTTGTTTAGAGGAGCTTGGCAAACTATGGAACTCAGTGGTTGCGGCAACATGCTTGACGAGGCAGACGATTTTAACTGGTTAGGGCCCTCGACTTGCGTCAAGTAAAAACCTTTACGTCTAGTCGGCATGAGCCTGTTGCGTTGTATTGATGAGTATGAGGGATTGTGTGTTGCTCTGTAGTTCGCGCTTTTTTAACAAGGGGTGCCCGCAGCGCCTTATATGGGGCGAGGCTGCTGCGGGCTCTGTGATTCCTAGTCGGATTTTAGGAACGAGTCCTAAACTAAGAGTTTCGTACTCTTTCCTATTACAACCCATCTAGGATATGGTAGTTCTCATGTCATGTCACTCCGTGTTGTACTCGAATCGGGCGGCAGGTTCTTTGATCCTCCGTCCGTATTCTGTCTTCTTGGGGAACCTCCGGTGTCCCCCATCGACAGCAGTATTACTCTGTATAAATTAGCTCAAATGTGAACTAATCATACTTTTGCTAGCACACATCCTATAGCTTGCATTCTTTTCTAGAAGGAGGGACTACTTCACAGGATCATGCAAGGTCTAGTCATTTGAAATCTGGTCTACTCAGATAATCATGGATTCTAGGATTTTGGCGCAGGCACATTGTGTGTGCCTGGTATCAACAGCTTGTTGCTTCAGGATGAACTTCAAAGCATTGGAAACTAACACTCCTTTATCAATCACATTCTTCATACCTCTGGCTTGTCATCTATCCATGTGCGCTCATCTCTCCACCTTCCCAGTGCTCCCTCGTCTTGATCTCTGCCTTCACATCACATGTGGCCAAAAGCAGCGGCATAGGATGAGGCCGTTGCAGTAATCTGAGATAGCAACATACTTCTAGCTGCAGATGCCCAAGAATTTGAAGCATGACCGTTGACCGATGAAGCTGGTGAAGTGTTGCTCTAGGAATTCATCATAGCAGAAGAAGCCAGTCAAAGTCGGGCAGGCCAGCTTGTCATGGATGTCTGACTCCTTGATGAGGTGTAACATCCCTGGAATTTACAAACATTAAAAATCGCAACCAACAAAAAATTTTCTTAAATAACCCATGTTTGGTGAGTGGCATGTAGGAAAACCTCTTGTAGTTGCACATTAGACCTGAATAGCTTGTAGAACATTTGCATTTTAATTGCTAAGTGTGAGTCAGCTTTTATTTGATTTTATGTGATGTTAAATAAAATCAACTAACATTTACTAAATATTTAACTCTTGTGTTGCCAACCCTTGGACATGGAGCCCAAGATCCCTAGATGACTAGTGATGAACCCCACAAGGGTGTATACATGATTGGCAACACATGTATATACATACTAGGTGACCATGGTGCAAGTATACCTATGGTAGTAGATATATAGTAGGTCAAGGCCATTGTGCGTAGATGGTCAAGGCCATTGTGCGTAGACAGCCCAGCTATGTCGATGAAATATCGGCGGCAATCTACATAGGGTATACCTACGGTAGTAGATTGTAGGAGAGGGCACGCTAAGAATACGCGTGAGATGTAATCAGAGACACAAGACGCAAGGATTATCCAGATTTAGGCCACAGAAGCGCGTAATACCCTATGTCCTGTGGTCTGATTGATTATGTTTGATGTACAAGATGTGTTTGAGGGGGTCCCTGCCCACCTTATATATCATGGGGGCAGGGTTACAGATCCTAATATCTCAAAATGATTGATTACACAAGATCATATCTTTAATTGACTCGATATCTTTCCTATCAGCTATGCTTCCTTAATCGTCCAGCATTGTGTTGCTTGCTGCCAAGACATCCGACCAGCTTTGGTCCTTGATCGGTCTTCATCTTTTGGACCAGGCCAGCAGTTCTGAGCAGGCCCAAAGCTAGTCGTGAGGGTATAGGGGTTTTATACCCCCACAGCTAGTCCCCGAGCACCATGTGTTCTGAGAGGAAAATCGCCTTGACATTTACCGACCAGTGAGTTTTGGAGTCCTGCATCCTTGTCATCACATGCTTGTACCGGTGAAGCTTGTGGTTAATCTGCCGACCAGTTATAAGGAATACTATATGCACATAGTAGTACTCTGACCTGTTTGACGAAGAACCAACCACACTATCTTTCAAGCATAGGTTTGTATTGAAGGAGACATGATGCTCTTAAGAAAAAAGAAAATTGTGCCACACATCTGGTGACTTGGTTCTAGGTTGTTGACAGGTTAGCTTGAAGTTGTTGGTGAGCATCTGACGTAGCTGAGGCCAGCCGTGGATGGAGCCATCACGCTGGCGCATGAGCCATTGGGTAGCTGATGAACCCAAAACGACCGGCAAATAATTTTCAATGACGTGCTTGTCACCGCCGGCCGCTCGAACGGCGGTTTCATATAGCATCAGCCACTGATCGGGACCTGTGTGATCGTCGTATCATTTGACCTCACTGATCTTGAAGTTTTATGGCCAGACCATTGCCCGAAGGCACTTGGAGTAGGGTTTAGGACCAGGCACATTTTATCGTTCCTGATACCTGTCGTCGAGGATGTCGCAGAGGTCTCCCCTCCCATGTTGATCGACCACCTCATCATGGTTACTTCCTGCACGTACGGCCGCCTCCTCCACAGTTGCGGTTAGGCGATGAGTTTTGGCAGTTTTGGTTTGGAGAACAGGCTCCTCGGTGGCACCCAGGAGAACGCTCTCTTCAGTTGCAGTCGGGAGATCGGGCTCCACAGTTACGATTTGGGGAGCAAGGAGGGCTGTGACTGGATAGATCATTCTCGTCAGTCCACTCACGTAGATCGGATCTATGACTACAGGAGCGGTGACTTCATGAAGCCGATGGGGCTGGAGCCATGCGCAGGCGGTTGACTTGCACCGCGGCCGCCGTCAATTAGTCGAGGACCTCCAGCATCTCCGGGGTGGCGCCTAGGGCTTCTAGCTTACTTTTTGCGACGGTGATGTTGGCGCTTGGAGTCTTTGACACCTGACGATTGTTGACCAGGTCGAACTCCACTGTGAGATTACGGTGGATGCGTCGATCATGTCTGGCCCTCTGCTCAGTGTCCCGGCATTCTCGGTTGCGACGAGTGGCACGACCGGCATTGCGCTCGTGTGTCACACCCTGGTTTTGAAGGATTAAAACCAAGGCAAAAGCTCATGTGCGCCGGATCAAATTACACACATGAACAACAATTTACATGGTCCAATAAGCATAGTGTTTGAATAAAACAATAATATAAGGTTTACATCATACCATTATTACATAACTGCCATTAGAATAAAGTGGAATATAAATAACATCGTCCAAAACAAAAGGCAACTAAATGACGTAGACGTAGCGACTCCATCTCGCCACAAGAAGGTCGATGGTAGCATCACGATGCCTAACATCCCGGATAGTTCTCAGGAAAATCACCATCCGAGTCATCACTTGAGCATCCTTTATTTGGGAATTAGCAAGGGTGAGTTCCATGTCAAAACTCAGCAAGTACAGATGGAAATTAATGACATGCAACGCTAAAACAAGGTACAGCTGAATGGTAGACTGCGGTAGCATTTTAAATGTAATAATTAAGATTTAACTTATTGCAATTGCAACCTGTTCTCTAATCAACTTGGTTGAAACACCCAACCCTTTATTAAGGTTCAAGTAGCAATTAATGAGTCATTTAATAACATAGATATAAGCATATATCATTAATATCATTAACCTTGAGATTGCCATCTCAAGCAACATAGGATTGCCATCCCGTTCAAAAACAGAGGTAGCCACCTCCTCAAACAACATCACCATGATTTAATAGCTTATTCCATTTGGCTAAGTCATGTGAGGATCTGGGCCACTCGTGACCGTGAGCACAGACGATATACCAATTTTAACTCTGCGCAGAGGTGTACACTTCCACTCCAGGTTGTGATTACTCTTTTTGCCCGAGGCGGCCAACCTCTTAGCCCATTACCAAGATAGGCTGGCAGAGGTCACAATGAGGCTTTTCACAGGGTCATAGGCAGTGGTAACTCAATCCACGATGTCCCAAGCACATGAGAGATGTACTCGTAGCTGCCGCCCCGGTCTACGGATCAACCGGAACTTCCATGCTAGAACTTGTAACACCCTTCATGCCATTGCTATAGTACTCATTAGTAAGCCACCCAACTGCCTATCATGATCCTGCTAATAGACCAAGCCAGTGCCCATTAGCCTGGAGATGTACGGAAGTCCCAGGTTGTCGCTCCACGAACAGGTCCACAAGGGCGAAGGAGATATGGACACCCTCGTCAACACGAGTCCCACTAGCATCCGTTTCCCCCTTCATCACCGCCAACCAACGACGCAGAAATGCATCAACTTCGCCAACGGCCGAAGCCAAGAGCTTACGGCTCCAACAGGTTAAGAAGCAAGTTTTATCTTTATTGACTAGCAACCTAATGACCTATCAACTAAAACCCTCATAGGTGATATTTGGTTAAAGTGGCCAGTCATCCCTATGGCTTGCCGATTTAGAACACATGCAATGTATTTTATTAACGTGAATAAACGCAATATGATCAAAGGTGCCTGCACTTTCCTTGGTGGATGTCCTGTCGCACGTAGTCCTTCAGGTCCTGCTGATCCTCGTTCACCCACGTCTCGTTCTCTATACGCCACAATCATCACACACGAGCAATACATGCAAGTACAAGTACTTCAATTAGAACAGTACACCAAAACATGATAACAATAGTAAACAATAGCATAGAACTGTTCTACTCATCGAGACGATTCCAAAAGGTGCAAGTTTGCTAAAAACAGAGTTAAAACGTGAAAGTTATGGCCTATACATGACTAGGGTCTAATCTATAGAAAACATGGCAGAAATCTAAATACTTTTGAACCATGAAGGACTAGATCATAATTAAAGAAAATTGTAGGGGCCTTTCTTCAAAAGTGCCGACGGCGGTCGGGCGTTGACGGCGCTGACCGCTGCGTGGCGGCGCGCGGTTGGCCGGGTTTCGTGGACCGGTCGTGGACCACAGTCGTGGACCGAGTCCACTGGTCCACCATGGACCAGACAAGGATGGGACGAACCCCGGCGACCTCGGCCATGGTCGCCAGCGGTGACATCACGACGGCGGCACTGCGAGGCATGCAGGGCCAAGGTGAGTCCATGCACATGTTGAGCACGCGTTTGCGCGCACGATGAGCGGCATGGCTACGGCGAGGCAAGGCTGGAGCGATGGGGCACCACGGCGGCGGTGCTCCTACGGTGGCGCATAGCAGCGCGCAGAGAGGGCGAGAGCGTCCGCGGAGGGCGGCACCGTGACCCTCGCGGTGATGCGGAGCTCGGGCATGGGCTTACCACGGCGTTCGACAGCTGCAAAGGCGAAGACGACGGCAATGGTGCGAGCTCGGCGAATGGCGGCTAGGGTTTTGTGAGTAGGCGAAACCGAGAGGCAGCTAGGGTTGCGGAAAGCAGCAAAGGGGGCTCGGGCATCCGTTTTATAGAAGTGCGACGAACCTCGGTTCGCGAGAAGGTGCGGGCGCGCGGGCAGAGGTGGAGTCCGGCGTGGTGTCCGTCTCCAGGTAGGAGGCGACACGGTGCTGTGGGCCACACTCGGGTGGGCCCCACCGGTCAGCAGCAGAGGGCGAGCGGCGCTGCGCTGTGCTGATGCGGACAGGCGCTGACATGTGGGCCCCGGCTGGCAGCGACTGCGCGCACTGGCGTGACCTGCTGGCTTGCTAGGCACACAGGCTAGGCGGGCCACAGCGCTGAGCTGCTAGATGGGCCACGTGCGTCCTGCTGCGGCTAGGCGGGCTGGTTAGCTTGGCCTGGCTGGCCTGTGGCCGCTTGTGGCCAGTGCTGGCCATCGTTGGCCGACAGCTGCTGCTGCCTTGGCCATGGCTGGTAGGGGCTAGGGGTGGCCAGTAGGGGCTAGGGGTGGCCAGGGTCCACTAGGGATTGGCCTAGGCTAGTTAGACTAGGTTTAGTTAGTCTAGGAGTTAGAGGGGACAAGTTAGAGCATGTTAGGAACTAGAAAGCAAAGCAAAGCAAATAAAATCAAATTCATTTAATATTTGAAGTTCAAAAATCAGGGTGCTATATCGCGCCTGGCTCGTCTCTGGTCGGGAGTTTTGTTATCAACTATGGGTTCATTGGCACTGACCATGAACATAGCTCCCCTAAATCTTGAGGGGTATTTAGGGAATCATCGATCTGTGGTTCTGTAGGACCTTCCACGGTTGAATTCTTCGTGGTGGTTTGCATCTTCTCGGGGTCATCGAGATCTGAAATCTTCAGGGTCCTTTGGTCTTCCTGGCGATTGTTAGCGTCTGGACGCGTTTGGGCGCTTTGCGCCTCTTGGGTGTCGTCGGCCCCAAGCGGTTTCGGAGTGCTTTGCACTTCCATCATATCGTTGCTACCGGGGTCTGTAACAGTTATGAGAGAGGTTGATCCGATGTCGGTACTGACCCCTGAACCCAGAGGAGAGAATCTGGTGCCATCTTTTGCAGCATGCTGTATTGGTTCGACAGTGGAGTCCTAGGCCGAACCATGCTGATGAGATGACCCGGTGTGGAGCGGCGCTGCACCTACTTGTATGGAAAGGTTGGATCAAGGCCGCGCTTTGCGGGATGCCCAAACAATGGTGGAAATTGCTCCACATGGGACAAGGCAGTATTGTTCAACCCGTATGGGAACATGGTTGGACTTGGTGGTGCCAGAACCTCCTGTCTGTTGTTCGACTAGTTGATGGCAGTGGATGCCGATGGATCCGGTACTCAGGCGGTCTCACACCCCAAAATTTCCATTTTGGGATGTGACCTCGAAAACATAATCTAAAATAAATGATTTTATTATTTCCTAAAATTTACCAACCTTTATTTGGTTGTTGATAATTTATTTAGTAGAAAATCTGAGTTTTTATAAAGTTTTAATTATAAAAATCTAATTTAATGGTTGTTGCATTTCTTGCCTCTGCATAGTGTTTATGTATGAAAAATGAATTTAAAGCTTTTCAAATGCGCTTAGGGTTTGTACCAAAACAAGTCTCCCTTGATCTTTGACCAAGCTTCCATAACCTCAAAACCATGATCAATTCCCTAGAAATCATTCACCTTGATCCTTGTTCCAAAAATGTTGACGGGTCTTCAAACTTTCATCTTGTCAAAATCCTAACTAGTCATACCGTAGTTTGCTCTATTTATCCTTTATTTTTCCTCCTTATATTTGAGCTCCAAATCCTTCTTGATTGAGTCTTCTCAAAATCCCAAAAATACCACAAACAACCAGACCTCTAACTCTATCTTCGCATTGGGCCAAACCTAGTCCAATCCTTGCCAAAGCTCTCGCCTTGATCAAAGCCCAACCATCCTTCTCTCCTTTGTCATCCAACATCAAGTCCATCCAGCCCTCTATCCCTTCCTCTCCCCTCTCCCATGTCACCCCAAGACAGCCCTCTCCATCTTACACAAAAATATCAACAAGAGAAGAAAATATGAAAGCCATGACCCTTCACCTTTCCACACCGTCATCTCCCATGCTCTCCACATTCATATATACCTCCCCCAGCCCCCTCACGCCTCCCCCTTCAATTCACACGTCAAGAACAGGGGAGAGACGACCCTGCAGCTCCTCCTCCTCCCCCATGGCTGCCCCAATCAACCGCAACTGATCCATGGTACTACATCGTTGTCACCGGTAACCGTCGATGCTTGTCGTCGCTTCACCACACCCTTCCCCATGGTGAGAACATCCCATAATCTTCTTCATGTTGTTCTCATGTTCTTCCATGCATATCAATCACCTTAGATGATGTTTGGTTGATCCCCGGCGAAGTTTACCCGTTGTATCTGTTGCTGTCCACACGGCCAGTTTCACTGCTGTTCACGGAATTGGCGTTCCTCGCTGCTTCGATGCTCCAAACATCAAACCCTTCGGTTAAGTTGTCTATAGCATCCTTGAACACGCCTCTGTAAAGTGGATTCCCCATATGAGTTGTGAAATAATAGATATCGTCACCTCTGTGCCTGCTGTTCCTTCGGCCCGGCCAGATTGCAGCTCTGATTAGTTTTGGCGTTCCCCCGCTAATCCTCTGTCCAAATCATTATGCCATTGAACCTACATGTTCATGACGTCCCCGCACATGATCCCACAAATTTTTTCATCTATTAAATTCATTATGGTCGAGTTATTGATGCTGAAGTTTCTGCTATCCATGCTGTCCAATCAATAGTCAGCCTGTGTTGGGCAATGGCGTTCCCGTTGATCCATTAAATTCCATGACACATCCTTTGTATATCATTTCATTTATATACTTCAACGTGCGTCTGCCAAGTTTCATGAATATAGGATCAAATACGAAAGAGATGTGTTCCCATCTCGTGCTCGCTGTCTCTGCTGCCCTGCAGCTGTGTTGATGCCGGTTGGCATGCATGTTCCCGATGGTTCGGCACCTCCAGTGATCAAACCCTTTGACTACAATCTGTATCATATACTTACACACATCTCAGCAAGTTTCCTTGGTCATATGAACTGCAACTTCCGAGTTATATATCCATCATCGTGTTGTTGTTCCTGCCATGTCAACAGCCACAAAGTGCCATCTTGAAATCTTGTTTTGCCCCTAACCGCTGGTCAGAACATCATGTCCTTTTGTTACAATATATTCCATGCAGCACCTTGCAGCCCCACTCAGCTGAATCCAATATTTCCATATATACCTCTCAACTCCTACATCCTTTAATCGTGGCTTTTGTTTTGGTTAGTTTTTGCGCTCACACGATAGAAAAAATATGCTGTTTAAACCTTTATTGCTTACTTTTGTAATACTTGGTGTACTATTTTTAGGTTATTTTTAGATGCTTGTATTGGTTGATTGATGCTATCAGTAGAAGGATCTATACAAGGATGATACAGATGAGAAGTTGGATGGTTTGGATGGCAAGCATTTGGAAGGCAAGTGTAACATGAGTTCCCCTGTTACCTAATAAACATATAATCACTTTCATATGCATGTATCTAATATGATGCGTAGGAGTTTACCTAGTACTTTTGATGCCCTTATTCCTTGTTTACCTGGGTTTATGCATATGGTTAGTTTTGCTTAGCTTCCAATCACCAAATGCTATAATATTAATTTGGCAAAATTTGCCACAGCACACCGTTAATACATGGCTTTGGCTGTAGGACACTAAAAAATGAAGTCTTTGCCAAAACACATCAAAAAACATACTGCCTTTGCTATAACACACTAAGATGAATATTATATTAGAGTTCAATGGGCAGCCACATGAAATGACGAAAATACCCTTACCCCTTCACCCTTTCTCACGAAGCTAAGTCCGTGCATGTGTCTTTTTCCCTCCTCTTTTCCTCTGCCCGGCCCAATCTCTCTATCTCTTTCTTTCTCCTGTGCCCAGCACCAGTAGCCGCGCTGCTCCTCCTTCGCCATGGCCGCGCTGCTCCTTCCTTCCCTGCCATGGCCGCGCTGCTTCTCCTCCCGCCATGGTCGCGCTGCTCCTCCGCCATGGCCGCGAGCTCCCACCTCCCCTGCCATGGCCACGAGCTCCCTCCTGCCCCACCATGGCCGCGCAGGGGGTCACCGGAGGGGCACACAGTGTCCCCCTCCTTGCTCTCTTCGGCGGGGGGCGTGGCCCCCTCCTCCCCTCCCCGGCGGGCATTCATGGCGGGCGAGGGCGCGCGGCGGCCCCGGCGAGGACGAGGGCGCGCGTGGCAGCCTTGGCGCCCCTCCCTCCTCCTCCACTGTGCCCCTCCCTTTCTCCTCCTCCTCCTCCCCTCTCCGCCAGACGTCCATGGCGGGCGGAGGGCGCGCGCGGTGGCCCCGGCGGGCCTCCCTCCTCACCGCGCCAGCCATGGAGCTCGCGGTGTCGTCTTCCTCGTGCCTTGTCATGCTCATGTAATATTGATTGGAAGGGATAAGGATATTCTTATCTAGAAATCATGTTTGGATACCTCTTTGATTGAGAAACATTATTATAATAGCAATAGTGTCTAGCAGCATATTACCATAGTTGAGGAGTGTGTTACGGCAAAGTCACACTTTTCTAGTGGTTTGTGGCAAAAGCCAGCTTTGAAGAGTGTCCAGGAGCCAATTCTGCCTATTAATTTTGACTAATGACATATGGAATCAATGGATCAAAGTGATGCTTTTAAGCAACATGGACAGAACGGGGCTAGAGCATGGGCCTTATTGGGTGCTCTAGTGTGCCCTCCAAAAGGACATCTAAATCTTAAAGCGGCAACCCAGGACATCAGTATAGCCTTGAGAATCAAAGTGGGCATGATCTTAGTTGTATAGCTAGTTTTCTCTAGCTTGTTTGTAGTTACCGAATTCCTTCGGTGCAAGAGGGGGGCCTAGGTTGTAGAATGGCTTCTTGCTTGTCAAGATGTGTGCTGGGTTGTGGTCACAGATGTGCCAATCTTGAACGGGGGCTCCATTCACCTAACTGCTAAAACCTCGCGGCTACTAAATAGTTAGGGTAATTAGTGAAGGGCTTCGTAGTGACACCCTACCGACTTAACTTGGAAGTGAGTCAAGAGACTAGCTACCTTGGGCAAAAGGAAATCACGACTCAATGTGAACATGTACACCTCTGTGTAGAGTTTGATCAAACTGATATATCAGCTGGGCTCACGGACATGAGCGGCCTAGATCCTTTTTGAGTAGATAGTCCTCTATGGATGGCATGGGTGATGTTTAATCTTGATGATAATTAATTATATTCACATGGGAGGAGCCCTAAGCATAACATAGTGACTCAGGTTTAATAAATAAAATATGATCAACTAAAATGCTTACCGTAGTTTTACCGTGTCTAGCATTTTTTGAGCCTTGCATCCCCTCATGTTATACTTGTTGAGCATGGTGAGCTGACGCTTATTGTTGTCACCAATAAAAAAATCCCGGATGGGTACCAGATGGCGGATCAAGTGAGGAGTTTTGTGAGGAGTTCCATATGAGCTCTAGGCGAGTGCTCCCCTAGTCAACCGTCCCTCTAGAGTATGGCAACCTGAAGACAGAAGATTAGAAGTAGTTTCCATTGTACTCTGATATATATATATGTAAGTTGATGTAAATATGTTTCGCTATATAATAAAGTATTGCCTCTGATATTTACCATTTTTGTCACTATATGTGTCGTGTGGACATCCTGGGCACACATATAGTTAGCACTTGGTATTCTTTGGAAAACTAGGTGATATAGGCAGCGACGTGGATCTGATCAGATTTGGATCCGAGCGATCTTATCGACTAGTGCGGGTAATCCCACGCCGCCGATGGCTTATGGGGGTGAAGTCGTCCTCAGCAAGCTGATGTTGGACAGTTTCCTTATAAGAAAGGATCTCAGCCAAACCTTTGCCTTGCTGATCGATGAGATCGATCAGGTCATAGATATCGATGCGCCTCCCTTGATAGCGAGGAAGCATCCATTGAGAAGCTGTCACGGACGGATGCAGGGTTAAACCTGAGATCTGGTCGGCCAACGCCTTCGTTGGTGAAGTTGGCGCAGAAACAAGATGCACCTCCTCCATGACCTCAACGGTGTTCCCAACACCAGTGGTCCAGCAAACGTGCCGATGCTGATCGTGATGCCCGCCTCGAATTCCATGGAAGCTGGGAAGGAAACCATCTTGCTCGCCTTCAAATCTTCACGTGCACCCCTACCTAGTGTGCCACCGTCGGCGAAATATCGGTGTCAGTCTACCTAGGGTATACCTATGGTAGTAGATTGTAGACGAGGGCACGCTAAGACTACGAGCGAGATGTAATTAGAGACACAAGACACAAGGATTATCCAGGTTCAGGCTATAGAAGCACGTAATACCCTACGTCCTATGGTCTGATTGATTATGTTTGGTGTACAAGATCTGTTTGAGGAGGGTCCCATCCCGCCTTATATATCATGGGGGCAGGGTTATAGATCCTGATATCTTGGAATGACTGATTACACAAGATCATATCTTTGATTGACTTGATATCTTTCCTGTTAGCTATGCTTCCTTAATCGTCAAGCACTTTGTTGCTTGCCCGCCAAGACATCTGACCAACTTTGGTCCCTGATCGGTCTTCATCTTCTGGACTAGGCCACCAGTTCTGAGCAGGCCCAAAGCTAGCCGTGAGGGTATAGGGGTTTATACCCCCATAAGGTGTAAGGTCCTTGATGGCTAGAGGGTGGTGCATAGCCTATAAAAATTTCTACAAGCACTAGATAAAACTTGATTAGTACAAAAAATGACGTAATTGTGGGTTTTTGCCTAGCCTTGATGGTGAGAAAGCCTCCTAATTACAATTAATATATTCTATGATCTCTATGTCACACAACAGCTATGTCACTACTTTCTGTACTAATGAGCTAGCAAGAAAACTATTTCTACACAAGCTACACAATATATATAAACTAGAAAGTAAATATAAGAGATAGGATGGTGATTGTTATACCGACGGTGAAGTGAAAATGTTGCCAATCACCAAGATGATAACCAATCAATCATGATGACAACAATCACAATGAAGAAGGACCAATCACCCGGAGACAAAATGAACACAATGATTTTCGTTCACCTGAAGTTCACTTGTGCACCGACAAGCTATCCGGTTGTGTTGACCAACACCTAGATGGTTCTCTAATTCTTGACTTGCAAGTCAAGGCCTCGCAAGGCAAGCTCTCGTAAGAGAATCGCAAGACACCACTCTCAAATGAGGTAGCTCAATGACACGCGCATTCCATTAGACTAGCTTTTGGTGCTCCGCCGAGGAAAGCTCAAGAACCTCTCACAAATCCACCGGAGGTGGCCAAGAACAATCACCTTTTCTTGCCAACGCCTCGAACAATCCTCCAAGCCAGCTAGGAGCGGTACTCTCCAATAGTAACAATAAATCCACCGGCCAAACGATTCACAAGTGCCACTAGATGTATCACCACATGCTTATGCACTTCGAATCTCTCAATTTCACTCAAGTTTAGAAATCAAGCAAGAGAGGTGAGTAGGAGGGAGTTGCTTCAGCTCAAAGGATGCCCAAGAGAGTTAGAATGGGCAAGAGAAGACCTCAAGGGCCAGCCATCAACTATTTATAAGCCATCCAATCGAAACTAGCCATTACCCACCTCAACCAGCAACTTTATGGAGCGTCGGACGCATCCGACGCTCATCACTAGACAAAGCCCACAGCGTCCGTCGCTCGACCGAAAAACCCAGTTGCCACTTAGTAGTGTCCGACGCCCGTCGGACGCTAGGCACAAAAACCATCGGACGCTGGCACCTAGTGTTCGTCACGTTCACATCCAGTGCCACGCACTCACGTCAGCTACTGCGGACACTGAAGCCAGTGTCCGATGCTCTGTGTTAGCTGCATCTGTAGCTCACTCCAAATGCTTCTTCTCATACCACAATGCATGGACGCAGCCCCAGCGTCCAATGCCTATGCCTTCAGCATTCAACACTTGTAAATGTCACATTTTCAAGCCGCCATCAAACGCTATCTTCTCCACCATGCTACCCCACAAGTATACCAACTTGTAACCAAGAGCTAGCATGATTTCAACAATAATTTGCATCCAACACAACAGAAAATAGCCATCTCATTTTTCCCAAAAGCGCTGAATGTGCAAACACCATTAAGTGTACATATCCATGTGCTTGTGTGTTTGCATTTTCCAAAGGATTTTCATTCGTACACTAGATCCTAATGAATCAACATGAATGATAGACCTAGTGGCACTCATGAACCGAATTACTGAAGATCTCCCCTCTTCATAGTTTGGCTATTGATTCTATACCACTCACACCCTCTATGGTGTCTTGAGTGCAAAACAAAATGGCCCCATAGGTTATACCTTTGCCTCAACCCATTTTGCTTTTCCATTAACCGCCAAGCCTTTCACATGACATGGTACATTCCATATAATCATGCAACCCTCTTGGTCCATTGATCTCAATCTTAATCTTCACTGTTGGTTGGTCCATCGGCGCCAAGTCTTGCTCAAGATTCACCATCGCATGGTCCTTCGCTTCAAAGCCTCGACTTGCTCTTCACAGTTCCAACCGATCCATTGAGCCAAGCCTCATCTCGATCTCCACCTTTGGTTACATGACTCTATGTCATGACTCATTCACAATGAGCTCCACACTTGGCAAGGATGACCTTTTTCTAAATCAAACACTTAGATCAAAGGTTAGTCCTTAGGTTTCATCAATTAGCCAAAATCAAACCAATGACTTTCACCAGTCTGGCCTCACCGCACCAGGCCGCATCCGGCCCATCCACCTGCCACCAATCCACCCGCACGCATCCTTGCGGTCTAGCCTAACTGACCTGGCCTGCCAAGCCAAGAGCCCAGCTCGTAGCTCGAACAGTTTAGCCAGACCAGATGGCCTAACAAGGCGGCCCATGCCACACTCACCCTGCATGGGCAAAGTAGCGATGACCTGCCAATACCTCCCCACTCCACGCTAGGCCAGGCCATCTGTGACTCCTCCTGCTGCTACCACGGACTGGTAGGTCCCACGCGTCATCCCCACAACATTTTCCTTTTTTGTTCTCTGTTTTGGCCCAAAGACAGAGCAGAGCAGTAGAGCACTGGCTGGAACAGGAACCTGTGAGCCACGCGTGTATGGATGCCTAGCACGACAGCAGTCTGCGACTCATGTCCGTCGAAGCCAACCCGCCAGTTACTGTAGTGATGCCATGAACACGACCAAGGGAGGTGACACTGCCCGTCCTTCCCTTGACTGGCTACACCCAAATTGGTGATGCCAGCGCACCCGTGCAGCACCCAAACCCTAGCCCGTACTCACCACAGTCGCCTGATCGCCATGCCTTTCCATTGCACCATCCACCGAGTCTCCCCTCACCATGACCATGGCCGCTGCCTATAAGTAGGGGCTTCACGTCACCTTAGGGTTTTCCATCACCAGCCATCACACTATAAGCTTTCCAATCAGTTGCTCGAGTCCAAGAGAGAAGAAGAGAAGGTGAAGAGGAAGGAGACGGAGGCTGCTCTGTCGAGTTCACCCAGCAGCGTGTCGAGCCGAGCACCTCGGCCGCGTCCATGCCACCATGCCGACCAGGAACTCCATCACCGGCACGACCTCCTCGACCTGTCCACGGCGCCCCAAGCCCTGCACCGCCGCATCAGCCCCTGCGTGCCCAGTCCTCCACCAAGCTCACTGGAGTCACCGGAGCGGAGGACACCGCCCTGAATGACTATAGTATCGCCCTAGCTTGGCACTACACAGCTCCGCCTTGCCACTGCGTTGCCACCTGCTGCACCGCCATCCTGCCTACATGAGCCCAAAGGTGAGGCCGTGGCCATCCTTTTCCCCTGCATGCGTGTTCACGAAAATTGCCTATTGCTGCCATGATGGCATGGCATTGCACGCTCGTACGCACAAGGCCAAGCCTCGGCCTTGCCAAGCCGCTAGTGCATGGAGCACGCCGACGAGGCCCCCGATGACCAGCATGGCATAGCCAGCCATGGCAAGTCTATTCTGGTCACCTCCCACCACCATAAGTTGCTTGGTCGCCATCATCGTCTTCGCCTAGCTCTAGAACATACCGCGCGCTAGCTCTAGGGAGGAAATGAGCCCGACTGGCTAAGTAACAGTGTGGAACAATTTTGCTTCCACTGGACTGACGTGGTTGTAGCGCCACCGGAGCGTCTCCACGGCCTATGTCACAGTTCGGACTCCGTCGAGCTGCTTGGTCACCATGTTAGGTTTCCTAGATCCTCGTGACAACAATCAAATGGAAAGGGGAAGAGCGAGCATAATTGCTCGCCCTTGCTACCCCCTATGGTCACCGTCGTTGCATTGCCATTGCTGTCATGGCGCCACTGACCGAAGCACCACGGACGCCCTTGATGCCCTAGCCGCGTCTGCATGAGCATCACGAAGCTGTTGTGCCACTTAGTAGCCTCGCCTGAGCTTCCTAGTTGTCATGGGGGTAGTAAGAATTCAATGGTGTGATTGAAATTTGCCATTCATGTGGGATCTTGTTTTAAAGGATTTATTTTAACAGATTCAGTGGTGTTATTGAAATTTAATTTGGACTTAGTTATAACCTTTTTGAGTTAGGTGATAAATATAGATGAGGTGGGCCCTAGCTCCACTGTTCCACCGCTAGATCCCCACGGCAGCGCACATCCACCTCCTGCTTTTCTCACGCGCGTGCTCCCGCTCGGCATGGGGTCCGTGTCCGAGCGGCCGGACCCCAACACGGCCCCTGTAGGCCAATACCCATGAGACCGTCAGCGATAAGCTCCTAGCCAACAATAGCCACCACCGAGTTCTATACATGCCTTGCTTTCCTACCTTGATGACATCAATCCTTGCTTTGATGACATTGTCACATGTTTTGTGGCTATTTTTCTTCATAAAATAAATCAGCAAATACAATGGAATACATCCAAAGTCCTTTGCGTAGTCATCATTTACGTTTTCACTCCTGGAAAACGTACTTTCTGTTTCAGCTGTTTCAAAATGAGATTTCATATAATTACTGTTTTGCCATAAAAATTCAAATGTTTATAAAATGCTCATTTTAACTCCATTTTGTTCCATTCAAATTGCGTTGGATCCATGTTTCGTAAGCTATGCGTTGGTGCCACTATTAGTTCTGTTTGTAGTTTGTAAATTTGAGTTCATATTTAGTATATTATTAGTCTATAGGAAAATCTTTGAAAGTTAATAGCTTCGCCGTCGTTACTCCGTCTTTTGTGAACTTTCTGTCTATGTGATCGTAGCAATGAGGAGAGTTGTATTATAAACTTTCCACTTTGTTTTATTGTGACCGATGCACTGTTCTAATACTAGTTCATTGTTTGCTTTGTGTACGACTGCTTGGTTGATTGTATGGTGTTGCTTGTTGGTGTTGATCGAGTTCAGACGGTGTGGGTGTCATTGAAGGCCCAGAATACTATGAAGATCAGAATGACCAGCAAGAATTTGATAACTAAGGAAAGTATAGATTGAGTTTTCTTTCTATGACCATGATCTTGTGACTTGATTAATGTTTAAGCAATAAATGTTAAAAAATGTCTTTTTAGCAAATTAAGATCTTATGTGTATGTGATCATCCATGATTTACAGTATAGCTGTGAGGGCTACTTGGCTCTAGCTTTAGTTAAGTATGAGGATCTTTTTCTAGCAAGTTAGAGGAAGTGCTGAATTGGGTATAGGACAACCTTTGTCCTGATATATGTGTATAGGCTGAGGTTGTGTGCCATATTGGAAGAGGGGTCTCTACATCTGATGACTTAGTGCCCTAGCTTGTTATATGAAACCTTTAAAAGACTTCATAGTAAACCCTACCGGCCTTCTTTGATAGTGGGCTAATAGGTCAACGAGCCTCGGGAGAAAGGGTAAATCATGACTTTGCGCAGAGTTTAATAAACTGGTATAGTAGCCTTGCTCAAGGACATGAGCGGCCTTAGAGACATTTATAATAATGATGATGATTCTTGTTATGTTAAGATGCTCATTTATATATCATTTATGCTTTATTTATTTATATTACATTGATCATGAGTTTATGGGACCTATGCTACCTTGTTGCTATAATTACGCACTTCGACATGGACTCACTCTTGCTATTCCCCCCACACCTCGGGAAGAGTTTTAGGCTTGTGATCAACAAGTCAGTTTGGATCCAGTGGAGTGGAGTCTACACCTAAAGATTGGAGTGTCTTTTTGTTGATAGCTACCTAAGGGTATATCTCTCTTTTACTATGAACATTATATAATAAGCATTGTCTACTGATACTACCATTTTAATTGTAGTTATATCTGAGATTTGTCTTCAGAGACTCACATATACTGGTTTTGTTCTTAAAACCAGGTATTACAAACCCTTGCAAATGAAACGCTGGCTACATACCACTAGTGATTAGGTATGGTGGATGGGATCTTGGATCCCTACTGCTAGCATCTGTGTGGGCGCGTGGTGAAGGTCGTGCTCACTAGGCTACTCCCTATGCATCAAAGGTGAGCACGATGATGGATCTAAGGCATGGTTGAGGTTGAGCCAACTCGTAGGTGGGTGAGAGGGCACCGATGGTGGAGTTATGGCTAGCAATAGCGACGTTGCTAGTGGTGGCAGTGGTGATAGTGAGGGGGAGGGGTTCGACTTGTTGCAAGAAGCCACCTGAGATCGACGCACAACGAGGTTTGATCTGACTTACTTCTGAATTAGGGTGTCAAAAGCCTTGTTTGCTTTTGTTCACCACACCTTCATGCCGCTAAGTGTTGGTATTTGTTAGCGTCACTTAACGGGGTTGTTAGTCCCGACACTAAAAACATGTGATGACGGTTCTGCAAGTTAGGAAAGGATTCTGCAAGCGCACAGAACTATCGTGTAGCACTTCGCCTGGGAGTACCAGATGTCGATTTATTTATTCCCAAAGGAAGGCGGGGTGTTGATGAATCCTTGGGTAGAGAATGACGAATTACTGGGCAAAAGGTAAAAGCGATAAATGCAATGATAACTAAGGATAACTTAGAATCTAAGATAATCCTAAGGTTATGATCACTACTTAACTCTTAGTGTGTGCACGCGGGTGTAATCTAGGTAACTAAAGTAACTATGTGAATGGAAAGATTATATCTAGTAAAGAGGCGTAGGCGCTCCCGATTAAACTGGACAAAACGCTCCACGAGCCTTACGTTTTATGAACTAGACCTAGCGTGATGGATTACACAGGAAAATAGGGCTGTCACAACCTATTGTTACCACCTCCGGAGGTCTAGCCGTATCTGAAGGTAAGTTATAGCCTAAGCACCGTGCTTAATTTGCAAGCTTACTATCTCTACTTGAGCTCGAAGCAAAGACACCTTAACCAGACGATAGAGCAATACCAGATAAATATAACTATCACTAAGATAACTCAGTAAACCTATTCCTATAGCCCAAGCTTAACCTTACTACTAATAAATAGCAGGAAAGTAATACATGAATGTAAAGGCATAAATAAATACTTAATGGAATACTTGAAGGAAAGTATTTGTATTAAGTAAATAATGTATGATTACAAAGAAGTATACCGAACTCAAAGACTCTGGAAGACTCTTCCAGACTCCGAGGCGGAAACTCCATCCGACTCCTCTCCTCTTGCAGGCGACTGCTACTCTAGCTAAGCTGGAGCTAGAGCGAGAGGGCACTAAGCACTAGAGCTAGAGCTTCCTATGATAATGCTCTTGCCTTCTTGTGCTTATGTGAGGTAGTGGTGTAGTGATGATTGCTTCAATGGTCGAGGTGCTCTTTATACAGTGAAAGGGACACCATGGGGTACTTGTAGGCCAAGTGGAGGTCGGTTTGTCGTCACCACTAGGGCTGGCGCCCTGGCCAGGGCGGGCGCTGTCCACCTGGCACTGCCTCATGATCAAACGGTCTTGGCTCATCCCCTCAGGTCGGTTGCATGCTGGTTAAGTCGGTTTGGAGTCGGTTCCAACCGACTTAACCTCTTGAGTGCATGACAATGGGCCCATGAATCCAAGTGACTTTATTCGGGAGCCCTTGGAACAAACCGACTTGGTTTCGACGGTTGGGATACGTGGGAAGGTATAGTCGCAGATCGGTGAAGGGGCTGAGTCCGGGAGCGGCATCACCAGGGCGGGCGCCTTGGCCCTGGCTGGGTTCCTGGCCCTGTCATGTTCCATTGCCTTCTCTTGGTATATTTGCACATATTTTTGGTGTTTTTCCGGCATATAAATATAAATTCCAAGTACAAGTGGAACTAGGTAAAATTCAAAATAGATTTGGACATTGTCAGGTTATATTGCCACTTATTTAATGAAATAATGATGGTAAAAACAGGGGTTAGTGACCATCAACACTAAGCCTGTCCAATGTCTACTTCATCTCGTAGGTTGGAAGCCTTCCAACTAGGTTGAGAGAGCCTTGACCTTGAAGATAGTTTCTCAATCGAGTTCGCCATCTCCTACTTAAATTCCAGGACCGTGCTAGGACGACGATGCTTAGAAACAAAACTGTCCATGCATTTTACCTTGATACCAAATGTTATGATCCTACAATAGGGAGGATACCCCTTGGATGCATCTAATGTGGGAAAAATACTTATGCTTCCGGTGGTTTGCCTAGTCAATCTGGTATGGGTCCTTTTGGATGTCAATAGGAAATGGTTCTTCATGTTTCCTTCGGTCAGAGCTCTGGAGTCTGGAGTGATGAAGTTTTGGAAAACTCTTTGTCAGGACTCTATTCCTGAGCTAGGAACAAAAATATTTCTTTGAAGCAAGCCTTCTAGGCTCGATCTCTCCAAGATCTCTTTCACTTGCCACTGTCAGTTGAGGCTTATCAGCAATTACACAATCTAGAGATGTCAATTCAATCCCTACTTCTAGTCCATGATTCAGATACTTGGACTTATATTTGGAATACAAATGTCTTCTTTTCGTAGAAGATCTATGCTCGTTTGAGTGGAGGGCAGCAGGTACATAGAGCCTACACTTGGCTTAATTTGGAAGCATGTAGTCATAACAAAATAAAAGTTTTCTTTTTGGCTTCTCCCGAAAGATTGGTTATATACAAGAAACTTATTGAGACGAAAAACAATGTTCTTTGAAGACTATAACTGTGCTGTTTGTAATAATTCAGCGGAGGAGACCCTGCAGCATCTTTATCTAGATTGCGCTTTTGCTGAAGCCATGTGGAACACCCTGGATATACAATTATCAGATGATCTTTTTTGAAGTTCTTGTCTTGTTCAGGAATCAGCGGAATTTACTATTTCAATGAGTTGGGCTATTTGGTCAGTTCGTAATAATGCAATCTAGATGTCTTTGCCCATGTTACCATATTGCTCCGTCTGTTCAATCTGGGAAGAGACAATTCAGATCAGACTTTGCCCATGTCACGCTTTGGGCAAAAAAGTGCTTACAAACCACAGATTAAACGATGGCTAAAAGCCTACGTGTGTAATTGCTTTTAATTTTCTTTGTTTCTCCCTTTTTTATCATTCAATAAAAGCTCAGTAGCGAGCAATCCTTCCTGTTGACCCTAAAAAGAAATTCAGGAAGTAATGGATAGACGTGGCAGAGCCTGCGTGGAGGAAGACAACTTTGATCTGTACAGAGATTCACGTTCTATGCATGAGTTAACTGTGAACGAACCAGTCTATTAAGTTTCCAAACAGAACCACCGTTACCGTATTGCAGATTAATATTAGCGCAATCTTGCTGCTTATCGTTCATCGTCCCTCACTTACGTAAGGTACGTACACGGTTAACTGATCTGATCAAGCTCCAAGGTTTGCTTTCTGGACCTCAGTTCCGTCATCGAAAAGGAGCCTGATGGTGACCGTGTTGACCTTGGGGCATGTGCCTCCTGTCAATGCCATCTTCCACCGCAACAGGAAGAAAAAAAATACTAACAAGGATATACATGCACACATAAATCATCGACGGTGATCGTACCTACAACACAGAGTAGACTACACATAATTTGTACAGCTACCAGGACTTATGTAAAAAAAACTGGAGCTCTTGCTTCATATACTAGCAAGCACGTTACTAACTTCAGAAGCACCTAGTCATGAATTGCTTCCATGGTCGGCATCACTTGAATAGCTTAAGGAGCACGAAGTTAGACGTATGGTGTAGGGAGAGTAGATAGAGAGTCGGCTATATATGCTGAATCCTGAAAAAGGAACATTGATCTGAATGCTACTCTACGGGAACTCTCTCTTTTCAACTGTACAAGTCATCGATAATGAGAGAGATCCTACTAGTATTGCTGCTTCGCTACTTCTCCTTTGTAATTCAAGTCAAAGCGAAGATCGAGTTCCATGATAGCAAGTATATATATAAGAAGAAGATGTACAGGAGATGAATGTGGATCATAATCAGGATTGACACTGCGACGTTAATTCTGAAACTCTCTCTCTCTCTCTCTCTCTCTCTCTTGTTCGTACAGCAAGGTTGGGCTTGTAAGTCTCAAACGTACTCATCGCATTCTCTCTCTCTCTCCCTCTCTCTCTCTTTGAATGCATGTAAATTCTGAACTCTGTTTTGCTCAGGGGGAGCTTTGTATTGATCCTTTTGTTAAACTGGTGATCCCAGTCTGCACCCAACTCAAACTCGTTTTGCTTTCTGTAAAAGCAGAGGCTTAGGCCCCGTTTCAAAAAAAAATGCATGTAAATTCTACTTTTATCGTTTGAATCAGAACTTGAGTTTTGACTGGTAATGCTAACATATATACTCCCTTGTGATCTTCCTTCCTAGTCAATAGCGAGAATGAAATCAAATCCGATCCTTATGGTGTTGTCTGCGGCATCGATTGGTTTCTTGATCGGCGTTTCTTTTCCCATACGAATCGCACCAACCGTATTCCCGTTCAGCCTTGGTGACGGAAACTGCACCATCAGCGGCACTGCGGCAGCTACATATATACTTGCAAGATTTTCAACACCCTTCGGAGATAGCACTTCTACAGCAGAGGGGACTCCTCTGCTGCAATCAAATGCCACTTCAGATTCAGAGGTATTACAACCCCTAACTTGTTCGAAATTATCAAGTCCATGCAGGAATATAATTATTCCTATATGGATTGATATTCAGTGTTGCCATGCTGAACCAGAAACTGAAAGAATCCAGTCATCTAAGTTTTGGCATTCCTAGTCCATACTCTATATGGTTTTACCTTTTTTGTTCCTTCTTATCTGAAATATCTCTTGTGCCTCAGAAGATTCCTCCGCCGGAAAAATCAAAACCAAAAGGCGCGGAGCGGCTACCACCAAACATCGTTGTTCGTGAGTCTGATCTTCACCTTCGCCGGCTTTGGGGACACCCGCGTGAGGTCGATCTTTCTCTCCCTCATGATCTTTCGTCCACTCAATCACTCATATCCTTCCTTCCATTTGCTTCTAACTACTGTATGAGCATTAACTTTACTGAATTGATAAGTCTCGTTATCCTTATATTAATTAAGCACAAGGCCAGCAGCCTCGTGGAGTGTTGACTTTTTTTCTTCTTCTTCTTCTTGTTTTTCTTCTCAAATTGAGGGCTGACTTGATTAGTTAGTAAGTACTATTTTGTTTGGTATATATTGCCATAAGAACTGAATTTGTGAGGCTGGGGTCGTCAATGCAATGAGCAGGACACCCCAACTCGCAAATACCTCGTGGTGCTGACAGTGGGTTACAGCGATAAAGTCAATGTCAATGCGATGGTTCACAAGGTAACTGATAAGACATCATAATTCTTCCTTGATTGATATGTAGCTTCCTCCTGATTTTTTTATGGATTGCTGTAATAAATTGAACAATATCACCATGGACTACTCGTCGTCCTTTCAATCAAATGTTATGACACACCGATTTGGAGCAGTTCTCGGACAATTTCGACGTGATGTTGTTCCACTACGACGGTCGGACGACAGAGTGGGATGAGTTCGAGTGGTCCAAGCAAGCCATTCATGTCAGCGCCAGGAAGCAGGCCAAATGGTGAGGAGCATCGTGCATCGTGCAATGAAAATGCAAGGCAACAAACTCATGCATCCATATGTAGGTGGTATGCCAAGAGGTTCATGCACCCCAGCATCGTGGCGCCCTACGAGTACGTCTTCCTATGGGACCAGGACCTCGGAGTCGAGACCTTCAACGCGGAGGAGTACATCAAGATTGTCAAGAAGCATGGGCTAGCGATTTCGCAGCCAGGCCTGGACATTATAAGGGGGGTAAAGAACTACGATATCAACGTCAGAAGGAACGACACCGAGATACACAGGTAAGTACTGTATTAGCTAATAATAACTATACTTACATTTTGTATAGTCCGCGCATTGGTAATATTTTTTATACCATATTTGTTTGATAAATGAGTTAGTCAATTATCTTCTCATTTATCAACTTTTATTTTAATTAATTAATTTTTAAAATTATCACCTTATTCATCACAAACTAATAATTAGTATTAATATAAGGAATAGAGTCATCCCACTAAATTTAAGGAATAAACTCATATGCTGGATCACCACATCTAGAATAGAGTGATTTCTCAAAATAAACACCATGTAAAACCTACAAAGATTCAGAAGCACTTTCTTTCTTTCTCAAAGGAAAATAAACAATAATCGAACAATAAATCTCACGAACAAAGAAAGAGTCAAACAGAACTCTCAAACTATGTCTATTAAAAATTATGCCAAAACAAAATAATCGATTCCCAAACATAATACTATATCACAAATAAATCAAATACTAGTACAAAATAAATTTGTACATTTCGATCTATTCCCGAACTGATTAGGAAAACATATTAGAAATGTGATCTATGCAGATATACATGTATTATTGTAACTGACGATGATATTTACCATATAATATTATAGTAAATCGCTTAGGAGGAGTTATATAGTCTTGTAAATTCATGCAATCATTATGAAAACTTAGTACCACAAACTTCAATTTTATAGACAGGGGAACACATTACCAGAGGCGCAGAGTGCACCCGCCTCTGGATGACGGTAATTGGAAATCACAATTTCTAGAGGCTATTCGATCATTTGCAGATCTCTGAATAAAAATTTCAAAAGTAAAAATAAAAATAGATAATTTGGTGAGCCCCGTGTGGGACACAAAATCCCCAGATGTAGAGCCTCACCATGTCACTAGTGCCGGTGCCCATGAAGCAAGAAGCCACTATAGGTGCAGGGGAGATAGCTACTTCCGCTTTGATCTGCTTCGGATCAGGCCACCGATGCTAGTAGAGGGCCACTGCCACCCCGGTCTACTCCAGATTAGGCCACTGGTGTTGCCGAAGGGGGAAGCCACTGCCAAGCTTGCATTCCAACAACTAAGTCTGCCATTGACCCGCTTGCCTTGAGGACGATAGAGAGAGAACACCTAAGGGACGGTGTCAATAGTCTGAACTTGAAAGAGATATTCAAGCCCTCACCTCACCGGATCCAATGCCCCTCCACTACATCTTCCAAGCCCGGCGTCATGCATTCTTCCCAGCACAAGTTGTGAGAGCAAGAGAGGGAACGACAAGATGAAGACGAGAGGAGCGCCACCAGTTGTGTGGGAGAGATCTCCCCAGTGTCCCCATCTTCCCCCACCCCCTATATGTAGCTCCTCGGTCCTGCCGCCTCTAGTGTGCATCGGCCTCACCGCCATACATCCTGCCCATCATGGGCGGTGAGGATCTGCTGGCCCAGGTACAAGTGTAGAGCAGAAACGGGAGGATGTAGAGAGGAAAGGTAGTTGTGTCGTGTGGGCGAAGGAGTGGTGGCCTGTGTGGGAGGGAGAAGATGTAGTGACTGTGTCATGCGGTAAAAAAGTTAATTAGCATCATCCCCCTACCGTGAGTTAGGGTTTGGGTCAAAGAGTGGATCAGGTGTGAACATGGCTTACTAATAGAGGTTGGAGTATTAGTGGTCCATCTTTGAAAATGGGATTTATTTGCAGTGACATGCCCCTTAAGAGATGCTTGTCTTTGTTAATTGGTATTAGGAGGCTGTGGACTTTTAAGTGTCTTCGTAAATTAACTGGTCACCTCTGAAAATAATAAGGTATTTTAGGGACTTGGAGATTGTATATGTATGTCTCTATTAATAAAATGGGTTTGTCTCCTAAAAATAATTTTGCAGTAGTGATTCAAAGTGGCCATAGGCATATTTTGTGTGTCAATAATGTTAGCCATAGACCCTAAGAGTTAGCATGCTCGGACTGCTTGGGGATTGATTGATGCAGAGTCAGCGGAAGACTCAGCCTATCTCCGAACTCGTCTAGTACGACCTTGCCGATTTTGGTAGATTTGCCAAAATATACCTTGGAATGTAGGTGAAGTCCCCTGGGGAGGCAGACCTAGAGTTATTGTAGGTTAGGCAAGCCACCTAGCAACAAATATCATTTGCTTGCAGAGAATGGCATATACATGATTTCAAAAGATAGGGTTTGAAAAATGTAAAATAGTAAATTGATTGTATTTTTGATGGATCAGATACCCTCAATCGACTATGGTCGATTATACAGTTTTAGGGCGAGGATGAACGCTTATCTTTTTAGAGGCGGGGGTGTCAAAATTACTATAAATTTAAAGCCAAGAGAAATACAAAATTCAATTTTGATTTCGTGCCGGACAAAACTGTATTCCTGTTTTGGAAACCGACCTAGCTGTCCATGATTGTGGATCTTTCCTAGGATATAATTCTCTTATCCAGATTATGCATCTCGATCGTCTGGATTGGGAAAACGTAATTGTAAAGACTAATTCACAGTTTGTTACAATAATGGCCGGCAAGGCTGATTTTTTGGGAACAACTACCCCACTTTAAGTGCCAACTCTGACAAGCCACGTTGATTTAATGTTCGTGAACATATTAATAATAGTTACTAATACTACATGTTCTGATAATCTACTTTGCTTTAATTCTCAACCCATTGAACTAGGTGGATTATTCCCGCATTGCTGCGGGAATTCAAGGTTAGTTTTGGTGACCATTCAAATTAAAGAGAGATATCAAAATGTGAGTTATTTAATGAGAATTGCAAACCCATAAACTTTAAGGGTCTCGAGGATTAAGAAATACCTATCTTGTTGCTGCGGAAGTTGGTGATGATTTGGAATAAGATTAGTTATACAAAAGGACAAACAATTATAAATTAATGTTGGTAGATTACGTGGCATAATGCTAGTTATCGGATGTTTTGGATTACATGCCTTGCTAACATGTCAATCATAATAGCAAATACTTGTTGACAATAAATGCATCCGAAAGTGGACTGATGAGGTGGATAACTTATGTTGAGAGGAGATGGTGTGGTATGGTAGTTGGATAGTGGATGACGTGGCGCAAAGAGGTGTTTAAGAATTAGCTAGTGGGGTTTATCTCTATAGGAGTATAGACTAATAAGGTTCATTTGGTTCTGCTCTCCGTAAGTGATTCTATTATGCTAAAAACAAACCGCCAACTAAAAATGTAGAATTTGAAACTGTTTTACCACGCCAATCCAAAGGGCAGAATCCAAAGATGTTTTTAGATGTACCCATGATTTTGTGTAGTAGTGTTTTTTAGCACCTTGGATTCAGATTTTGGTTTTTTGTTTTTCTAAATGGATGGAAATAGAGAGATGCTCCACACCTGTTTCAAAGGATATGGTGACCTATTTCAAAGGAGATGGAGAGATAGGTGGTGTAGATTTCATGATTGTTTCAACCAAACATTCTAGAGCCCTTTATGTGTATGCCATAAAAAAGTTTGTAAGCTCGTCCATTCCCCTAAAAGTTCAGTTTCTCACAGCTGCCACAAGTCCAAAGTTTCTCTTTCTTTCATGCCATTTCGTCTATTTGCATGGTTAATGGTGTCAAACAGACATGCCAAAAGACCAATTTACCCTGTCAGCCACCAAAACCTTTCTCTTGTGAGTCAATGACAGCCAAGTCCCACCATCCCCTTCCTTCCTTCAGTGATGAGTGGACCCCATGTGTAAGGCTGGTCATCCACAACCTGCGTCGGTCTTTCCCCTCCAGCTTGCGATTCCTCGTCTCGCCGTGAGGTCCCCTGCGGAGCTGTTGCTCAGAGCTAAGTCCACGCACCGACGAACAAGTGAGCAGTGACGCAGGGCGGCGGTGGGCAGGCGAGCTCCTTCGCGCGAGTGAGGGCACACAGCATCAGCGGGCTAGTGGACACGTAGACAAGCAGCAGAGTCGCCCGCCTCGTCGATGCTCACCTCAAAGTCGCCGCCAGCCTTCTCCGTGTCTGCGAGCATCACTAAGCCATCTACCGCGCATGTCACAGCCCCTACGGAGTCTGGCCTCCACCTGCTTGTCGCCATATCATCATCGCTAGAGGTCGCCTTCGCGGTGGGCTGCTCGAGCTCAGCCACGACGGGTGCTCGAGTCCGCTGTGGGCTGCGCCGAGGGCCGCGCTGCGCTGTGTGGCGATACGGAGGACGACACGATGAGGCCGGGCGCGACGGTGGCGGCCTCGGAGGCGCGCTCGGGTTCGGCCTGGTGAAATCGGCATAGAAGCCAGGCATACTCGGTGTGGTGAAATCGGCGGAAGCGCGCTCGGAGGGAGGAGGAGGGGTGAACCAACCATTATGGGAGCTAGGAAGGAAATAGGAGGAGCCCAACCCGGCCATGGTGTGAGCTCGGAGAGGGCGGGGCCGAGCGCAGCCAGTGGCGGCGGGGAAGAGCAGTGCGGGCAGGTCACGATGGGGAAGACGAAGAGATTTGTAGAGAGAGGGGATAGAGATGGGAGGGGTAGTTTGGACCTTTTGACTGACGGACCCACCTGTCAGGACACACAAACAACCAAAAATCGACGGAATGTGGAACGATTGGCGTGGAAGAAAGAAAAACTTTAGACTTGTGGCAGCTATGAAAGATTGAACTCTTTAATAGCAGATACATAAAGGGCTCAACATTGTGTGGCTCTTCAATAGCACATGACTCACATTAGGTTTTTTATATCTTCCAGCTTACATTAACTTTTTTTGGGCTCAGCTATATATATATACACATATATGTTTACACAGGTCGACTTCTGCTGGGAAGTGCAGTACCGACGTGCACCAGCGGCCGTGCAGCGGGTTTGTGGAGGTGATGGCTCCCGTCTTCACCAGAGAAGCCTGGAGTTGCGTCTGGCACATGATCCAGAACGACTTGGTTCACGGCTGGGGTCTCGACTGGAACTTCTGGAGATGCGTCGACGTAAGAATATATCTATTCGTGCGCTTTTATATAAAGTATAAATAAAATTGGGTTACCATACACCTGTTATTATGCATGTTCTGTGTCTGTGAGCGCAGGAGCCTGAGCAGCAGGTCGGTGTGGTGGACGCACAGTACGTGGCGCATCACGAGGGGTTTACGCTTGGGAATAAGGGCAACGACACCGTGGATGGAAGCCGCCGCAAGGTCAGGCTCCGGGCGTCGGCTGAGTTTGGCATGTTGAAAGCCAGATTGCACAACGCGGACAGGGCCCAGGCCGCAGATCTTCTTGCACAATCGAACGCAGCGCCATCGTCGTCGTAGATAATTAACTAGCTCGCAGCGCCGTCAACATCGCATGCAGACAGTATATACATATCCTCTACGATATATATATATCTATATATATATATATTAGTGTGGATTTTATGTCACGGGGGATAGGTGTCACCCTTGGGGGATAATGCTTCATGTCTTTGATGCACGACACGTAGTGCGTTGGACGGTCTGGATTGAAGTGATCAATATAGCAAAAGTCTTACAAATCACTTGATGCATTACACATGGCAAGATGAATAGTAGTATCGCATCCACCAATTGTGGGAAGAGTAGGACATGGCAGGTCTTGTCTCTTTTTTTCTTCCATGCACCACATGCTCCAAGATGGACCACATGCAATGGACCACACACATAGAGTGAATTTTCACATACTTCTGAAATGCAATATGACACAAACCGATAGTCCATTTGATGAACTATTTAAAGATTATTGTTGAAAGTAATATGCCAAACAAAATGAGATGTCATGGCTATATTTCTACAAAGTTTTGAATTATGTGGCCCATGTGCCATTTATTTTTTAGTATTAAAAATATAGTCAATATGAGTTTTGTTTTATAGATTTAATTTCAAGGAGTATTCTAGTGCAAACATATTACAGAAATAATACAATATATACAAGCTACGGGTGTTCAAAATTTCATAAACCATAAAAAATGAAGATGTACTATTCCTCTTTTAGACTTTCACATGCATAGGAAGAGTGGTCCTACATGCAGGTGGTGGTGATGCATGTGACGAGAGCAGAAATGGCAGGACACGCTAGCACATTGTGACAAGCGATGTTTTTATCATCGTCACGATGGACCACTGGAAGTCTGCAGGTTTTCCACGCGACCAGCTGCTAAGCGTGAAAAGTGCGTTCCACGCGACCAGCTGCTAAGCGTGAAAAGTTCGATCCCGTGGCCCTGCTATGACTGCTACCTTTTGGGTCAGTCCCAAAGTGGAATGGTTGCTGTCTCCAGAAATCGTATTAGTAGTTGATTGCTCGAATCTGGCAGGGGCACGTTATCCCCCATGGGTATAGCTATCCGCCATGCAACCAGGATATTTCATATATATATATATATATATATATATATATATATATATATATATATATATATATATATATATATATATCAAAAATATCCAGCTACAACGGGTGATAGCTACCGCCCAGGGTGTGGTAGCTACCCGCCTACAAAAATGTCCAAGCATGTCTGTGTCACGTCTGCCTTCTCAGCCTTCTTATTTTGGAAAACGCTGGACCACGCTGTGTCTTCGTTTGCTCCCGGACGAAATGCATACTACTACGGATCGCAGCCTTTGGCATGCATGTGCTGCCATAGCTAGCTGGCAGCTAGTCTTGTGCTAAGCGGCCAATAGCTTTTAATGTATTTGTTTTAGATAATCCCGCATGCATCAGTGGCCCCGCATGCATGCATCTGCATGTGCCTATATGATAATCCCGTCAATTAGCAACTGAAGAAACAATATGAGCCGGCAATTTGGCTGCTCCCATTTTCTACTTCCATTTTTCTCTCACGTTTGTTCATGTGTGACACTACTACTAATGGAAAATAAATTGTTTTTTATTATTTGACAAACAATAAGAGCCGCCAATTTTAGTGCTCCCATTTTCTGTTTCCATTTTACTCTCACGTTTATTCATGTGTGACACTACTACTGATTGCATATAAATTGTTTTTTTTTTGAGAAATAAGATGAGCTGGCAATATTGGTTATTAACTTGTGTTTGCCAAGTCAAATTTAGAATGGCAATTTGTGCTACTAGAATATTAGTATATTTTTATGACGGAAAATAATCCACAAGTCCATGCGGCTTCCATATAGTGCCCAAGCTTGAATGCTTCTTTAGCTACATACGACGGTCCCAATTGAATAATCAAGCTTTGAATGCTTTTTTTTCAAGCTACAGAACGATGGTCCCAATTGAATAATCAAGCTTTGAATGCTTTTTTTCAAGAACTCAAATGATAGTGTGGTCCAACTTTTCTAGCGCTGCCCGACCAAGACCTGATAAAGCACTGAATGGACACTGTCCACATACGAATATGCCATTTAGGGAGGAGCTCAACCGCCGTTCGATCAAAGAAATGGCGAACGTGTCAAACATCCAGCTGGGACGACAGCTACCACGCCCCCATGGGCAGCTATCCCCCGTTGTAGAAAATCCACACTAATATATATATAGGGCCTTTTGCACAGGTGTCCCTATTTTGGAGGCCAATTGCTCCTTTGCCCTTGTTTTTTAAACTTTGTATGTGTTGATGCAAAATTATATCTGCAAACACACCGGGCTAATACCCACAATCGATATCCGAATCGTGCCAGTCGATTTGACCTGTTAATCGACAAGGATGATAAATTTGAATAAGATCTGAACGAGACGACAGCGATACGCCCGGACGTCAAAGCTCAGAAGGTATTCGATAACTGTTGAACAGATCAGACGAGACGACAGCGATACGCCCGGACGTCAAAGCCTGGATCGTGCTCGGTAGACGCGGAACCTGCAAGGTCGCCGGAGATCAAGTTGATGCAGCCCGTCGATTCTTGAAAGAACTCGTTGAAAAAGAAAAGGTACTTGGCGAAGTCGCCGAAAAGTAAAGTACTGGTAAAGGTAAATAAAAAGTAGATTGGTTTATTGATGCTTGGATATCCATTACAATGCCCTTCGGCATATATTTATACTCTGCTAATAAAAAGAGTCCTAATTTAATACGTAAAGCTCAACTATAGAAGAAATAAACTAATTCCTTATATGAACTCTATTTCTTAAAAAAGAAATAAAACTTGTATAGGAGTTGGACTTAAACTACAATACGAAAAGTCATAAGCTCTGTATTGCCGATCCGCTGTCTGCTCCCGTCACGATGAAGTCATCTCCTTATCGGCACATCCCTGGCATCGGCAACAACCTTCTAGCCTTCCTACCTATCTCATCGGCAACAGCTCTTTAGCTTCATCGGCAATGTACGAGACCAACATGTCCTTCATCGGCAACCGCCCATCGGCAACTCAGAAGCAATGCTGAAGAACAACCACCCTCTTGCCGATTTAGTTTAGTCTCCCGATCCTTATTGACACGTGCTGAAAAACGGTGTCAACAGCATGTTTGCCCCTGTTTTTTATAACCGAAGGCACCGTTTGCCCCTGATTTTGGCTTCTGTCAGCAGGTCAAAAATTAAGGGCAAAAAAACAAAGTCTGGGAAAAAAATAGAAAAAGGACCACAGTACCCTTATCCTATTCCCCGGACAGGCAAGCACACATCACCCGTGCTCCCCTCACCCGTGCTCAACATGCCCGTCTCCTCCCAAATCAACACCGCCGTCTGGCTAGGGCATGGCAGGGAAACATAGCCGACGGCGGGCAGCTCCTACGCGGCCAGCGGGCGAATTTGAGGGAGGGCGAGGCCGGCTGGCGGAGTCTGGGCGGGCTGTGCGGCGACCGGAGGCTCGGCGGTCTTCGCGGGTAGTGCAAGGGCACGCGGCTTGCTGGTGCGGGCGGAGGAGCGGGTGCTGGCGCGGCGGTCTTAGTGGGCGGCGTGCGGGCACGCGGCTCGCTGGCGCGGCGCGGGTGCGTGCGGAGGCTCGGTGGACGGCTCACCGGCGGGCGTTGGGCGTGGCCGGGGCATCGCGCGTCCGACATGATGTTAGGATGCAATGACCTCCCCAGCGCCCCTCCCCGGTCCTCCACATCTCCCCAGCTCGCCCACGTTGCTGCCACTGCTCGCCAGGTCTCATGGACGGCGATGGCTGTTGCTCAGCAAAGGGAAGAGAAGAGGAAGAAGAAGCTGACACATGGGGCCTCCGCGTCAGTGAGACGGAGATGGATTGCTATGGATTGGGAGCCAAGGGCATTTGAGTCTTTTTACCCTGCCCTTAGCACCGTTAAGGCTCTTCCACAGCATAGGGGCAAGGAGGAGCTTCAGTTTCAAATAATAGGGATAAACAAGCAAAGTTTAAAAAACAGGGGCAAAGAAGCAATTGACCTCCAGAATAGGAGTAGCTTTGCAAATGGCCCATATATATATAGTGTTATGGTATAATGCACCTGGGTGCATTTACTATAGAGAATGCACCCATCCTGGTTGCAACTGGTTCTTAACCAGTTGCAACTGTCCCAACTTTAGTTGTAATTGGATCGTATCAGGTTGCAACTGGTTCTTGCCCAGTTGCAACTGACCCAACTCTAGTTGTAATTGGATCATGTCAGGTTTGCAATTGGTTCTTGCCCAGTCGCAAACTGACACAACTCTAGTTGTAATTGGATCATGTTAGGTTGCAACTACATCAGGTCTAGTTACACTGGATCAAATCTGTTGCAATTACTTCCGTCAAGTTGCAGTTAGTATGATGTATGGTTGTGATTGGTCTTGTCTTGAGGTTGAAATTGCTAGAGAATACACACATTTGATATATAAATTACACATTGTTCACTAGCTAGGCTTGCAGCTAGTTTGTAACTAGTTGTATGTAGTATAAAATTGGGTAAAAGTTATATTCTAAGTGGTTGCAACAAGCGCTAACAACGCTACCACCAAGTTGCAATTGTGTTATAATCATGATAGGAACTCATGGTACATTGATGTTGCAATTACATTCTTAAAGAAAAAGTTCATCAAATATAGCCTTGTTGGATCTCATTTTGTTAAGAATATTTTTTTTGACAACTTGGTGCAAACGGATGTGAAATAGGGGCTACGCTTTAGTAGATATCGTATTTTTTAATCCAAAACAAAAAAGATTCCTTGCATGCAGGACAGATGGGTGGGTAAGAGGCTGATGCGTACGTGTATCCGTGTTGCAACTAAACACAACATCGTGTTGCAGCCATAGCACACACAATGTTGCAATTGGCGCGTGACGGACGGATGGATGCATGCAGGCCTCTTACGTACGCCTGGACAGCGTGCGGATGGTGCGTACATACACGGGTCTGTGCATTTGCTATAGCAAATGCACCTTGTTGCACTATATATATATATATATATATATATAGCAAATATAGCAAACACTTCACCACACATTGCCTGTGATTTTGTTAGTTATGTCTTGGCCGGATTCTTAAAGGTTTGATATATATAATCACACACCCATTGTTGCCCACATTAGGGCTTAATTAGTTTACACTACAGTGACTCAGTATATCAATGTTCAATAATGCATAGTACCCGATCGACATATTCATGATAGACTTACCTCATTTGACGAACGAGAGAGGTGAATAGGATCCAATAAAATTCTTCTGAGAATTTGACGTATACCTCAAGTACAATTTAAACTAGGGACGGATCCAGATAAAAAAAGGAAAAACCTTCATGTTGCTCTAGGTCTTAACCTTAGAGCCCTCTGTACCGCGACTCTCAATTAGCCAATGACCTGATCGGATGAATGGCGCGAGACCGACGCTCTTGATGGCGAAACAAAAGGAGTCGTTGCCTAAATCATTTCCCTTGGAATTTTGGGGTATCATTCTCTGGCTTTTACAGTGCCCTGCTTGACTATTTATACAAGCCCGTAGGCTTTTACAAGACACTTTTGCCCCCCTACCTACCGTCTATTCTAAGAATAATATTGTAGTTATCTTCGGGATGTTTCTGGTCTGTGGGCTGCCTATGCCTTGCAGCCTACGCCGTATGGCCCACTTGGCGGTAGTTGTCGGGTGCTGTAGTTCGCTCCTGCGACACAACCTGCAAACAAGTCGGAAGTCATTATGAAAACTCTTGAGACAATGTCGAGCCCCCTTTCCCCTAAGTGAAAGGCACACCGCCCCATGCGGTGATGCTTGGCACTTTCGAGTCATCGCGAGTGAACCTATACGAGTCCTGTTTTTTCTGAACGGGTGGGTCGTGGCTTCCTAGATCCCCCAACGGCCGATACAATGTCGAATCCTCTTTCGACTAAGCGAAAGGCTTATCGCCCCCAAAGTGATCCATGTTGTTACCATGTTGCGTCTGGTAAGCCTATGTGAATCTTGTTCCGCCTAATCGAAAGTGTTATCACATTATGGGTTGGCTTTGTTTTCTGTCCAACTTCACCTCTTGGTCAAGTAGCGTGCAGACCTTCCGGGCCTTCCCTCAAGTTGATATTTCTTAGCATCACTTAAAAGCCAGGTTGTCATCCCCAGCATGATGCCAGAAATTCTCAGTTGGTATTTATGCAATGCCACCTTGGAATGAATATATGAAATAGAATATCCGCAAGCGCACAAATATAATGCTGCGACAGAACCGACCAATTTATTAGAGCACAAGCATATAATTCGCCATTAGGACGGCAAACTTTAAACTTTTCCGGCATAACCAAGATTGTAATAGTTTAGCGTTCACCATTCACAACGTACATAGTTCGCACATAGTTTAAAACATCGGAGTTCGATATAAAGTTATTACAAACCATGTTCAAATTCAGAATAAAGCGAAAGCGGTTTAGTTCAAATCCACACACACTTAGTTCAAATACAGTGCCAGGTTCTTGATCAACATCCAACAAAAGCATTAAGTAGAGAAGAGTGACCATGCCCAAGGTCTAGTCATCTCCCAAGGCGGGATAGAAGCAGTTCTGACAGTAGCCACAAAACATCTCACCATCTGCAAAAACATGGGAAATAAAACCCTGAGTACGAGAATGTACTCAGCTAGACTTACCCGTCATAAATTAAAAATAAAATTGACTCCAAGGAGTATGCAAGGCTGTATGAGTAGGATAGCTGACTCATTTAATTGCGAAAAAGCTTACATTAAGGAATAATTAATCGGAACCTTCTAGCAATGTATTTTAATCTGATTAACCTTATCATACTACATTAGCACCTATACTAAACAAGTATGGTAATAATTATACAATAAGAAAGTAACCAATTCCGGTTGAGTATCTTTCAATCTCAACAGCTCAACCATCTCATCTCTTTGTTCAAGTTCTTACTACGATGCCGCTGCTCAAATCAAGTATTCACTGTCCAGGAACGATGGCGATTATAATCGATTACTAACCAGCTGGCGGGTATTCCTCACACAAACCACACTCACCCGCTAAGAAAAGCTACAGATCACTGACATTAAATTCGGGAAAAGCGCGGGATCAACAGGTACCATCGTATCCAGGAACCGCCCGGCTGCCTTATTCAGGGCGACCCTGACCTCGGACTTACTCTCCGCGTAACCTGTGGTACCCCATCTTCACCAATACGATGCGTACAGCAGGTCGACTCCCGGCCCAAACCAAAATTAGGCTTCGCGGTTGGAACGACTTATCCTTCCAGCTAAATGTGAGGCATAAATTCAATATGACTTGAGGACGTACAATGGACGAGGTCCTAGTTTGACACAGATGGAACAACCACACCGAACCTCCAGTTCAGTCTCAACACCAATCCCGCCCGGTCTCGATTTATTATCTCCACATGGTTATCCAAGATAACAATGTATTCAACCATTCTAAGTCACCACCTATAACTCGCGGATGACAGGAAATCACCCGACTTCTACCGATATAGTTAAGCAGGGCTAAGCAGATAATCGCACCTGAACCTAACAGGGTTGAAGTATAAGCAGTGGCAAGGAATATAAGTAATGCAGCAACGGTATAAAATAACGCCTATAACTTAATGCATCAAACAAGTAAAGGACTCAAGTTAGATATTTTGCAAACCACAGGGAGAACGCTCCGGGGCTTGCCTTTTAGGAAAGAGCTTGGCTGGTGGTCGGGATACTTCGGAAGATCAACTTTGGGATCCTCTTCTGCTGCTACTTCCCGCACCAAAGCTTCCTGCTGGCCTTCCTCTTCGAATGCTCTGGGAACTACCGTTTCGACCTCTGACGATCCTGTATGATGCATAGTGCGTATGAATACCATGCATACATAGAAATACAATGCTCATGCTGATGGTGAATGAATGCTCAGCTAAGATAAATGATATGGTTTTGAAACATGTAAGATAAGCATATGTCATCTGTATTCTCTTCTACCGACAAATCTTAAACAAGCCTCGCATTACAATTTACTCGCACACTATAAGGAATTATAAATAACCATTATTTCGCATACTACCCTTTACTGTACTAAAACCAATAACAGATCACACATATCACAAATAGCATAAAAAGCATTTTTATACACATGAAATAATAACTTTAAAGCATTATTTATTATTACAAGAAATCAGGGTATAACTACAACATGACTTTAGGCTATTCAGAAAATTCTGTAAGAATTATAAAAGCTTAATCATACCAAATAAAGACTACCATAAAAATTACAGGTCAAAACATTAAGTACTTTATCCTACACAAAAATGACAAGACAGCACAATTCACTGGGCATAAAATACTTTGTACATAAAAATATGTCAAACAACAGATCTTAGAATATCATTAGCTCTAGATTAGTATAAAAACACTCTCCAAAAAGTTTCATGCATAAATTCCTTATATTTTATTTATTATGAAGTATTTATCACCTAATGGAAATAGGCACCATAATTAGACAGAGCAAACTTTCCACATGACATAACCTCATAACATTTTTCATAGATAAAGCATGACATAAGAGGACTAACAAACTTGGTCTCATATTTTTCTGAGCAACAGAGAATTACTTATGCATTTTCTAAGATAAAAACAATTAATAGAGATAAATAAATCTATATAGAAAAGTATCACAAAATCCACATTTCATATTTTTCATGCATATATCTTCTCATAAGAAAAATACTGCAAGTTGAACCAACTCATTTGGATGAAAAATGAAGAAGTTATGGATTTTCAAAGTTTTAACAAAAATCTAGAATCAGATTTCTTAAAAGAAAAAGAAAAGCGCTTTTACACCGAAGACCCTGAGTTTACTGGAAAACAACCGAGCCCTAAAAAGAAACTCGTTGTGTCTGGCGACTTTACACTTAAGTCCGACAAAGAACGCAAATGATGACCGCGGTCCACGCGGCGGGGAATGGTCGTCGACGTCGGGATTCCTCGCCGACGGCGAGGTCTCCGGCCGAGCCACGGCTACCACAAGACTCAGCTCGTCAACGTGAACACATTGGTGCAAAAGATGGAAACTATGGGCGAGGTTTCGACCGGCGGCCATGCGCGGCGGCGGACGGCGGCGAGGGTCAGGGATGCGCCGGCCATCTCGGGTCACGGCGGAGCACACGGACTAGCCTACCAGCTCCAGCAGACCAAGGCAAAATGGATTAGCTAGCCAAAGAGACGAATCGCCGGTCGGAGCAACGACGGCGCTGCAAGCCGGTGAGCGGCGGCGCGACCTGCGGCGGTGGACGGCTAAAATCCGACGGATTCGGACCCCAATCGGTTCCATTAGCTACACCAATCTACGCTACTCGAGCAGGCGGTCACGATGCGGAAGCTAATTGATGGAGAGAGAGGTTGCTGGCCACGGCGGACCGCGCGGCGGTCGGGCGGCCATGACCGGTGAGAGGAGAACCGGTCGATTCGACCTCTACCTTGGGGCTCGAGGGCAGGAAAGGTGCGCAGGACGTGGCTCGCGTCGAGGCGGAGCTTCGGGCGAGTTCTGGGCAAAATGTGATGTGGTTCTGAGGTGCGGTGGCGTGCGAGCTCGCGGCGGCGGTAATGGCGGCTCCGCGTCCGCTCGAGCTCGGGAAGAGGAAAGGCGAGGTGAGGAGGGGCGTGAGCGCGTCTGGAGAAGGAGGGGCGAGCGAGAGGGGGGTGACGCAGTCGGTTGCCTTCAAGCAGCCGCTTGGGCTCGGACCGAGGAACTACGGCGTCAGAGCTCGTCGAGCGCGTGGCGCGCATGCGGAGTCGACCGAGGGCGCGTGGAGCGGCCGTGGGGTCGGGCGAGCACGGCGTGCGGGATCGGTGTGCGGCGCTCGGGTGCGGAGGCAGAACAGCGGGCAGCGGCGTCGCCCGGCGTACGATTGCCACGCGGCCGGCATCAGCGCGGACACCGTTGGCGCGAGGAAGAAGAAGAGAGGAAGAAGGAGGCCGACGGGTGGGTCCCACTGCGCCAAGATTCGTGCAGAACTTAATGAACCCCATATTTTCTAAAATAATCCGAATTTGAAGAAACTTGTAAAAGATAAAATGTTCCTTTTGATGAGTAGAACATTTCACTTTTAAACATCAAAACCTAATTCTGCCTAGAATTTGAATTTCAAAAATAGGGATTTAAAATTTAAAAGAAAATCATTTTTATAAACTGTTGTTGACATTTTTGACCCACTTCCAAGCCTTTTCATGAGATGACCCCAAAATAAGTTTTGCTCCAATTAATTTTCTCTACAAACTTCATTTAACACTCAACCCAAAACAATCAACCTATCACATAGCTCTAGTTCAAATCAAGGTAAACACATTTTCATTTTATCAATTCCTGTAAATAGATGACTATGCAAATGAGATGATCATGCTCATGATATGCAAGATAATGCATGCTTAACACCAGGGTGTTATAGCCCTTCCCTCCTTAAAGAAATCTCATCCCGAGATTTAAGTAGACTAACCATTCTTTATGAAAATCGGGATGTACTTCTTTTAAATAGTCCTCCGTTTCCCAAGTGGCATCGCTATCATCATGATTGCTCCAAGAAACCTTGTATTGCCTGACCACACAATTTCTGGTCACTCTGTCTTTGACATCCAGAAGTCTCATAGGTTTCTCTTCATAAGTTAAATCTGGACTCAACTTAATGTCTTTAACTTTAACGGCTTCTTCGGTTGGAACATGCAGACATTTCTTGAGTTGGGATACATGGAAAACAGGAAACACTGCACTCATCTCTTCAGGCAGTTTGAGCTTATAGGCCCACAATCCTTTTCTTTCTACTATCTGATATGGACCGACATAACGAGGTGCTAGTTTTCTTTTAACACCAAAATGTTGCACTTTCTTCATAGGAGAAACCTTCAGATACACATAATCACCAACATTAAAAGTTAGAGGTCTTCTTCTCTTGTCAGCATAGCTTTTCTGATGGGATTGTGTAGCTGCTATGTGTTGTTGAATTGTTTGAACCTGCTCTTCAGCTTCTTTAACAAAGTCAATACCATAATATCTTCTTTCTCCAGGTCCTACCCAATTCACAGGCGTTCTACACTTTCGGCCATACAGTGCCTCAAAAGGAGCCATCTGTATACTCTCTTGGTAACTATTGTTATAAGAGAATTCTGCCAAAGGTAACCATTTCTCCCATGAAGCCTTGGATGATAAAACACAAGCCCTCAAGAGATCTTCTAGAACTTGATTCACTCTTTCTGTCTGGCCTAAAGTTTGAGGATGATAAGCTGTACTATGATTCAGCTTTGTCCCCAAATCCTTCTGCAAGTGTTCCCAGAAATGAACAGTAAACTGAGATCCTCGATTAGATACAATTGTCTTGGGAATTCCATGCAAACGAATGATCTCCCTGAGATAAATATCAGCATATTGAGGCGGTCGATAATCTGTACGAACTGAAATAAAGTGCGCACTGTTGGTAAGTCGATCAACGATTACCCAAATAGAGTTGTGCCCTTTTTGAGTGGTGGGAAGTTTGGTAATGAAATCCATACTGATATCTTCCCATTTCCATTCAGGAATCGACAACGGTTGAAGCATTCCGGCTGGCTTCAAATGAACAGCGAGCCTTCAGATCATGAAACATCTTACTACCTCCAGGATGAATAGATAACTTTGATAAGTGAGCTTCATCCATGATTTGGTTTCTGAGTTCTCTATCTTTTGGTACGACCAGACGATCGTCAAACCATAAGATTCCCTTCTCATCCAATCTGAAATGCTTGAGCGGCTGTTTTAACATCTTCTCCTTGAGATGACCTATACCCTTGTTAGTTTTCTGACCTTCGATGATCTTGCTTTCAAGCGAGCAACTAATTTGGATGTTACGCATCACAACAGGATGCATGAGGCTAAAACCATCTGCTAACAAAGGTTGAATAGCATGGCAATGTGATTTTTGACTCAACGCATCTGCTACTACGTTTGCCTTGCCCGGATGATACAAGATCTCCATATTGAAGTCCTTAATAAACTCCATCCGTCGATGTTGTCTCATGTTCAACTCGAGTTAAGTAAAGATATACTTCAGACTCTTGTGATCAGTGTAGACTTTACAGAAGTTACCCAACAAGTAATGCCTCTAGATTTTTAGAGCATGCACAACAGCTGCTAGCTCCAAATCATGTGTTGGATAATTCACTTCATGCTTCTTTAACTGACGTGAGGCATAAGCTATGACTCTCCCTTCTTGCATAAGCACACATCCTAAGCCTGTTTTTGATGCATCGCAATATACATCAAAAGGTTTCCCTAAATCTGGTTGCGCAAGAACAGGAGCAGTGGTCAACAACTCCCGCAAGATACGAAAAGCTGTTTCACACTCCTCTGTCCAGACAAACTTCTTCTCTTTCTACAACAGATTTGTCATAGGTTTGGCAATCTTCGAGAAATCCAAAATAAAACGACGATAATATCCAGCTAGACCAAGAAAACTCCGAACTTCATGCACAGAAGTTGGCGCTTCCCAATTCATCACCTCTTGTACTTTGCTCGGATCTACTGAGATTCCCTCATTAGATAGAACATGGCCAAGGAATTGAACTTTCTTGAGCCAAAACTCACACTTGCTAAAGTTGGCATACAGCTTATGTTCCCTAAGCCTTTCTAAAACAATCCTCAGATGCTCGGCATGATCTTCTTCATTTTCTAAGTACACCAAGATGTCATCAATAAACACTACCACAAACTTGTCTAACTCAGGCATAAAGACCGAATTCATCAGATACATGAAGTATGCAGGAGCATTGTTAAGCCAAAGGACATAACAAGATACTCGTACAATCCATATCTGGTAGAAAAAGCGGTCTTAGGCACATCTTCTGGTCTAATCTTGATCTGATGGTAACCAGACCTAAGATCAATCTTGGAAAACACTCTCGCCTTGGACAACTGGTCAAAGAGAATGTCAATACGGGGTAACGGATACTTGTTCTTAACGGTCACAGCAATTGAGTCGACGATAATCCACGCACATCCGTAGAGATTTGTCCTTCTTCTTCACAAAGATAGCAGGACAACCCCATTCCGACACACTAGGGCGAATAAGACCCTTGTCCAATAATTCCTTCAACTGATTTTTGAGCTCTGCCAATTTATTTGGCGGCATCCGATATGGCCTCCTAGAAATTGGGGCGGTGCCAGGCAGTAACTCAATGCGAAACTCGACATCCCTATCTGGTGGAAAACCCGGAAGCTCTTCAGAAAAAAACATCCGGAAACTCACACACGACAGGAATTTCAGGAAGAGGGGTCACACGAGTAGAATAGGATACGCTCTCTAGCTTAAACTTTCGGGGTAATTGCAATTGAAAGGTACCCTCCCCAAGAGGATTTCTGATAGATAGCATCCTATTACCTGTATCAATCACAGCACCCTAGAATTTCATCCAACTCATCCCCACTATGACATCCACTCCTAAACCAGGTAGAACTATCAAGTTCAACCGAAACCTCCACTTATCTAGGTCTAGGGTTGCACCCTGAACTATCTGCTTAGTAGTTATATCAGCCCCAGCTGAACTAACCTTGAATTCAATACTCAATTCAAGTATCTTTTGATCATGCTTCTGTGCAAATGCTTGACTCATGAAAGAATGCGATGATCCAGAATCAAACAAAACAGCGACAGGGATTTGATTCACAGAAAACATACCCGCAGTCACTGGTTCACCAGCAAGAATCTCCTCAATCGAGGTGTGGTGCACACGAGCTTGGTACGGGGCCTGCTGCTTCTTGGGAAAAGGGCAATAACGAGCAAAGTGCCCTGTCTGGTTGCAGTTGAAGCAAGGTCCATGGATAGGTGTCTTGTTAGCACCAGTCAAGCTGCTCTGTCCTGGTTTCCCCTGTGGAGCAGGAACTTTGAACGCTCTGTGATGCTTCTGCTAATTCTGAGCTGGATAAATATTATTCCTTTTCTGCTGCGGGGGCCTGAATCTCGCCCCAGACATCGGTGGATGAAACGGCGTACGGAAAGCAGTTGGGGCTCTTGACTGAGAAGAACCACCTCCATCATGAGCTCTCTTGCGATTCTTGGCGGCAGCATGAACGTTGTTACTGTTTTCTTGCATAATACAATCATTCAAGAAATCATTAAAAGTAACACGGGCAGAAGTGCTCATGGTCTTCATCAACTTGGAACTCAAGCCTCTCTTGAAACTAGCTATCTTGTTCTCATCAGTGTTGACAAACTCAGGAGCATAGCGACTCAAAGTATTGAAGGCGTGCAGATACTCCTTCACATTACGAGTTCTCATGGTGAGCGACAGAAACTCAGTCTTTTTCATAGCCATCAAACTGGGAGGAATGAAATTTCCCCAAAAAGCACATGCAAAGCGGTCCCAAGTAATAGGAACACCCTGCGGAAAGGTGGTGCGATGTTGCTTCCACCACATCCCTGCTTGTCCCTCAAGCTGATGGGCTACATACTCCGCTTTCAGCTCTTCTGTTAACCTTAGAAGACAAAATTTATCTTCCATGGTGTTGAGCCATTCGTCTGCTTCAAGTGGCTCAGGAGCATCTTTAAACACAGGAGGTTTAGTGTCCTGAAATTCCTTGAAGCTGCTATACTGATTTTGCTGAGGACCCTGACGAACATCGCGGGCCAAGCTCTCATGAAGAAGCTGCTCCACATTGCGCTAGCTGCCCAAGAATTGAGCAAACAGCTGCTCTGCATTGGTCAGAGGTGGGGGTGGCACACCACGTGCAGTGTTATCGTCACCCTCTTCAGATCCACCACTGCCATTAGCACCCGAACCACTACGGGTAACCGGCATCTGCATATTTCAGCAATAAGTATTTATTAGGTAAATGTTGTCATAATGAGAGGTGAATGTAAAAATCATGCCAAACTGAATTTATCGAGGGAAATAAATTCGCACAATAAATAGAGGCACAATAATTCTAATTTTCACATCACAACATCACTACTAATATTACTTCAAACCATCGCAAAGCGTCTTACAACATCCATATTTTGCCAGCATACATATACTGGACTTTTAAAGGTGTACGGATATCGCCACATCAACACCATGTTCCAACATTACATCAAAGTCTCGATAGCGTGCAAAAGGGTTACATGACCACCCAACAGGAACGCAAAAGAACAACTAGAGACTAGCGATCATCAACAAGGCTACTCTCCATTGTTGCTACTCTCACTAGAAGCGCTGTTAATAGCCCTCCTAGCTGCTGCTAAGGCTGCCTTCAGCTGACGGATCTCCTCCTGCTTCCTGTGCACCTCCTCGTGAAGACTAGCATTGTAAGCACGAATGTCCTCCATGTCCTCTAGCACCTGCTGCTGACGGATGCTAAGACGACGAAACTCGGACCAGGCTTCATCCCTAGCCTGAGCCATCTTCTGGCTCTCCATAACAACCTTGTCTCGATGTTGAGACACACGGGCTACCTCCTCTCGTGAGCGTTGAAGCTCACGTGTCAACTCACGCTTCTCCTTGCGTGCATCCACTCGAGCCTCCTTGAACTCCTCATTCAGACGAAGTGCCTTAGTCTCCATGTTGACATAGGCCCTCATCACTGCAAACATGGCACTCATGGCAGGCGTGCTACTACCCTGCGCCTCCTCCGGACCTGCCTCTAGTGGGTTTCCCTCAGCATGTGGCCACCTAGAAAGGCAGTGAGCAAAGGGGAACACTCCAGGAAAAGCCTGGGCAAGCTGGTGAGGTATCTCCTCCATCAGGTGCTCCACCACGTCAAAAGCTGCAAACGTGGCACCCGTCTTGGCAGTCCTGCCCACACCAAAATAGTGCCACCCAACCCAGTGGGGGTCACCGTCCAAAGGTGGGACAACTACCTCCACCCGAGCCTCTCCATAGTTCACCAAGTCATCCTTGTCCTAGTAGTAGTGAGGCTCCATGCCCACCGTGTACCCAGCGTTGGAGAGAATCCTCCAAAGAAGGCTAGGCATGGCGTGCTCCTCAAGAAAAGTGTCCACCTCCCTTGGTGCCGACTCACGGACAGCCAAAGGACCACGGGGTACTCCTCCTCCAGTGGACTTGCGAGCAGTTTGCTTAGTTCTCGGCATCTGTCCAAAAGTTGTATATCCCATAAGTTATAATTTTAAAGAAAGGAGATAACTTATTTATAAGGGAAGGAACCATGAATGTATGAATGAGCAAGTTTAACCATGATGCATGCACGTTACATACGTCCTCATGAACTAATAATCTAAAACTCTATGCGGTGGCATACATCGTTCTCTCATTATACGTAACTACTTCGTTCTACCGTTCGCGGTTAGTGTACCTGCAGAAAATTCATTTCAGCCCATATCCCATATGAATGTAATTCGACATAAAAATTCACGCACCTTCCGAACAAGGTGAAAACACCGATTAATTACTACCCAACAAGTCGTGCAGAAGACGACACCGCCAGAAGACGGTCCCAACATGGGATACCTTCATATAAACATGTGTGCAACATGTGAATAATCCGGCATCAATAAGCACTCCCCTAGACTGGCATTTGCATCCAATCATGCTCTCACAACTCACACTTACCAGGGCGTAGAGGCAATTTGATCCATACATTACTATTCAAGTGAATGGCACCCATACGACTCCGTCATTGTATAGGCAACGACAAAACAGAAAATATGATGCAATTTCCCCCAAGTTAGTACTTAATTAAGCCACCTGAATCCTATTGGGCATAAAGGATATGACCACTGGCACACTCTAGTTTTCAAAACCATAGATTTGAATGCCTATATACACCTATACTTTTTTGTAAATACCTTTCGCAAACCAGAAACTCTTTTATTTTAAATACTTGTGAACAGTAACATGCTAAACCTGCTCCGATGCCAGCTGTGATAGAACAGACCAATTTATTAGAGCACAAGCACATAATTCGCCATTAGGACGGCAAACTACATGATTGAGACCTAATAAACCCGGTAGTCATACCAAAATCTCTAAGGATTTTAAACTTTTCTGGCACGACCAAGATCGTAATAGTTTAGCATTCACCATTCACAACGTACATAGTTCGCATATAGTTTAAAACATCGGAGTTTAAAATAAAGTTATTACAAACCATGTTCAAATTCGGAATAAAGCGGAAGCGGTTTATTTCAAATCCACACACACACTTAGTTCAAATACAGTGCCAGGTTCTTGATCAACATCCAACAAAGGCATTAAGTAGAGAAGAGTGACCATGCCCAAGGTCTAGTCATCTCCCAAGGTGGGATAGAAGCAGTTCTGACAGTAGCCATAAAACATCTCACCATCTGCAAAAACATGGGAAATAAAACCCTAAGTACGAGAATGTACTCAGCTAGACTTACCCGTCATAAACTAAAAATAAAATTGACTCCAAGGAGTATGCAAGGCTGTATGAGTAGGATAGCTGACTCATTTAATTGCGGAAAAGATTGCATTAAGAAACAATTAATTAGAACCTTCTAGCAATGTATTTTAATCTGATTAACCTTATCATGCTACATTAGCACCTATACTAAACAAGCATGTTAATAATTATACAACAAGAAAGTAACCAATTCTGGTTGAGTATCTTTCAATCTCAATAGCTCAACCATCTCATCTCTTTGTTCAAGTTCTTACTACGATGCCGCTGCTCAAGTCAAGTGTTCACTTCCAGGAACGATGGCGATTATAATCGATTACTAACTAGCTGGCGGGTATTCCTCACACAAACCACACTCACCCACTAAGGTGAGCTACAGATCACCGACATTCAATTCGGGAAAAGCGCGGGATCAACAGGTACCATCGTATCCAGGAACCGCCCGGCTGCCTTATTCAGGGCGACCCTGACCTCGGACTTACTCTCCATGTAACGTGTGGTCCCCCATCTTCACCAATACAATGCATACAGCAGGTCGACTCTCGGCCCAAACCAAAATTAGGCTTTGCGATCGGAACGACTTATCCTTCCAGCTAAATGTGAGGCATAAATTCAATATGACTTGAGGACATACAACGCATGGGGTCCTAGTTCGACACAGACAGAACAACCACACCGAACCTCCAGTTCAGTCTCAACACCAATCCCGCCCGGTCTCGATTTATTATCTCCACATGGTTATCCAAGATAACAATGTATTCAACCATTCCAAGTCACCACCTATAACTCGCGGATGACAGGAAATCACCCGACTTCTACTGATCTAGTTAAGCAGGGCTAAGCAGATAATCGCACCTGAACCTAACAGGGTTGAAGTATAAGCAGTGGCAAGGAATATAAGTAATGCAGCAACGGTATAAAACAATGCCTATAACTTAATGCTTCAAACAAGTAAAGGACTCAAGTTAGATATTTTGCAAACCACAGGAAGAATGCTCCGGGGCTTGCCTTTTAGGAAAGAGCTTGGTTGGTGGCCGGGACACTCCGGAAGATCAACTTCGGGATCCTCTTCTGCTGCTACTTCCCGCACCAAAGCTTCCTGCTGGCCTTCCTCTTCGGGTGCTCTGGGAACTACCGTTTCGAGCTCTGACGATCCTGTATGATGCATAGTGCGTATGAATGCCATGCATACAAAGATATACAATGCTCATGCTGATGGTGAATGAATGCTCAGCTAAGATAAATGATATGATTTTAAAAAATGTAAGATAAGCACATGTCATCTGCATTCTCTTCTACCGACAAATCTTAAACAAGCCTCGCATTACAATTTACTCACACACTATAAGGAATTATAAATAACCATTGTTTCGCATACTACCCTTTACTGTACTACATATCACAAATAGCATAAAAAGCATTTTTACACACATAAAATAATAACTTTAAAGCATTATTTATTATTACAAGAAATCAGGGTATAACTACAACACGACTTTAGACTATTCAGAAAATTCTATAAGAATTACAAAAGCTTAATCATACCAAATAAAGACTACCATAAAAATTTCAGGTCAAAACAGTAAGTATTTTATCCTACACAAAAATGACAAGGCAGCACAATTCATTGGGCATAAAATACTTTGTACATAAAAATATGTCAAACAATAGATCACAGAATATCATTTGCTCTATATTAGCATGAAAACACTCTCCAAAAAGTTTCATGCACAAATTCCTTATATTTTATTTATTATGAAATATTTATCACCTAATGAAAATAGGCACCATAATTAGACAGAGCAAACTTTCCACATGACATAACCTCATAACATTTTTCACAGATAGAGCATGACATAAGAAGACTAACAAATTTGGTCTCATATTTTTCTGAGCAACAGAGAATTACTTATGCATTTTCTAAGATAAAAGCAATTAATAGAGATAAATAAATCTATACAGAAAAGTATCACAAAATCCACATTTCATATTTTTCAATGCATAGATCTTCTCATAAGAAAAATACTGCAAGTTGAACCAACTCATTTGGATGAAAAATGAAGAAGTTATGGATTTTCAAAGTTTTAACAAAAATCTGGAATCAGATTTCTTAAAAGAAAAAGAAAAACACTTTTGCACCGAAGACCCTAAGTTTACCGGAAAACAACCGAGCCCTAAAAAGAAACTCGCTGTGTCTAGCGACTCTACACTTAAGTCCGACAAAGAACGCAAATGATGACCGCGGTCCACGCGGCGGGGAATGGTCGCCGGCGTCAGGATTCCTCGCCGACGGCGAGGTCTCCAGCCGAGCCACGGCTACCACAAGACTCAGCTCGTCAACGTGAACACATTGGTGCAAAAGATGGAAACTATGGGCGAGGTTTCGACCGGCGGCCATGCGCGGCGGCGGACGGCGGCGAGGGTCGAGGATGCGCTGGCCATCTCGGGTCACGGCGGAGCACACGGACTAGCCTACCAGCTCCAGCAGACCAAGGCGAAATGGATTAGCTAGCCAAAGAGACGAATGGCCGGTCGGAGAAACAACAGCGCTGCACGCCGACGAGTGGCGGCGCGACCCGCGGCGGTGGACGGCTAAAATCCGACGGATTCGGACCCTAATCGGTTCCATTAGCTACACCAACCTACGCTACTCGAGCAGGCGGTCATGATGCAAAAGCTAATTGAGGGAGAGAGAGGTTGCTGGCCACGGCGGACTGCGCGGCGGTCGGGCGGCCATGATCGGCTAGAGGAGAACGGGTCAATTCGACCTCTACCTTGGGGCTCGAGGGCAGGAAAGGTGCGCAGGACGTGGCTCGCGTCGAGGCGGAGCTTCGGGCGAGTTCTGGGCAAAATGTGACGCGGTTCTGAGGTGCGGTGGCATGCGAGCTCGCGGCGGCGGTAATGGCGGCTCCGCGTCCGCTCGAGCTCGGGAAGAGGAAAGGCGAGGTGACGAGGGGCGTGAGCGCGTCTGGAGAAGGAGGGGCGAGCGAGAGGGCGGCGACGCAGTCTGGTTGCCTTCAAGCGACCGCTTGGGCTCGGATCGAGGAAGTGCGGCGTCGGAGCTCGTCGAGCGCGTGGCGTGCATGCGGAGTCGGCCGAGGGCGCGTGGAGCGGCCGTGGGGTCGGGCGAGCGCGGCGTGCGGGATCGTTGTGCGGCGCTCGGGTGCGGAGGCAGAACAGCGGGCAGCGGCATCGCCCGGCGTACGGCTGCCACGCGGCCGGCGTCGGCGCGAACACCGTCGGCGCGAGGAAGAAGAAGAGAGGAAGAAGGAGGCCGACAGGTGGGTCCCACTGCGCCAAGATTCGTGCAGAACTTGATGAACCCCATATTTTCCAAAATAATCCGAATTTGTAGAAACTTGTAAAAGATGAAATGTTCCTTTTGATGAGTAGAACATTTCACTTTTAAACATCAAAACCTAATTCTGCCTAGAATTTGAATTTCAAAAATGGGGATTTAAAATTTAAAAGAAAATCATTTTTTAAACTGTTTTTGACATTTTTGACCCACTTCCAAGCCTTTTCATGAGATGACCCCAAAATAAGTTTTGCTCCAAATAATTTTCTCTACAAACTTCATTTAACACTCAACCCCAAACAATCAACCTATCACATAGCTCTAGTTCAAATCAAGGTAAGCACATTTTCATTTTATCAATTCATGTAAATAGATACTATGCCAATGAGATGATCATGCTCATGATATGCAAGATAATGCATGCTTAACACCAGGGTGTTACAAATACCATTGTAGAATTTAACCAGGAATAATCTAGGTATCGTTATTTATATTTTCACCCATGGGAAGGGATTTGTCAAGGGTGTCAAGACCTGGTGTAGCTAGACCTCGGCTACGTACTTTGTAGCCTCGATCCATCTTCTCCGGCGAGGTCTACCCCTCCGTCGTAGGCTTAGGTTTAGACGAGAGACAGAGGTTTAGGGATAATACTTTGCTCAGTTCAATTCACCATTACAATATATGGCCTAAGGCCCAAACTGATTGGAGCCAATTGCTCCTAAAATTAAGGAATACAAATAGCAACTAATCCTAGCCACTGGTGGTTGGTTCGGTGTGGCCCTCCTGCGCGTGATCCGCGCGTGCCCCGGTGCGGCGTACATCCCTGGCATGGCGACACCTGGTGTAGGTTCGGCCCCACATGACATCTCTCCCACCTCGAGAACCAGCTCGTCCTCAAGCTAGAACGCCAGATAGCGCTCCCGGAAGGTGTCAAGGTCCTCCCATGTTGCGGACACTGTAGTCTCCTGCTTCTAGTGCACGAGCACCTGCTGGACGTCGCATGCGAGCCATGAGCGCGCGATGTGTTCTCTCTCGGGCTTGATTGCGCCATGGTGGATGGGCGGTAAGGCCGATGCAGCAGCTAGAACAAGCCCAACGAACTTCTTGAGTAGGCCCACGTGGAACACATCATGGAGCTTGGCACCAGGTGGAAGCTCGAGGCGGACGGCGACGGGGTTGATAAGCTTGATTACGCGGTATGGCCCGAAGAAGCGGGGCTTTAGCTTGCCCTTGGTCACATGGGGCAAGGACGCAAAGGCACGATGACAAAGACGGAGAAGCACTAGGTCGCCCAAGGCTTAGGACACGGGCCGGTGTGCCTTATCGTAGTACTTCTTCTGGACAGCCTGCACCTGCTCCAGGCGGTAGTGAACATCTGCCAAGAACTCTTTGCGAGCCGCCATGGTTCGAGCGACGACAGCCACACACGTCTGACCTGGCTCATATGACCGAATAGTAGGGGTTGCGGCCATAGACCACCCTGAAGGGCGTGTCCCACAGTGATGTCTGGTAAGCGGTATTGTAGACGTACTCTGCCCATGGAAGCCAGCGAACCTATTGTCGGGGGCGATCACAGGTGGAGCAGCGAAGATACATTATGATGACGCGGTTCGCCGCCTCGGTCTGCCTGTCCAACTAGGGGTGGAAGGCGGTCGTCATGTGCAACTTTGTGCCCATGAGCCACATGAGTTCCCTCCAGAACGCGAAGGTGAACACGGGTCCCCTGTCCGACACATGGACTGAGGAACATCGTGAAGCCGAACAATGTTCGTGAAGAACGCCTGCGCCACAGACTATGTAGTATAGGGGTGAGCCAACAGGATAAAGTGACAGTATTTGCTGAAGTGGTCCACCACCATGAGAATCACCGACTTCCCGGCCACACGAGGGAGGGCCTCCACAAAGTCTAGGCCTATGTCCGCCTAAAGCATCATAGGAACCAGCAGAGGTAGGAGCAAACCGGCCGAGTGGAGGTGCTCGGACTTGTACCACTAGCACGTATCATAGGCGCGAATGAAGTCCTAAACCACACGATGCATTTTGGGGAAGTGGAAGTTGTGGCGCAGTCGATGCAGCGTGCACTGCACACCCTCATGGCCATTCTCATGTATAGCAGCCAACACCTCCTAGAGCAGGGCGACGACGACAGGATGTAGAGCCTGGAGTCAAACGTGACCATGCCATTGTAGAGGCCCCAAGGAACCTCAAGAACCGGCCATGGTCGCGTCATGATGCCGACGAGGGCTGGGTCCGTGGCCTAAGCATGACAAAGATGGTTGATGTATTCAAAGCAGGGTGCCGAAACAGCTAGAATGGCCCCCTCCATGTCGCGGTGTGATAGGGCATCTGCTAGGGTGTTGGAGGTGCCCGGCTTGTACTCCACCCGAGGAGCTTGCCCACCCAGTGGTGCTGTGGGATGGTCGCCAGACGCTGATCGAGGAGGTACTTGAGGCTATAGTGGTCGGTGCGCACACAAACCGGCGTCCCTAGAGATACGGGCACCAATGGCAAATGGCGAGGACGAGGCCGATCAACTCCCGCCCGTAAGCAACAAAGGCTCAGTGGCAAGGCGCGACGGGCCGACTGAAGAAGGCCAGCAGGTGCTTGTCCTGGAGAAGCACCACACCAAACCCGTGTGTGGAGGCATTGCACTCGCGACGAACAGCTTATCGAGGTCTGGCAGAGCGAGCACCGGGGTGGAGGTGACGGTGTGCTTGAGCGCCTGGAACGCTGCCGTAGCCGCCTCAGTCCATCGGAACCCATCCTCAAACTCACTCTCGAGGCCATAGGGCTTGGCACTCTTCACAACCTTAGTGCCCTCATAGGTCTCACTCAACCTTGTCCAAACCTCATGTGCAGTTTTCAAGTCCTTGATGTCCTCAAATATCTTAGTGTCAATTCTATTATATATTGTGTTGAGAGCCATTCTATTGCATGTTCTATTTGCTCTATCTTCATCGGTGAGATTGTTGGGGTTGATAATAGCATAGTCATTCTCGATGACTTCCAACACTCTCTCATGAAGAGAACCAAGCTGCATACTCATCTTTCTCTTCCAATGATCAAAAGAACTAATGCCATCAAAGAAAGGTGGTTTGCTCCCCACATGATTGAACATAGTTTGAGCCATCTTTTCAACATCGAAGGATGTTAAGCCTTGCTAAAACGGTGACTACGGCTTTGATATCATGTGTAAGGTCCTAGATGGCTAGAGGGGGTGAATAGCCTATTAAAATTCTATAAATACACTAGACAAAACTCGTTAGTAAAACAAATGGCGATAACCATGGTTTTGCCTAGCCTAGAAGGTGAGCAAGCCTCCTATTGACAATTCTAGTAAATGTATGATCTCTAAGTTACTCAAAGGCTATGTCACTACTTTCTATTCTAGAGAGATAGCAAGAACAACTATTCTACACAAGCTACACAAGATATATATACTAGAAAGTAATACAAGATAGAGAGGTGATTCTTATACCGACAGTGAAGCGAAGATGTTGCCAATCACTAAGATAATATCCAATCAATCACAATGACAACAATCACAATATTAAGAACCAATCACCAAGAGACAAGTGAACACAATGATTTTTGTTCACCCAGAGTCCACTTGTGCACCGACAAGCTAGTCTCCGGTTGTGTCAGCCAACACCTAGATAGATCCTCGGTGTGACTCGCAAGGCACTCCCTCACAAGGGAACCGCAAGACACCACTCTCAAGCGAGATAACTTAATGACACGTGTATTTCACTAGAGTTGCTTTTGGCTCTCTGCCGAGGACAAGCACATGAACCTTTTATAATTAATCACCGAAGGTGGGCAAGAACAATCACCAACTCTTTCCAACATCTCCAATAAACCTTCAAGCCGACTAGGAGCGACGGCATATAAGGAATACACATGCAAGGATGCAGGCCAAAGCGTAGCAATCTTCGCTGTCACGTCGCACCGTGGCGCTGAGCGGATCTCATCATGGAGTCCAAACCTGACACGGGGCTGAGCCTAGCACACGTGATGCCAACGGAGTCCAACTCCTACAAGTACGCGGGCCAAGATTCTTCACCAGCCAAGAAGCAAATAAGGAAGCCGTACGTACATCCACGCCGGCTAGGAATCAGAGATTCGTACTCACATGTGCGTGTGCACGTATGCACCCATCATGCATACGTATACGGTACGGGACTATGTATCAAGCAAGATCTGTTGAGCTGTCACGTGGAGCGACCATACAAAGCTAAGTCGACTTTATAATTTTCAATTTATAAAATCCTATGATAGTGTATGTATGTATATATGGAAATCTACATATACGTAAGATTGTTTCAGGAATTTGACTCGTTGTTGTCCCACGTCGTCACACATTGGCGACATAGATCTCGTCGGCTGCACGCGTGGTCAGCAAGAGGCGAGCTGACGAGGTACCCGGTGCCGTACGTGCAACAAAGTGAACAAGGAGTCCGTAAAGCCACGGCGTCGACAAGAGTACACCGGGAGATCGGACCCGTCCGGTAAGCTGTCTGGCCACGTCAAGCAACTTCCGGATCTTGCAGCAAGCCGCAAGCGCCACGTCGAGCTGACAACAGATTGACTGTTATCATCTACTGGGCCACCACGACCATAACACGTCTCCAAAGACAAGCTAAGTTTATTTAATTAATAAAATTCTTTGTTCTCTTCTCCCTGTTACAGCTCTGCATCCGTGCACCAATCTATCATACATGCGTCCTGCATAAGTTACGATTAAACTTTGTTTTTTATCCGCCAAAAACGGCTTGACAAGGCACTGCTTTGATCCTCTTACGATATGTTACAGCCCCGCGCTATATGGCACTAGGAGATTCGGCGGGTAAGAAAAACTTATGCAAGGCGTCAACTGTCGATGAGATATCATCGGCGGTCCATCGAGGGGTAGACCTAAGATGGTAGATTGATCGGTAGGGGCGCACGTGATCGAAAACCGGATGGTTACAGAGACACAAGACACAAGATTTATACAGGTTCAGGCCGCCAGCGTGGCGTACAACCCTACATCCTGTGCTCTATAAATTGTATTGATTGAGTATGAGATCGTGGTGATATGGTAGATCGGATGACCTGATGACCTGGTGACCTGGTCTATTAAAGGACCTCTGCCCCTCCTTATATATGCCGAAGGGACAGAGTTACAAGTAGAATAGCCATGCGGTGCACGTCGTGTGCCGCACGTCTTCATCTTGGGCTGGTCCGTCTTTGATGGTGCGACCCAAGTATAGCCGTGAGGGTATATGGGGGTCATATCCCCACAGCAGTCCTATACCCAACTCGTAGATCCTCTAACTTGCTAGAAAAGATCCTATGAATAACTAGAGCTAGAACCATATAGCCTCCATAGCTGTACGTTATGTCCCGGATGATCACTTATAGTTTGAATCTTATTGAAAACCACCTTTTCATTAGTTGCATAGTCATTAATCAAGTTACAAGATCATGATTATAAAGCACTAGCATTAACTACCCATATGCAATATCCCCAGTTATCAAGGTAAACAGGTAATCAAAGCTAGGTAATTTTTAACAGGGTAGCAAAGAGACACATGCATATGATTTTAGTGTGTATAGTGAATAGGTAACAAGGATGGTCCCAACTATACTTGCCTTGATCAAAGCTCTCCTGATGAACCTGCTGATCCTGATTGTAGAAGTCTTCTTGCTGATCCTGGTTGTAGAAGTCTTCTTGTTCTCCAACAGACGACTCACTCTCTAAACTCGATCATCAATCAGCAACACACAAACATCAAGCAATCATACATAAGCAAACAAATAGATTTAATTAGAACAGTACATCATATCATTTACACAGTATGAGAAAAGTTTATAGAACTATTTTACATGTTGCTAAGATCACACAAACGTAAAGATCATCAAAATCAGAGCTATAACGAGAAAGTTATGATTTTTACAAGTTTTCCTATTGTAAAATAATAGATTAAAATAAATCTCAATTTTCAAAAGTTAGAAATAAACCTAACAATGGTACTAACAGGTAGATTATGAAATTACGAACCTAACACAACTTGAACGGATCAAATCGACGCTACAACGAATAAGTTATGCGCTTTTGAAAATAGTGGAAAATATGTAAATAGAAGAAAATGTATTTTGAATCTGCTTAAAAGAAAATACGCTTTCCAGAGAATGAAACGTATTCTGCGGAAACCGCAAAGGACTCTTAATTAAATAGACAGAAACCCAAGGGGTTTTCTGTAAAATAGCCACCCAAAGGGGTATCGGCCAATGATGGCCGTCGTATCAGAGATTGACGGCTCAGATTAGAAAGGAGGGGATGTGAGAGCGGCGGCCGGTCGGAGAAGAAGGCCAACGCGGCGGACGGCCATGGCCGGCGGCGAAGGACCTCACCGGCGTAGATGAAACTGACCCTACGGACCTCGGATTGCCTCAGGACTTGAACCAAACGGACACGAAGCTCGTTGCTATTCACTTGACGTGAAGATGGAAACCGGAGCGGACGACGGCGAGCTGGCGACGGGAGACGGTGGCGGCGAGCTTCCTGCGAAGTTTGGTGACCCGGTGTTAGCTAACTCGAGCAAGAAAAAAGAGAGAGATAGGGTCCGACGGCTTCGCGAACTTGAGGAGGACCTCGGTGACTTGCTTATGGGGTTGTTGACGCGGCGGAATAGCGAAATCAAAGTTGGAGGTGGCGGCTAGGGTTTGCGGCAGCAAGGGAGCTCGGGTTGAAGCGGCGCTGGTGCGAGGGCTCAGGCGAGGGTCAAGGTGGCGCACGGGTGCTGCTATTTATGGGGTAGATAGGCTTGGGGCGCATGCGAGGACGAGGTGGGGCAGACGCGGACTCGCGCAGCGGTCTCCTGCTCGGACATGCTTGGAGGCGGCCTGCTGCCGCGGCTTGCTGGGCCTTGGCCTTTCAGGCCGGGAGGCGGGGCGAGCGGGCCACGGCGCTGGAAAGGCCTTCTGGCCAGATGAGGAGAGAAGAGGGAAGCGGGCCGGCCGGGCCTTCTCGGGCCAGAAAGAAGAGAAGGGTGAGGGAGGGAAAAGAATTGCTTTTCTTTCGTTTAAACCATTTTTTCAAATAGATTTTGAAGTGGATTTTGAAATCCAAAACAAACTCAACAAAATCCAAACATCACAATAAAAATTATGCAGCAACATGAATGCACAAACATGCTTCTTGGCCTATGATGGATTTTATTTTCATAAAAAATATTATTTTGCCTAAATTCAATGCTCACAAAAATGCATAAATATATCAATTTGGATATTTTAAAATCATACAAATTTTAGGGTGTTACAAATCTACCCCCCTTAAAAGAATCCCGTCCTCGAGATTGAGATGCTTACTCAAAGAACTTCGGATATGCCTTTCTCAAATCCTCTTCTCTTTCCCAAGTTGCCTCAGCTTCTGAATACCGATTCCACTGAACCTTGCACATCTTAATAATTCTACTCCTTGTGACACATTCCGCTGTTTCCAAAACCTTAACCGGATATGCTTCATAAGTAAGATCATCCTTCAGTATAAGCTCTTTTATAGGTATCTGCTGTACTTTTGGCACACACAAACATTTTTTAAGTTATGACACATGGAACACATCATGCACACCGGCCAACTGCTCAGGCAACTCTAGCTGGTAAGCCACTTCCCCACATCTCGCAATAACCTTGAATGGACCAACATACCTTGGTGCTAATTTTCCCTTCATGTTGAACCTCCGCACACCTCTCATAGGCGACACTTTCAAGTACACATAATCATCTACTGGAAAGCGAGTTCCCTCCTTCAAGTATCCGCATAACTCTTCTAACGAGATTGTGCCACCCTCAGATTTTCTCTGATCATTCTGACCTGTTCTTCCACCTCTCTAAGTGACTCTGGACCAAACTATTGTGTCTCCCCAGTTTGATTCCAGAACAATGGAGTCCTACACTTTCGCCCATATAGAACTTCAAACGGTGCCATCTTGAGACTCTGTTGGTAACTGTTGTTGTACGAGAACTCAGCATAAGGCAAACTCTTATCCCAACTAGTCCCTTTCTGCAATGCACAAGCTCTCAACATATCCTCTAAAACCTGATTTATTCTCTTAGTCTGACCATCGGTCTTAGGATAATAGGCAGTACTAAAATTTAACTGAGTTCCCAGTGAAGTATGTATTTGCTTCCAAAATTGAGAGGTGAACTATGAACCTCTATCAGACACAATCTTCTTCGGCATGCCATGCAAACACTAATCCTTTCCATATACAATTCTGCTAAGTTTGGTCCATCGTAAGTGGTCTTGACAGGTAGAAAATGTGCCACCTTAGTCAAATGATCAACGATCACCCATATAGAATCACAGCCACTCTTAGTACGTGGTAATCCCATTATAAAATCCATACCAACCTCATCCCACTTCCATTCAGGTACCTTCATTGGTTATAACAGTCCTACTGGCCTTTGATGTTCTGCTTTCACACGTTGACATGTATCATATATAGCAACATACGCAGCCACATCTCTCTTTAACCCATACCACCAGTATCTTTCCTTGATGTCTAGGTACATCTTTGGGGTAGGAATATGCCCTAGAGCTAATCATGAGATGATGATATTCCGATTGTATCCATGATTAATAAAATGTTCATTGAATATCCATTATAGACAACTTGTATTGATTGGCAATTATGTGAATTATTTGTGGAACTCAATTACTTGAATGGTTATTCTAAAGTTGTCCCTGGTCAGTGTTCTTGTGAGAACACACTTGAATATTAGACCAGCACATGTATTAGTTGATGGCTATGTTTCACAAGTCATGGACATGGAGATGTCAAACTAATAATGTGGGCACATGTGAGATATGTAGGCTGGACTGACCCGACAAGAGAAAGTCTCTATTCATGTCATATACGTTATGTCCTTAGACCTGAGATTGTGGTATGTACTCAAGATGTGAAACAGCCTACTTAGGGACTATCAAACGCTACTCCGTAACTGGGTAGTTATAAAGTTGGTCTTCGGGTGGTCGGGAAGCATGCTATGAGACATAGACAATTAAGATGGAATTTGCTCCTCTCTACTCGAGAGAGATATCACTGGATCACTCAAGTGATTGGATCAACAAATGCATGGCCGTGCTTGGGTTAAGTGTTAACCCACAAGTTGAACCATATATCGAGTGGTAAAGGGAATAACTTGTATATGGTCGTAGTGGTTCGTCTGATATGATCTTTGCGTGTACGTAGGAGTTGTAACGCCTTGCTAGAGGCCGCTGTCGACTATTGGGCGAGTAGGAGTACTCGGCCCATGTCAATGTGTGCGTGAACCCATAGGGTCGCACGCTTAAGGGGCTGGAAACCTAATTTGGGTTGGACCCGAATTAGACAAGGCTTAGGGTTACTAATGGGCCTCCAACTCGTGAGCTCATTGGGGACGCCTATATAAGCAAGGGGTAGGGCGCGTGGTGAGGGTTAGACGCCTTGGACAGCTGCCGTTGCCCTCCCTACCCTCGCACCTTTTTCTCCTCGCGGACCTAGCAGTCCGGAGGCGCATCGCTTCTTCCCTGTACGTATGGGATACCTCCGAGGTGCTGCATCTGGAGCACTGGGACGAACCGCGTGAGGGGATTGACGTGACGGACGACCACGCAACTGCACTGCCTGCTGCGACGTGTACGACTACATTGAGTCATCTTCTACTGCATCCGCGTGTCTAGTGGTAATCCATGACCTGTAACTAGTAGTAGATCATGGTTTATGAGGCAAAAAATTTTTGTTTTCTAGCTAGCGTAGCACCCTCATATCCCATCAGTGGTATCAGAGCCGTAGCTGCTTGTTATAGGTTCGGTTGATGGCATATAGATGATATGCAGAGATAGTAGATGCGATCTGCTAGTCTTGGTTGCACAGTTTGATTACATCAATTGTGAAACAGGGTGGTAGATGGAAACTCAATCTATTTTTATGCTCTTGATGCGTGGTCATGTAACGATCTACTCATACCGGTCAGTTTAATCCGCCATCTAAGTTAAGTGATATACGTAAGACCATACATGTTGGGCATAGGTCAATGAGATTGATCTAGTGAAAATAGAGGGACTCTGAATGGTTCGGATTTAGGTTGATGAGATCAATCTGATGAGATTTTCATAGCGATTTCATTGATGTGATCTATGTAATCCGGTTTGGTTTTTAGGGCGCTGCCCTGAAACCCGCGGGGGGCGTCGTTGCTATCTGTCGTAGCGCATAGAATTGTTATACGCCTAACTTGTTTTTTTAGGGTATGTTGTGAATTGGTATGGCCCATGTGTATGTGTGTAATTCTTTCATGGCCTGCGTGTCATGTAAGCAACACGGCTGGAGCCATATGTGTTGCCATTTGATGTATTGGCCTACACGCCTAACTTGTGATTACGCGACTATGTAATTAGTATAGCCTGTGATAAGATAGTTCTTGGAGGACTTATCATAAGAAGGATGGCACACATGGATCGTGGAGATGGAGATCACCATGATGGGCAAGATGATGGAGATGGAGATCACCATTCATTAAAGGGCCATACCATGTCACTGTGTGTGAATATGATTCTTATTATTTGTTCTACTTTCACATGCTATTATGTTTTGTCTACATGAGTGTGATAGTGAAGTAGAACGATCCCTCAGCAATGTTTAAGTTAAATGCTTCTCTAATCCTTGGACTGTCATAAGTCTTGTACAATCGGTGGTGGGTCTATGAAATTAGGGTGCCACTGGTTTTTCCTCGACTAGGCAGGTTTGTATCGGATACTTACTGCAAGAAGGTTTGGTTACTTAAACAAGGACATCCTAACGGTTAGGGATCTTGAAGCATGAAAAGGTTGAGTGCTTGGCATAGGGATGCTAGCCCAACAACAAGAGTCATATGAGATATGATTAGCAAGGTGTTGCTTATCGATCTACCATACCGACCAGTGGTGATGCTAAAGCTCACTGGTCAGGATGTTAGTTGTGGGTCTTGAATCACTAAGTATCAATTGGGGGATATTGATTTTAGTGGGAGTATATTCTATTTGATATAATTTACTCCTTCATGGATACATTGTCTTAGTATTTTGCATTACTTTTGTTGTAGATGGCCGTTCGCAATCAACCATTTTCTTTGCGTACAATTCTTGAGAAAGATAAGTTGAATGGAACAAATTACGCGGATTGGATCCGTAACCTGAGAATTGTTCTCAGGGCTGAGAAAAAGGAAGATATTCTAGACACCCTATTACCAGATGAGCCTGGTGAAAATGCACTTGCTGCTGAAAGAGCCGCTTACAAGAAAGCATGCGATGCTGATCTTGAAGTGAGTTGCCTTATGCTTGCTTGTATGGAACCTGATCTGCAGATGCATTTCGATAACAATCACTCAGTGAATGATATGATCATGGCGCTTGAGGAGATGTTCCACATGTAGGCTAGGACGGAAAGGTTCAATGTCTCTAAGGCGCTTGAGGAAACCAAGCTTGCAGAGGGCGCAGCAGTAGGACCACACGTAATCAAGATGGTTGGTTACACTCAAAGGTTGGAAAAGCTAGGCTTCCCAATCGGCCAAGAGTTGGCCACTGATTTTATTCTCTCGTCTCTTCCGCCCAGCTATGGAAACTTCATCTCGAACTACCATATGCATGGAGCGAAGAGAGGCTTGAGTGAACTGTGTGGTATGCTGAAAATAGCAGAAGCTGACATCAAGAAAGGTGCCAGCAGTAGCCAAGTGTTGGCGGTCCAGAACAGACCTTGGTTTAAGAGGTGGGGCAAGAAGAAGGGCAAGGCTAGAGATGAGATCTCTAAGCTAAACCCATCTACTGCTAAGGCTAGACCATCTGCAAATTCAGACTACTTTTATTGCAAGGGAAAGGTCACTGGAAAAGGAATTACAAGGAGTACTTGGCGTCCTTAGAGAAGGATGGCGGCGGTAAAGGTATTACTGCTACTTGTACCCTTGTCATTCATGTTATGGACATTTTTCTCGCTAATTCATATATCAATTCCTGGGTATTTGATACTGGATCGGTTGCTCATATTTGCAATACGATGCAGGGAATGATAAGAAGTAGAAGCGTGGAAAAGGGAGAGGTTGACTTCCATGTGGGCAACAATGCAAGAGTTGCTACGTTGACCGTCGGGACGATGGAACTTCACCTGCCATCAGGATTTATCATGGAATTGAATAACGGTTCCTAGCTTAAGTCGAAACATTATATCACCTTCATGTTTGATGAAGGATGGTTATTCTTTTGTGAGTAAAGACAATGGTTGTGTGATCTCCAAGAATGACATGTTTGTGGCTTTTGTATCCATTGTGAATGGATTATTTATTTTAAATCTTGATGATGCACCTGTCTGTAATGTTACTGCTAAACGGCCTCAGCATAATGAGTTAAGTCCTACCTATATGTGGCATTGTCGCTTGGGTCATATAAGTGATAATCGCATGAAGAGGCTCCATGATGATGGTCTTCTAACTTTGTTTGATTTTGAATCATACGAGACATGTGAGGCTTGCCTGCTAGGAAAGATGACCGAGGCGCCATTCAAAGGATTTCCTAAGAGGGCGTTTGACTTGTTGGAACTTGTACATACTGATGTATGTGGACCAATGAGCACGACAGCTAGAGGCGGATTTCAATACTTCATAAGCCTGAAACATATGAAAAGTTCAAAGAATTTCAGAATGAAGAAGAGAATCAGCGTGGCAAGAAGATCAAGGCCTTGTGATCTAATCATGGAGGCTAATATCTAAGTCACGAGTTTAGCACTCATCTTAAGAGTTGTGGAATTGTTCCACAGCTTACGCCACCCGGAACGCCTCAGAGAAATGGCGTGTTTGAGCGACGTAATCGGACCTTGTTGAACATGGTTCGGTCTATGATGAGCCACTACCTTTATCATTTTGGGGATACACTCTAGAAACAGCCACTTTCTCATTGAATAGGGTACCATCTAAGTCCGTAGTTAAGACACCATATGAGATGTGGACTGGTAAGAGTCCCAGTTTGTCTTTTCTAAAAATTTGGGGTTGTGAAGTTTATGTCAAACGACTTATATCAGATAAACTAACACCCAAATCGGACAAGTGCTTTTTTGTGGGATATCCAAAGGAAACTTTAGGGTATTATGTCTGTAACCAGACAGAGGGCAAAGTGTTTGTTACTCAAAACAGTGTTTTCTTAGAGAAAGAGTTTCTCAAAACAGAAAAGAATAGACAAAAGGTGTATCTTGAAGAAGTTCAAGATGAGCCAGTAGGGACTGACTCTACGAGTGATGATATTGTAGCAGAGCAAGCTGAGACACCCGTGGCAGTGGAGACACCGCCACAACCACGAAGATCAGCAAGACTTCGCGCATTGCGTGGGGATTTGTTATTGTTAGACGATGACGAACCCACTGATTATGCAGAAGCTATGATGGATCCAGATTCTGAGAAATGGCAAAATGCCATGAGATTCGAGATAGATTCCATGGGAGACAATCAAGTTTGGAACTTGGTTGACCCGCCTGATGGGGTTAGACCCATTGAGTGCAAATGGATCTTCAAGAAGAAGAAGGATATGGACGAAAATGTTCACGTCTATAAAGCTCAGCTTGTCGCAAAGGGTTTTCGGCAAGTTCAAGGGGTTGACTACGACGAGGCATTCTCGCCGGTAGTGATGCTTAAATCTATCCGGATCATTCTAGCAATTGCTGCATATTTCGATTATGAGATATGGTAGATGGATGTTAAAACAGCCTTTCTAAATCAGTATTTAGAAGAGGACGTGTATATGATACAGGCCGAAGGTTTTATTGATCCTAATAATGCTAGAAAGATATGCAAGCTTAAGAAATCTATTTATGGGTTAAAGCAAGCATCTCGGAGTTGGAATCTTCATTTTGATGAGGTCGTCAAAGGGTTTGGCTTCCGTCAGAATGAAGAAGAACCTTGTGTTTACAAGAAGGAAAGTAAGAGCGCTGTTGTGTTTCTGATCTTATATGTGGATGACATACTATTGATTGGGAATGATATTCCTATGTTGCAATCTGTAAATACTTCACTGAATAATAGTTTTTCTATGAAGGATTTAGGAGAAGCAACATACATCTTAGGCATTAAGATCTATAGAGATTGGTCGAGAAGGCCGATAGGATTAAGCCAGGGTACTTAGATTGACAAGATGATGAAGAGGTTCAACATGGAACAGTCCAAGAAAGGGTTCTAGCCTGTGTCACATGGTGTGCACTACAGTGATAAGAAGTGTCCTTCCACTGATGCTGAGTGCAAACGCATGAGTAAGGTTCCATATGCTTCGGCAGTTGGTTCCATCATGTACGCCATGATATGTACTCGTCCAGATGTAGCCTATGCTCTAAGTGTTGCGAGCAGGTATCAAGCCAATCCTGGTGAGAGTCACTGGACGTTGGTTAAAAATATTCTTAAGTACTTACGAAGGACTAAGGATGTGTTCCTAATCTATGGAGGTGTGGAGGAGCTCGTTGTAAATGGTTACACCGATGCTAGCTTCCAAACCGACGGGGATGATTCACTATCTCAATCAGGTTTTGTGTTCACAATAAATGGTGGTGCAGTTAGCTGGAAATGTTCCAAGCAGGAGATGGTGTCTAATTCTACCACAGAAACTGAGTACATTGTAGCTTCTGGCACTGCAAAGGAAGGTGTCTGGTTGAGGAGGTTCCTCATTGATCTTGGTGTGTTTTCGAACGCGTTGGGCCCATTGAATTTACATTGTGATAACAATGGGGCAATTGCACAGGCTAAGCAGCCTAGGGATCACCAGAAGAACAAACATGTACTCCAGAAGTTTCGTCTCATTCGAGAGTTTGTGAAACGAGAAGAGATCAAACTGTGCAAAATACATACGGATTTGAATATAGCAGATCCTTTGACAAAGGCTCTTTCACAGCCTAAGCATGAGGCGCACATGAGGTCTATGGGGATTAGACATCTAAGAGATTAACTCTAGTGCAAGTGGGAGACTGTTGGGAATATGCCCTAGAGCTAATCATGAGATGATGATATTCCGATTGTATCCATGATTAATAAAGTATTCATTGAATATCCATTATAGACAACTTGTATTGATTGGCAATTATGTGAATTGTTTGTGGAACTCAATTACTTGAATGGTTATTCTAAAGTTGTCCCTGGTCGGCGTTCTTATGAGAACACACTTGAATATTAGACCAGCACATGTATTAGTTGATGGCTATGTTTCACAAGTCATGGACATGGAGATGTCAAACTAATAATGTGGGCACATGTGAGACATGTAGGCTGGACTGACCCGACATGAGAAAGTCTCTATTCACTTCATATACGTTATGTCCGTAGACCTGAGATTGTGGTATGTACTCAAGATGTGAAACGGCCTACTTAGGGACTGTCAAACGCTACTCCGTAACTAGGTAGTTATAAAGTTGGTCTTCGGGTGGTCAGGAAGCATGCTATGAGACATAGACAATCAAGATGGAATTTTTCCCTCTCTACTCAAGAGAGATATCACTAGATCACTCAAGTGATTGGATCAACAAATGCATGGCCATGCTTGGGTTAAGTGTTAACCCACGAGTTGAACCATATATCGAGTGGCAAAGGGAATAACTTCTATATGGTCATAGTGGTTCGTCTGATATTATCTTTGCGTGCACGTAGGAGTTGTCACGCCTTGCTAGAGGCCACTGTCGACTATTGGGTGAGTAGGAGTACTCGGCCCATGTCAATGTGTGCGTAAACCCATAGGGTCGCACGCTTAAGGGGCTGGAAGCCTAATTCAGGTTGGACCCGAATTAGACAAGGCTTAGGGTTACTAATGGGCCTCCAACTCGTGTTCCTAGCTTAAGTCAAAACTGCACTGCCTGCTGCGACGCGTACGACTACATCGAGTTGTCTTCCGCTGCATTCGTGTGTCTAGTGGTAATCCCGTGACCTGTAACTAGCAGTAGATCCTGGTTTATGAGGCAGAAAAGTTTTGTTTTCTGGCTAGCGTAGCACCCTCATATCCCATCACTTTGTACATCCAGGATGAATGGAGTAAGTAGACTCATGCGCCTCCCTTAGAATTGCATTCCGAATAGCTTTTACTTCTGGCACACATATCCTCTTGCCAAACCACAACATACCGTCTTCGTCTATATGAAACCCAGCATAATTTCTGGCGCCTCCTAAGCAGTAGCCTCCTGCGTAGTCTCAGTCAACACATGATTCACTCTCCCATCGGTAGCATAAGTTCTCCCATTGCCACTCTGCCTCTTAGGAGTTTGTTGATTCGACCTCTTAGGGCAACTATTAGCATAATGCCCCACATCACCACACGCAAAGCACCTACTGGGAGTGCTAGGGGTGCCATTCTTCAAGGGTATGTTGTTAGGTGTAGTGAGACATGTATTTTGATTACCCTGCTGCTGTGGTGTGCGCGGACTCCAATTTTGTTGTTGGTTCTGTGAGCAGTTCTGATTATTTTGAGGATACTGAGGATGCGGTGGGTTAGAGAAATGATTCCACTAGCTAACTAGCCCTTGGAATCTCTGCTGATAACCTTGAGAGTTAGGAAGAAAATGATTGTTGCTTCCAGATCCCTGTCCTTCCATCCTCCTCTTCCTATCCTTGTCCCTGTGCATATTGTCAGGCACCATAATGCTATTCACCAATTCCTAGAAACTAGCATGCTTCTATCTAGCCAACTACAGCCTAAGTTCATAGTAAATCCCATTGAGGAAATGATGCCGCTTGTCAGCTTCTTCCTGCACCTCATTTGGAGCATAGCGAGCCAGCTCATTGAACTTGTTGTGATACTCGCTCACAGTAATGTTGCCCATCCTGAGAGATCTGAATTCCTCTTGCTTCTGCTCAACAAGACCTTCTGGAATATGGTGCGCCTTGAAATCCCTAACAAAATCTGCCCACATGATGGCAGGAGCTTGGCGGGATGAGCAGCTTGATAGGACTCCCACCATGTTTGCGCAGCACCTTGCAATTGTCCAGACGCATAGAGCACCTTTTCCCCATCATTGCACTGAGCAAGGTTCAATTGCTTCTCCACTGCCATACCTAGTCATTAGCTTCTAGTGGTTCTATAGAGTGAGAAAACATGGGAGGGTTACGATGCATGAACTCTCTACGCTTATCCCGTGGTGGTGGCGTGCGTGGTACTCCTCTAGCTTGCATGGTCTGTGCCAAACTGAGTCAAAGCCTGCATCATCTGAGCTAGTGAGGCCATGAATTCCTCATGGGTGACTGGTGGGGGGATTATTTTCAGCAATGTTCCTATTTCCCTTTCTTGACATCTGCACCAATTCATATAGAGGAATCCTTAGAACAACCAAAATCTCAATACTGTCAGCTCTAATCAGATTCTGTAAATTTCTAGGTGAGTTACAGTTTTAGCAGTCCAGTAAAACAATCATAACCAATTCAGACACACTTTATATGGTTGGAAAGCTTATGAAGTTATCTACAACTTTGTTTTATATTGTATTGCCAGATTCAGTTGTTAAATTGGTCAAAAATAGCACACAACAAAAACTGTTTCAAACATCGAGACTGTGCAGAAACACTGACTTTCAAAAGTTATACCTTGTAGCTCAAAAATGATCTAAAGGTGATTCTTATGGTGTTTGAAAGGTACTGAAGTCTAGTTTTTGCCATCAAAATTCTACTAGATTTGAAATAACCAATTTTGAGATATATCAGAAAAGGTGCAGGCTGTTCCAGAATTTCAGCATAGGAGAGATTCGAGATTGACCAAATCAAACTTTATTAAAGACCCCAAGACTCTAATATGTTTAACTAAGGAATATTGTGGACATGCCCATAAAGCTCCATCACTCATTACAAAGATTCAAATCACTCAAAATCACAAAAACAACTCAACTAGCATACCAAAGTTTACTCGTAATTAAAAGACTCAACTCCACTTGACTACGAAACTAACGACTATTACATAAAAGGTTTCCTAGACCGAAAGACGAATAGGAGGGGCACGCTTCTCGTAAATCTTCGATTCTCCAATGGAAGCTCTAAGGTCGTCATGCATCTTTTACAACTTCCTGTAGTCCTTCCCTTGCTGGTAGAGCATAGCTTCCAAGATCCTAACCCTTTCCATCATATCATAGCCAAAGTGCGCCGTAGCTTGGTGTGCTGGATCAAGACCCGGAGGAAACATCATTGCCCATCCATCTCCCATATTACGATCCTCATATGGAAGATAACGGTAGTGATCATGCTGCATTGGCTCACAGCAAATTCCACAAAGACTCACCCACGCTTGAAATGCTGCATCATCAATACTGCTCTCCATGGTATGGCAATGTCCCCAATGAAAATGATGTAGGGTTATGAGGGTGCTACGCTAGCCAGAAAATAAAACTTTTCTACCTCATAAACCAGGATCTACTGCTAGTTACAGGTTACGGGATTAACAATAGACGCGCAGGTGCAGTGGAACATGACACGATGTAGTCGTTCGCGTCGCAGCAGGCAGTGTAGTTGCATAGTCGTCCGCCACTCGCGTGGTTCGTCCCAGTGCTCCAGATGTAGCACCTCCAAGGAATCCCACACATGCAGGGAAGAAGCGATGCGCCTCCGGACTGCTAGGTCCGCGAGGAGCAGAAGGCGCAAGCATGCGGAGGGCGACGGCGGCTGTTCAAGGCGTGTAACCTCCTGGCCGCACCCCTTCTCCTTGCTTATATAGGCGTCCCCAGTGAGCTCACGAGTTGGAGGCCCATTAGTAACCCTAAGCCTTGTCTAATTCGGGTCCAACCCGAATTAGATTTCCAACCCCTTAAGCGTGCGACCCTATGGGTTCACGCACACATTGACATGGGCCGAGTACTCCTACTCACCCAATAGTTGACAGTAGCCTCTAGCAAGGCATGACAACTCCTATGTGCACACAAAGATCATATCAGACGAACCATTATGACCACATACAAGTTATTCCCTTTGCCACTTGATATATGGTTCAACTCATGGGTTAACAGTTAACCCAAGCACGGCCATGCATTTGTTGATCCAATCACTTGAGTGATCCAGTGATATCTCTCTCGCGTAGAGAGGGGCAAATTCCATCTTGATTTTCTATGTCTCATAGCATGCTTCCCGACCACCCGAAGACCACCTTTATAACTACCCAGTTATGCAGCAGCGTTTGATAGTCTCTAAGTAGGCCGTTTCACATCTTGAGTACATACCACAATCTCAGGTCTAAGGACATAATGTATATGACATGAATAGAGACTTTCTCATGCCGGGTCAGTCCAGCCTACCTGTCTCACATGTGCCCACATTATTAGTTTGACATCTCCATGTCCATGACTTGTGAAACATAGCCATCAACTAATACATGTGCTAGTCTAATATTCTAGTGTGTTCGCACAAGAACGCCGACCAGAGATAACTTTAGAATAACCATTCAAGTAATTGAGTTCCACAAACAATTCACATAATTGCCAATCTACACAAGTTGTTTATAATGGATATTCAATGAACACTTAATGCATGTCATAGATACAACTGGAATATCATCATCTCTATGATTACCTCTAGGGCATATTCCCAACAAATGAGCCCTTTCACGCTTGAAAACTCCTGGTCCCTCATTCTTAGAGAAGATGTTCATAGAGGTCTTCCAATAAGTTGTTGCAAGGGGATGAGTATACTCAACGCAGACATACTGTACTGCAAGCTTCCAATCAGCATAGTATTGAGTTAGCACCTCCACCAGACGACGATGTGCTGCGGAGTCATGGTTCCACAAGGTACGCTCCCTTGAAGTCCACTCCATTAGCGGGGATTCGTCATCACCTTCAGCGGCTTCCATCTCATCATCTTGAGCAATGTCCGCCTCATCATCACTGAGGATAATGATATCTTGCTCCTCTTCCATAGGCTCCAGTTCTTCCACTTCTTCTTCTTGGGCTTCCTCCATAGGTTCTTCTTCTTCAGATGCAGGTGTAGGTGATGGTAAAGGTGATTGTGCCTGTTGTGTAGGGATTGCGGCCAATTCATCTTTGTCATCCTCACTATTCCAATCTCGTACTTCCACTCATGGTGGAATGGAACCTCCAGTACTCTTGCAGGCAGTCTGATGAGTACGCATCTACAGAATTAGACCAAGTTAAGTTAGAATCAATGTTTTGTAATAGAACAAGATAGAAGTAGCATAAAAATTTAGAAAATATCAAGACCAAGATAGTAAGCAAGACTCTAGCGAAGCAAAGAGAGCTAAAGATGACCATTCTAACTAGGCTTGCGTCCTACAGTCAACCATGCTCTGATACCAATTTGTCATATCTCATTTTAAAGGACTAAAATAAGATATATAAAAGCCTTACATGTGCCATAGGATGTCACACACACAAGTTGATAAATTATAAATAGTACCAAATCAGAGTTTATTACATAGCGCACGAATAGCATGATATTGGATTTAGCAAAAATATGATATAACTAAGATAACTCTAGAAGATAGCTCCACCATAGGGACACGTCAACTAGTTGACATAAGCTAGTAGTTGTGTCGGTAACTCTCACTCTAATCTTGATCTGTTACCCATCCGAGATTTTTCAAGCAATGAGATAAAAGTGTAAGTACATACGTACTTAGCAAGCATGGGAGGGGTTCATGAAGCTCAATAAAGGTTGACACTGTTTAACTGCAAGTAACTTTTAGTGTTATGTCATTTTTTAGCAATTAGCATCAAGGTAGTAACAATTCCCATAACCATATGATCAGATAGACATGATTGAGAATATGATAAAAATAACATCAACATGTAGCACAATTTGAGTTGATGATCCATTCCATAAGAACCAATTGGACATCCTAATCGTGGACACGGACGATATATCGGTTTAACTCTGCGTAGAGGTGTACACTTTCACTACTGGTCATGATTTCCAAATGCATGGATTTGCAAGGCCCAAAACACCGTAAACCATATAAAGCCACTCATAGGTTCGTCTAACAAGCTAGGGCCGCAGGGTCATCGAATATAGAAAACCCCTCTCCTAGAATGGCGCATCCTAGTTATAACACATAATAAAGAGGCAGCCCTATACCCAACTCGCAGATCCTCTAACTTGCTAGAAAAGGTCCTATGAATAACGGGAGCCTGAGCCATATAGCCCCCATAGCTGTATGTTATGTCCTGGAAGATCACTTATAGTTTGGATCTTATTGAAAATTATCTTTTCATTAGTTGCATAGTCATTAATCAAGTTACAAGATCATGATTATAATGCACTAGCATTAACTACCCATATGCAACTTCCCTAGTTATCAAGGTAAACAGGTGATCAAAGCTAGGTAATTCCTAACAGGGTAGAAAAGAGACACATGCATATGATTTTAGTGTGTATAGTGAAAGGTAACAAGGATGGTCCCAACTATACTTGCCTTGATCAAAGCTCTCCTGATGGACCTGCTGATCCTGGTTGTAGAAGTCTTCTTGTTCTCCAACAAACGGCTCACTCTCTAAACTCGATCATCAATCAGCAACACACAAACATCGAGCAATCATACATGAGCAAACAAATAGATTTAATTAGAACAATACACCACATCATTAAAATAGTATGAGAAAAATTTATAGAACTATTCTACACGTCGCTACGATCACACAGACGTAAAGATCACCAAAATCGGAGCTATAACGAGAAAGTTATAAATTTTACAATTTTTTCTATTGTAAAATAATAGATTAAAATAAATCTTGATTTTTAAAAGTTGGAAATAAATCTAACAATGGTAATAACAGGTAGATTATAAAATTATGAACCTAACGCAACTTGAACGGATTAAATTGGAGCTAAAATGAAGAAGTTATGAGCTTCTGAAAATAGTGGCAAATTTATAAATAGAAGAAAATGTATTTTGAATATGCTTAAAAGAAAATACGCTTTCCATAGAATGAAACGTATTCTACGAAAACCGCAAAGGACTCTTAATTAAATAGACAAAAATCCGAGGGGTTTTCTATAAAACGGCCACCCGAAGGGGTATCGGCCAATGATGGCCGTCGGATCAGAGATTGACGGCTTAGATTAGAAAGGAGGGGGTGTGAGAGCAGCGGTCGGTCGGAGAAGAAGGCCAGCGCGGCGGACAGCCACGGCCGGCGGCGAAGGACCTCATCGGCGTAGATGAAACTGACCCTACAGACCTCAGATTGACTTAGGACTTGATCCAAACGGACGCGGGGCTCGTTGCGATCTCACCTGACGTGAAGATGGAAACCGGAGTGGACGACGGTGAGCTGGCGATGGGAGAAGGCAGCGGCGAGCTTCCTGCGAAGTTCGGCGACCTGGTGTTAGCTAACTCGAGCAAGAAAAAAGAGAGAGATAGGGTCCGGCGGCTTCGTGAACTTGAGGAGGACCTCGGCGACTTGCTTATGGGGTCGTTGACGCGGCGGAACGGCGGAATCGAAGTTGGAGGTGGCGGCTAGGGTTTGTGGCATCTTGGGAGCTCGGGTTGAAGCAACGCTTGTGTGAGGGTTTGGGCGAGGGTCGAGGCGGTGTGCGGGTGCTGCTATTTATGGGGCGGATAGGCTTGGGGCGCATGCGAGGATGAGGTAGGGTGGACGCGGACTCGAGCGGCGGTGTCCTGCTCAGACATGAGCGAGAGGAAGGAGACGACGCCGACATGCGGGTCCCGACCATCAGTCAGATAGAGAGAGGGAGGCGGCCTGCCGCCGTGGCTTGCTGGGCCTCGGCCTTTCGGCCCGGGAGGAGGTGCGAGTGGGCCACGGCGCTGGAAAGGCCTTCGGGCCAGATGAGGGGAGAAGAGGAAAGCGGGCTGGCTGGGCCTTCTCGGGCCAGAAAGAAGAGAAGGGTGAGGGAGGGAAAAGAATTGCTTTTATTTTGTTTAAACCATTTTTTCAAATAGATTTTGAAGTGGATTCTGAAATCCAAAACAAATTCGGCAAAATACAAACATCACAATAAAAATTATGCAGCAATATGAATGCACAAACATGCTTCTTGGCCTATGATGGATTTTATTTTCATAAAAAATATTATTTCACCTAAATTCAATGCTCATAAAAATGCATAAATATATTAATTTGGATATTTTAAAATCATGCAAATTTTAGGGTGTTACAATAAACCAGGATATACTGTCAGATATAGGTCACAGGATTACCACTAGACGCGCAGGTGCAGCAGAAGATTCAATATAATCGAACGCATCACAGCAGTGCCATACAGTTGCAGTGCCATACAGTTGCATGGTTGTCCATCAAGTACACCCTTCGCTCGCGGATCGTCCGAGCATGTTCCGACCAGTCCAACTAGTCGCTGACCAGTTGCCGACCACCGTGATCAGCGAGGTCTGTCCTTGTGCCGCAGATCTTAACGTCCTTAGAGAAGGATGGCAGCGGTAAAGGTACTACTGCTGCTTGTACTCTTGTTGTTCACGTTACAGACATTTTTCTCGCTAACTCTTATATCAATTCTTGGGTATTTGATACCGGATCGGTTGCGTTCCGCGTGGGAAACAATGCAAGAGTTGCTGCGTTGAACGTCGGAATGATGCAACTTCAATTGCTGTTGGGATTTACTATGGAATTGAATAATTGTTACTTTGTTCCTAGCTTAAGTCAAAACATTGTGTCACCTTCATGTTTGATGAAGGATGGCTATTCTTTTGCGAGTAAAGACAATGGTTGTGTGATCTCCAAGAATGACATGTTTGTGGCTTTTGCATCCATTGTGAATGGGTTATTTATTTTAAATCTTGATAATGCACCTGTCTATAATGTTAGTGCTAAAAGGCCTCAGCTTAATGAGTTAAGTCCTACCTATATGTGGCATTGTCGTTTGGGTCATATAAGTGAAAATCGCATGAAGAAGCTCCATGCTGATGGGATTTTATTCGTTTGATTTTGAATCTTACGAGACATGTGAGGCTTGCCTGCTTGGCAAGATGACCAAGGCACCTTTCACAGGTTTTCCTGAGAGAGCGTCTGACTTGTTGGAACTCATACATACTGATGTGTGCGGACCACTAATCATGACAGCTAGAGACGGATTCCAATACTTCATAACTTTTACTGATGACTTTAATAGATATGGGTATGTCTACTCAATGAAGCATAAGTCTGAAATATTTGAAAAGTTCAAAGAATTTCAGAATGAAGTAGAGAATCAACATGGCAAGAAGATTAAAGGCCTTGCGATCTGATCATGGAGGCGAATATTTGAGTCACGAGTTTAGCAATCATCTTAATAGTTGCGGAATTATTCCACATCTTACGCCACCTGGAACGCCGCAGAGAAACGACGTGTCTGAGCAACATAATCAGACTTTGTTGGACACTGTTCAGTCTATGATGAGCCAGTGCGACCTACCTTTATTATTTTGGCGATACGCTCTATAAACAGCAACTTTCACGTTAAACAGGGTACCATCTAAGTCCGTTGAGAAGCTTATGTCAAATGGTTGATATCTGATAAGCTAGCACTAAAGTCAGACAAGTGCTTCTTCGTGGGATATCCATAGGAAACTTTAGGGTATTACTTCTATAACTAATCAGAGGGCAAAGTGTTTGTTGCTTGGAACGGTGTTTTCCTAGAGAAAGAGTTTCTCAAAGGAGAAAAGAGTGGTCGGAAGGTATATCTTGAAGAGGTTCAAGATGAGTCATTAGTGAATGACTCGACGAGTGATGCTAATGTAGCAGAACAAGTTGATACAACTGTGGTTGGTACACCACCCCAACCACCTGTGGTCGGTACATCCCAACCACCTGTGGTCGGTACTCCGCCCCAACCATGAAGATCAGCAAGACTTTGTGAATCACGTGGTGATTTGTTGTTGTTAGACAATGATGAACCTGTGGATTATGTGGAAGCAATGATGGACCTAGATTTCGAGAAATGATAGATGCCATGAGATTCGAGATAGATTCCATAGGAGACAATCAAGTTTGGAACTTGGTTGACTCGCCTGATGGGGTTAGACCCATAGAATGCAAATGGATCTTTAAGAAGAAAAAGGATATAGACGGAAATGTTCACGTCTATAAAGCTTGGCTTGTCACAAAGGGTTTTTGACAAGTTCAAGGAATTGACTACGACGAGACTTTCTCGCCGGTAGCGATGCTTAAATCTATCCAGATCATTCAGCAATTGCTGTGTATTTCGATAATGAGATATGGCAGATGGATGTTAAATAGCCTTTCTAAATGGATATTTACAAGAGGAAATGTATATGATATAGCCCAAAGGTTTTGTTGATTCTAAAAATACTGGAAAAATATGCAAGCTTAAGAAACCCATTTATGGGTTAAAGCAAGCATCTCAGAGTTGGAATATTCATTTTGATGAGGTCCTCAAAGGGTTTGGCTTCCATCAGAATGAAGAAGAACCTTGTGTTTACAAGAAGGAAAGTGGGAGCGCTGTGGTTTTTCTGATCTTGTATGTAGATGACATACTGTTGATCGAGAATGACATTCCAATGTTGCAATCCGTAAAGACTTCACTGAATAATAGTATTTCTATGAAGGGTATTTCTATGAAGGATTTAGGAGAGGCAGCATACATCTTGGGCATTAAAATCTATAGAGATAGGTCGAGAAGGCTAATAGGATTAAGCCAAGACATGTACATTGACAAGGTGTTGAAGCGGTTCAACATGGAGCAGTCCAAGAAAGGGTTCTTTCCTGTGTCACATGGTATGCACTTCAGTGACAAGCAGTATCCTTCCACTGATGCTGAGCACAAGCGCATGAGTAAGGTTTCATACGCCTTGGCAGTTGGTTCCATCATGTATGCCATGATATGTACTCACCCAGATGTCACATATGCTCTAAGTGTTGCGAGAAGGTACCAAGCTAATCCTAGTGAGAGTCACTGGACGCTGGTTAAAAACGTTCTTAAGTACTTGAGAAGGACTAAGGATGTGTTCCTAATCTATGGAGGTGAGGAGGAGCTCATTGTAAATGTTACACCGATGCTAGGTTCCAAACCGACGTGGATGATTCACTATAGTTTTGAGTTCACAATAAATGGTGGTGCAGTAAGCTAGAAGAGTTCCAATGTAGATACGGTGACCAACTCTACAGCAGAGGGCGAGTACATTGCGGCTGGTGGAGATGCAAAGGAAGGTGTTTGGTTGAGGAGATTCTTCATTGAACTTGGTGTGTTTCTGAATGCGTTGGGCCCATTGAATTTACATTGTGATAACAATGGGGCAATTGCACAGGCTAAGCAGCCTAGGGATTACCAGAAGAACAAACATGTACTCCAGAAGTTTCATCTCATTCGACAATTTGTGAAACAAGAAGAGATCAAATTGTGCAAAATACATACAGATTTGAATATAGCAGATCCGTTGACAAAGGCTCTTCCACAGCCTAAGCATGAGGCGCACATGAGGTCTATGGGGATTAGACATCTTAGAGAATAACTATAGTGCAAGTGGGAGATTGTTGGGAATATGCCCTAGAGGTAATCATAGAGATGATGATATCTAATTGTATCCATGACATGCATTAAGTGTTCATTGAATATTCATTATAGACAGCTTGTATTGATTGACAATTATGTGAATTATTTATGGAACTCATTACTTGAATATTTATTCAAAAGTAGTCCCTAGTCAATGTTCTTGTGAGAACACACTTGAATATTAGATCAGCACATGTATTAGTTGATGACTATGTTTCACAAGTCATAGACACAGAGATGTCAAACTAATAATGTGAGCACATGTGAGACATGTAGGTTGGACTGACCGAACATGAGAAAGTCTCTATTCACATCATGTACATTATGTCCTTAGACCTGAGATTGTTGTATATACTCAAGATGTGAAACGGTGTACTTAGAGACTGTCAAGCGCTGCTCCGTAACTGTGTAGTTATAAAGGTGGTCTTCGGGTGGTCGGGAAGCATGCTATGAGACATAGACAGTCAAGATGGAATTTTCCCCTCTTCGCAAGAGAGAGATATCACTAAATCACTCAAGTGATTGGATCAACAAATGCATGGCCGTGCTTTGGTTAAGTGTTAACCCATGACTTGAACCATATATCATGTGGCAAAGGGAATAACTTGTACGTGGTCGTAGTGGTTCGTTGGATATGATATCTACATATACATAGCAATTATCACGCCTTGCTAGTGGCTGTTGTCAACTATTGGGTGAGTAGGAGTACTCGGCCCATGTCTATGTGTGCGTGGACCCATAGGTTCGCACGCTTAAGGGCTGGAAGCCAAATTCGGGTTGGACCCGAATTAGACAAGGCTTAGGGTTCTTGATGGGCCTCCAGGTCGGGGTCGCATAGGAACGCCTATATAAGCAAGGGGTAGGGGCGAGGCAAGTCTGATCCACTTAATCTATTCAGCCATCGTCTCCCACCTCATGCTCATGCCTTTGCACCTCACGGACCTAGCAGTCCGATTGTGCATTGCTTCTTTCTGCACTTGTGTGATACCTCAGAGGAGCTGCATCTACGGCACAATGACAAACCTCACTGATCACGGTGGTCGGCAACTGGTCAGCGACTAGGTGGACTGGTGAGGAACATGCTCGGACGATCTGCGAGCGAAGGGTGTACTTGACGGATGACCACGCAACTGCACGGCACTGCTGCGACGTGTTCAACTACATCGAGTCTTCCACTGCACCTACGTGTCTAGTGGTAATCCCGTGACCTATATCTAGCAGTAGATCCTGGTTTATGAGGCAAAAAAGTTTTTGTTTTCTGGCTAGCGTAGCACCCTCATCACCCTTCAGCGGTATCAGAGCTCTAGATGTGTGCATATGGCAATATGCACCGTTGTAGATGAGTCTCAGATCTTGGTTCGTCATCTTGCCACGTTAGTCTTCTAACAATCTACTTGTACAGGTCAGAACTCTGTCATCCGAGTTAAGTAATACACCTAAAACTAGTCATGGCGAGTTTGAGATCAATCATATTGATCGAATTGAACTCTAGGTCAAGTGCTGAGCACATGTGATGTGCGGCGGTTGTAGATTGGATCTACTACCGAGCACTGGGTTACAGAGAAATGTGTTGTTGGTAAAACAGCTATAAATTTTGAATCGTAATTTGGATTGAGACGAACTCTAAACGAAAATCATAGAGAACAAAATCTTACATCCATCCCAAATGAACAATGTTGATTTGGCCGAGCTGGATTTGCAAAAAACTGCTCCAAAGATAGAGTTCTAGGCCCTGCAACATTAGATGTATGTATTGGCTAACTTTGTTTTGCAGGATGTAATGACTGGTATAGCCCCTATGTGTATGTGATGCATGTGTGTAATAGATTCGTGGCTTGCACGTCATGAGGACAATATGGACAGGAGCCTTAAAGATATTGTCAACATTAATTTAATGGCCTGCGTGCCAATCTGTGATGATTCAATCTGCGACTATGTAATTGTAGTTCACTAGCTTGTGTTAGTGATAGCTAGTCTTGGCAGTTTCATTACTGGAGGATGGCATACGTGGATCATGGAGATGGAGATCGCCATGATAAATAGATTGATGAAAATGGAGATCTTCAAAGAGTGAATGGGCTATACCAAGTCATATCTGTTTAATGTTGTTCTTACTATGTTCTACTTTCACATGCTATGATGTTTTGTCTACATAAGTGCGGTAGTGAAGTAGAATAATCCCTCAGCAATGTTTAAGTTGCATGCTTCCCCAAACCTTGCACTATCACAAGTCTTGTATGATCGGGTGAGATTTAGTGATTCAAGACACACAACTAACATGCCGACCAGTGAGCTTTAGCATCACCGCTAGTCGGTATGGTAGATCGATAAGAAACACCTTGCTAATCATATCTCATATGACTCTTGTTGTTGGGCCAGCATCTCTATGCCGAGCACTCAACCTTCCCGTGCTTCAAAGTCCCAAACCGTTAGGATGACTTTGTTCAAGTAACCAAACCTTCTTGCTGTAAGTATCCGATACGAACCTGCTTAGTCAAGAAAAACCAATGGCACCCTAATTTCATAGACCCACAATCGATCCTACAAGACTTGTGATAGTGCAAGGTTTGGGGAAGCATACAACTTAAACATTGCTAAGGGATCATTCTACTTCACTACTGTCGGTGTCTTGACCCTAGGGGCCTAGCACCAATGAGTAACTACGTGCTACGTGCTCCGTAATCCGGATGGTGATGCAAGAAGAACACAAGGTGGTTCAAGCAAAGAAGGCCCAACGTCCAGCGAGGAAAGAGGTTGTATTATCTTGCACTGAAGTGCTTGTACAGGGGCGATACAAGTGAGTGTATACGAACTCGGGAGGCGATCAAGTCCTAAGTCTAGAAGTGCTATGCCTAAGCCCTACAGCTAGTGTATTCAAACTTCTCTAAGTGTTGCCTGTTGCTTGTTCCCTTGTTTTCTGTGGCCCCTGGCATCCCCTTTTATAGGCCAAGGTGAGGCTGAGACGTATAGGAATCCTAGGGTGGTCGTAGGTGATGACGTTGAGGGGGTGATGCCGATAACGTCAAGAATGTTGTAGAGGCGTGCACCGGGCGCGGCTTGCTCTGTAGCGACATGCTTGGAGTCGATGGCTGTTCTTCACACGTGTCATGATGATGCCTGTAGGTGGTTAGTGAAAGACCGTGCCCATGCTGGGATGTGCGAATCCCTATAGACGTCACGTCAGGAGTTGTTAGAGCGCTGACCGGAGGTGTCGAAGTCCGACTCGAGGGGTGGCCGAGAGGGGTCAAGGCCCGGATGGATAAGGCCAAGCCCTGGGAAATGTGGTACGGATATTGGTAAATGTGCCTCGAGGGGGCGCCTGACAGCATACAGTGCTCGGTATGGCGTCGTAGCATAGTACGAACCACCGATTCCCCGGGTATGGGCGGTAAAAGGAGGATTTGACTGCTGTACCCGGCCACTGTGACCGTGCTGTAGCCATGAGGTTAGGCAGGAGTTGGCGGATGCATTTATTGCCCTAGATTTGTATTGGAAGTAGGTGAGGCAAAGGGGGAGTGGCAATCGATAGGGGGTCATCCGCTCGCGCGGAGGTCTGTCACTTGACGAGGGGTCGGTCGCCCGTGATGCACTCCGTCACCCCGACGGGGGGTCGTCCGCTTGGGTGGGTGTCCATCATTCAAGGCTCCCCGTCGAGTGGGAGATGGTCTTGACTTGGATGCTGCTCGTGGGCCGGCCCAGCATGGCTCGATGTACGCTGGTGGACCTTTGTCGCTCATGCTGGTTGCAGGCTTTTTTGGGTTTAATTGTTGGGGGGCTACTCTCCTGGGTTGAGGTTTAGGGTACCCCTTACCCAGGTACCCGACAACTGCTGCATGAATGTAGACAAAACATTATAGCATGTGAAATAGAACATAGTAAGAACGACAAAAACACAGATATGACTTGGTATAGCCCATTGATCCTTTGAGATCTTCATCTCAATGTCAATCTGTTCATCATGGTGATCTCCATCTCCATGGTCCGTGAATGTCATCCATCTGTGGTGCATTCACCAAGATTAACTATCACTACCGTAAAATAAATTTACATAGTTGCGGATCATCACAGATTGGCACGCAGGCCATTACATCAAAGTGACAATATCTAAGTGGCTCCAGCCATATTGTCATTATCACGATGTGCAAGCCATAAATTAATTACATACATGCATCTCATACGGGAAGTAGGTGAGGCAAAGGGGGAGTGGCAATCGACGGGGGGCGTCCGCCCGCGTGGAGGTCCGTCACTCGACAGGGGGTCAGCCGCCCACGATGCCTCCATCACCCCGACGGGGGGTCGTCCGCTTGGGTGGGCGTCCGTCATTCGAGGCTCCCTGTCGTGTGGGAGATGGTCTTGACTTGGATGCTGCTCGTGGTCTGGCCCAGCATGGCTCGATGTACGCTGGTGGACCTTTGTCCCTCAGGCTGGTTGCAGGCTTTTTTGGGTTTAATTATTTGGGGGCTAACTCTCCTGGGTTGAGGTTTAGGGTACTGTGGGGGTATAGACCCCATATACCCTGGCGGCTAGACTTTGGGCTGCTCGGTCCAGACGGCCTAGCCCAGAAGACGAAGGCTAGTCCATCATCATCCTGATCAGTGGTCCGGATGATAAGACAGAGCCCGTGGTCTGCTACCACCCAAGTTGGTGGGTCACCCGGGCGTTGAAGGTTGCTTGGCATGCAAGGAGTCTTAGTCGGTTAAATCTGTTCGTATACTTCAAGAATACGGTGTATGTAACCGACCATAGGGAAACCCTAGATATGTAAACTTGTCCCCCGACTATATAAGGCAGACAAGGACCCCCTAGAAAGAACCTGAACTCATCTCATTATACTCCGGTACTCATCAATATAGCAGCAGAGACGCAGGACGTAGGGTATTACGCTTTCGAGCGGCCTGAACCTAGATAAACCCGGGTTGTTCTGGTTGTTTGTCTTGCGTCTCACATCTAGATCATAGATCTTAGCACACCCTCGCCACAATCTACTACCTCAAGGTATCTTGTGATAGACTGCCGAGGAGGTTTCATCGACAGTGGAACGCCAGGTAGGGGGTGTTGTCGATGAGATATCATCGGTGGCCCATCGAGGGGTAGACCTAAGATGGTAGATTGATTGGTACGGGTGCACGTGATCAGAAACCGGATGGTTACAGAGACACAAGACACAAGATTTCTACAGGTTCAGGCCGCCAGCGTGGCGTAAAACCCTACATCCTGTGCTCTGTAAATTGTATTGATTGGGTATGAGATCGTGGTGATCTGGTAGATCGTATGACTTGGTGACCTGGTCTACTAAAGGACCTCTGCCCCTCCTTATATATGCCGAAGGGACAGAGTTACAAGTAGAATAGCCTATTTGGTACTATTACTAAACCATGCGGTGCACGTCGTGTGCCGCACGTCTTCATCTTGGGCTGGTCCGTCTTTGATGGTGCGGCCCAAGTATAGCCGCGAGGGTATATGGGGGTCATATCCCCACAGCTAGTCCCCGAGCACCATGTATCTTGAGGGAGTCGCCGTCTTGACCTATGCCAAGCAGTGTAGATGCAGACCATGTAGTGCCAACCAGCGAAGATGCTGACCAGGTAGTGCTAACCAACATGGATGCTGACCACGTAGTGCTGACTAGCAAGGATGCTGACCACATAGAACTGACCAGCAAGGACGCTGACCACATAGAACTGACCAGCGAGGATGCTGACCAGCATTGATGCCGACCATGTGATACCGACCAGTGAAGATGCAGTCCAGTTAGCCTCATCCAGGCTTCTCCCGAGTAGTTCATAAGTCTGCTCCCGACCACAACTTCCGTCAAGGAAGGTGATATGTCAAAAGATGCATGGTGTTCAAAGAAAAAGAAAAATTCTTTTCACGTCCTGAGACGTGGGCTCACGTTAACACGTGATATGGAGATCACTGAAATGCTAACATGAACAATCCAAGAAAAGATAGGCCCAGTCACCGCGAGGTGACATGGGGCCCACGTAGTCCCCAAGCTTGATGGAAGATGGAACATGTTGTATCGAGCTTTTAATAAAAAACTCAACATAGCACTAACTAGTCCGTAGTCAGTGCCAAGTGACAAGTCGATGCAAAATCCTAGGTATGAACCTACGGCCTTCTGCTTAGGAAACAAAGCACAGGCTCAATTGGCTCGAGGGACACCAAGAACCACTGGTCCGTGGACACCTCTAGGTGGTAAGTCGAATGTGCTGTCCCCGGGTAAGTCCTAGACGGAGCACAGGCTGTGCGGTGCATGGCATCAAGCTGAGTGACGGAGGCGAGGCTGTGTGGTGCGTGACACCGAGCAAGGCAATGATGACGAGTCCTGGAGCAGCATGAGGTCGGAGACGAGGCTGTGCGGTGCATGACACCTAGCCGAGCGACGAGCAATTGGACAAACTGGGCAGTAAGCCCCGAGCAGCCCAACTGGTCAGCGGTGAAGTCCGTGTGCCAGGTGGTGTGGACGATGATCCTTGATCCAGTGCTCGAGCATATGGAGTGTGCTCGGCAATCGAACATTGTCCTAAAAATAAACACAAAGAGCGCTAGTACATGATGTACAAATAATTGATCTCCGAAGAGAAAATCAGCAGATTGATTTATTTTTAAGTAAGCATGTTAAGTGGGTGATAACATTAATGTTGTTTTAAATGTCTGATATGTAGTCGTAGAAAATGATGTTGACAATTAAGTTTTGCCCTGCCCTCGAAGCGAGCTAACTCCGCAGGTGACGTAGAGATGCACTAGTGAACAGCGTAGAGCCGTCAGGATCACTAGGTACCTAGTACCGTTAGAGAGCGACTGCCGAATCTCCTAGTGCCATGTAGCGCGGAGCTGTAACACATCATAAGAGGATCGAAGCAGTGCCTTGTCAAGCCATTCTCGGCGGGCAAGAGGGCACACGTATGACAGATTGGTACACGAATACAAATCTGTAACAGGAAAAGAGGATGATAAAAAACTTTATTAATTTCTCAAATAGCTTGTCTTTGAATACGTGTTGTCATCGTTGTGGCCGAGCAGATGGATGTAGCTCGTGCAACCTGCTGTTGGACTGACGTGGTGCTTCAACGTCTCAATCTGGTCGGACAAGTTTGACCTCATAGGAGCAACGAATCTGCATGGTCATCCAGCGCAGAACAACGATGATGAGGACATCAACACCAACCATACATCCACGCCGTCCACGCCAACGCCAGTACCTATTGCTGGTCCTCTTACTCGTGCTCGTGCTCATCAACT
>CM041635.1:19045870-19056850 GCA_023333625.1 Bothriochloa decipiens
AAAGCAAGAGTCCAAACCCAACACGATTTGGGAGTTGGATTCAGACTACAGAACAACCCCGACTTGTGTGGGTCACCACGGCTTCATACGGACTCTAATTGGGACGTTTTGATACTTGATGGAAAGCTTATCAAGTCTACTTTCATATGGATCCAGTCTCATGTTGATATCTTCTAAGAGTCAGAGGCAATGATGCAAATAACGCCGAGAGGTTTTTCTGTCTTCGTGTCACCTGATTGTTGCCCGATGGGCCATGTATCAAGTGGGGCCCAATAGGGGCGTGTCTTAGGGTTGTGGGACGACTCCTGCCAGGACAAGGTCACCCTCTACCCTCTCTTATACCTCCATAGCCGCTACAAACAAATTGGGTTTTGTTTACATCAAGTTTAGCCGTCGCTACTTGCTTGTAGGTGCGCGTGCTGATCCAGCCGCCCATCTCCTTGTCTTCGGAACCCTACTCATAATAAGATTCAGTTTGAAACCTTCAATTTGATCTTGCCAATTTAGTGCTTATTTCCTCGTTCTTGCTAGTTCTTCGATTGCTTGCAGGACGGGAGCCCTAGTGGCTGGTTATCGCGCTCCACAAGATCGTGACGGCCTTTGGAAGTGGTGTATCGGTCGCTAAGGCGCAGTCTTAAAGGCTGTAGTCGGGCCGTGAACGTCATCTCCATCCACCAATCAAGTTATCTCACGCCTCTCATCGAAAGATCGTCCCCAAACCCTAGCCGGTTCACATCAAACGACGAGCAGAACCCTGCCAAAATAATTAAGTATATATATGTAGATACCCGGATACGTGTGTATATATATGCATATACACGTATATATTGTAGGTAGATACGAGAACACATATGGAATATTGACTTAGCTTTTTTCCCACGTAGATAAGTCGTTGTCGCGTTCTGCCCGATCGGATCTCATCGAGTTGCTTGGCCATGTTGCGGCGCATCGTATATGAATACAATGTATGTATCATGTGACGTCACCCCTTGCGTGGAGCTGTAACGTGATACGTGTCCCTGATTGCCTTCCTTGGTCGTACGTCGTGGTGACGGGAGGGCTAGAACAGCATGTTTTTGTATGCCGTCGCTGAGCTTGATGATGACTCGTTGCTGAAGGATGTCGGCCGCGAGAAACCAACTCGTCGGGGTTGATCTTGAGCGACACCCGCCATAGGAAGCCAGTCGTCGTGGATGACGTTGCCGATGAAAGCTTCTCTGACCCGACGGATCTGGTGCTTGGGTGGTGGTCGATCCGCAGCCAGGTCGGATCTGGGCGGCCCAAGGGTCGGGGCTCGTACGTCCATGTCGACGGCGATGAATGGTGGTGAAGCCGTCCTCAGCAGATCGATCTGGGTCGATTCGCCAAGGAAGCTGCCAACGAGTTGCTGGAGCAGACTTGTCGACGAGGTGGTCGATGACGTTGGTACAGAAGCAGGCTGCACCGCCTCCATAGTTCCGGTGGTCGTCGCTACGCCGGTGGTTGATGAATGCACCAACTATGAAGATCAGACCTGCCTCGAACTCCATAGAAGCAAGGAAGAAAATCATCTGGTTCACTAGATGATAAGCACGCGCCCCCTACCTAGTGCGCCAACCGTCGATGAGATATCATCGGTGGTCCATCGAGGGGTAGACCTAAGATGGTAGATTGATCGGTACGGGCGCACGTGATCGGGAACCGGATGGTTATAGAGACACAAGGCACAAGATTTATACAGGTTCAGGCCGCCAGCGTGGCGTAAAACCCTACATCCTGTGCTCTGTAAATTGTATTGATTGGGTATGAGATCATGGTGATCTGGTAGATTTTATGACCTGGTGACCTGGTCTGCTAAAGGACCTCTGTCCCTCCTTATATATGCCGAAGGGACAGAGTTATAAGTAGAATAGCCTACTTGGTACTATTACTAAACCGTGCGGTGCACGTCGTGTGCCGCACGTCTTCATCTTGGGCTGGTCCGTCTTTGATGGTGCAGCCCAAGTACAGCCACGAGGGTATATGGTGGTCATATCCCCACAGCTAGTCCCCGAGCACCATGTATCTTGAGGGAGTAGCCGTCTTGACCTACGCCGAGCAGTGTAGATGCAGACCATGTAGTGCCGACCAGCGAAGATGCTGACCAACATGGATGCTGATCACATAGTGCTGACCAGCAAGGATGCTGACCACGTAGAACTGACCAACAAGGACGCTGACCACATAGAACTAACCAGCCAGGATGCTGACCACGTAGTGCTGACCAGCATTGATGCCGACCACGTGATACCGACCAGTGATGATGCAGTCCAGTCAGCCTCGTCCAGGCTTCTCCCGAGCAGTTCGTAAGTCTTCTCCCGACCACAACTTCCATCAAGGAAGGTGATATGTCGAAAGATGCATGGTGTTCAAAGAAAAAGTTACAAGTAGAATAGCCTATTTGGTACTATTACTAAACCGTGCGGGGCACGTCATGTGCCGCACATCTTCATCTTGGTCTAGTCCTTCTTTGATGGTGTGGCTCAAGTATAGCCGCGAGGGTATATGCGGGTCATATCCCCACAGCTGCGCGATCTAATCTTCAGACGATCCAGATGGTTTTGTTCCCGGCTTCCATGGACTTCGAGGTGGGCGTCTTTGTCACCATCGGTTCACTCACATGGACCACCAGCTTGGCGACGTCCCTCACGTTCATGGGAGTAGCGCAGCTGGTCCCAGCTCCAACTGTGACGCAGTCGGCCCCGGCACCGATCGCGCCAACCATGCCTCCACCAACCCAGGTCTCGGGGCCGCCCCCGGGATCGTTCCAGCCGCCCATGATGGGGGTGGAGTTGATGGCCAGTCGCTGCCAGAGGAGGCGCATCGACAACTCCAATCTGATCGACCGGCACGGGGCGGGTCTGGTGGAGCTCCTCAAGTACGTGGAGTCTGCTCCTGCACGGCTCCGTGAAGAGTACTTGGATTTCATCCCAGTCCGACCACGTCGGCGCAATCGCCGACCAGCCACGCCACGCGAATCCAAATCTGCCCATGGTTCGCGAGCCGCCACCTATCCGCCAGGAGGGCAACGCTCGGCACAAGCAAGGACATGCGGGCCAAGCTGGTGGCCCCTGCCGACCTGATCCAAATTTGGCTCCGGCCCAAGCATCACCTGAAGGGTTATGAGGTTGCTACGCTAGCCAGAAAACAAAAATTTTTGACCTCATAAACCAGGATCTACTGCTAGTTACAGGTTACGGGATTACCACTAGACGCACAGGTACAGCGGAAGATGACTCGATGTAGTTGTGTGGTCGTCTGTCACCTCAATCCCCTCACGCGGTTTATCCCAGCGCTCCAGATGCAGCACCTTCGAGGAATCCCACACGTGCAGGGAAGAAGCGATGCGCCTCCGGACTGCTAGGTCCGCGAGGAGCAGAAGGCGCGAGCGTGGGGAGGGCGACGGCGGCTACCAAAGGCGTGTGTGTAACCCTGACCGTGCCCCTACCCCTTGCTTATATAGGCATCCCCAATGAGCTCACGAGTTGGAGGCCCATTAGTAACCCTAAGCCTTATCTAATTTGGGTCCAACCCAAATTAGGCTTCCAGCCCCTTAAGCGTGCGACCCTATGGGTTCACGCACACATTGACATGGGCCGAGTACTCCTACTCGCCCAATAGTTGACAGCGGCCTCTAGCAAGGCGTGACAACTCCTGTGTGCATGCAAAGATCATATCAGACGAACCACTACAATCACATACAAGTTATTCCCTTTGCCACTCGATATATGGTTCAAATCGTGGGTTAACACTTAACCCAAGCACGGCCATGCATTTGTTGATCCAATCACTTGAGTGATCCAATGATATCTCTCTCATGTAGAGAGGGGCAAATTCCATCTTGATTGTCTATGTCTCAAAGCATGCTTCCCGACCACCCGAAGACCACCTTTATAACTACCCAGTTACGGAGCAGCATTTGATAGTGCCTAAGTAGGCCGTTTCACATCTTGAGTACATACCACAATCTTAGGTCTAAGGACATAATGTACATGACGTGAATAGAGACTTTCTCATGTTGGGTCAGTCCAGCCTACATGTCTCACATGTGTCCACATTATTAGTTTGACATCTCCATGTCCATGACTTGTGAAACATAGCCATCAACTAATACATGTGCTGGTCTAATATTCATGTGTGTTGTCACAAGAACGCCGACCAGGGACAACTTTAGAATAACCATTCAAGTAATTGAGTTCCACAAACAATTCACATAATCGCCAATCAATACAAGGTGTCTATAATGGATATTCAGTGAACACTTTATTAATTAGGATATAATCAAAATATCATCATCTACATGATTAGCTCTAGGGCATATTCCCAACATCACCTGCTAACCGCAGAGGACCACCGGCTGCTCGCGGAGGCAGGCCTCCTACTTTGACGAAGCGTGTCAACGATAGCCTGCGCCCTACCAGGGACACCGCCAGCAGTGCCCTGCGCGCGATCAGGGTCGTCACCCGTACCGACCAGATCTAGCTCCGGCCATCGCCCGGGCTCCGCCTCCAATTAGGCTGGACGAGTTCATCAACGTGCATTAGCGCCAGCACACGCCTAGCCCTGCTGATCGCTAGGCCCAAGCAGAGCAAAAGCAGCCACGTCGGCTACAGCAGATGCAACCTGCACCAGGGCCGACAGATCCAAACGCCACCGGCTCTAATCATATACCATCTTACTACACGGGTTGAGCAATGCAGCCACGTCCTATGCAAGAGACCTGTGGAACGCTCCTCAGTGACATGATGACCACATTCTGGACCTATATCCTAATCTAGTTCTGGTCCCAAAATATCCAAGGCCCATGGTAGTCATGGTGGCTTTGCAATAAAGTCCTTACAGATCAGACGCTACGGTCCCTGAAGATGATGTCGTGTCAGATCCACTCTTTGGGCTCGACGGGACGCCCTCCATCTCCTTTGACCTTACCGAGTACCTCCTCTCTGATGAAGGGAGTCCTGAGGTCCAGAGTCAGGAGAATGTCGAGGAGAAGAGCCTGACGACGCTAGACCACCAGACCTGTTCTACTGACCAGGCACCAGGCACCCCTAAGATCCACCTTAACTTCAATGGCTCGGTATTTGTGGTCAGCGTGGATGAGCCTCCTGTTCGAAATGAAGCCGAGCAGGAGAGGAAAGCAAGGGAAGAATGCAACACCGATCGAGAACGTCGATGCCTCCTGGAGGCACAAGAAGCGAACGCCGCCAACAACGAGGGCAATGGTGGTAATGGTGCAGGCCCTCAGCCGTGTTGCCTCCAACGCAACCTCAATGGTGAGTTCAACATGGTGGGTGATCAGATCGTCCATGAAACTCCCACGGCAACGGTGTCATGGCCATGGATCGGCTCAACAACCTTCCCCTGAACACACCCAAGGTCAAAGCGATCTGTGATTTTTTGATCGCCGCCGAAGCACAGGTGGTTCAGCTCCGCTCCATCGGTTCGCTGACCACGTCGCATTGGTCGCGACGATCTCAGCGCAGTCATCGTTTCCAACCCACAAAAAGTGGCACCGACAATGAGTCCAACCAAGGAGGAACTTCGCCCAAACAGTCCCGGCAGGCCAACGCCGATGACGCCCCACAAGAGGCACCACGCAATGATCTACGCCAACGCGGTAATCGCCACCGCGCCAACAGCCAATAGGCCAACCGCCACACCGAGCGCAACCAAGAAGTCAAGCAACCCCAAGATCATGATCTTCGTGGCCACCTCGATGAGCATTGCCATGCTTGGAGACACATGAGTGGACCAACTCTGTTCTCGGAGGAACTCAAGGCCGTCCTATGGCCAAAGAACTTCCGGATTGGAGACGTCAAGATGTATGATGGGCATGATGATCCGAAGCACTGGATTATGTTGTATGAAGTAGCAGTCTGAGCAGCAGGTGGTGACCAGTTTGTCATTGCAAACTACCTCCTGGTAGTCTTGAGCAACGTTGCCACTTCCCGGTTGCTCCGCCAGTGCACCAGTAGCATCCATAGTTGGCCCTAGCTCAGGCAGATGTTCATCGACAACTTCAAGCCCACCTGCGTGCAGCTGAACACCAAATACACTTTGGCACAGGTGCGGCATCATCCAAGGGAGTCGCTATGACAGTACATCCGGCGATTCTCTGATGCATGGAATCATGTTATCGACGTCACTCCGACAAAAGGGATTGACCTCTTCATTGCTGGTCTAGTCCAACCACGTGGTCTAGACATCAAGAAGGAGTTGCTCCTTGAGCAACCGAGAACCATAGAAGAGCTCCTCTCAATCGCCCACAGATTCACTCATCTCGACGACGGACTAAACGAGGAGGACTCCCTTCCTCCCAACCGCATCTACTGTCACGACGATGACTATGACCGCGACAACAACCAAGATGGCCAGCCAGATCAGTGAGACGGTCGCCGTAACTATCATAACAATGGTGACCCCGACCACCGCAGCGACGATCGTTCTTTCAAGCGTTGTGGTCAGGACGCTTACAACGGTGGTCGGCGTAACTGCAACGACTCCTCTGTCAATGCGGTAAAGGGCTAGAAGAGGACAAACAACGATGAGCTCGACAAGGTCCTTAGTTAGGATTGCCCTCGTCATCCTGGCAAGGGCCATACGCTGGGCGAATGCAGGGTCCTGAAAGAGGCCCTGGAGAAGACAGCCAACAAGAAACCGTGCCTGGCTCCCAAAGCCAAGGCCAAGAACCCAGTCCAGCAAGAGGATGCCGATGAAGAAGAAGCTCAAGGTGCAAACCCACGGCACGCCTATAGGGATCCCATGAAGAATGTGACTGCCATCATCTTTGGTGGCAAGGTCGGACTGGAGAACGCCTGTGACAAGAAGCTGCTGACGCGAGCCATCGTGGCTATCCAGGAGACTAATTACTTCGTTGTGGATGTCAAGGTGCCTGCCTGGTCTGAGCAGCCCCATTCAGTCGGAACGATATGTGGGCCAAAATCCCTAATGCTGGTCATTTCTCGCTGGTCCTTGACCTGGTAATAGATGGCATCTGGTTCGAGAAAGTGCTCATTGACGCTGGCAGTGCCCTAAACATTCTATTTTATCCAGCCTTCAAGGAGCTAGGGTTGAAGCAGGAAAACCTCAAGCCATACGAATCTCCATTTTGTGGCATCATGCCAGGCAAACCCTCATACCCTCTCGGATAGATCACATTGCCCGTTCAGTTTGGGACGAAGCAGCACTTCGGCATCGACCACATCACTTTCATCGTGGCCAATTTCGAGGGCATCTACCATACCATCCTTGGTTGACCAGGGATCGCCAAGTTCATGGCACTTCACGGCATGTGTATGCGAGTCCGATGCCTATGCAGCTGCGGAGGTCGAGGAGTTGAAGTACGCCATGGAGCACACCAGCTTGGGTGTCAAGGAGACGCCCCCTGTGGAGCTTGAGGTTTCGGTCGGGTCTGCTCGGCGACCTTCTAACAAGTTCAAGCAGCACAAGTTAATCCAGCTCAACCCGAATGACCCCTCAAAGACCACCAAGATCGAGGCTACCCTTCCCCCCAGATAGGAAGACGCGCTCATCAAAATTCCTTCGAAAGCACATCAGCATGTTCACATGGAAACCCGTCGACATGCTAGGTGTCCCGAGGGAAAAGGCCGAGCACTACCTTAACGTCTCAAAGACTGCCAAACCGACCAAGCAGAAAATGCAACGGTTCACTCGTGACCACAAGGAAGTCATTAGGGTAGAAGTAGCCAAGCTTTTGGCGGCTGGCTTCATCAAAGAGTTGTATCACCCGGAGTGGTTAGCCAATCGGGTTCTTGTACTCAAAAAGAATAATGAATGGAGAATGTGCGTTGATTACACCAATCTCAACAAACACTACCCTAAACAGGCTTTCAATCTCCCACGAATCGATGAGGTTGTAGACTCCACCATAGGTTGTGAGTTGCTCTCCTTCCTGGATTGCTATTCGAGCTATCATCAAATAGCCCTCAAAAAGGAGGACCAGGAGAAGACCGCCTTCATCACTCCCTTCAGTGTTTTCTGCTACACGACCATGTCGTTTGGCCTCAAGAGCACTGGAGCTACTTACCAGCGGGCCATTCAGGCCTGTCTCGAGCACGAGATCACTGGCGACCTTGTCAAGGCATATGTAGCTAATGTGGTGGTGAAGACCAGGGAGTCGCACACACTGGTTGCTGGATCTCCAAAGGACCTTCGCAGCCCTCAACAACTTTCAGTGGAAACTGAATCCCAACTAGTGCATCTTTGCCGTTACTTTTGGGATCCTTCTCGGCAATGTCGTCAGCCAGGATGGCATATGCCCAAATCCCAAGAAGGTTCAAATTGTGCTGGACCTGCAACCACCAAGAAGCATTAAAGATATTCAAAAACTTACTGGCTGCATGGCTGCCCTAAACTGCTACATCTCCTACTTGGGCGAAAAAGGACTTCCCTTCTTCAAACTGCTCAAGGCTAAAGAGAAATTCAAGTGGATGGAGGAGGCTGACAAAGCCTTCATACAGCTCAAGGAGTACCTCGTGACTCCCCCAGTACTCACGGTCCCGCGAGAGGGTGAGGAGCTTCTCCTCTATATTGCTGCCACAACCAATGTGGTCATCACCGTGATGGTGGTCGAGCGCGAGGAACCCGGGCATGTCTACGGGGTGCAGCACCCAACCTACTACATTAGCAAGGTTCTTAACAAAACCAAGGAACGACACAACCATGTGCAGAAACTGCTATACATGCTCCTGATCACCAAACAGAAGCTCCTCCATTATTTCCAAGCCTACAAGGTCACGGTGGTCACAGAAGCTGCACTTGGCGACATTCTCCATAACAGAGACGCTAGTGGCCATATTGTCAAATATGTGTTAGAGCTCTCTGAGTTCATGTTGAACTTCTATAGTCGTAGTACTGTGAAGTCTCAGGCCCTGGTTGATTTCATCGTGGAGTGGTTGGACCTCAACCTGCCCCTGGCTGATACATCTACCAACCACTGGAAGATGTACTTTGATGGTTCCTTGAACATCGATGGCGCCGGGGCAGGGGTCTGCTTCATCTATCCTTCCAAGGACATGCTCTACTATGTCTTGCGCATACACTTCAAGGCATCCAATAACGTGGCTGAGTACGAAGCGGCCCTACATGGCCTCCGCATCACAGCTGAGCTGGGCATTAAACGACTCCTGGTTTACAAAGATTCTGCTCTAGTCATACAGCAGGTCAACAAAGACTGGGACATAGTCAATGAAAAGATGGACGCCTATGTTGCCGAGATTTGCAAGCTGGAGAATAAGTTTTATGGACTGGAGTTCACCCACGTACCTCGTGCCGAGAACACAGGTGCTGATGAGCTATCCAAGCTTGGATCATCTCGAGCTGAGGTACCACCTGGTGTTTTCGTTGAAGATTTGATTAAGCCTTCGATCCCTGATCAGGCTTACAAAGCACCTACGCCTAGTACCGCTACCGACCAGCTCGTAGCGATGCTCAATGGCAAGGCAAAAGAGGTGGAAGATAGCTACCCTGACCAGTAGGGATCTGATGATGGTAGTGAGAAGCCACTGATTGCCGAATCAACCGAGCAGGTAGCGCCTCCCTAGCCCAACTAGAGAGAGCCCTTTGTTAGATACCTAAATGACCACCTTGTTCTAGAGGATAAGATCAAAGATCAACAGCTGGCCCGCAGAGCCTGTGCCTACCTCATGGTTAACGGCGAACTGATGCACAAAGCTCGAAGGTTTGTGATTTACCAGAAATGCATCACCCAGGCAAAGGGTTTGAAACTTCTAAAGAATATTCATGCGGGCACTTGTGGTAACCATGCGGCATCACGGACGCTGGTCGGCAAAGCCTACCGAGTAGGGTTCTACTAGACAACTTTGTTTCTGATACAGAAGATTATGTGCGCCGGTGCAAAAACTGCCAGATGTTTGCCAAGCACATTCATGTCCCTGCACATGAACTTCAGACCATCCCAGTTGCTTGGCCATTCTCATGCTGGGGACTTGATATTATCGGTCCCTTCAAGAAGGCTCCTGGTGGACACACCTGTGTCTTCGTACTCATCAACAAATTCTCCAAATGGATTGAGTACAAAGCCATCAAGAAAGCCTCGTGATGTGAACCTGCTAGGGTTTGGGGACGATCTTTCGATGAGAGATAACTTGATTGGTGGATGGAGATGACGTTCACGGCCCGACTATAGCCTTCAAGACTGCGCCTTAGTGACCGATACACCACTTCCAAAGGTCGTCACGATCTTGTGGAGCGCGACAACCAGCCACTAGGGCTCCCGTCCTACAAGCAATCCAAGAACTAGCAAGAACGAGGAAACAAGCACTGAATTGGCAAGATCAAATTAAAGGTTTCAAACTAAATCTTATTATGAGTGGGGTTCCGAAGACAAGGAGATGGGCGGCTGGATCAGCACACGCACCTACAAGCAAGTAGCGATGGCTAAACTTGATGTAAACAAAACCCAATCTGTTTGTAGAGGCTATGGAGGTATAAGAGAGGGTAGAGGGCGACCTTGTCCTGGCAGGAGTCATCCCACAACCCTAAGACATGCCCCTATTGGGCCCTACTTCATACATGGCCCATCGGGCAACAATCAGGTGACACGAGGATAGAAAAACCTCTCGGTGTTATTTGCATCATTGCCTCTGACTCTGAGAAGATATCAACATGAGACTGGATCCATATGAAAGTAGACTTGATAAGCTTTCCATCAAGTATCAAAACGTCCCAATTGGATTCCGTATGAAGCCGTGGTGACCCACACAATTCGGGGTTGTTCTGCAGTCCGAATCCAACTCCCAAATCGTGTTGGGTTTGGACTCTTGCTTTCCTTACTCTAGAAGCGACGTGGTAGCCTGATGGAGGACGTTGTGGACACATGGACTTGATCCCTAATCACCTTTGTTAAGGTACCATGCTTCCCATATGTAATCATCCCTTGAGCTGGTGTTGCCTCGCATTCTGAATGCAGTCGCACCTTCC
>CM041635.1:19061850-19198538 GCA_023333625.1 Bothriochloa decipiens
AGCAATGGAATGAAGTGTATCGGTGCTGCAGCAACAAGACCTGTCAAGCTGTAGAATATGTGGAGCTATAGGTGGCTGAAACAAGGAACGAACTAGCACCACGTTAGTTATAAAAGCTAGCTGAATAAACATTCAACGGTGGTGCTATGCTGGTCCTAGGCTAGACTGTGCTAGAGACGCGAGCCTGGACACAAACGAAGTCATGATACAACAAGGAAAAAGACACGTAACAGCAAGGAATGACTCGCCTTCTTTTTCTCAAACAGCAAGGAATCACTCCCCTTCTTTTCCTCAACTCTTCTTTTCTTTCTCCCTTTTTTTCTTTGCTATTTTTTTCTTCTTTTTTTTCACTTTGCACAACTAGAACAAATCTGAATCTTGGCAAATCAGATTTCAGAAAAAAAAACTCTTAGTATGTATTTCTCTTTCTTTTCAGGGGTGACAAGAATGCAACTAGCAACTCAGAAATTTTTTTATATGTGAACGAAACTTGATTGAGAATAGCGAGGATGGATATGGTAGTAATATTTACAGTGGCGATGGCAGCGGAGATGTAAAAGATCGATAGTGACCAAAACGTGACAAGAACTCAAAACTCTAAAAGACTAGAACTAAAACCAGCACTGGACACAACCGAAGCAAACGCAAACTCAACAAGCCCTAACTAACCAGTACTAGCCACGGCACAAAGGTTTTGTAGGAATATGGAAAACTAATCTACTATTTTTTTGGCTTTTCTGGACTATAGGAAAAATAAAACAACGATTGAAAATCTCTCACCGGTAAATCTTGCTCTGATTACCAACTGATGTGAACCCGCTAGGGTTTGGGGACGATCTTTCGATGAGAGGCATGAGATAACTTGATTGGTGGATGGAGATGACATTCACGGCCCGACTACAGCCTTCAAGACTGCACCTTAGCGACCGATACACCACTTCCAAAGGCCGTCATGATCTTGTGGAGCACGACAACCAGCCACTAAGGCTCCCGTCCTGCAAGCAATCGAAGAACTAGCAAGAACGAGGAAACAAGCACTGAATTGGCAAGATCAAATTCAAGGTTTCAAACTGAATCTTATTATGAGTGGGGTTCCAAAGACAAGGAGATGGGCGGCTGGATCAGCACGCTCACCTACAAGCAAGTAGCGACGGCTAAACTTGATGTAAACAAAACCCAATCTGTTTGTAGCGGCTATGGAGGTATAAGAGAGGGTAGAGGGTGACCTTGTCCTGGCAGGAGTCGTCCCACAACCCTAAGACACGCCCCTATTGGGCCCCACTTGATACATGGCCCATCGGGCAACAATCAGGTGACACGAGGATAGAAAAACCTCTCGGTGTTATTTGCATCATTGCCTCTGACTCTGAGAAGATATCAACATGAGACTAGATCCATATGAAAGTAGACTTGATAAGCTTTCCATCAAGTATCAAAATGTCCCAATTGGAGTCCATATGAAGCCGTGGTGACCCACACAAGTCGGGGTTGTTCTGCAGTCCGAATCCAACTCCCAAATCGTGTTGGGTTTGGACTCTTGCTTTCCTTGCTCTAGAAGCGACGTGGTAGCCTGATGGAGGACGTTGTGGACACATGGACTTGATCCCCAATCACCTTTGTTAAGGTACCATGCTTCCCATATGCAATCATCCCTTGAGCTGGTGTTGCCTCGCATTCTGAATGCAGTCGCACCTTCCCTTATTGATCCTCTCCATCATTCCTGAGCAACACAAAAGTGCACTTGTCTCCATTGTCTAAATATGATGGACGAGAGTTTAAGAATGAACTTACTTCATGGTTGAGTTGACGAGCACGAGCACGAGTAAGAGGACCAGCAATAGGTACTGGTGTTGGCGTGGATGGCGTGGATGTATGGTTGGTGTTGATGTCCTCATCACCTCGTCCGAGAAAGCGGTACAATTCCTTGATGTTATCCATAGGTTTGGCATACCCAATACCATCATCACCGATTTAGGCTCTCAGTTCACCAGCGATGAGTTTTTTTGACTTTTGTGATGATAATGGCATCAAAGTCAAATATGTGTCCATTGCTCATCCTCGAGCAAATGGACAGGTGGAGCGAGCTAACGGTATGATCATCGACGCCCTGTACAAACGGGTATACCGAGATGACAAGGACCTTAAACCTGGTCGGTGGCTCAAGGAATTACCTGTCGTGGTCTGGGGACTGCGTACCCAGCCCAGTCATAACACTAGAGTTTCCCACTACTTCATGGTGTTTGGATCCGAGGCTGTCCTACCAGCCGAAGTCGCACTCCTTTCACCACGTGTTCAGCATTACAATGAAAAGGCCTCCAACAAAGCTACAAAAATTGACATCATCTCCAATGAAGAGGTAGCGCTCGAGTCCTACTAAATACCTAGCTTTAGTGCGACATTACTATAACCGCAACGTCAAAGCCAGACTATTTGTGGTCGGCGACATGGTGTTACAATGAATTCAAAACACAGATGGTCTGCACAGGCTATCATCTAGACGCCTGACGTCCTATCGGCTGGAGACGATGAAGGGTGTCAAGGAGTCCAATTCATGGCACATTGACCACTCATACGCTTCTATCCATAGAATAAGATATGTACCCAGATCTTTGTTATTCAGATATTTAATACAGTTTCCCTCATTGTTTTGTTTTCTTGTCACAATTCTATATTTGTGCACACATCTGTCATACATGCGCCCGGCATAAGTCTTAGTTAAACTTTGTTTTCTGCCCGACGAGTACGGCTTGACAAGGCACTGTCCCATAAACTCTTATAATGTGTTACAGCTCTACGCTACATGGCACTAGGAGATTTTGGCAGTCGCTCTCTAATGGTGCTAGGTACATAGTGATCCTAGCGGTCCTACGCTGTTCACTAGTGCATCTCTAGTTACCTGACAGAGTTAGCTTGCTTCGAGGGTGGGGGCAAAACTTAATTAATGACATCTTTTGAAAAACAAACTACGCATGAAATATGCATCTAAAAAAGCAAACGGCAAAATGTTTATGGCCTACTAATACGCTTCGAGGGTGTTTATCACCACATGCTCGGTACAACTTACAAATAGTGTTTTTACATCAAGACATTGTTTATGGCCTACTAACCACCGTCACCTTGTGTAGATCTTCAATAAGGATCTTGTCGTCGACAAGGGTGGCAGTAGCAGGCATCGACGAGGCTTGAAGGTCTTCGGCGGTGGCCTCTGATAGTTTCGGTGTGATCCCAAGCGCGACTTCTGCCGGCTCCACCTGCGGATATGTGGAGCAAACCACGGCAAGCGCAGTTGCAACTGCGTAGCGTCCAGCTTCTATGATGAAACCCTAGACCACCGGCCAAAGTCTCCTGCATTGGTCGGTGACGACAACCGCTTTGCCCACCGGGTCGGCAGGGTGCTCTTCTCCTTGGAAGATGGCCCTTAATACGGGCTTGATATGGTCAGTCATGGACCGCATTTTTCCTTGGAGAACGGAGATGGAGTCCTCCAGCACCTAGAACTAGGCCAGATAGCGTTCCCGCAGGCCTACAACAAAGCAATGGTGGTTAGCATATCTTGGTCCGTCCAGTATGTGGCAGACTACACACAACATTTCTATATTGTTCTACTTACCAGTCAGCTCGGCGATCTACACTTGGTCCGCCTTGGCCTGCTCCTCAGCTGCTTCCTTCTAGTCCAGCAGGCCAGCTAGCTCCTGAGCCATGGTGTCGTTCTGGCTGGTCTGTCCTGCAAGACGCACCCATAAATACACAGCAATGTTCTACGAGGGGGAGAGAGGTCTACTTACTCTCGTTGTCCTCCTCTAGGGCCTCCACCCTGCGGCGCAGAGCGACAACCTCCTCCTCATGCTGGATCTCATGCTCCTGGTAGACCTGGGCCTGTGCCTCTAGATCGGCTTTGGCTACCCAGAGGGTTTTGCATTCCTCCCAGGTCATCGCAAACCGATCTATGGTCTTGCCACGTTGAGCGTTGATCTCCTACAGCGACTATATACACCATGGATTGCTCAGTGAGTTTGCATCTAAATGACAAGCTCAAAAACATACGAGCAAATCTCGATCAGGCTTTACCTTGATCCTATCCAGCAGCACCTCCATCGCGTCCTGGACACTCGCGTTGATGTCGTTGTCGAAAATCTTCTCATACGACACGAAGCTGTTCTCCCCAGCTTGCGTGATGTGTAGACGCGTTGTGTGAGCAGGTCGGTACGCAGCATCTTCAGCACCCTGGGCACCTCCTCGACCTCCTCAGGAGGTGCTGGTGTGCTCGGTTCCTCCTGGCCTGGCGTGCACTCCAGCATACGACCTATCGCGGCAGTAACCGGCCGAAATGGCACCACCCGCGTCTTTGGATGTGGAGCTAGCGTCGGGGTCAGCCTGGTTGGTGTCGCAGGGCTGCTAGCCCCCTCCCTGTGCCCCGCGGACTATGCTATGTCACCAGTCCTAACTTGCTCGGTGGTTGGTGTGGTGGCCTAGCTGGGTGGTGGAGTTGGCGTCGTTGCCAGAGGAACACAGCTGTAGGACACATTACAGTCATATTTTGTTCACAACAACTTCAAAATCAAGTAAATGCTAGATATGTGAACTCAGTGACACTTACCTGGATGATCGCCGGAACCCTCCTCTGAACTGCAGGGCTGTTCCCCCACTTAGAGCAACTGGGGCCTCGCCTGTCGCCTCGCTGCCATGCCCGGGGACTTGGTCTGATGCCTCACCGGTTTGGCTCATTTCGATGGGGTTTACCAGAGAAATTGGCTCCCTGGCCTCCTCTCAGTGCCTCGAAGACGAAGCCAATCCGGCTAGAGACGTGGCCGCCCTGTGTGGCGCAGGCGGTGGCGATGGTGGTGGTGGTGCTGACACCCTGGCCCGTTTCGGCCGAGTGGTTGAAACAGTATCTCCCCACTAAGCGGGAGGAGTTGGTGGTGGCCCGGCCCGCACGAACCTCCTAGGTATCGTTGTGAGCGGGGGCCCTGGTGTCCTCTCCGTTGGAGGCGTCTGGGGTTGACGTTTCCTTTGACGCTAGTTCAACGTTAGAAGGTAGTCGTCTGACGACTCCGGGGTGGCCGAGGCATCCCTTTTCTTGCCCCTCCCTGCTCAGCCATCCAGACTCAACTTACCCCCGGACAGCAGAGTAGAGGGTTTCTTCGGCTTGGTGGCCTCTGACATGGGCCGCTTACCCACTGCTCGGTGCCTTGCCTAAGCAGCGGGGACTTCATCATCATCAGGGCCGAAGGCATCAGTAGTCTCCTACCCTGCTTGAGCCCTGCTTTGATAGCGGATCTCCTCAGTTCTGCATCGGTTGCCCTGAGCCTCACCCTAAGGCCATGGCTCCATCGACATAGCCAAAAAGAAGACCTTCCGATCCTATCCAAGCAATGTCTGACGGTCAATGATCCATGTTATACAGACATCATCACATACTAGTATCAAATCAATGTATGGAACTAGTCGGCTTACCTCTGGTGGTGGTCGAGAAAGGTCGTACGGTAGTGCACGCATTTTTGGGTAGCTGGTGGTCGGGTCGAAATTCTCAAAAAGCGAGGACATACGCAAGTTCACCACTTTCGGTGTCGTCCTCTCTCGGGTCTCCCATGTGGGGTCAGCCCGGCCACCATACTCATACAAGTGGTTTCACCCGTTCCTTGCACGGCTGGATCCAGCGTGTCAGCCACGTCCCCGCCACCAGTGCTCCATTGACAATCTTGTTGTCAATCAAGGTCAATAGCTCATTCACCTGATGCATCTCATCTGGAGTTGGTGGATCTGACCACCTTGAGTTGAACTCCGACACCTCTGTCACATCGCAGGGCACTCTTCTCCCTTCCACATCCTGGCTCATATAGAACCAGCGAGTGTTCCATCCTTTGGTGGCCGACTGGTGCCGACTTCCTAGCTAGTGCTTCTTCATTCTATTGCGAAGATGCACATAGCACCCACCAGTGACTTGGGAACCTCCTGATTCAGCCCCCTTTTTCCTTAGCAGAAAGAAGTGGCAGAATAGGTTGAAGTTGGGGTTGATGCCCAGGAACATTTCATAGTAGGCAATGAAGATGGAAATGGAGAGAATGGAGTTAGGATCTAGATTGCAGATTGAAATCATCCAATAGATGCACATGTCATGGAGGAACCCATTCATGGGTACCCCTAATCCCTGCATCACCATATCCTAAAAACTACAAATTCCCCATCTTGGGGACGGAGGGAATCCACACCTCGCGGCTCACGCCACGCCTCCATCTCATACGGGGCAGCAAGCCCTCCTCGGCGAGCGCTTACAGCGACTCCCATGTGGAGGTCGACTACTGCCATTGTGGCCCTGGCACATTGGTCACCTTCCCCGTCTTCTTGGCTCCCTTCATCGCCATCTCCTCTGAGGATGGTGGGTTGTGGGGGTGAGCGAAAAGCGACGGTGGTGCGAATGCGCTAGATCTGGTTGTTTGCCTTGCGGCGATGGGTCGATTCACCATGGTGGATTGAGAATGGTGGTGGTTGTCTGGGAGTAGGCAGACGGAATGTTTGAGAAGATGGAGAGAGTGGGAGTCGAAATGAATGTGATCCGGAGTCCATTCCCCTTGGTGGCGCCCGCTATTTATACTAACCGGGTGACGTTGCTTTGACTTTTAGGGTTAGACCCCGCTTGACTCATGTGGATGCAGCTTGGCGGGCCGTCCTGGTCCCAAGCACGCATGTGGGCCGGGATACTTTAGTTCCCCCATGTGGACGATTGCGTATCCAATCCCGTTGAGCACGTGTCTAGTAATCTAGGGATCTAATCTAAGATTTGTTTTAAATAAATACTCCCTTCTGCATTTGTCTCAGATTTTTTCCTCAAATCTGGGGACAGTTCCTTGGCGAACCATGGGTTCTTGGTGTCCTTAACCCGATCGATCCTGTGACCTGTTCTGAGCACGCCTGGGGACTGCGCGACAGTTTTTCACCCAGTAGCCGTCGGGAACCATGGGCTCTTGGTGCCATGGCTTGGTCAAACCATGGCTTGGTCAAACCATGGCTTGGTGACACATCGAGTCCTTTGAAACTGGTCTCGGTTAAGTTAGTGTTGTTTTGGACTTTTTTCCTAAAAAGTTCAATACAACATATCCTATCTTCTATCGAGCTTGGGGACTATGTGGGCCCATGTCACCTCACGGTGACATGGGCGTATTTTCTGTCCTTAGGTTCTAGAAAGGGTATTTAGCATTGACTACACTTGGCTGGTATTTTTTATTTTGACTTTGTCTTGAAAAAGCTCAATACAACATTTTCCATCTTCTATTGAGCTTGGGGACTATGTGGGCCCATGTCACCCCACGGTGACTTGGGCTTATCTTTTATTCCTGATTCGATGCTCTTACTGGTACGGATTGTTGATGTTAGCATTCTAGTGATGCTTCGTGTCACGTGTTAATGTGGGCCCACGTCCCATGACATGGAAATATTTCTTCTTTTTCTTGGAACACCATGCATCTTTCGACACATCACCTCCCTTGATGGAAGCTGTGGTCAGGAGCAGACTTACAAACTGCTCGGGAGAAGCCTGGACGAGGCTGACTAGACTACATCTTCACTGGTCGGCATCATGTGGTCAGCATCAGTACTGGTCGACATTAACTGGTTAGCATCAGTGTTGGTCGACATTAGGTGGTCTACATCTTCACTGACTTGGCATCGCGTGGATTGCATTTTCGCTGTTCGGCCTCACGTGGTCTACATCCTCACTGCTCGGTACAGGTCAAGACGGTGACTTCCTCAAGATTCATGGTGTTCGGGGACTAGCTATAGGGGTATAGACCCCATATACCCTTGCGGCTAGACTTTGGGCTGCTCGGTCCAGATGGCCCAGACCAGAAGATGAAGGCTGGTCCATCATCATCCTGATCAGTAGACCAGACGACAAGACAGAGCCCATGGTCTGCTACTGCCCAGGTTGGTGGGCCGCACGGGCGTTGAAGGCTGCTTGGCATGCATGGAGTCTTAGTCAGTTAGATCTATTCGTATACTCCAAGAATATGGTGTAATGTAACCAACCATAGGGAAACCCTAGATATGTAACCTTGTCTCCCGACTATATAAGGCGGACAAGGACCCCCTAGAAAGAACTTGAACTCATCTCATTGTACTCTGCTACTCATCAATATAGCAGCAGAGACGCAGGACGTAGGGTATTACGCTTCTAAGCGGCCTGAACCTAGATAAACCCTGATTGTTCTGGTTGTTTGTCTTGTGTCTCACATCTAGATCGTAGATCTTAGAGCGCCTCACCGCAATCTACTACCTCAGGGTATCCTGTGGTAGACTGCTGAGGAGGTTTCATCGACAGGTACCCCTTACCCAGGTGTTGGCATTTCTTAACATTACTACTAAAGACAGACTCATAAGTCCGTCCTTAATAATAATACTAGAAACGTATGTTGACATTCCTAACCACCATTACTTCAGAAAGGTAAACCTTGGCCCTTAATGGCACCAGCCTAGGTAATGCAGTCTGGTAATAACAGTTAGAAGTGCTGGATTGGCCTTCCTAACCATCATTACTTACAATATGCAAAACTGTGGCACGGCGCCATGGGGTGCAACAAGAATTACAATCCTTAAGTAATGACACTTAGGTACGCCAATCGATAGCTTAGTAAGAAATTAGAATAAATTTGCAAGCGCACAAAACTATCATTATAGCATTTCAACCCGTGAGTATTCAAGGGTGTCGTATTTATAATTTATCGTAGGAGGGCAATATGCATCAAGCGTGGTGTAAACATGATTACTTATTAATTGCAATGGTAGGCATAGAGTAAACAGGAATAAGACATGATATTCAAGATTGTGGACACACATCAGGGTCAACCTCAAGGATAAAAGAGAAGAAAAGAATAAAAGAATATAACTAAATAGAGAAGGCGTTGGTCACATATAACTATGCAAAGAACTGTTAGTAAAACATCTAATTAGTGAGTCTAGCATCAGGACTAAGTATGGGATGATAGGGAGATCCTCGCAGCTGGTCTGCCAGCCGATAGAGACTTTACGAACTCCTACTCAATATTCGAACGTGGAGGAATGCTAGGGATGGACAGGGCTTTCACCACCTGCCCACCTACCCCTCTACCCATGGGATATCGACATATTCGTCGATCTCCGCATACCAGAGCACCATGCCCGTGTAATTGGAAACAACTCCTAACCCCCACGAACCCCAACCCTTCGGATTGACAGGCTAGGTTAAGAGCAACCAAGAAGGCACGACAAACCATCACCTCACACCTAGTTCTTCCTCTATTCATACTAATTCGATGAACGATGAAGAACGATGATGAACAAGTCAAGAACATAATACATAAACTATATACTAGATCATATATTATGCTCATAACATGATCATAACTATACTCTAGTTCATATGCATGATTATATAAGTATGATAAGAACTTGCTCATGGAAGAAAACCGAATTGTATTCATACCAAGATGATCCTTTTCCTCCAAGGAGACAAGCTCTCCTTGATAGCTCTTGCCTTGCTCACAAACTACTAATACTACTCTAAAAGATACAAGTGAGAGGTGTGAGGTGAATGACTCCAAAATGATGTGTGTGTTTAGAATGAAGGAGATCCTCTCTTTTATAGCTAAATTAGGATGGTTCGGCCTCCACAAATATGGAAGGAGGTGAAACCGTCTTGAGGGAACCGCCTTGAGCACCACCTGAGAAGGCTGGGGCCAGGAGGGCCCACTAGGGGTACGGCCGTCCCTGGGACCGGCCGCCCCCCTGGTGGGGCCATCTGGCCACCGCCTTCGGGTGGTCGGCTCCTCCCTAGGCCTAGACCTCTCCCGTGGTTACGATGAGGCCCAGGTATGTACCGAAGGTGGGCTCCTTTGTATTTCTTATTTGCGCATTTGCTGAATTCGAATTTTGCTTTCTTTGTGCTTTCTCCATTATGTTGCGTATTTCCACTTGTTGCACCTTAAACCTATAAAACATGAATACTAGAGGTACAAGTGGAATTTGTTAGCAGTAAAGGCATATGTGCTAGAATATGTTTGTCTTTCTTATTTTTATTCTAAATTGGTGGTTTAGAAATGATCCATAAGGACCACCAACAAGACCCCCAAGCTTAACCTTTGCTCGTCTTGTGCAAATAGCTAAGTATGGTTGTTGATCAAGAGTTGCTACAATGCTGATATAATTCATAAGTGCCATGCCTATAACAAAGCATTCATTCACAATTTAAATAAGTTGGCATTCTATCCACTCCTTACCTTGATTTCTCTTGGGGCTTGTAGCTTCTCCAAGTTCTTAGGCGGTTGCAAGATAGAACGGTTACAACAGACTCACCAATCATTCATTCTTTGATACACCATCTATCCGGAGGTTTTATGAATTTTTGCAAAATAAAACAAGTTCCTTAAATGATTCTCTCAATCACTCAATGTGTATGATTACCTCACCAAAAGCATTGTAGTGCTGCCTTTATATCCTACCACTAAGGCTGAGAGTGGAGTTCTAGGCAGGTATGAAGGTGGGCATACTTACATCACTTGTGTTGCTGAGTCAAGGACTGGACAACAAGGAGATACAAGTCATACACCTTGATTGAGATGTGCAAGTGTGTGAAAAATGAGTATGGTGGAAACCTATCTCTACTTATTTTTGGCACTCCATGCATCATGACTCTCTTTTATTGGATGAAACAAATTTTTTGGAGAGATATGGGCTATAATATCATCATCACACATTATTTTTGAACTGGTATTTGGATTTTCTTTCCCGTTTGTTTTCTCATGCCTCTTGGCTTTTTTAGCATAGCCCATATATCTTTTTATTGACATATGAAGACTTCTAGATGGAGAGATATCATGATGGCGAATGCAAGGAGTGATAATTTTATATGAGGAATGCGCGGCTCTCAGGGTGAGGGTCAGCATTTTTATGTGGTGGAAACTAGAGCGCAACTCTTAGGGTAAGAGTCAGCGTATTTTTTTGGTGGATGGAAGGGTGCATGTGAATCTCAATCAGGGGTATATGACCATAATCTCACTAGGTCACAGGTATTTGACCCAACTCAAAGTTTTGCAAGCAGCATATGACTAAGAGTTTACAAAAGTAGAGTATGTCATATGGCCTTGGTAGGTGTTTCATAATCATTGAGGAACTTTTGATTTTTGAACTTTTTTTAAAAAGAAAACCCTGGATGTCAAGTTTCTCTTAGAACAAAGTCATAACAAAGTCTATTTGTACCTCTCGTATCTCTCAAAAATTAAGAAAAGGACATTGCAATTGTGTAGCACCCTCATAACCCTTCAGTGGTATCAGAGCTGTTACTGCCTTGTTATAGGTTTGGTTTTGTGCATATGGTGATATGCGTGGTTGTAGATGAATCTCTAACCTTGGTTCATCATCTTGCCGTGGTTGTCTTGAAACGATCTACTCGTACTGTTTGGAATTTCGCCATCCGAGTTAAGTGATTTATGTAAATCTAGTCATGGTGAGTTAGAGATCAATCAGATTGATCGAATTGAACCCTAGATCAAGTGCCAAGCGCATATGATGCGCGGCGGTGGTAGATGGAATTTACTGTCGGGCGCCGGTTTGCTGAGAAAAGTGTTGTTCGGTTAAACAGCCGTAACTTTTGAACCATAACTCAGATTGAGACGAACTCTAAACAAAAATCATAGAGAATGAAATTTTACATTTGATTCTCTACTGCTTCATCACATTTGGCGAAATTAGAATTGCGCAATAAGGTTGGAAAATAGAGTTTTCTGCGTTGCAAGATTAGACGTCGGATTCGGATAACTCTGTTTTGCAGGTATTGATGACTGGTATATCCCTTATGTGTATGTGATGCATGTATGTATTTAATTCATGGCTTGCATGTCATAAGGACAATATGGGTAGGAGCCACATACATATTGTCAAAATTAATTTAATGGCCTGTGTGCCAATCTGTGATGATCTATCCGCGACTATGTAATTTCATTTTACTTGCGCTAGTAGTAGCTAGTCTTGGCAGAATCATCACTGAAGGATGGCATACTCGAATCATGGAGATGGGATTGCCATGATGCACAGATTGAAGGAGATGGAGATCCCCAAAGGAATAATGGGCTATACCAAGTCATGTCTGTGTTATGCCATTCTTACTATGTTCTACTTTCACATGTTATTATGTTTTTGTCTACATGAGTGCGGTAATGAAGTAGAATGATCCCTCAGCAATGTTTAAGTTGAATGCTTCCCAAACCTTGCATTGTCATAAGTCTTGTACAATCGGTGGTGGGTCTATGAAATTAGGGTGCCGCTGGTTTTCCTCAACTAGGCAGGTTCATATCGGATACTTACTGCAAGAAGGTTTGGTTACTTAGACAAGGTCATCCTAACGGTTAGGGACCTTGGAGCATGGATAGGTTGAGCATAGCATAGAGATGCTGCCCAACAATGAGAGTCATATGTGATATGATTAGCAAAGTGTTGCTTACCGATCTACCATGTCTTCTAGCGGTGATGCTAAAGCTCACTAGTTGACTTGTTAGTTGCGGGTCTTGAATCACTAAGTATCAATTGAGGGATATTGATTTTAGTGGGAGTAGATTTTATTTTGATATAATTTACTCTTTCATGGATACATTGTCTTAGTATTTTGCATTACTTTTGTTGTAGATGGCCGCTCGCAATCAACCATTTGCTTTGCGTACAATTCTTGAGAAAGATAAGTTGAATGGAACAAATTACGCGGATTGGATTCGCAACCTGAGAATTGTTCTCAGGCCTGTGAAAAAGGAAGAAATTCTAGACACCCCATTACCAGATGAGCCTGATGAAAATGCAACTGCTACTGAGAAAAATGCTTACAAGAAAGCATGTGATGCGGATCTTGAAGTGAGTTGCCTCATGCTTGCTTGTATGGAACCTGATCTGCAGATGTAGTTTGACAACAATCATTTAGCGAGCGATATGATCATGGTGCTTGAAGATGTGTTCCAAACTCAAGCACAGACTAAAAGGTTCAATGTCTCTAAGGCGCTTGTAGAAACCAAGCTAGCAGAGGGCGCAACTATTGGTCCACATGTAATCAAGATGGTTGGTTACACTCAGAGGTTGGAGAAGCTAGGCTTCCTAATTGGCCAAGAGTTGGCTACTGATTTCATTCTTGCATCACTTCTGGCCAGCTATGGAAACTTCATCTCGAACTACCATATGCATGGAGCGGAGAGGGGCTTGAATGAACCGTGTGGCATGCTGAAAATAGCAGAGGCCGACATCAAGAAAGATGACGGCAGTAGCCAAGTGTTGGCGATCTAGAACTGACCTTGTTTTAAGAGGAAGGGTAATTCTTGGAGGAAGAAGAAAGACAAGGCTAAAGATGAGATCTCTAAGCCAAACCCATCAACTGCCAAGGCTGGACCATCTGCAAATTCAGATTGCTTATATTATAAGGGAAAAGGTCACTGGAAAAGGAACTGCAAGGAGTACTTGGCGTCCTTAGAGAAGGATGGCGGCGATAAAGGTACTGCTACTGCTTGTACTCTTATTGTTCATGTTACAGACATTTTCCTCACTAACTCTTATATCAATTCTTGGGTATTTGATACCGGATCAGTTGCTCATATTTGCAATACGATGTAGGGAATGATAAGAAGTAGAAGTGTGGAGAAAGGAGAATTTGATTTCCAGGTGGGAAATAATGCAAGAGTTGCTGCATTGAACGTCAGGATGATGCAACTTCCCTTGCCGTTAGGATTTATTTTGGCATTGAATAATTGTTATTTTGTTCCTAGTTTAAGTCAAAACATTGTGTCACCTTCATGCTTGATGAAGGATGGTTATTCATTTGCGAGTAAAGACAATGGTTGTGTGATCTCAAAGAATGATGTGTTTGTGGCTTTTGCATCCATTGTGGATGGGTTATTTATTTTAAATCTTGATGATGCACCTGTCTGTAATGTTAGTGCTAAACGGCCTCGGCTTAATGAGTTAAGTCCTACCTAGCATTATCGTTTGGGTCATATAAGTGAGAATCACATGAAGAGGCTCCATGATGATGGTCTTCTAACTTCGTTTAATTTTGAATCATACGAGACATGTGAGGCTTTCTTGCTAGGCAAGATGACCAAGGCGCCATTCAAAGGATTTCCTGAGAGGGCATCTGACTTGTTGGAACTTGTACATACTGATGTATGTGGACCAATGAGCACGACAGCTAGAGGCGGATTTCAATACTTCATAACTTTTACTGATGACTTTAGTAGATATGGATATGTCTACCTAATGAAGCATAAGTCTAAAACATTTGAAAAGTTCAAAGAATTTCATAATGAAGTAGAGAATCAACGTGGCAAGAAGATCAAGGCCTTGCGATCTGATCATGGAGGTGACTAAGTCATGAGTTTAGCAATCATCTTAAGAGTTGTGGAATTGTTCTACAACTTACGCCACCCGGAACGCCTCCGAGAAATGGCGTGTCTGAGCGACGTAATCGGACCTTGATTGACATGGTTCGGTCTATGATGAGCCAGTGGGACCTACCTTTACCGTTTTGGGGATACGCTCTAGAAACAGCCGCTTTCACATTGAATAGGGTACCATCTAAGTCTGTAGTTAAGACACCATGTGAGATGTGGACTGGTAAGAGTCCCAGTTTGTCTTTTCTGAAAATTTGGGGTTGTGAAGTTTATGTTAAATGACTTATATCAGATAAACTAACACCCAAATTGGACAAGTGCTTTTTCATGGGATATCCAAAGGAAACTTTAGGGTATTATGTCTATAACCGGTCAGAGGGCAAAGTGTTTGTTACTCAAAATGGTGTTTTCTTAGAGAAAGAATTTCTTAAAAGAGAAAAGAATGGACAAAAGGTGTATCTTGAAGAAGTTCAAGATGAGCCAGTAGGGACTGACTCTGCGAGTGATGCTAATGTAGCAGAGCAAGTTGAGACACCCGTGGCAGTGGAGACACCTCCACAACCACCAAGATCAGTGAGACTTCACGCATTGTGTGGGGATTTGTTATTGTTAGATGATGATGAACCTGCAGATTATGCGAAAGCTATGATGGATCCGGATTCCAAGAAATGGCAAAGTGCCATGAGATCCGAGATAGATTCCATGGGAGACAATCAAGTTTGGAACTTGGTTGACCCGCCTGATGGGGTTAGACCCATAGAGAGAAAATGGATCTTTAAGAAGAAGAAGGATATGGACAGAAATGTTCACGTCTATAAAGCTTGACTTGTCGCAAAAGGTTTTTAGCAAGTTCAATGAATTGACTACGACGAGACGTTCTCGCCGGTAGCGATGCTTAAATCTATTCGGATCATTCTAGCAATTGCTACATATTTTGATTATGAGATATGACAGATGGATGTTAAAACAGTCTTTCTAAATGGGTATTTAGAAGAGGATGTGTATATGATACAGCCCAAAGGTTTTGTTGATCGTAATAATGCTAGAAAGATATGCAAGCTTAAGAAATCTATTTATGGGTTAAAGCAAGCATCTCGGAGTTGGAATATTCATTTTGATGAGGTAGTCAAAGGGTTTGGCTTCTGTCAGAATGAAGAAGAACCTTGTGTTTACCAGAAGGTAAGTGGGAGCGCTATTGTATTTCTGATCTTGTATGTGGATGATATACTATTGATTGTTAATGATATTCCTATGTTGCAATCTGTAAAGACTTCACTGAATAATAGTTTTTCTATGAAGGATTTAGGAGAAGCAGCATACATTTTGGGAATTAAGATCTATAGAGATAGGTCGAGAAGGCTAATAGGATTAAGCCAAGACACGTACATTGACAAGGTGTTGAAACGGTTCAACATGGAACAGTCCAAGAAAGGGTTCTTGCCTATGTCACATGGTGTGCGCTTTAGTGACAAGCAGTGTCCTTCATCAGATGAAGAGCGCAACCGCATGAGTAAGGTTCCATATGCTTCGGCCGTTGGTTCCATCATGTATGCCATGAAATGTACTCGCCCAGATGTCTCATATGCTCTAAGTGTTGCGAGCAGGTACCAAGCTAATCCAGGTGAACCTCACTAGACGCTTGTTAAGAACATCCTAAAGTACTTACGAAGGACTAAGGATGTGTTCCTAATCAATGGAGGTGAGGAGGAGCTGGTTGTAAACGGTTACACCGATGCTAGCTTCCAAACCGACGGGGATGACTCACTATCTCAATCAGGTTTTGTGTTCACAAGAAATGGTGGTGCAGTTAGCTGGAAAATTTCCAAGCAGGAGACGGTGTCCGATTCTACAGCACAAGCCGAGTACATTGCAACTTCTGGCGCTGCAAGGGAAGGTGTTTGGTTGAGGAGGTTCCTCATTGAGCTTGGTGTTTTTCCGAATGCGTCGGACCCATTGAATTACATTGTGATAACAATGGGGCGATTGCACAGGCTAAGCAGCCTAGGGATCACCATAAGAACAAACATGTACTCCGGAAGTTTCATCTCATTTGAGAGTTTGTGAAACGAGAAGAGATCGAATTATGCAAAATACATATGGATTTAAATGTAGCAGATCCTTTGACAAAGGCTCTTCCACAACTAAAGCATGAGGCGCACATGAGGTCTATGGGGATTAGACATCTAAGAGATTAACTCTAGTGCAAGTGGGAGACTGTTGGGAATATGCCCTAGAGCTAATCATGTAGATGATATTCCAATTGTATCCATGATTAATAAAGTGTTCATTGAATATCCATTATAGACAACTTGTATTGATTGGCGATTATGTGAATTATTTGTGGAACTCAATTACTTGAATGGTTATTCTAAAGTTGTCCCTGGTCGGCGTTCTTGTGAGAACACACTTGAATATTAGACCAGCACATGTATTAGTTGATGGCTATGTTTCACAAATCATGGACATGGAGATGTCAAACTAATAATGTGGGCACATGTGAGACATGTAGGCTGGACTGACCCGACATGAGAAAGTCTCTATTCAAGTCATGTACGTTATGTCCTTAGACCTAAGATTGTGGTATGTACTCAAGATGTGAAACGGCCTACTTAGGGACTATCAAACGCTGCTCTGTAACTGGGTAGTTATATAGGTGGTCTTCGGGTGGTCGGGAAGCATGCTTTGAGACATAGACAATGAAGATGGAATTTGCCCCTCTCTATGTGAGAGAGATATCGCTGGATCACTCAAGTGATTGGATCAACAAATGCATGGCTGTGCTTGGGTTAAGTGTTAACCCACGAGTTGAACCATATATCGAGTGGCAAAGGGAATAACTTGTATGTGGTCGTAGTGGTTTATCTGATATGATCTTTTTGTATGCATAGGAGTTGTCACGCTTTGCTAGAGGCCGCTGTCAACTATTGGGTGAGTATAAGTACTCGGCCTATGTCAATGTATGCATGAACGCATAGGGTCGCACGCTTAAGGGGCTGGAAGCCTAATTCAGGTTAGACCCGAATTAGACATGGATTAGGGTTACTAATGGGCCTCCAACTAGTGAGCTCATTGGGGACGCCTATATAAGCAAGGGGTAGGGGCGCGGCCAGGAAAGTGACACGCCTTTGGCAGCTGCCGTTGCCCTCCCCACGCTCGCGCCTTCTGCTCCTCGCGGACCTAGCAGTCCGGAGGTCCATCGCTTCTTCCCTGCATGTGTGGGATTCCTCGGAGGTGCTGCATCTAGAGCACTGGGACAAACCGCGCGAGGGGATTGAGGTGATGGACGACCACGCAACTGCACTGCCTGCTGCGACGCGTACGACTACATCAAGTCGTCTTCCGCTGCACCTACGCGTCTAGTGGTAATCCCGTGACCTGTAACTAGCAGTAGATCCTGGTTTATGAGGTCAAAAAGTTTTATTTTCTAGCTAGCGTAGCACCCTCATAACCCTTCATAAGAGATCTCTAAATTAGTTCTCCTAGAATGATAAGATGAAGAGTAGCTTGGGTAGAGAGGTTCTTCGAAGATTAAACGCATATAAGCAATGGTAACATTCCCACTACTTGCTTGTTTTAGGCCCATTGACGCACTTGATCTGCCAAGGGATTTCAGCATCAGTGCTATTCCATGGCCGAACGTGGGGGAATGCTGGTACGAGTGGACAGGGCTGTCTCCACCTGCCACCTACCCCTCTGCCCATGGACGCGCACAACATACGAAGGTAGACCCCAACCTAGACACCATGTCTATGAAGGCGACTACTACTCTAGCGGCGATCAGGAATATTCGTCTCTATCAGGAGTCCTCTTACTAGAGCATCCATCCAAAGGACGAATGATGATCCACAAACAAGTAGCTTTATGAAAGAGACATGCTTAATGAATCAAACCAAAGTTGAACATGAACTTCTTACTTCAAGTAGCAAGACGATTGTAGAGGTACAAGTTGGAGTGAGAGCCGACAAGCCTGGCACTTCATCCACCCGGAGGTAGAACTGCTTCGACTCCGCTCTTTCTCCAGCTCTTTCCCTCTCTCACTCCCTATACTAATTTAGCTAGAAGCTAATGGAATGGAGCTTGCTCTTCCTCTACATTGTGACCTCTTTGTGTTGGTGTATTCCTGCATTGTAAAGAGAGGAGGCCTCCTTTTATAGCTTGAGAGGAGGGGGCTCTATGCAAAAGGGCTATCCCCACATGGGAAGACCCAAACTGACCTCCAAAGGGTGGTTTCCACTTTCCATCTGTGTTGATTGTAGGTGGGACCATCATGGGAAAACGTCCTACGAACCGCCGCAAAAGACTGGGCCCGGGAGGCCACCAGGGGACCGACCGCCCCCGGGGACGGCCACCCCCTGGTTGGGCCAAATGGCCACCGCCTTTGCATGGTCACTTCACCTGCGGACCTGGACCTCCCCTTTGGTTACGATTAGGCCTAGGTATGCACTAAAGGTGGGCTCCTTTGCTAACTTTGGTTGCATATTTCCTGAATTCGCTTTTCGCCTTTACGGTTTCCAATTGGTGTTGTGCACTTCCACTTATTTCACCATAAATCCTATAAAAACATAAACACTAGGGGTACAAGTGGAACTCTATTAATAGCATATGTCTATGTATTAAAGCATGATAGTTTCTCTCCTTTTAGGCATAAGTTGGCGGTTAAGAATGATCCATAAGGACTGCCAACAACTCCCCCAAGCTTAACCTTTGCTCATCCCGAGCAAAGAGCTAAGTATGGTTGTTGATCAGGAGTTACTACAATGTTGATCATATTTCAAATATACAAAGTTTATAACAAAGTTTTCTACCGCAATTTGAATAAACCAGCATGTTATCCACCCTACTATTATCTTGAAACAAATGGGGCCTTTTAGCCATCTTGAGTCTTGGGTGATTGCAAGACAGAACAGATTCACAGACATTGCTTATCATTCATCCCAAGATTAATTATCTTTTCGGAGGTTTTGAAAGTTTTTTAAAAGAAATGTAAGTTCCTCAAATGATTCACTCGATCACTCAATGTGTATGAATACCTCACCAAAGGCATTGTAAAGTTGCCTTTCATATCCTACCACTAAGGCCTATGAGTAGAGTTTTGGGCAGGTATAAAGGTGGGCATACTTGCATCACATATATTACTAAGTCAAAAACCAAACCACAAGGAGATACAAGTCATACACTTTGATTGAGATGTGCAAGTGTGTGGAGTATGAGGATGGTGGAAATCCTAATTCTAAATATTTTTGGTACTCCATGCATCATGATTCTCTCCTTTATTGGATGGAATGAAACTTTTTGGAGGGATATGGGCTATAAAATCATATATCCATTTTTTCTTCTCTTTTTTGAATGGGTACTTGGAACTTTTTCTCCTATTTGTTTATTGCATGCCCCTTGGCATGGTTTTTTTTGCATAGCCCATATCTCTTGTTGATATATGAAGAACTTTTTGGATGGAGAGATGTCATGATGGAATGAGAGGAGTAATTATATGGCGGAAAATGAATGCGCGGCTCTCAGGGTAAGAGTCGGCATTTTTTTATTTGGTGGATAACAAATGCACGATTTTCAAGGTAAGAACCGGCATTTTTATTTGGTGGAAGAGTGCGCAACTCTCAGGGTAAGAGTTGGCATATCTTTTTGTGGATAGATGGGTGCATATTGTGCGCAACTCTCAGGGTGAGAGTTGGCTTTTATTTGGTGGGTGCATGTGAATCTCAATCATGGGTGCATGACCATAATCTCACTTAGGTCACAACAATTTGACCTAACTCAATGTTCCACAAGCAGCATATGACTAAAAGGTTTGCAGAATTGAAACATGTCATATGGCCTTGGTAGGTATTTCATAATCATTGAGGAACTTTTTATTTTTGAATGTTTTTGAAAATAAAACTCTGGATGTCAAGTTTTACTCAGAACAAAGTCATAGCGCAGCCCATGTCACTATATCATATCAGGCAATAACTTAGACAAGATTAAGCATGTGCAACCCACTAGTTCAAGTTTTTAGGATAAGACATTTTTAGCTGATAAACCCAAATCTTAGAGAAAACTCGATTATAAAATGGGTACAGGTGAAACATAAGACAAAAACTGTTCATCATTTCAACAAGGGTAGAAACTAACATATCTCAACTCATATGAGAGAAGAAAACATATTTATTAATCATATCTCACCATTTTATAAGTAAGAGAATTTAAAAAGAAATGTGAGATACAAGTTACCTTTTGTGGGAGCCCTCCCCCAAGCTTGCTCTTGGCTTACCAATGTGGTTCACCTAGGGGTGCCGCTAATTGGTGGTGCCTTAGCTTGATGTGCAGTTCCTGGCCTCTCTGAAGCATGCTATGAAACTCCCCCAAGCCTGTTTTTATGGTGGTATTAAGATAACAAGACAACAAGGCTTGGGGCTGAAAGGTATATTACTTTTTTATCAAGATTTTATTTATCATTATATTTTTGTTTTCAAGGTTCACCCAAGAAATGCTTGTCTCTGCTGTCATCTCAAAGACCTACCCTTATGAAGTTGATAAATTACTACAAGGGTTTAGTCCATAAGATCAACCAAAATCTATACTAGCAGCTTTGGTTCCAAGATCAAACTAGACACCATGTCTAATTTGGTCTAGGTAGGCAACTTAATCTAAGCACCATGCTTAAATTAACGAGCCTAAAGAAGCATGATCCGCATCTAAACTTCAAACTAAGCACCATGCTTAATTCAAAAGATGCGTAACCAGTACTTCCGAACCAAAACTTATCAGCATAGAAATTGGGTCATCACAAGATAAATAAGATTCATCCAACAGAGACTGATTTTTGAACAAGGGAACCATAAGAACTCAAACAAGGCTAGGATAAGAATGCAAATAAAGGCATGCCTTGCTTCATCTCCAAAATGAATTTCTTCCACTATTTATGACAACAACTCAAAGTTTCATTAATCAAAATTTAACACCATGTCACAATTTTGATTAAAGAAGGCTCATTTAACCTAAGCACCATGCTTAAATTAAAAAAACCTATGGATATACCACAAGCGAGCGCATGTGAATACACCCAAACTCAGAGCATATGGCATGAACAGAAGAAGAGCATGATATTATATTTACATGGAGACAAATATGAGTGAAAGAGTTGGTCAACATTACCTTGACTTACCTGAATGTGTGTACCAATAGCATGTATGGATGAAACATCGGAGTTGTCGCTATGGTGGCTCGGTTTCCGTCTCAGGTGACTACCAAGGTGTAGTTTGGAGTCCATCACTTTTAGTAGCATGTCATCATGTAGCAAGTCGTTTATTGTTAACTCCTGCATGTTAGTGTCTTGCACACACGAAAAATGTAGGAGGAACAACCTCATGCAAGCTTCTATCTAAAATGTTACAACCATGACTCCCCTTTGTTTTTTTGAATCTTTAAACGAAGTGTGATCCACGATATGCATGAAGTCATGGTTGGTCAGGGGAGTGAGAGAGGTGTTGCACAAACCATTGATGTAGAAGAAGGAGTTCATGGAAGTCATGTGTCTTGTCCCTCTATATGATGGCCTGCTTGATGTTTGTGCAACGTCCAGGGGAGATCTTGAAGGGTGTGTTAGTTGTGCTTGAGAGATCTCCCCCGCACTCTTTCTTGTTCCTGTTTTTAATTTTAACAAAAATACAAAAAACAAAGAGAATATAAAATAAGCAAGGCTCTACGAGGTTGAACCTCAGAGAGCCTAGAACTTATTATGATTGTTTTTATTTACTTATTATCTATTCATTTTATTAAGTCTTTTTTTATTTATTCATCCAACTGTCATAACTCAAACAAGGTTAGACTTATGATGCAAATTAAAATAGACCTTGGCTTGTCTCCATATCAAATTACCTCTATTTTTTATGATAACAACTCATAGCTCATTAATAATATTCCAAAACCATGCGAGAATTTGAATAAAGAAGGTCTTTTTAACCTAAGCACCATGCTTAGATTAAAAGACCCATGAATGTGCCACATATGCCTATGTGACAACACCCAAGCTAGAGTATATAACATAAACAAAGGAAGCATGAATTTGCATGGTCAGGCTATGGGGACGAAAGTGAGTAAACGAATTGGTGAATATTACCTTTGCATACCTGGGAGTACTTACCAACAACAGATGTAGAAGATCGCTCTTGATGATGTGTTGTTTGCATGATGGATTTGTCCAGGGAAACTACAAAGCTTGGCCACACACACATGATTAGTGTGTATGGACCATGGACTTTGATAGTTGTTGCAAAGGCATGGAGGTGAGCCCTTCTTGCTTGTGGGAGCAATGCTAGGCAAAGTCAGCTAGCACATCTTTACAAACATGTGAGGCCAGCGTGCTCCTTTTTCTCTCCTCCAATATATAATTGTTTTTTCAAACTATTTTTATTTATTTTTTTAACAATCTCTTCTCTTTTTTTAGCAAGATAGAGTCAGCATCTCTTTTTCCTTTGAACCAAGGTGATCTTGTGGTGAGACTCCCACCGTCCTCTCCCACACTTGGACTTTATTGAAAGTCAAGTGTGCAAGGTCAGGGTCTCCTCTTGAGTTTATTCACCACCCAAGATCATCAAGGTGTGTCATTGATGTCACTCCCATGTGCTCAAGCTTTGTATGTCCTTTGTTCTTCTCAATCTCTTCCTAAAATGGTTAGAGACCAAGAATACCCAAAGGTGCATACTAACTTGAACACATGTTCTTGCTTTTATTAAATAATCCGGGTATCTCCCGGTAGTGCTTTCTTTGTGGTCATAAACTTGACCGCCAAAACTAGGGAGAAGTTTTGAAGTCAGAAGCTATGGTTGGCTTTGATGGCGGCTACAAGAACTCGTCCATAGGAGAAATTTTTTTTAATTTTGAAAGGGCATTATTGTAGAAAGAGAGAACTAGAACAATAAAGACTCTTTTTCTTAAAAAAATACTTTTCTAAAATAAGGGAAGATGATAAGAGAGTAGATAAAAATCTTTTTGTGCATGTGCAAAAGTTTGAACATGCAATTTAAAATAATAATGCCCATTTTTTGAAAGGTAGGCTTCATGAAGAAGGGTCATGAACGTAGAAGAAAATGTTTTTTCTTTTCGAATAAAACACATGGACACACGGGTGAACTAGGTTTGGAGACAAATACAACAACCGTTCCTGGCAACGGCGCCAGAAAGCTTGTTGGCGCTTCTTAGCGTTAGCAGAAAAGTCCGCAAGCGCACGGAAGTACCGTTGTAGCCTTCACCCGAAAGTATTCAGGGTATCGTATTTCCACAGCGAACAGAAGTGTAAGAAATCTCTAAACTAGTTTTCCTAGAATGATAAGATGAAGAGTAGCTTGGGTAGAGAGGTTCTTCTAAGATCAAACGCATATAAGCGATGGTAACTTTCCCACTACTTGCTTGCTTCAGGCCCACTGACGCACTTGGTCTGCCAAGCAATATCAGCATCAGCGCTATTCCGCGGCCGAACGTGGGGGAATGCTGGTACAAGTGAACAGGGCTGTCACCACCTGCCACCTACCCCTCTGCCCGTGGGCACGCGCAACATACAAAGGTAGACCCCAACCTAGACACCATGTCTATGAAGTCGACTACTACTCTAGTGGTGATCACGAACATCCATCTCTATCAGGAGTCCTCTTACTAGAGCATCCATCCAAAGGACGAACGATGATCCCACAAACAAGTAGCTTTATGAAAGAGACATGCTTAATGAATCAAACCAAAGTTGAACATGAACTTCTTACTTCAAGTAGCAAGATGATTGTAGAGGTACAAGTTGGAGCGAGAACCGATAAGCCCGGCACTTTGTCCACCCGGAGGTAGAACTGCTTTGACTCCGCTCTTTCTCCAGCTCTTTCTGTCTCTCAGTCCCTATACTAATTTAGCTAGAAGCTAATGGAATGGAGCTTGCTCTTCCTCTCTACATTGTGACCTCTTTGTGTTGGCGTATTCATGCATTGTGAAGAGAGGAGGCCTCCTTTTATAGCTTGAGAGGAGGGGCCCTAAGCAAAAGGGCTATCCCCACATGGAAAGACCCAAACCGACCTCCAAAGGGCGGTTTTCACTTTCCATCTGTGTTGATCGTAGGTGGGACTGTCATGGGAAAACCATCCTATGAACCACCGCAAAAGACTGGGCCCGGGAGAGGCCACCTGGGGACCGACCGCCCCGGGGTCGACCGCCCCCTTGGTGGGGCCAAATGGCCACCGCCTCTGCGTGGTCGGTTCACCTCCAGGCCTGGACCTCCCCTGTGGTTACGATCTGGCCTAGGTATGCACCAAAGGTGGGTTTGTTTGCTAACTTTGGTTGCATATTTCCTCAATTCGCTTTTCTCCTTTACGCTTTCCAATTGGTGTTGTGCACTTCCACTTGTTTCACCATAAATCCTATAAAAACATAAACACTAGGGGTACAAGTGGAACTCTGTTAATAGCATATGTCTATGTGTTAAAGCATGATAGTTTCTCCCCTTTAGGCATAAGTTAGCGGTTAAGAATGATCCATAATGACTGCCAACAGCGGGTGGTCCCGGCAGAAGCGTTGAAGTCTGGGGTGGTTGCGATGGCGCTGATGCCTCGCCCACCACCCGCTGGGGTGTTGGCTGCTGGGGGATCCTTATATGGCCCTGGCCCACACGCCCCTGGCTATACCACCCAGGGGGAGCGCAAGGCCGGACAGGTCGAGTCGTCGGGGGCCGAGATGGAGGTCGAGTCGCCGTTCCCCACCTTGGCCAACCGGGTGGTCCGTCATGGTGGCTCGGCCGAGATGGCGGACCGTATTACGACGTCCATTTGGGAGAGGGTCAAGGGAGACCTTCCCTTTTGGGGGCGGGAGGCACTTTGACTCCATGACCCGATAAACACCAATGCGCCCCTCTTCGAGATGGACGACCCAGCGAAGGTTGAGCGCTGGGAGAATGTCGAGGAGTTCCAGGCGTGGCTACAACATGCCTTGCAGCTGGCCGTCAACATCGCCGTCAAGGACATGCCCCGAGCCCTTGCGGTACATGACCTGCTCCGTGTTATGTTGAGGTTAGGTTGTTTCCCTCCTGGTTTCTTAGTATTTTGTGGTTTTTGCTTCTAGGACCTTAGGATGCGCCCTCAAGCCAAGCCCCAGTTCATCCACATGACGCAAGGTGGATGGGGGCAGATCCTAGAGCTACAAGACCAGCTCAAGGCTGCAAGACCAGCTCGAGGCTACCTGGGGCGAGGCCAAGGAGGACGCCTCTACGGCTCGAGGTGAAGCAGCCCAGGCCAAGGAGGATGCTGCCAAGGCCCGGGGGGAGACACAGAAGGCCCTCGAGGACCTCTCCCTGTTGTCCGAGTGTGTTCAGGGGCTCAAGAGGGAAGTCTAGGACTCCTCAAAGTGTATCAAGGGGCTCGAGGTAGACGTCACCCAAACCTCGCAAGCTCACGACACCCTCCACATCTCGGTCGAGGAGGAATGGCATCGCGCCCAGGCCCTATCTGCCGAGGTTGCCACGTTGAAGGAGACCCTCTAGAAGAAGGAGGAGGCCATTGCGCTAGCTGGCAAGGTGATCGAGGACCTGAGGGTGGAGAATACGGAGGTGGCCCGTGCCCTGAAGGTGGTCGAGGAGTACGCCGAGCTAAAGGATGGGGACACAGCCCTTGATACCCACGCCACCGGTGAGCCTTTCTCTTTACCTTTTGTATTTTTGTCTTTGCCGTCCTGCACGTCGTGGCTAACCCCTGTCTTATATTTCAGATCTCAATGAGGAGTTGATCAAGGCTCAGGACAACGCTAAGATGCTCCAAGACGCCTACCGGGCCAAGGCGAAGTTGACCAGCACACTCCGCACCTCGATCACCTTGGTCTGCGACGACCTCGGTGTTGATCCTAAAGCGGAGGTCGAGGATGAAGCTGTTCGAGCCTGACGTCCTTCCTCCAGATGTTGACGATGAAAGAGAAGCCAGCCTATGAGCCAATCTATGCAAGAAGCCCTATGTAATAGGTTAGATTTTAACTTGTGTCGATGTGGCCTCGAGGGCCTTACAACATGATGTTTATATTCATTTCGAATGCTTTTGAGTTCAAATCCGTCATTCCTTCTCTGCTCGAGTTGAATTTTTACGTAGTCATCTCGGCACACGGTTGTGCCCTTTGGTGTGGGAACTCGCACCGAAGCATATCAGAATGCTAAACATTGATTTTTCGAAATTGTATGATTTTACTGAGTCTTCTTAGCGCATGGTTACGCCCCTTGGTGTGAGGGGGTGAGTGGAGGTATCGTAGCATGGATGCATGGGTGATCTCATAGCTCGACAGCGCCTCGGCCTCAGGGTGCCCTCGTGGCCTTGTCGACCATGTAAAAGAGTAGACGTCGAGTTTCAAAAAACATGCGAGTTTTTTAGGAACTTCGGGGGGTTACCCCCTTGTAGCCACCGTGGGAGGCTCGACTCTGATGGAGCAGAGTCGAGGCTACCTTATGCGAAGAAGGTACTTATTCATTCATGATATGAGAAAAAGTACAAGGCCTCGAAGCCCTAGGTATAAAAGCGATGTAGCTGTTCAATGTTCCATGTGTTGGTGAAGGTTTCGCCTTTCCCATGGGATAGCTTGTAGGTTTCGGGCTTCAACACTTCTACAATAATGAAGGGGCCCACCAATGGTGTAGCTTGTGGCGTCCCTTGTTGTTCTGCCATCGTCGGAGGACTAAGTCACCGATTTAGAGGTCCCGCTTGCGTACGTGCTTGTCGTGGTAGCGTCGAAGCTTCTACTGGTATCTCACAGAATGGAGGATGGCCATGTCTCGGGCCTCCTCGAGCTAGTCGACGGTGTTTGTGACTGCTTCTTCATTCGTCTGCTCGTTGTAGGCCTTCAATCGAGGGGACTCATACTCAAGGTCAGTGGGAAGGACAGCCACGGATCCGTAGACCATAAAGAACATGGTGAACCCCATGGCTCGACTTGGCGACATTCTTAGGCCCCATAGGACTTGTCGTGTTTGTTTAACCGATTGAAGATCTGAGGCTTGAGACCTTGTAGAATCATGCCGTTGGCACGCTCGACCTGGCCGTTAGTTCTAGGATGAGCAACTGTGGACCAGTTCACACGGATGTGATGGCGGTCACAGAAATCCAAGAACTTCTTGCCGGTGAACTGCATGCCGTTGTCGGTGATGATGACATTGGGGACCCCGAAGCGGTAGATGATGTGGTGAAGAATAACACTGCCTGCTCGGATTTGATGTTGGTGATGGGTCGGGCCTCGATCCACTTGGAGAACTTGTCGACGGCTACGAGTAGATGGGTGTAGACCCCGGTTGTCCTCTTTAGTAGCCCCATGAGATCAAGCCCCCAGACCACAAATGGCCACGTGATGGGGATCGTCTGCAAAGCATGAGCTGTGAGGTGGGTCTGCCTGGCATAGAATTGGCACCCCTCGCACGAACGGACGAGGTTGATGGCTTCAGAGACTACGGTTGGCCAGTAAAAACCTTGTCAGAAGGCATTTCCAACGAGGGTCCTCGGGGCTGCGTGATGCCCGCAAGCCCCCAAGTGTAGATCCTTGAGCAGCTTTCTTCCTTCCTCAATGGTGATGCAGCGCTAGAGGACCCCGGTAGGGCTCTGTCGATAGAGCTCCTTGTCTTCACCATAGAGGACATAGGTTTTGACCCGTCGAGCGATGCAACGAGCCTCAGTTTGATCTTCTGGAAGCTCCCCTCGAATAAGGCAGTCGAGGAAGGGAGTGCACCAGTCCGGCTTGGAGGTTTGGGGAGACGGTGACACCTCGATCTCCATGACTTCGGCCCCGGTCGAGGGGGTCTCGGTCGAGGGAGGGGGACGACTGGTTGCGTTGTGATTCCTTCCCCCATGCCTAGATCGACGAAGGGCTCATAGAAGTCTGAGAAAACATCAGGCAGGGTAATACCTCAAGTCGACGTGATCTTCGCCAGCTCGTCTGCGGCCTCGTTGTATCTACAGGCAATGTGGTTAAGCTCGAGGCTGTAGAACTTGTCCTCCAACTTGCGGACCTCCTTGCAATAGGTCTCCATCTTGGGGTCATGGCAGCTCGAGGCCTTCATGGCTTGGTCGATGACGAGTTGTGAATCACCATGAACGTCAAGGCATCGAACCCCGAGTACGATGGTGATGCATAAGCCATTGACGAGGGCTTCGTACTCAGCAATGTTGTTGGAGGTGGGGAAGTGGAGTCAGATCACGTAGCGCATGTGGACTCCAAGGGGCAAGATGAAGAGCAGGCCCATGCCTACCCCTGTCTTCATCACCGACCCGTCAAAGTACATGGTCCATAGTTCTGCCTGAATCTACGTCGAGGGAAGCTGGGTGTCGGTCCACTCGGCGATAAAATCTACCAGCACCTGAGACTTGATGGCCTTGCGTGGTATGTAAATGAGGGTCTCCCCCATGAGCTCAACCGACCACTTGGTGATTCTCCCCGCGGCCTCCCGGTTCTGGACTATCTCCCCGAGAGGGAAGGATGAGACCACAGTCACCGGGTGGCCGAGGAAGTAGTGCTGGAGCTTGCATCACGTGATGATGATGGTATAGAGTAGCTTCTGGATCTGTGGGTAATGAACCTTGGTTTTCGAAAGTACCACGCTGACGAAGTAGACCGGCCACTGGACAGGCAAGACGTGCCCTTCCTCTTCCCTCTCAACAACTATGACCGCGCTGACCACCTGGGTGGTTGCGGCGACATAGAGCAAGAGTGGCTCGGCTGGACTTGAAGTTACGAGAATCAGCAGTGAGGTCAGCAAAGCATTGAGTTTGGTGAGGGCCTCCTCAGCTTTGGGAGTCCACATGAAGTGCTCTGATTTTTTCCAGAGGCGGTACAGAGGCAGTGCTTTTTCTCCGAGTCATGAGATAAAGCGACTGAGGGCTGCAAGGCAACCCGCATCCTTCTGGACACCCTTGAGATCTTGGATTGGACCCATCCTGGTGACTACGGAGACCTTCTCAGGGTTGGCCTCGATGCCGCGTTGAGAAACTATGTACCCCAAGAGCATGCCTTGGGGGACGCCGAAGACACGTTTCTCAGGGTTGAGTTTGATGTTCTTCGCCGAAGGCATTTAAACATGATTTTGAGGTCATTGATGAGGTTGTTGGCCTTCTTTATTTTGACTATGATGTCATCGACATAGGCCTCGACCGGGCCTGATGTGTTCGCTAAAAACATGGAGCATGCATCGCTGGTATGTCGCCCCGGCGTTTCGAAGGCCGAAGGGCATAGTTACGTAACAATACATGCCGAAAGGGGTGATAAAGGAAGTCACGAGCTGGTCGGACTCCTTCATCTTGATTTGGTGATAGCTGAAGTATGCATCAAGAAAGGGGAGAGTTTCACATCCCGCGGTGGAATCAACAATTTGATCGATGTGTGGTAAAGGAAAAGGAACTTTTGGACTGCTTTATTTAAACTGGTGTAGTCTACACACATCCTAAATTTCCCATTCTTTTTCTTAACTAGTACAGGATTAGCTAACCACTCAGAATGATGAACCTCCTTGATGAATCCGGCCTCCAAAATCTTGTGTATCTCCTCTCCGATGATCTTGCGCTTCTCCTCGTCGAAGCGGCGCAAGCGTTGCTTCATCGGTTTGGACCCGCCTCGAATTTCCAAGGTGTGCTCGGCGACCTCCCTCGGTATGCCCAGCATGTCCGAGGGACTCCATGCAAACATCTCAGTGTTCGCACAGAGGAAGTCGACGAGCACTGCTTTCTATTTGTCGCTGAGTGTGGCGCTGATTGTCACTGCCTTTTCGTCAGAGCTGCTGGGGTCGAGGAGGATCTTCTTGGTGTCCTTTGCTGGTTGCTGGCTCGAAGCTGCCGGCGTGGTGCTTGGAGTCAAGGACCTTGGCCTGAGAGCATCAAGAGTCGCTGCCAGCATCACGGACTCCTCGACGACCTCCCGTTTTTGACGCACTCGACCTCACAATCATACGTGTGCTCAAAGGAGGAGCCCATGGTTATGACGCCTTTGGGCCCTGGCATCTTGAGTTTGAGGTAGGTGTAGTTGGGGACTGCCATGAACTTGGTGTAACCAGGCTAGCTGATGATGGCATGGTACGTGCCGTGGAACTCGACCACCTCGAAGGTGAGCATCTCCTTCCTGAAGTTGGCAGAGGTGCCAAAGCAGACGGGGAGGTCGATGTGGCCAATGTGAAGAGCCTTCTTCCCCAGTACAACTCCGTGGAAGCCCCTGGTGCTAGGCTGGAGCTTCGTCCTCAGGGTCCCCAGGAGGTCGAGGGTCTGTGCATAAATGACATTCAGACTGCTTCCTCCATCCATGAGTACCTTGGAAAGGCGAGTGTTGACGATGATGGGGTCAACAATGAGTGGGTATACCCCAGGCTTGGGGATGTGGTCCGGATGGTCTTCATGGTCGAACGCGATGGCCGTATCAGACCAGTCGAGGTAGTGGGGGTCGTACCGCACGGAGAAGACTTCTCGGTGCTCCCTCTTGCGTTGGTGTGGTGAAAGCTGGGTCAAGGGCCCCCCGTAGATCATGTAGCAGTCGTGGGCCTCGGGGAAGCCATCCTCCTTGTCACTGTCCTTGTCCTTGGGGTCTTTCTTCTTTTCATCTTTCCCAAGCCCCAAGCTCTCGAAGTATTTACGGATCATCCGACAGTCTTTGAGGTTGTGATTGGCAGGCCCCTTGTGATAGGGGCACAGCTTTTTCAGCATCTCTTTGAAGAGGCCCTTCTCAGGAGGACCTCGGGGCTTCTTGCGCTTGACGGCGGCCACGAGCCCGTCGGGGGCGGCCTCGTGCTTGCCCTATCGGTTCTTCTTCTTCTTGTTATTGCTCCTCTTGGCTCCCTGGTTCGAGCTCTCAGGGTCGCCTTGCTTGGTCTTCCCCCTGCTCTGGTCATCATCGAAGAGGGCGCCGACGGCCTCCTCTCCAGCGGCATAACTGGCAACGACGTTCATCAGCTCATCGGCAGTCTTCTTGGAGTTACGCCCCAGCTCCCATACCAGCTCCTTGCAAGTAGTCCCAGCAATGAATGCCAGGATCACATCATCCTCAGGGATATGGGGAGCTTGGTGCGTTGCTTGGAGAAGCGCCGAGTGAAGTCACTGAGGGACTCCCTAGGCTTCTGCTTGCAGCTTTGGAGGTCCCATTTGTTGCTAGGTCGTACGTAGGATCCCTTGAAGTTCCCCTTGAATACCCTGATGAGATTGGTCCAGTCGTGGATTTGATCAGGGGGAGTTCCTCAAGCCACCTTTGAGCGGTGTCTATTAGGAACAAGGGGAGCTGATGGCTGATGGCGTGATCGTTGTGCGCTTTGCCCAACTGGCACGCCAACCTAAAGTCAGCTAGCCATAGCTTGGGCTTGGTCTCGCCATTATACTTGATGAGGATCGTAAGGGGATGAAAGGGATTCAGCAGCGGCATCCTTTGAATCGTCCTACTGAAGACTCGAGGGCCCAGTAGCTCGGGGGATCAGCGCTGGTCCTCGTTGTTGTCATAGCGCCCATCCCTGTGTGCACTGTAGCCTCGTGCCTCACCATCACCACTTTTGCGTCAGCGGTTCTCGTTAATGTCGTAGCATGCATCTCGAGGCTCGCAGTTGTTGTGGATGCGCTCGCGAACAGGGATCGCCTTCTTAGGTCGTGGGCCATCCGCTTGATGGACTGAGCCCTCCCTCTCATGTTGGGACGGTTCAGGGGTTGCTCTGAGACCATCGCTCAACGTCTTGAGGCCGAGCTTTCTGCCTGCTACGCGGCAGCTACCTCGAGGAGGCCTTGAAACTCCTGCTGGTGCGACAAGCTTTGGGATTCGAGGAGCCGGCATGTTGCGGAGAAGCATAGTCACCATGATGACGTTCTGGCTGGCACAGTTGAAGATAGGGCGCTCGACCGCACCCACCCCAATGATCTGCCGGTGGACTTCTCGGGCTCTGGCTTGAGCCCTTCTACTAGGCGGATGTCCGCGCTCCTGCTAGAGGGTTCGCTCAAGCTAGCACAGATGCAACCAGTCCTAGTTGAGCTTAGCTCGCATATCTCAGACTTGCGTGAGCTGGGCATCATGGGCATCCTAAGGTAACCGTGTGTCGCTTGGCACAGCTGGTGGCTGCTCCTCCTGATCCACTGCGATGAGGGTGCCTCCTACTGTAGTCGCAACCGCGGCCATGGCCTCGAGGTCAATGGTGTCGCTATTGATGTGGAAGCACTCACGCATGGGGTCGTAGTTGTTGGAGTCAGAGTCGGGGTTACCGGAGTAGAAGATGGGGAATTATCCCTGCCGTTCCTCCTCCAGCTGGCGTCGCATCATGCCGAGGGTATAGTGCCTTGGGCCTGGAGTCTTGGAAGACTTTGGGTGCTCGAAGGTCGGCGTGGGAGTCAACCAGATCACAGTGGTGAACAGGAGTGGTGGGAGAGAGTCGGCCATCCAAAAAATGGCGAGAGACGCTGGTGACACGCAGACCCCTACCTGGCGTGCCAACTGTCGGTGTCTTGACCCCGGGGGCCTAGCACCAATCAGTAACTATGTGTTGCGTGCTCCCTAATCTAGATGGTGATGTAAGAAGAACACAAGGGTTTATCCTGGTTTGGGCAAAGAAGGCCCTACGTCCAGCGGGGGAAGAGATTGTATTATCTTACACCGAAGTGCTTGTACAGGGGTGATACAAGAGTGTATGCGAACTCGGGGAGGTGAGCAAGGCCTAAGTCTAGAAGTGCTATGCCTAAGCCCTACAGCTAGTGTATTCGAACTTCTCTAAGTGTTGCCTATTGCTTGTTCCCTCACTTTCTGTGGCCCCGGGCGTCCCCTTTTATAGGCCAAGGGGGGCTCAGGCGTACAGGAATCCTACGGTGGTCATAGGTGATGATGTTGAGGGATGATGCCGATCCCATCAAGGATGTTGTAGAGGTGTGCACCAGGCATGGCTTGCTCTGTAGCGACATGCTTAGAGTCGATGGCTATCCTTCACGCGTGTCACGATGACGCCCGTAGGTGGTCAGTGAAAGACCGTGCCCATGCTGGGACGTGGGAATCCCTATTGACGTCACGTCGGTAGTTGTTAGAGCACTGACCGGAGGTGTCCAAGTCAGACTCGAGGGGTGGCTGAGAGGGGTCAAGTCCCGAATGGATAAGGCTAAGCCCCGGTAAATGCGGTACGGATGTTGGTAAATGTGCCTCGAGGGGGCGCCTGACAGTGTACAGTGCTCGGTATGGCGTCGTAGCATAGTACTAACCACTGATTCCCCGGGTATGGGCGGTAAAAGGAGGATTTGACCGCTGTACCCGGCTAGTGTGACCGCGTTGTAGCCATGAGGTTAGGCAGGAGTTGGCGGATGCATTTATTGCCCCGAATTTGTACAGGAAGTAGGTGAGCCAAAGGGGGAGTGGAAACCGACGGGGGGTCATCCGCCCGCACAGATGTCCATCACTCGACAGGGGGTCAGCCGCCCGTGATGCGCTCCGTCACCCCGACGGGGGGTCATCCGCTTGGGTGGGCGTCCGTCATTCGAGGCTCCCCATCGAGTGTGAGATGGTCTTGACTTGGATGCTGCTCGTGGGCCGGCCCAGCATGGCTCGATGTACACTGGTGGACCTTCGTCCCTCAGGCTGGTTGTAGGCTTTTTTGGGTTTAATTGTTTAGGGGCCAACTCTCCTGGGTTGAGGTTTAGGGTACCCCTTACCCTGGTACCCGACAACTACCACACGAATGTAGACAAAACATTATAGCATGTGAAATAGAACATAGTAAGAATGACCTAAACATAGATATGACTTGGTATAGCCCATTGATCCTTTGAGATCTTCATCTCAATGTCAATCTGTTCATCATGGTGATCTCCATCTCCATGGTCCATGAATGTCATCCATTTGTGGTGCATCCGCCAAGACTAGCTATCACTACCGTGAAATAAATTTACATAGTTGCGGATCATCACAGATTGGCACGCAGGCCATTACATCAAAGTGACAATATCTAAGTGGCTATAGCCATATTTTCATTATCATGATGTGCAAGCCATGAATTAATTACATACATGCATCTCATACACATAAGGCCTAGACCAGTCATCAAAACTGCAAAATAGAGTTGGCCGATATAGACGTCTAACGTTGCAAGACCTAAAACTCTATTTTCCATGCAGTTTTTTGCCAATCTAATTTCTCTAAACCATGGCTTCGCATGGAGAAAAAATGTAAAATTTCATTCTCTATGATTTTTGTTTAGAGTTCATCTCAATCTGAGTTACGGTTTAAAAGTTATAGCTGTTTTACCGAATAGCACTTTTCTCGGCAATCGAGTGCCCCGCAGCAGATCCCATCTACTACCGCCACACATCACATGTGCTCGGCACTAGACCTAGGGTTCAATTTGATCAATCTGATTGATCTCAAACTCGCCATGACTAGATTTACATGTATCACTTAACTCGAATGGCAGAATTTTGACCAATACGAGTAGATCGCAACAAGACCAACATGGCAAGACGATGAACCAAGATCAGAGACTCATCTTGTCGGTGTCTTAACCCTGGGGCCTAGCACCAATGAGTAACTACGTGTTATGTGCTCCCAAATCTAGATGGTGATGCAAGAAGAACACACAATTTTTATCCTGGTTTGTGCAAAGAAGGCCCTACGTCCAGCGGAGGAGAGATTGTATTATCTTGCACCGAAGTGCTTGTACAGGGGGGATACAAGCGAGTGTATGCGAACTCGGGGTGACGAGAAAGGCCTAAGTCTAGAAGCACTATGCCTAAGCCTTGTTGCTGGAGTGTTGGGATTTCTCTAAGTGCTATCCGATGCTTGTTGGATTGCCTCAAACTAGCCCCTGGCATCCCCTTTTATAGGCCAAGGGGAGGCCTAGGTGTTTAGGAATCCTAGGGCCACCGTAGGTGATGACGCCAAGGGGATGATGCCGATCGTGTCATGGTTGCTATAGAGGCGTGCACCGGGCATGGCCTGCCCTATAGCGATGTGTTTGGAGATGATGGTTGTCCTTTGGGTGAGTCACAATGATGCCGGTGATGGTTAGTGAAAGACCGAAGCTCCTGTGGAGGGCGTGCGAGTCCCTGTTGACGTTGCATCGGGAGTTGTTAAAGCACTGACCGGAGGTGTTCGAGGGGTGGCCGAGGGGGTCAAGGCCCAAATGGATAAGGCCAAGCCCCAGGAAATGGGGTACAAATATTGGTAAATTGCTATGAGGGGGCACCTAACAGCGTACAGTGCTTAGTATGGCATCACAGTGTGGCATGAACCACCGATTTCCTGGGTATGGGCGGTAAAAGGAGGATTTAACTGTTATACCCGGTGTAGCCATGAGGTTGTTGGCATTATAGCAATGAGGTTGTTGGCCATGAGGTTGTTGGCGTTTCTTAACATTACTACTAAAGATAGACTCAAAAGTCTGTCCTTAATAATAATACTAGAAACGTGTGTTGACATTCCTAATCACCATTACTTCAGAAAGGTAACCCTTGGCCCTTAATGGCGCTGGCCTAGGTAATGCAGTCTGGTAATAACAGTTAGAAGTGCCGGATTGGCCTTCCTAACCATCATTACTTTGATATGCAAAACTATGGCACGGCGCCGTGGGGTGCAACAAGAATTACAATCCTTAAGTAACGGTACTTAGGTACGCCAATCCATAGCTCAGTAAGAAATTAGAATAAATCCGTAAGTGCACAGAACTATCATTGTAGCATTTCAACACTAGAGTATTCAGGGGTGTTGTATTTATAATTTCCCATAGGACGGCAATATGCATCAAGCGTGGTGTAAACATTATTACTTATTAAGTGCAATGGTAGGCATAGAGTAAACAGGAATAAGACAGATATTCAAGATAGTGGACATACATCAGGGTCAACCTCAAGGATAAAAGAGAAATAAAGAATAAAAGAATATAACTAAACAGAGCAGGCATTAGTCACATATAACTATGTAAAGGACTGTTAGCAAAATATCTAATTAGTAAGTCTAGCATCAGGACTAAGTCTGGGATGATAGGGAGATCCCCGCAGCTGGTCTGCCAGCCAATAGAGACTTTACGAACTCCTACTCAATATCTGAACGTGGGGGAATGCTAGGGATGGACAGGGCTGTCACCACCTGCCTACCTACCCCTCTGCCCGTGGGATACCGACATATTCACCGATCTCCGCATACCCGAGCACCATGCCCGTGTAATTGGAAACAACTCCTAACCCCCGCTGACCCCAACCCTTTGGATTGACAGGCTAGGTTAAGAGCAACCAAGAAGGCACGACGAAACCATCACCTCATCCCTAGTTCTTCCTCTATTCATACTAATTCAATGAACAATGAAGAACGATGATAAAGAAGTCAAGAACATAATACATAAACTATATACTAGATCATATATTATGCTCATAACATGATCATAACTATACTCTAGTTCATATGCATGATTATATAAGTATGATAAGAACTTGCTCATGGAAGAAAACTGAATTGTATTCATACCAAGATGATCCTTTTCCTCCAAGGAGACAAGCTCTCCTTGATAGCTCTTGCCTTGCACAAAACTACTAATACTACTCTAAAGATACAAGTGAGAGGTGTGAGGTGAATGACTCCAAAATGATGTGTGTGTTTAGAATGAAGGAGATCCCTCTCTTTTATAGCTAAACTAGGACGGTTCGGCCTCCACAAATATGGAAGGAGGTGAAACCGCCTTGAGGGAACTGCCTGAGAAGGCTGGGGCCAGGAGGGCCCACTGGGGGTGCGCCCGCCCCCGGGACCGGCCACCCCCTGGTAGGGCCATCTGGCCACCGCCTTTGGGTGGTCGGTTCCTCCCTGGGCCTGGACCTCTCCCGTGGTTACGATCAGGCCTAGGTATCTACCGAAGGTGGGCTCCTTTGTATTTCTTGTTTGCGCATTTGCTGAATTCGACTTTTGCTTTTTTTGCACTTTCTCCATTATGTTGCGTATTTCCACTTGTTGCACCTTAAACCTGTAAAACATGAATACTAGAGGTACAAGTGGAACTTGTTATTAGTAAAGGCATATGTGCTAGAATATGTTTGTCTTTCTTCTTTTTAGTCTAAATTGGCGGTTTAGAAATGATAAATAAGGACCATCAACAAGACCCCCAAGCTTTACCTTTGCTCGTCCCGAGCAAATAGCTAAGTATGGTTGTGGATCAGGAGTTGCTACAATGCTGATATAATTCATAAGTGCCATGCCTATAACAAAGCATTCATTCGCAATTTAAATAAATTGGCATTCTATCCACTCCTTACCTTGATTTCTTATAGGGCTTGTAGCTTCTCCAAGTTCTTGGGCGGTTGCAAGACAGAATGGTTAGAACAAACTCACCAATCATTCATTCTTTGATAGGCCATCTATTCGAAGGTTTTATGAATTTTTGCAAAATAAAATAAGTTCCTTGAATGATTCTCTCAATCGCTCAATGTGTATGATTACCTCACCAAAGGCATTGTAGTGGTGCCTTTATATCCTACCACTAAGGCTGAGAGTGGAGTTCTGGACAGGTATGAAGGTGGGCATACTTACATCACTTGTGCTGCTGAGTCAAAGACCGGACCACAGGGAGATACAAGTCATACACCTTGATTGAGATGTGCAAGTGTATGGAAAATGAGTATGGTGGAAACCTATCTCTACTTATTTTTGGCACTCCATGCATCATGACTCCCTTTTATTAGATGAAACAAACTTTTTGGAGAGATATGGGTTATAAAATCATCATCACACATTTTTTTGAATGGGTATTTGGATTTTCTTTCCCCTTTGTTTTCTCATGCCTCTTGGCTTTTTTAGCATAGCCCATATCTTTTTATTGACATATGAAGGCTTCTAGATGGAGAGATGTCATGATGGCGAATGCGAGGAGTGAAAATTTTGTATGAGGAATGCGCGGCTCTTAGGGTGAGGGTCAGCATTTTTATTTGGTGGAAACTGGAGCGCAACTCTTAGGGTAAGAGTCGGCGTATTTTTTTGGTGGATGGATGGGTGCATGGGTGCATGGGTGCATGGGTGCATGTGAATCTCAATCATTGTATATGACCATAATCTCACTTGGCTTTAGGTATTTGACCCAACTCAAAGTTTGGCAAGCAGCATATGACTAAGAGTTTATAAAAGTAGAGTATGTCATATGGCCTTGGTAGGTGTTTCATAATCATTGAGAAACTTTTGATTTTTGAATTTTTTTTGAAAATAAAACTCCAGATGTCAAGTTTCTCTTAGAGCAAAGTCATAGCAAAGTCTATTTGTACCATCTCATATCTCTCAGCAACTTAGAAAAGGATCATGCAATTGCAACCCACAAGATGTCAAGTTCTTAGAATGAGACATTTTTAGCCAACAAACTTAAATCTTGAGGAATACTAAGTTATAACTTAGGCACAAATGAATTATAGACAGAGCAACTATTCATCATTTCAACAGAAGAGAAACTAACATATATTAGCACACATGGGAGTGGAATGTTTTTTTGATCATAGTAAAAATAAAATTACGGAATTAAAATGCGAGACATAAAGTGCAAGAATTTAAAGATACATGTTACCTCTGTGGGGTCTCCTCCCCCAAGCTACCACAAGGCCTAGGTCCAGGGAACTGTCCCATGGAGCGAAGGTAAGCCATGTGTGCCTCGTGCCGTCGGCGGTTCGCATCTTCAAGGTCCACGAAATGCTGTTGGTACTGCTCGTGCCACTGAGTGGCGGTCTGAATGTGAGCATTAAGTGTACCTTGGATTTGTCTGTTTTGCAACTCTAGTCCTCCTATGCATGAGTTGAGGACCTCTAGTGTGACTGGCTGTGGGTGAACAGGAGGTGGCATGCCTTCTGAATCTGAGGAATCTACATTCTCGTGTTGCCTTGATCCTCCTGCCTCGTGTGACTGCTGCCACCCTGATCCTCCAGCCTCATGAGGGTGAGGAATGTGTCCCATACCATATCCATACCCGGGGGTGAACCTGGGTGTAGACATGACAGGGGACCATTCTGTCCCTGGTGTGATGGTGGGCATGGCTGGTGGTGGTGCAGGCTGTGCAGGCTATGCAGACTCCTCCTGTACTCCTCTCCTCTGTGATTTCCTGCGGGAAATAGAACTCCTGCGTGCTTCTTCCTTTTCAACAAGGTCGAAGGTGAGAGATGGGAATTATATAAACCGAGATCTGGGTTAGGTAATGGAATCTCATTTATATATCCTAGAAAATAAAACACCAATTTTCTTCCTGATTCATCACGTTTAGAGTGTGGGCTTGCCCAAAATAAAACTCATTGAGCATAATGCGAGGAGTAGAAAGATAAACAATGGTATTAGCACCATGAGGATCAACACTAGCAACAAGAAGAGTGATGAGTGAAGTGCACATGATAGGTGTGGAAGTTTTGAAAGAATTAAGCCAATGCTTAACAAGGTCATAAATAGGAGCAACTATAATCTTTTTAAGCACGGCATAAAGCAACTTCAACTCAACATCATAAGCATGATGCGTATCCTCTCTAGGAAATAAAGAATAAGCAATCCACTTGTGCATAAGCCTCAGAGTGGGATGATGGATGCTGTTGACATTGGGTTGGAATTTCCCAATCACATTCTGTCCAGTCATCAAATGCCAAAAAGTTTGGAGATGATAACCCAAGAGAGAAAAACCCAAGTCAACAGAGCATCGCTCATGAAAGCCTAAGTGTGTAGAAAGATCTTTCCAAAAGAGGCTATGCTCTCTCCCAAAGCAGCGAAAAGTAATACCATAATCGACAATTTGTAAAGTGCCCAAAACTTGGATATTCAAAAGACGAGATCCAAGTTCATGCAAAGGGGCAACTTGGCTCCAACCAATATTTTCAAAAATGGTATTGAATTCAACATCCATACCTATCTGCTGGAGAAGGATCGGGTCGAAGCCTAGTGTGTGCAGGAACTTGCGTTCCTTGAGGAGGTTGTACGCTTGCATCTCCCGCTCGTTCTCCAAGTTGATGAAGGGGGCATCGGCCTTGTCGATGGCGTGGACTCTTGGTGCCTCCTCCCCTCCTCCTTGCGGCGGGTTCTCCTCTTGTGAGGGGTTGTCTTGGCTTGATCCCCTGTGAGAGCGATGGCCTAACCGGAACATGCCGGAAACCCGATTCCCGATCCCACTCATGGTGAGTGAGCTTAGCACAAGAGCTTGAACTTGCTTTGTGGTGGAAATGCAAGAGGTTCTTGCAGAATTTTCTTGCACTTTGAGCTTTGTTGAAAATATTTGGAGAGTGCTGGAGCAAGAGAGTGATAGAGGGAGTGAAGAAATGTGAGTGCAAGAGGGGTGAGGAGCTTAACCCCGGGATCCTGGTATTTATAAAGCTGATCACAGGCGGAGGAGCGCTCCTTGCAATGGCTAGTAGCCGTTGGCAAAAGGTCGGGCTGCAGGCCTTTACGCAGGGGGCGGCCGCTCCTAGGACTGGCCGGTCCCCTGGTGGGGCTGGTTCTGTCCTGCCTTTTGGCAGCGCCCTCCAACGGCTACCCCTACGTGGTAGCCGGTTACAAATGACTCCCATTCGAACTTTGCTCCAGCTTTTGATTTTTCACTAATTTATTTCAAACTTTTGATTTTCAAAAATTATTTAAAAAATAAGATTTGGAAAGAACAAAAACTAAACTTTCAGAAAATAATTTTTATAAGATTTTTGGAGAAAATTTATTTTGTACTAAAAATAGAGTTTTTATGAAACTAGAAAGAGGGAAACTCTTTTTTTTAATGCGAGAAAATAATTTTATGAAATATGTATATAAAATATATATATAAGTATATATTTATTATTTTTTCAAAAGGATAGGATACAATACCTGAGTGGGGGCACCTCTCCCAAGCTTGAATAATGGTGTGGGCCCCTTTAGATAATTATTACAAAGGTATATATATTATTATATATATTTTTTTAGATAACTACCGATGACCTTCGGCAAGGGCTCAACGTTTATAGTCCGTTGGCAGGACTCTTCTTCCTTTATTTCTCTGTAGCTGCATGAACAAACTTGGGAGAAGTCTCGGGTTGCCCTGGGATTTTTCCCGTATTGTCAGCAGGGATAGAAGCAGCTATTTGAGCCATCTGAGTTTCTATCATTTTGTTGAAACTTGCTTGATTTTTAACAGAAGAAGACAGAGTTTCAAGCTTGGCATTTATACTTTCAAACATTTTATCATTGAAGGACAATTTTTTGGCAAGATTCTCATTGATTTTAGCCTGTCCTACGACGAGGTCTCTTAAGGAAGGTTGGTTTGAATTAAAAATTGAATTGAAATTATTACCTTGCGGGCGGTGCTGGTTGTTCCACCCGTTATTACCTTGCTGTGGTTGGCGAAACCCGTTGTTGACGTACGAAGCTTCTTCTTGGGTTTCGGGGTAGTTGTTCGCTGAATGGCCAACGTTCCCACAGACTTCACACGTCATGTGTGAGTCCATGGCCTGGACGGTGCTCATGGTAAGGTTGATGGCACGATCGTCCAGCTTCTGCATCAGCAAGTCTATTTTTGCGGCTAGCAAATCCGTCTTCTTCACGTTATGCATGCCTTTTGTGTTTTTCTCCCTTCTCCCCAACTCTGATTGGCTACCATCTTCTCAATGTGTGCGGTTGCATCCACGATGGTGAGGGAGAGAAATGCACCTCCAGCTGCGGCATCTACGTGCCCCTTGGACATGGTCGTGAGGCCTTCGTAGAAGTTTTGGAGCATGAACCAATCTTCCATTCCATGATGATGACAGGCCCTGATGTATTCCTGTAGCCTTTCCCATGCTTTGGGGATGGACTCTAGAGAAGATTGCTGGAAGTTTGAAATCTTCCCTCTCAGAGGACTGGTCCTGCTCATGGGGAAGAACTTGGCGAGGAACGTCGCGGAACATTTGTCCCATGTATTGACAGCTTCCTTGTTTTGATAGAACCATTGTTTCGCTTTCCCTATGAGGGAGAAAGGAAACAAGCGGAGCCTGATACTATCATGTGCAACATTTTTTATGACAATGGTGTCGCACAACTCAAGGAAGTGTTGCAAGTGAGCATTTGCGTCCTCACTTGGCAAGCCACAGAACTGACTTGCCTGCACCATCGAGATAAGGCCCGTACGAATCTTGAAGTTTCCATCTCCAACATTGACAGTGGGCCCAACGGGCACATTGGCAACAGCGGGAGTGGAGTAGTCACGGAGTGTCTTGGCCATGGCAGTTGTAGCGGATGTTGTAGGGATAACCGATTCGTCTGCTGGCGGAGTAGCAGAAGAAGAAATGGCTCGACGCCTTTTCTTCCTTAGGAGTGCTTCCAGATTGTTGAGGAAGTTATCCGGTAGAGCAAAACCGCTCATACACTATCTTGTTTTCATTCCAATAAAAAGAGGAAGAAAACAACAAAGTTAACCTACTTAAACTATGGATACCAATGCTTATTATGCAATCGATGTTTATGCCAGCTAGATGTTTTTGCCCTCCCCGGCAACGGCGCTAGAAATACTTGTTGGCATTTCTTAACATTACTACTAAAGATAGACTCATAAGTTCATCCTTAATAATAATACTAGAAACGTGTGTTGACATTCCTAACCACCATTACTTCAGAAAGGTAAACCTTGGCCCTTAATGGCGCCGGCCTAGGTAATGCAGTCTGGTAATAATAGTTAGAAGTGTCGGATTGGCCTTCCTAACCATCATTACTTACGATATGCAAAACTGTGGCACGACACTGTGGGGTGCAACAAGAATTACAATCCTTAAGTAATGGTACTTAGGTACGCCAATTGATAGCTCAGTAAGAAATTAGAATAAATCTACAAGCGCACAGAACTATCATTATAGCATTTCAACCCATGAGTATTCAGGGGTGTCGTATTTATAATTTCCTGTAGGACGGCAATATGCATCAAGCGTGGTGTAAACATGATTACTTATTAAGTGCAATGGTAGGCATAGAGTAAACAGGTATAAGACATGATATTCAAGATAGTGGACACACATCGGGGTCAACCTCGAGGATAAAAGAGAAATAAAGAATAAAAGAATATAACTAAATAGAGCAGGCATTGGTCAATATAACTATGCAAAGAACTGTTAGTAAAACATCTAATTAGTAAGTCTAGCATCAGGACTAAGTCTGGAATGATAGGGAGATCCCCGCAGCCGGTCTATCAGCCGATAGAGACTTCACGAACTCCTACTCAATATCTGAACGTGGGGGAATGCTAGGGATGGACGGGGCTATCACCACCTGCCCACCTACCCCTCTGCCCGTGGGATACCTACATATTCGCCGATCTCCGCATACCCGAGCACCATGCCCGTGTAATTGGAAACAACTCCTAACCCCCGCGGACCCCAATCCTTCGGATTGACAGGCTAGGTTAAGAGCAACCAAGAAGGCACAACAAACTATCACCTCATCCCTAGTTCCTCCTCTATTCATACTAATTCAATGAACGATGAAGAATGATGATGAACAAGTCAAGAACATAATACATAAACTATATACTAGATCATATATATGCTCATAACATGATCATAACTATACTCTAGTTCATATGCATTATTATATAAGTATGATAAGAACTTGCTCATGGAATTAAACCAAATTGTATTCATACCAAGATGATCCTTTTCCTCCAAGAAGACAAGCTCTCCTTGATAGCTCTTGCCTTGCTCAAAAAAATACTAATACTACTCTAAAGATACAAGTGAGAAGTGTGAGGTGAATGACTCCAAAATGATGTGTGTGTTTAGAATGAAGGAGATCGCTCTCTTTTATAGCTAAACTAGGACGGTTTGGCCTCCACAAATATGGAAGGAGGTGAAACCACCTTGAGGGAACCGCCTTGAGCACCGCCTGAGAAGGCTGGGGCCAGGAAGGCCCACTGGGGGTGCGCCCGCCCCCGGCACCGGCCGCCCCCTGGTGGGGCCATATGGCCACCGCTTTCCTGGGCCTGGACCTCTCCCGTGGTTACAATCAGGCATAGGTATGTACTGAAGGTGGGCTCCTTTATATTTCTTGTTTGTACATTTGCTGAATTTGACTTTTGCTTTTTTTGCGCTTTCTCCATTATGTTGCGTATTTCCACTTGTTGCACCTTAAACCTGTAAAATATAAATACTAGAGGTACAAGTGGAACTTATTAGTAGTAAAGGCTTATGTGCTAGAATATGTTTGTCTTTCTTCTTTTTAGTCTAAATTGGCGGTTTAGAAATGATCCATAAGGACTGCCAACACCAGGTACCTAACAGTAGCCCCGAGTCTCTACGTTGAGTGCTGGCACTCACGCAGAGGCTCATGAACTGGAGTCATAGCATCTGTCATTCTCTAATGGGTGCGCACGAGCGCACCCTTCGAGGGTAGCCCCCGAGGCCTTGGAGGAGTAGGATACTCCTCTGAGGGCTTTATACGCTTTTTATTGAGGGGTGCTCGAGTGGTTAAGCCCGGGCATGTGTGAGCTTTTTTCGTCGAGGCCCACTTCATGGTGGTTGGGTGCCATGGGTACTTCCCTCAGGGATCAGGAATAAATGAACTGGAGTCATAGCCTCGATGCTTTCTGATAGGTGCGCGCGAGCGCACCCTTCGGGTGTAGCCCCCGAGGCCACAGAGGAGTAGGAAAACTCCTCCAAGGGCTTTTTAGGCGTGCAATAGGGGGGAAGATCGAGTCTTCTAGCCCCCGAGTGCATTTTCCCCCCTTTTGTCAAGGGGTCCCGTGTGTTGTCGAGCCCGCAGGTGGTTGGTTCCTCCTTCGTTGAGGCCACCCGGTTGCGAGCGAGCCCCCAAGCCTCTTTCGTTGAGGTCGATCAAGAACAAGCCTGTCTTTTTATTTGACCCTCACGCTCCTTTTTGACGGGAGGAGGGGTGAAGAGCGTCGTGCTACCCTTGTTTGGGCGAGCTTCGACATCCTCTGGTGAGCTGTTATCGGGAAATTCAAGTGAGAGCTTGTGCCCCATTCGGTAGGGTCGACAGGTGGCCACGGAGGCGCTCACATCAAAGCTAACAAATGGACACATGGATTTCGATCCCATTTGATAGGGTTCAGCGGCTCGATGCCTCCCTCTGAGGGGATTCCATAGTTGTCCTTTTGTTTGGCCTTGAATATGTCCGAGGGGGCTTCAAGAGTTTGTTCTCAAGAAAGGGACTCGTGTCAGCTCCCCCCAGATGTCCCTGACTTGGATACTTGAGGGCAGCTATCGAACCCTAATCGAGGGCCAGCCTTCATTCCCTTGAGCTTTTTATGTGAGGCCGGGGCCTGCGTTCCTTACCATGGAAGGAATCGTTCGTGAGTAAATTCCTCCCGTCCGTTGGGCATGCCTTTTGAGGCAGGAGACGTAACGGTGTGGTTGTGGAGGGTTGGGACAATGGCTAGAGGCTGAGTATTCAACGCGTGTCCCTATATTCAAAAATTGAGGGAGTGGTTAGGATCGGGCATTAAATGCTAGGATTTACCTGCCCTTTTCACTTGATCTACCCGTTGCCCTTCGACCTGCCTATAAATCCAGGAGGTGGGGTTCCATCCGTCCCCATCTTGTCTTCCTGCTTTCACCGCCACCTCCGGAGAGAAGAGTAGCCCTGTTCATTAGCGTAAGAGAGAAGAGGGGAGAGATTAGGAATCTTCCTTCCTATCCACACGCTGAGCAAGTATGCACTGTCGTCATGGCGCCAGACCTTCTTCCTCCGGAGGATTGGCTCCCGTCGGCCGTGACGGAGCGGGAGCTCGAGGAGTTGGTGGATGACGGGCTCCTTTGCCCTGTTGTCTCGGTTGATCGGCTGGAGTGGATGGTGCCACCGTGGGGGGATCTGGAGCTGAACCTGCCAGAGGGGTATGTGTGAGCTTCGTCAAGTACCACTAGATGGGGCTCGAGTCACCTCCAAACCAGTTCATATGAGCGCTGACTAACCACTACAAGGTCAAGCTCCAGCACTTCTCCCCCAACGCCATCTCCAACACGGCAATCTACGCCGCCGTCTGCGAGGGGTACCTAGGGATGGAGCCACATTGGGAGTTGTGGCACCATCTCTTCAAGGGCGAGCACTTCACCAAGCCAGTGTCGCAGGGGGTGAGGAGCATCATCTGCGTTGGCTGCTGCAACCTGTCATTGAAACGGTCCGACCAGTTCATCCCGACGGGTTTGATCTCCAACCATGGCGGGTGGCACACCGGGTGGTTCTACCTTCGGAACGATGGCAGCATGCTGCCAGACTACACCAGGCGTGCCATTGCAAAGTGCCCAGAGCACTGGCCGCACAACATGGTGAAGGATCGGTAGGCGAGGCTAAACCTCCTCCTTGATGCCCTGAGGACTCTACACGAGCGGGGGCTGAACGCCAGGATCATCATCTCAGCGTTCCACAGCCGGAGGGTCCTCCCGCTGATGCAGCGCCCGCTGCGCTTGGACCAGATGGTACCTGGGGTGTCGCTTGAGGAGTGCCAGATGTCATCTGAGGCGCTATCCCTTGAGGACATCGTGAGGTGGGTGAGGGGAGCGGTCGCCGGCGCCTTCGCACCGGAGGATGTGAACAACATCCCGATGCTGCCCGACAATGGTCACATCCATCTGGTGAGTATGTCATAATATCGCTCTTTGAGTTCCTTCCTTCCTTGACTCATCCTCGTGTTCTCTATCGTGGGCTTGTGCATAGGGGGTCATAGATTTTAGGGTGTCGAAGCCTACAGTCAAGGAGGACGCCCCCGACCGTGAGGTGAGATGCCTCACTGTCTGACAACAGAAGAGAAGTAAGGACCAGGAAAAGAAGGAGAGGAAGAGAAAAAGCCTCGAGCGCCTGGCGCGTGAGAGACGCTGGGCGAAACAGAGACGCGAGGGGGTTCCTAAAGAGGAATCTCCCTTGAAAGACGAGGAGGAGGAGGGAGATGAGGGCACCGATGATGAAGGGGTGCAGGCGCCTCTCGATGCCTTGGTGCCCCGCATGGCCCGAGCTGACATCCGCTCCGCGTGGGAATCGGTCGAGGTAGGGTCATCTTCTCAAGCCTCGAGGGTGGCCTCGGTGCTCGTCGAAGGTCGGGAGACAGGGGCCTCGGAGTGGCCCTGAGAGTAGAGGACGAGTGACCCCTTGACTCGGGGGAGGTCATCGTCACGTCGCACTTGCGACAAGATGCCGCCTGCCCCTTCGTGGGGTGGGTCCAGCATGCCACCGCCTCAGACCAGATCCTCGACACTCAGTGCACGGACCTAGGGCCAGTCAGCCTCGGAGAAGCAAGAGACGCCAAGGACGTTGTTGGCAGTAGGGCAGCTCTGGTTCCGGCAAGGGCCCGTCGAAGAAGGGGGCTGAAAAGCCCCCGAGCGGTTTGAGGATGGGCAGGGGGCGCCCCTCATCCCCACGGGGTAATTTTTCAGAATCTTGGGGCTTCCCTTCTTTGACGCTTTATGGGTTCTTAGCGTCTCTTGCTCATGTACGCTCCAGGGTCAAGCGCGCGCCAGAGATGGTGACTCCCTCCCCCGCCAAGTGGCTCAAGGTCGATGCCGCAACGAAGGTGGCAGCATCAGCACCAGGTGCTACTTCAGTGTCCCGGGCGACGGCGGTGGCGGCCTGGGTTGCGATGGCCCTCGCCGCTATGAATTGAGGTAGGCTTACGGTCGCTGCTTCCATTGCAGGCTTGAGCGCCTCGGAGACCGTGTGGGAGGGGACATAGCCCAGAGCCAAGAGTAGACTGAGGTGCCTCCTAGCTCCACCGGGCTCGGGGACATAGCCTGCAACCGGGAACCGGGATCGGCGGAGGAGGCCCCGATCATGATCGATGATGAGGAGGCGGATTCCTCCGCCCAGGGTGTAGGGGAGATGGCTAAGCTCCCTTAGCAGCAGTCATGGCCAGCATGGCCACAAGGGCTACATGAGCTGGAGGAGCGGCAGAAGCAGCAGGAGGACGAGTGGCAGGCATCGGGCCAGCCACAGCAACAATAGCAGCAGAAGTAGCAGTAGCAGCAAGGAGAGCAGGTGATGACGTCTTTGGTCCTGCCACAGCAATAGGAGGAGGCGTCGGCCGCTGTCTTGCCGACGCAACCACAGTAGGAGGAACCAGCGGCCTTGGGCCTGCCGCAGCGGGCGCAGCCGGAGGAGACGGTGGCCTCGAGCCCGTTGCGTCAGCTGCAGCAGGAGAAGGAGGTGGAGGCCCTGCTGAGCGCGGTGCAGGAGGACAAGCGGCCAGAGCTGGCGACCTCGAGCCAGCCAAAGGTTTTGGCAGCCGAGGATGTCCCGATGAGGAGGAGGGTCAGGCAGCCCATTGCACGGGTGTTGGCGCTTTTTAGCATTAGCAGAAAAGTCCGCAAGCACACGGAAGTACCGTTGTAACCTTCACCCGGAAGTATTTGGGATATCGTATTTCCACAGGGAACAAAAGTGTAAGATATCTCTAAACTAGTTCTCCTAGAATGATAAGATAAAGAGTAGCTTGGGTAGAGAAGTTCTTCTAAGATCAAAAGCATATAAGCGATGGTAACTTTCCCAGTACTTGCTTGCTTCAGGCCCACTGACATACTTGGTCTGCCAAGTGACATCAACATCAGCGCTATTCCACGGCCAAACGTGGGGAATGCTGGTACAAGTGGATAGGGCTATCACCACCTGCCACCTACCGCAAATACGAAGGTAGACCCCAACCTAGACACCACGTCTACGAAGGCGACTACTACTCTAGCGGCGATCAGGAACATCCGTCTCTATCAGGAGTCCCCTTACTAGAGCATCCATCCAAAGGACGAACGACGATCTCACAAACAAGTAGCTTTATGAAAGAGACATGCTTAATGTATCAAACTTCAAGTAGCAAGACGATTGTAGAGGTACAAGTTGGAGCGAGAGCCGACAAGCCCGGCACTTCGTCCACCCAGAGGTAGACCTCCTTTGACTCCGCTCTTTCTCCAGCTCTTTCCTCTCTCACTCCCTATACTAATTTAGCTAGAAGCTAATGGAATGGAGCTTGCTCTTCCTCTCTACATTGTGACCTCTTTGTGTTGGTGTATTCCTGCATTGTGAAGAGAGGAGGCCTCCTTTTATAGCTTGAGAGGAGGGGGCTCTATGCAAAAGGGCTATCCTCACATGGAAAGACCCAAACCGACCTCCAAAGGGTGGTTTCCACTTTCCATTTGTGTTGATCGTAGGTGGGACCGTCATGGGAAAACCGTCCTACGAACCGTCACAAAAGACTAGGCCCGGGAGGGGCCACCAGGAGACCGACCGCCCCCGGGGTCGGCCGCCCCCTGGTGCGGCCAAATGGCCACCGCCTTTGCGTGGTCGGTTCACCTCCGGGCCTAGACCTCCCCTGTGGTTACGATCAGACCCAGGTATGCACCGAAGGTGGGCTCCTTTGCTAACTTTGGTTGCGTATTTCCTGAATTCGCTTTTTGCCTTTATGTTTTCCAATTAGTCTTATGCACTTCCACTTGTTTCACCATAAATCCTATAAAATTATAAACACTTGGGGTACAAGTGGAACTCTGTTAATAGCATATGTCTATGTGTTAAAGCATGATAGTTTCTCTCCTTTTAGGGTTAAGTTGGTGGTTAAGAATGATCCATAAGGACTGCCAATAAGACCCCCAAGCTTAAACTTTGCTCGTCCCGAGCAAATAGCTAAGTATGGTTGTTGATCAGGAGTTGCTACAATCCTAATCATATTTCAAATGTACAAAGTTTATAACAAAGTTTTCTACAGCAATTTGAATAAAACAGCATGTTATCCATCCTACTATTATCTTGAAACAAATGGGGCCTTTTAGCCATCTTGAGTCTTGGGTGATTGCAAGATAGAACAGATTCACAGACATTGCTTATCATTCATCCCAATATCAATTATCTTTCTGGAGGTTTTGAAAGTTTTGTAAAAGAAATGTAAGTTCCTCAAATGATTCACTCGATCACTCAATGTGTATGAATACCTCACCAAAGGCATTGTAAAATTTCCTTTCATATCCTACCACTAAGGCTTATTAGTGGAGTTTTGGGCAGGGATAAAGGTGGGCATACTTGCATCACATATATTACTAAGTCAAAAACTGAACCACAAGGAGATACAAGTCATACACTTTGATTGAGATGTGCAAGTGTGGAGTATGAGGATGGTGGAAATCGTAATTCTAAATATTTTTGGTACTCCATGCATCACGATTCTCCCCTTTATTGGATAGAATGAAACTTTTTGGAGGGATATGGGATATAAAATCATATATCCATTTTTTTCTTCTCTTTTTTTGAACGGGTACTTGGAACTTTTTTTCATGTTTGTTTATTGCATGCCCCTTGGCATGGTTTTTTTTGCATAGCCCACATCTCTTGTTGATATATGAAAAACTTTTTGGATGGAGAGGTGTCATGATGGAATGCGAGGAATAATTATATGGTGGAAAATGAATGCGCGGCTCTCAGGGTAAGAGTCGGCATTTTTTTATTTGGTGGATAACAAATGCGCGGTTCTCAAGGTAAGAACTAGCATTTTTATTTGGTGGAAGAGTGCGCAACTCTTAGGGTAGGAGTTGGCATATCTTTTTGTGGATGGATGGATGCATGTTGTGCGCAACTCTTGGGGTGAGAGTTGGCTTTTATTTGGCGGGTGCATGTGAATCTCAATCATGGGTGCATGACCATAATCTCACTTAGGTCACAACAATTTGAACTAACTCAATGTTCCACAAGCAGCATATGACTAAAAGGTTTGTAGAATTGGAACATGTCATATGGCCTTGGTAGGTATTTCATAATCATTGAGGAACTTTTTGTTTTTGAATCTTTTTGAAAATAAAACTCTGAATGTCAAGTTTTACTCAGAACAAAGTCATAGTGTGACCCATGTCACTATATCATATCAAGAAATAACTTAGACAAGATCAAGCATGTGCAATCCACTAGTTTAAGTTTTTAGGATGAGACATTTTTAGCTGATAAACACAAATCTTAGAGAAAACTCAATTATAAAATGGTACAGGTGAAACATAAGACAAAGCAACTGTTCATCATTTCAACAAGGGTAGAAACTAACATATCTTAACACATATGAGAGAGGAAAATATATTTATTAATCATATCTCACCATTTTATAATTAAGAGAATTTAAAAAGAAATGTGAGATACAAGTTACCTTTTGTGGGAGCCCTCCCCCAAGCTTGCTCTTGACTTACCAATGTGGTTCACCTAGGGGTGCCGCTAATTGGTGGTGCCTTAGCTTGATGTGCAGTTCGTGGGCTCTCTTAAGCGTGCTATGAAGCTCCCCCCATGCTTGTTTTTATGGTGGTACTGAGATAACAAGACAACAAGGCTTACTTTTTTATCAAGATTTTATTTATCATTATATTTTTTCTTTTCAAGGTTCACCCAAGAAATGCTTGTCTCTGCTGTCATCTCAAAGACCTACCCTTATGAAGTTGATAAATTCCTACAAGGGGTTAGTCCATAAGATCAACCAAAATCTATACTAGCAGCTTTGGTTCCAAGATCAAACTAGACACCATGTCTAATTTGGTCTAGGTAGGCAACTTAATCTAAGCACCATGCTTAAATTAACGAGCCTAAAGAAGCATGATCCGCATCTGAACTTCAAACTAAGCACCATGCATAATTCAAATGATGCGTAACCAGTACTTCCGAACCAAAACTTACTAGCATAGAATTTGATTCATCACAAGACAAATAAGATTCATCCAACAGAGATAGATTTTTGAACAAGCAACCATAAGAACTCAAACAAGGCTAGGATAAGAATGCAAAGAAAGGCATGCCTTGCTTCATCTCCAAAATGAATTTCTTCCACTATTTATGACAACAACTCAAAGTTTCATTAATCAAAATTTAACATCATGTCACAATTTTGATTAAAGAAGGCTAGTTTAACCTAAGCACCATGCTTAAATTAAAAAAACCTATGGATATACCACAAGCGCTTGCATGTGAATACACCTAAACTTAGAGCATATGGCATGAACAGAAGAAGCGCATGATATTATATTTAGATGGAGACAAATATGAGCGAAAGAGTTGGTCAACATTACCTTGACATACCTGAATGTGTGTACCAACAGTATGTATGGATGAAACATCGGAGTTGTCGCTGTGGTGGCTCGGTTTCTGTCTCAGGTGACTACCAAGGTGTGGTTTGGAGTCCATCACTTTTAGTAGCATGTCGTCGTGCAGCAAGTCATTTATTGTTAACTCCTGCATGTTAGTGTCTTGCACACACGACAAACATAGGAGGAACAACCTCATGCAAGCTTCTATCTAAAATGTTACAACCATGACTCCCCTTTGTTTTTTATAGAATCTTTAAATGAAGTGTGATCCACAATATGCATAGAGTCATGGTTGGTCAGGGGAGTGAGAGAGGTGTTGCACAAACCATTGATGTGGAAGAAGGAGTTCATGGAAGTCATGTGTCTTGTTCCTCTGTATGATGGCCTGCTTGATGTTTGTGCAATGTCCAGGGAGATCTTGAAGGGTGTGTTAGTTGTGCTTGAGAGATCTCCCCCACACTCTTTCTTGTCCCTATTTTTAATTTTAACAAAAACACAAAAAACAAAGTGAACATAAAACAAGCAAGGGCTCTACGAGGTTGAACTTCAGAGAGCCTAGAACTTATTATGATTGTTTTTATTTACTTATTATTTATTTATTTTATTAAGTCTTTTTTTATTTATTCTTCCAACTCACATAACTCAAACAAGGTTAGACTTATGATGCAAAATAAAATAGACCTTGGCTTGTCTCCATATCAAATTACCTCTATTGTTTATGATAATAACTCATAGCTCATTAATAATATTCCAACACCATGCCAGAATTTGAATAAAGAAGGTCTTTTTAACCTAAGCACCATGCTTAGATTAAAAGACCCATGAATGTGCCACATATGCCTATGTGACAACACCCATGCTAGAGTATATAACATAAACAAAGGAAACATGAATTTGCATGGTCAGGCTATGGGGACGAAAGTGAGTAAACGAATTGGTGAATATTACCTTTGCATACCTGGGAGTACTTAACAACAATAGATGTAGATGATTGCTCTTGACGATGTGTTGTTTGCATGACGGATCTGTCCAGGGAAACTACAAAGCTTGGCCACACACACATGATTAGTGTGTATGGACCATGGACTTTGATAGTTGTTGCAAAAGCATGGAGGTGAGCCCTTCTTGCTTGTGAGAGCAATGCTAGGCGAAGTCAGCTAGCACATCTTTACAAACATGTGAGGCCAGCATCCTCCTTTTTCTCTCCTCCAATATATATTTTTTTAAAACTATTTTTATTTATTTATTTTTTAAACAATCTCTTCTCTTTTTTTTAAGAAAGATAGAGTCAACATCTCTTTTTCCTTTGAACCAAGGTGATCTTGTGATGAGACTCCCACCGTCCTCCCCCACACTTGGACTTTGTTGAAAGTCAAGTGTGCAAGGTCTGGGTCTCCTCTTGAGTTTATTCACCAGCCAAGATCATCAAGGTGTGTCATTGATGTCGCTCCCATGTTCTCAAGCTTTGTATGTCCTTTGTTCTTCTCAATCTCTTCCTAAAATGGTTAGCGACCAAGAATACCCGAAGGTGCATACCAACTTGAACACATGTTCTTGCTTTTATTCAATAATCCAGGTATCTCCCAGTAGTGCTTTCTTTATGGTCATAAGCTTGACTGCCAAAACTAGGGAGAAGTTTTGAAGCCAGAAGCTATGGTTGGCTTCGATGGTGGCTACAAGAACTCGTCCATAGGAGAAATATTTTGTTTTTTTAATTTTGAAAGGGCATTATTGTAGAAAGAGAGAACTAGAATAATAATGACTCTTTTTTTAAAAAATACTTTTCTAAAATAAGAGAAGATGATAAGAGTATAGATAAAAAAAATTTGTGGATGTGCAAAAGTTTGATCATGCAATTTTAAAATAATAATGCCCTTTTTTTTGAAAGGTAGGCTTCATGAAGAAGGGTCATGAACGTAGAAGAAAATGTTTTTTCTTTTTGGATAAAACACAAGGACACAGGGTGAACTAGGTTTGGAGACAAATACAACAACCGTTCCCCGACAACGGCGCCAGAAAGCTTGTTGGCACTTCTTAGCGTTAGCAGAAAAGTCCGCAAGCGCATGGAAGTACCGTTGTAGCCTTCACCTGGAAGTATTCAGGGTATTGTATTTCCACAGGGAATGGAAGTGTAAGAGATCTCTAAACTGGTTCTCCTAGAATGATAAGATGAAGAGTAGCTTGGGTAGAGAGGTTCTTCTAAGATCAAACGCAAATATGCGATGGTAACTTTCCCACTACTTGCTTGCTTCAGGCCCACTGACGCATTTGGTCTACCAAGCGATATCAGCATTAGTGCTATTCCACGGCCGAACATGGAGGAATGCTGGTACGAGTGGACAGGGCTGTCACCACCTGCCACCTACCCCTCTACCTGTGGGTGCACGCAACATACGAAGGTAGTCCCCAATCTAGACACTGCGTCTACGAAGAAGACTACTACTCTAGCGGCGATCAGGAATATCCATCTCTATTAGGAGTCCTCTTACTAGAGCATCCATCCAAAGGACGAACGATGATCCCACAAACAAGTAACTTTATGAAAGAGACATGCTTAATGCATCAAACCAAAGTTGAACATGAACTTCTTACTTCAAGTAGCAACACGATTGTAGAGGTACAAGTTGGAGCAAGAGCCGACAAGCCCGGCACTTCGTCCACCCGGAGGTAGAACTGCTTCAACTCCGCTCTTTCTCTAGCTCTTTCCCTCTCTCACTCCCTATACTAATTTAGCTAGAAGCTAATGGAATGGAGCTTGCTCTTCCTCTCTACATTGTGACCTCTTTGTGTTGGTGTATTCTTGCATTGTGAAGAGAGGAGGCCTCCTTTTGTAGTTTGAGAGGAGGGGGCTCTATGAAAAAGGACTATCCCCACATGGGAAGAACCAAACCAACCTCCAAAGGGCAGTTTCCACTTTCCATCTGTGTTGATTGTAGGTGAGACTGTCATGGGAAAACCATCCTATGAACCGCCGTAAAAGACTGGGCCCGGGAGGGTCCACCAGGGGACCGACTGCCCCCGGGGTCGGCCACCCCCCTGGTGGGGCCAAATGGCCACCGCCTTTGCGTGGTCGGTTCATCTGCGGGCCTGGACCTCCCCTGTGGTTACGATCAGGCCCAAGTATGCACCGAAGGTGGGCTCCTTTGCTAACTTTGATTCCATATTTCCTAAATTTGCTTTTCGCCTTTACGCTTTCCAATTGGTGTTGTGCACTTCCACTTGTTTCACCATAAATCCTATAAAAACATAAACACTAGGGGTACAAGTGGAACTCTATTAATAGCATATATCTATGTGTTAAAGCATGATAGTTTCTCTCCTTTTAGGCATAATTTGTTGGTTAAGAATGATCCATAAGGACTGCCAATAGCGGGCGGTCCCAGCAAACGCGTCGAAGTCCTTGGTGGTTGCGATGGTGCTGATGCCTCACCCACTGCCCGCTGGGGCATCAGCTGCTCGGGGATCTTTATATAGCCCCGGCCCACATGCCCCCAGCTATACCACCTAGGGGAGCGCAAGGCCAGACAGGTCAAGTTGTCGGGGGCCGAGATGGAGGTCGAGTCGCCGTTCCCCACCTTGGCCGACCGGATGGTCCGTCATGGTGGCTCGGCCGAGATGGTGTACCGTATTACGGCGTCCGTTTGGGAGAGGGTCGAGGGAGACCTTCCCTGCTGGGTGCAGGAGGCACTTCGACTCCATGACCCGACAAACCCCGACGCGCCCCTCTTCAAGATGGACGACCCAGTGGAGGTCGAGCGCTGGGAGAACGTCGAGGAGTTTTGGGCGTGGCTAAAACATGCCTTGCTGCTGGCCATTGACGTCGCCATCAAGGACATGCCCCGAGCCCTTGCGGTACATGACCTGCTCCATGTTATGTTGAGGTTAGGTTGTTTTCCTCCTGGTTTCTTAGTCTTTTGTGGTTTTTTCTTCCAGAACCTTAGGATGCACTCTCAAGCCAAGCCCCGGTTCATCCACATGACGCAAGGTGGATGGGGGCAGATCCTAGAACTGCAAGACCAGCTCGAGGCTGCCCGGGGTGAGACGATGAAAGCGAAGAAGGACCTAGCCAAGGCCCAGGAGGAGGTGGAGAAGGCCAAGGAGGATGCCTCAATGGCTTGAGGTGAAGCAGCCCAGGCCAAGGAGGATACCACCAATGCCCGGGGGGAGACGCAGAAGGCCCTCGAGGACCTCTCCCTCTCGTCTGAGCGCATTCAGGGGCTCGAGAGGGAGGTCAAGGACTCCTCGGAGCATATCAAGGGGTCGAGGTAGAGTCACCCAAACCTCCCAAGCTGGCGACGCCCTCAACATCTCGGTCGGGGAGGAACGGCGCCGCGCCCAGGCCCTGTCCGCCGAGGTCACCACGTTGAAGGAGACCCTCCAGAAGAAGGAGGAGGCCATTACGCTGGCTGGCAAGGTGATCGAGGACTTAAGGGTGGAGAAGACAGAGGTGGCCTGCACCCTGAAAGTGGCCGAGAAGGAGTACGCTGAGCTAAAGGACGGGTACACGGCCCTTGATACTCACGCCACTGGTGAGCCTTTCTCTTTAGCTTTTGTATTATTGTCTTTGCTGTCCTGCTCATTGTGGCTGACCCCTGTCATATATTTCAGATCTCAACGAGGAGTTGATCAAGGCTCGGGACAACACCAAGGCGCTCTAGTATGCCTACTGGGCCGAGGCGAAGTTGACCAACACACTCCGCACCGTGATCACCTTGGTCTGCGATGACCTCAGTGTTGATCCTAAAGCGGAGGTCGAGGATGAATTGTGCAGGACCTCCCTCATCAACCGGCTGTACAAACTTAGCTGGGTCATGAGGTAGGAAGTCCGAAACACGCTCCATGTCGGTGTGAAATGGGCGATGGCGGTCGTCTGCTCCGGCTTTAATTACGATATGGGGGTGGTTTCCCACGGCTTTGTCTGCAACCCTAGTAGGACTGATGCCAAGAATGAGGAGAGGCATAGGGCCTTGATCGAGGCTGCTGAGGAGCCCGTGGTCGGCCGGTGAAGCTGTTCGAGCCCGAGGTCCTTCCTCCAGATGTTGATGACGAAGGAGAAGCCGGCCTATGAGCCAATCTGGGCAAGAAGCCCATGTAATAGGTTAGATTTTAATTTGTGTCGATGTGGCCTCGAGGGCCTTGCAACATGATGTTTATATGCATTTCGAATGCTTTTGAGTTCAAATCCATCATTCCTTCTTTGCTCGAGTTGAGTTTTTACGCAGTCATCTTGGCGCACGGTTGCACCCTTTGGTGTGGGGTGTGAGTGGAGGTACCATAGCCCAGAGGCGTAGGTGATCTCATGGCTCGATGGCCCCTCGGCCTCCGGGTGCCCTCATGGCCTTGTCGACTATGTAGGAACTCACACCGAAGCATATCGGAATGCTAAACATTGATTTTTCAAAATTGTGTGCTTTTACTGAGTCTTCTTAGCGCGCAGTTACGCCCCTTGGCGTGAGGGGGTGAGTGGAGGTACCGTAGCGTAGACGCATGGGTGATCTCACGGCTCGACAGCCCCTTGGCCTCAGGGTGGCCTCGCGGCCTTGTTGACCATGTAAAAGAGTAGACGTCGAGTTTCAAAAAACATGCGAGTTTTTTAGGAACTTTGGGGAGTTCCCCCCTTGTAGCCCCCAAGGGAGGCTCAACTATGATGGAGCAGAGTTGAGGCTACCTTATGCGTATTAACAAAAAGTTGAATATGTAAACAAAAGTACTTATTCATTCATGACATGAGAAAAAGTACAAGGCCTCGAAGCCTTAGGGTTAAAAGCGACGTAGCTGTTCAATGTTCCATGCGTTGGTGAAGGTTTTGCCTTTCTCGTGGGATAGCTTGTAGGTTCAAGGCTTCTATACTTCTGCAACGATGAAGGGGCCCTCCCATGGTGGAGTTAACTTGTGGCGTCCCTTGTTGTTCTGCCATCGTCGGGGGACTAAGTCCCAATTTGGAGGTCCCGCTTGCGTACATGCTTGTCGTGGTAGCATCGAAGCTTCTGCTGGTATCTCGCAGAATTGAGGACGGCCATGTCTTGGGCCTCCTTGATCTAGTCAACGGTGTTTGCGAGTGCTTCTTCATTCGTCTGCTCGTTGTAGGCCTTCAGTCAAGGGGACCTGTACTCAAGGTCAGTGGGGAGGACAACCTCAGATCCGTAGACCATAAATAATGGGGTGAACCCTGTGGCTCGACTTGGCATCGTTCTCAGGCCCCATAGGACCGAGGGCAGCTCGGCGGCCCATTTCTTGCCGTGTTTGTTTAACCGACTGAAGATCCGAGGCTTGAGACCTTGTAGAATCATGCCGTTGGCACACTCGACCTAGCCGTTAGTTCTAGGATGAGCTACTATGGACCAGTTCACATGGATGTGATGGCGGTCATAGAAATCCAAGAACTTCTTGCCAGTGAACTGTGTGCCACTGTCGGTGATGATGACGTTGGGGACCCCGAAGCGGTAGATGATGCGGTGAAGAATAACACCGCTTGCTCGAATCGAATGTTGGTGATGGGTCAGGCCTCGATCCACTTGGAGAACTTGTCGATGGCTACAAGTAGATGGGTGTAGCCCCTGGTTGTCCTCTTTAGTGGCCCCATGAGATCGAGCCCCCAGACCGCAAATGGCCATGTGATGGGGATCGTCTACAGGGCATGAGCTGGGAGGTTGGTCTGCCTGGCGTAGAATTGGCACCCCTCGCACGAGCGAACCAGGTTGATGGCATCAAGACTGTGGTTGGCTAGTAAAAACCTTGTTGGAAGGCATTTCCAACGAGGGTCCTCGGGGCTGCGTGATGGCCGCAAGCCCCCGAGTGTAGATCCTTGAGCAGCTTTCTTCCTTCCTCAATGGTGATGCGGCGCTGGAGGACCCCGGTAGGGCTTCGTCGATAGAGCTCCTTGTCTTCACCATAGAGGATGTAGGTTTTGACCTATCGAGCGATGTGGCAGGCCTCAGTTTGATCTTCTAGAAGCTCCCCTCGAATAAGGAAGTCGAGGAAGGGAGTGTGCCAGTCTGGCTTGGAGGTTGGGGGAGACGGCGACACCTCGATCTCCATGACTTCAGCCCCGGTCGAGGGGGTCTTGGTCAAGGGAGGGGGCTGACTGCTTGTGTTGTGATTCCTTCCCCCACGCCTAGATCGACGGAGGGCTTATAGAGGTCTTTTGAGAAAACATCAGGCAGGGTAGTACCTCGAGTCGACACGATCTTCGCCAGCTCGTCTGCAGCCTCGTTGTATCTACAGGTGATGTGGTTCAGCTCAAGGCTATAGAACTTGTCCTCCAACTTGCGGATCTCCTTGCAATAGGCCTCCATCTTAGGGTCATGGCTGCTCGAGGCCTTCATGATTTGGTCGATGACGAGTTGCAAATCACCACGAACGTCAAGGCGTCGAACCCCAAGTTTGATGGCGATGCGCAAGCCGTTGATGAGGGCTTCGTACTCAGCAATGTTGTTGGAGGCGGGGAAGTGGAGTCGGATCATGTAGTGCATGTGGACTCTAAGGGGCGAGATGAAGAGTAGGCCCGCGCCCAACCTCGTCTTCATCAGCGACCGTCGAAGTACATGGTCCACAGTTTTGCCTGAATCTGTGTCGGGGGAAGCTGGGTGTCGGTCCACTCGGCAATAAAATTGACCAGCACCTGAGACTTGATGGCCTTGTGTGGTACGTAAGTGAGGGTCTCCCCCATGAGCTCAACCGACCACTTGGTGATTCTCCCCACGGCCTCCCGGTTCAGGATTATCTCCCCGAGAGGAAAGGACGAGACCACAGTCATCGGGTGGCCGAGGAAGTAGTGCTGGAGCTTGCGTTGCATGATGACGATGGCGTAGAGCAGCTTCTGGATCTGTGGGTAGCAAACCTTGGTTTCGAAAAGTACCTCACTGATGAAGTAGACTGGCCGCTGGACGGGCAAGATGTGCCCATCCTCTTCCTTCTCAACAACTATGACCACACTGACCACCTGGGTGGTTGCGGCAACATAGAGCAAAAGGGGCACGGCTGGACTCAGAGGTACAAGAATTGGCATCAAGGTTAGCATAGCTTTGAGTTTGGCAAGGGCCTCCTCAGCTTTGATAGTCCACGCGAAGTGCTCTAATTTTTTCAAGAGATGGTACAGAGGCAGTGCTTTTTCTCTGAGTCGTGAGATAAAGCGACTGAGGGCTGCAAGGCAACCCATAACCTTCTAGACACCCTTGAGATCTCGGATTGGACCCATCCTAGTGACTGTGGAGACCTTCTCGGGGTTGGCCTCGATGCCGTGTTGCGAAACTATGTACCCCAAGAGCATGTCTTGGGGGACGCCGAAGACACATTTCTCAGGGTTGAGTTTGATGTTCTTCGCTCGGAGACATTTAAATGTGATTTTGAGGTCATTGATGAGGTTGTCGGCCTTCTTTGTTTTGACTACGATGTCGTCGACATAGGCCTCGACCGTTGGCCCGATGTGTTCACCATAAACATGGAGCATGCATCACTGGTACGTCGCCCCGACGTTTTGAAGGCCGAAGGGCATAGTCACCTAACAATACATGCTGGTTGGACTCCTTCATCCTGATTTGGTGACAGCTGGAGTATGCGTCGAGAAAGGAGAGAGTTTCACATCCCGTGGTGGAATCAACAATTTTATTGATGTGTGGTAAAGGAAAAGGAACTTTTGGACTGCTTTATTTAAACTGGTGTAGTCTACACATCCTAAATTTCCCATTCTTTTTCTTAACTAGTACAGGATTTTGAACCACTCAGGATGATGAACCTCCTTGATGAATCCAGCCTCCAAAAGCTTCTGTATCTCCTCCCTAATGATCTTGCGCTTCTCCTCGTCGAAGTGGCGCAAGCGTTGCTTCACCGATTTGGACCCGGCTTGGATTTCCAAGGCATGCTCGGTGACCTCCCTCGGTATGCCTGGCATGTCCGAGGGACTCCACGCAAACATGTCGGTGTTTGCACGGAGGAAGTCAACGAGCATTGCTTCCTATTTGTCGCTGAGGGTGGCGCTTATCGTCAACGCCTTCCCATTAGAGCTGTTGGGGTCGAGGAGGATCTTCTTGGTGTCCTCTGCTGACTCGAAGCTACCAGCATGGCACTTGGAGTCAGGGACCTCAGCCGCGAGAACATCGAGAGTCGCCACCTGCATCACGGACTCCTCGATGGCCTTCTCATTTTTGACGCACTCGACATCATAATCGTATGCTCGAAGGTGGCGCCAATGGTGATGACGCCTTTGGGCCCCGGCATCTTGAGCTTGAGGTAGGTGTAGTTAGGGACTGCCATGAACTTGGCATAATCGGGCCGGCCGATGATGGCGTGGTATGTGCTATGGAACCTGACCACTCGAAGGTGAGCGTCTCCTTCCTGAAGTTGGCAGATGTGCCAAAGCAGACGGGGAGGTCGATGTGGCCAATGGGAAGAGCCTTCTTCCCTAGTACAACTCCATGGAAGCCCTCGGCTGTTGGTGTTTTGACCCTCTAGGGGTTAACACCAATGAGTAATATTGTAATCGCGTGCTCCCTAATCCGGTGGGTGATGCAAGAAGAACACAATGATTTATCCTGGTTCGGGCAAAGAATGCCCTACGTCCAGCGGGGGGAGGATAGTCGTGTTATCTTGCACCGAAGTGCTAGTACAGGGGAAAATACAAGCAGATGTGAGGAGTGTGAGGTGGAGCTTTGGCGGTCGGGCGCCTAGCTCTCGACCCTACACAAGCTCACGGTGTCGTTCTGTGATCTAAAGACTAAGCGTTTCTATCTCTCGATCGATCCCTCTTTCGTAGGTCCTGGCGCCTCCTTTTATAGATGAAGGAGGGGCACAGGGGTACACGTATTTCGAGTCCGCACAGCTAATGATGTAAGACGTTGAGGCCGATCACGTCGGTGCCGCTGTAGCGATGTCCATCGGTATGGGAGGTCCTGCTCCCGTCGCATCAGGAGTTGTTGAGTCCTGCTCGAGGGTTTGCTTGTTGATGTCAAGGGGCGATGGTCGAGGGTCTTGGCCGAAGTCGGGGGGGTCGTGCCGAGGAGGTCGAGCCTCACTGGATAAGGCCAAATCCCGGAAAACACGGAAAACACGTTAGTTTATACGTCTCAAGGCGGTGCTGGTCGTGGCACAGTGCTCGGTATGGTGCAACAGCGTAGTATGACTTGCGGGATTCCGAGGCATGGGCGGTAAAAGCAGATTTGACCACCACGCCTGCAACTGTTACCGTAACTGTGGCCATGCGGTTAGGCGGGGGTAGATAGATCGCATTAAATGCGCTCGGATCCGTACGGGAGAGTCGGTAGCCAAGGGGTGCACTGTCCTCGAGGACCACCCATTCGCCCGAACGAAGTTCCGTATTCGGGAGCAGGCTCGTTCGGCGGGCGGAGTTATGTCCTCCAGGATGGGCTTGTTCGTCGGGCGAAGTTCTGTCTTCGAGGGGTCGCCTGGATTGTACCCTCGAGTGTATAGTACCGGTCCGTTTGGTAGCCTCTCGGGTGTACAGTACTAGTCCATTCGATTACCTCTCGGGCAGGCTCCGGCTTTGGGCCGTTGTTGTTCGTTCGTGGGTCAGCCCAATACGTCATAGCCTGCGGGCCTTCGTACGTTAGTGCGGGAGGTTACCGGAGGGGTCGAGTTGCCGATTTTGCGGGGTTTAGTTCGGTAAACCAAGGGTTTGGGGTACCCATTTCCTGGGTATCGACAGTAGCCCCCGAGGCCCTGTGCGAGTGATGATACTCGGGCAGGGGGTCAGGAATTAGAAATGGGATGTGATTCGGATTTTTCGTGGGGACGCGCGAGCGACCCCCGCGGCGGTAGCCCCCGAGGCCTCGTAGGAGTCGAAAGACTCCTGTGAGGGCTTTATTTATTTTTAGTAAAAGGGTGCTTGTCCAGTCGGGTACAGGCCTGAACTGGAGTCATAGCGTTTTACCGAGGGGAGCCCCCAGGGGATTTTCAACCCTCTTTCATCGAGGGGCGCCGGGCACAGGCGAGCCCCGGAGCCTCGTGCGGCTGGGGCGTTGCTGGCCTCGGCATTCTTCTCACGAGTCCTTTCGATCGGACGTGAGGCGAGAGGCATCGGACTACCCCCGATAGGGCGAGCCGCGAAGTTCTCAGTGAGCTGGTAAAGGGAAAATCCAAGCGAGAGCCCGTTCCTCGTTCGATAGAGGTCGGCAGGAGGCCCGGAGGCGGTCTCACTAAAGCAAAACGCAATGGTCCTACGGATACCGATTCCATTCGATAGGTCTCGGTGGCTCGATGCCTCCCTTCGGGGGATTCCATAAAGTCCGTAGCGTTTCGCCTTGGATGCGTGCAAAGGGGCCTCGAGAGTTTGTTCTCGAGCAGGGCCTCGTGTTGGCTTCCCCTTGGTCACCCCTGACTCGAGTGCTCGAGGGCGGCTGTCGAACCCTGTTCATGGGGTCAGCCTTCGCTCCTTCGAGGCTTAGGGCCGGAGCCCGATTTTTTGGTGCTCAAGGGCGGCCGTTGAGCCCTCACTCGAGGATCGGCCTTCGCTCCCTTGAGACTTTTAGGCGGGGTCAGAGCCTGTTCTTTTTTGGTGCTCAAGGGCGGCCGTTAAGCCCTCACTCGAGGACCGGCCTTCGCTCCCTCGAGACTTCGAGGCGGGGTCGGAGCCTGTTCTTTTTCGGTGCTCAAGGGCGGCCGTTAAGCCCTCACTCGAGGACCGGCCTTCGCTCCCTCGAGGCTTTGAGGTAGGGCCAGAGCCCGTTTTACCTTTTTGTAGAAAACTCCGTTAGCGAGCGACGGTTGTTTTTTCTTACCGTTGGGCATGCCTTTTGAGGAGAAGGGCTTAGCGATGCAATCGTGGCAGGCCCGAGCAATGGCTCTTTGCCAGAGGTGTGACGCGTGCGTCCGGTCGAGGATCAAGGGGGGAACGGTCAGGTAAACGCATTAATTGCGGGGAGTTACCTTTTCCCTGCCGCCGGACTCCGCCCGTTGCTCTTCCCGAGTATAAAAACGGAGGGGGACAAGTGTTCGCTCCCACCTTTGCCATTCTACCGAGCTCCTACTTTCCTGCGCGCATGAGGATAAAAACTTAGAGCGAGAAGTCGTGATTGGGAACCTTCCTGGTCGACCGTCCGTCGAGGAGATTCGTGCTGTCGTCGCCGCCATGGCCCCCGTCCTCCAGCCCGCTGAGCCCTGGCGCTCGTCGACCATGACGCGGCAAAGGCTGATGGAGCTGGTGAGGGAGGGACTTCTCTGCCCTGTCACCAATTCGAATCGGCCGGAGTAGATTGCGCCGCCCAGAGACCACCAAGAGCCAAACCCGCCGGAGGGCTACGTGGTGAGCTTCCTCAAGTACCATCGGCATGGGTTCGGTGTGCCCCCGAGCGAGTTCATGCGGGGGTTGACGAACTTCTATGGCGTCGAGCTCCACCATTTCTCCCCCAACGCCATCTCCAACGCCGCCATCTTCGCGACCGTCTGCGAGGGCTACCTCGGGATGGCGCCACATTCGGAGCTATGGCTCCACCTTTACAAGGGGGAGTGGTTCGCCTCCCCGGTGTCGCACGGAGTAAGGCGAATCGTCAGAGCGGGGTGCCTCAACTTCGCGTTGAAGACCGGGAGGTCGGAGGAGCCACGCGAGTACATCCCCACCGGGTTGACGTCCAACCACTCCCGGTGGGACGAGCAGTGGTTCTACCTTCGCAACGACGGCGGCTATCTCCCGCCGTACACCAGGCGGCTCATTGCCGAGCGTCCATTCAACTAGCCGCACGGTGTCGCGGGAGATCTTCAGCGTTGACTTCATCCCCTCGTCATCATGATGAGGACCCTTCGAGAGGCGGGCCTGACGGCGGGTGTGGTGGTCTCGGCCTTCCACAGTCGACGGGTGCTCCCTCTGATGGAGCGCCCGTTGCGGTTGGATGAGATGCTCCCCTCGGTGGCACCCGAGGTTCTCAAGAGGTGCCGGATGTCCGACGAGAGGCCGTCCGCCTCGAAAGTCATCGCGCGGGTAAAGAGCATGGTCTCTGGCTCGTTCAGGGTGGAAGATGTCAACCGCCTCCCCATGCGGCCGGAGGAGGGTTGCCTCGACCTGGTGAGTGCCTCGACCCGTGTCTTCCTTCGTTTCCTCCTCTCCCCCCTTTTTCTCTTATCCCTGTGACTAAACGTATTTGTGTAGGGGAGAATTGACTACCGGAGATTGAGGCCCCCACTGAGGGAGGACGCTCCCGACCGTCAGGAAAGACGCTTCACCGCCCAACAAGAGAAGCGGAGTAAGGACGAGGAGGCGAAGAAGAAAGCCAAAAAGCTCCAGGAGCGCGAGAGACTTGCGAAGCGCCGCGCTGAGCAGAGGCGCGACGGGCTCCCGAAGGAGGAGTCTCCCTCGTCCGAGGGAGATGAAGATGATGATGACAGTGATGACATCGAGGGGGTGGAGGGGCACCTCGAGCGCATGTTGCCGGGTTCCTCCCATGCTAAACGCCCCTTCATGTAGGAGGAGGTGGTGGAGCAGCGCGCCCCCCAGCTGGTGGTGTCGGCTTCGGAGTGTCGGTGCGGAAAAAGGGGGCCGAGGCCTCGCCTCGAGGGGGTTCACCCTCCTGGCGTCGTACTCAAGGCGGGACCCCGCCCACTTTGATCCGGGAAACCCGGTCCCGGTCGTCAGCGCGGGCGGAGCAGAGCTATGCCCAGGAGGCCCCGTCGAGGCAGGGAGGCGCGGCGACCCCACCGACGACCCCAAGCAGCCTCAGCCCTGGGAAGAGCTCGGCTTCGGGAGGGGCCTCGAAACCTGCTGGAGGTTCGAGGGGGACCCGAAAGGCTTCCATCCCCTTCGGGTAAATGTCATTGTTTCACTTTCTTTTCGTTACATCTTGTTCGTGCCGTTTAATAGACTTTTTGCCGTTCTGCTTCCTATACAGGCCCAAACGCCGAATCGAGGAGGCCTCTCTTGTGCCGGCTAAGCGGCTCAAGATGGATGCAGCCATGAAGATGGAGGCCCCGGTCACAGGTGTGACATCGAGGCCCTTGGCTCTATGGGAAGCCAAGTGGTTGTCCTCAGCCCTCGGTGCTATGGCGCGCGGTAGGCTAACGGGTTCCACTCTTGTTGCAGGGTCGAGCGTCTCGGGGGCCGCAGCGGGCGACGACTCTGAGCCGAGGAGGACGCATGAGGGAGGGAGCACCTCCTTGACGTCGTCGCCTACGGCCCTCGAGCTTGGCCAGGCACCAGGGGGTGGTGGCCCGACTCCGGGAGCTTCCACTACTGGTGGGCCGGAGGCCTCGATCCCCGCACCCAAGGCGGGAGCCCCCGAGGGCCACGAGCTGGGGGAGGAGGTAGCCATCGTGGACCTCGAGGGTGAGGAGACCACGGCCCTCCCCCTCGACGGGAGAGCGGAGGCCTGGCCGGCGGGGCTACGCGAGCTCGAGGCCCGGAGGGAGCAGGGGCAGGGGCCCCTGCAAGAAGCGGAGCTGCCACGGCCGCAGCAGGAGGAGGAGAAGGAGCCGTCACGGGAGGAGGAGGAAACTAGGGGCTAGCCCCAGCATCAGCAGGCGCAGCAGACACCGTCGGGGGACACGGCGCCGCTGGACCCGCCGGCGCAGCAACCGCCCGAGACGTCGGAGGCGGAGGAGACTTTCGGACTGCCCAAGCAATGGGTGTCTGTGATTACCCTGGACGAGGTGCTGGCCAAAGGAGAAACGGCGTCGAAGGCGTCGATGGTCCCGCGGGCGCAACCAGAGGAGGCCTCGGCATCGAGCCCGGCGGCGGATGCGTCGATGGTGGTCCTGTGGCGACGGCCTCGACCCTTCCGCTGGGCCCAGAGGCGCCAGAAGCAGCATCGAGCCAGCCGCTACAACCGTCGACGGAGCGGCCGGAGAAGATGGCTGCTTCTGGACTGCTGAGGAGGTCGTCTTCCGACCCCGGGCTGAGGAGTGCTGGCGCCGTGTCAGAGGTCAGCGGCCCGACGGAGTCGGCCGTGCGTTACGGCGCCCCACACGACGGGGTGGACGAGATCAAGTCCTTGGCGTGAACCAAGGTCAAGACGGTCCTTCCAAGTTAGGGCAAGGAGCGCATCATACTCCGGGAACCTGGCGACTCCAGCGCTCCGGGGATCGAGATGAACGACCCAGCGGAGGTCAAGTGCTGGGAGGAGGCCGAGCGGTCCCGGGCGTGGCTGCGGCACTTGCTGAAGTTGGGCGTCGAGCTCGCCGAAGGCCTCGACCGAAACCTCGCGGTGAGTCACTGTGTTAGGCCATATGTAGTTTTTTAAGTTCTTTCATATGGGATGCCTTAACCCTCGATTTCCTATCCCCAGGAGGTGCGGAGGCGTTCTTACTCTAAGTTCGACTTCCTCCATGAAACGCACAACAGCCAGGAGGAAGTGCTTCGCCAACTCGAGGCCAGCCGCTCTGCGCAGGGCAGGGTGGCCGAGATCGAGGAGCTGAAGCGGACCAGGGAGGAGGCCGCCAAAGCCAAAGAGGAGGCCGCCCGGGTGAAGGAGGACTCCGACGCCGCTCGAGGGGAAGCCGCCCACCTCAAGGAGGAGCTCAAGCGTGCGAGGGAGGAGGCTGACGCGGCCAAGGCCGAATCAGAGAAGGCCAGGGGCAAGAGCGTCCGAGCCCAGGAGCGCGTCGAGTTACTCGTGGCGGAGGCTCAAAGCTCCGTGGAGCGTATCCGCTCGCTCGAGGCCAATTTTGCTGAAGTCTCCACGGCGCGCAACGCCCTCTCCGTCTTGGTCCAGGAGGAGAAGAACCGAGCCGCTGGCCTGGAGACCCAGCTCGGGGCAATGAAGGCTACCCTCCAGGAGAAGGAGCAGGCCATCATTCTGGCTGGTGGTGCCCTCGAGACCCTCCGCTTCGAGAAAACGGAGGTGACCCGGGCCTTCAAGGAGGCCCAGCGGGAGCGAGACGAGGCTCGGGGTGAGCGCGACGCCGTGCTGGGGGATCGCAACGCCCTCGAGACTCGCTGTGCTGGTGAGTTCCTTAAAGGGTTTTTGATCTTTGTTCTTTCCGTATGGTTTATCTAATTCTTGCTTTGTGTTTCAGGCCTCAAGTCCGAGCTGCTTGCAACCCATATCGCCTCCAAGGCGCTGCAGGAGAGCCTCGCGGTGGGGGGCGCTTCTCGGCCGGCTCCGGGTTGCCCTCGACGGGCTCTGCGTCTCCTGGGAGGTCGGGCCTGTCGAGGGTACTGAAGAAGACATCCCGGGCGCTGGGCTCGTCGACTGGATCTACTACCTCGACGCCAACCTTTGAGATCGCGTGCGGGAGGTGCTTCACACCGGCGTGAAGCGGGCCCTTGCAGTGGTCTCTTCCGGCTTCGTCTTTGACATAAATGTCGTGGCCCAAGGCTTCGTTCTGGATATCTCGAAGACCGATGCCAAGAATGAGGAGCGATGCCGAGGGCTCATCAATGACGCCGAGAGGCCGGGGGGAGCGCTGGCGAAGCTGTTCGAGGACGAAGTCCTCCCCCCTGCGGATGGAGGGTACCACGTCGAGGAGGGCGGCGACGGAGCGGGCCTGTAGGGCAAGGCTAGGCGAAGGTGCCCATGTAATGAATTAGTTTTTGTAACTTATATTCAATGTGGCTTTGAAAGCCCTTTTTGAACATTAATGCATTATTGTAATGCGATTTGTCATTTTATTTTTGAGCTTTTTCTGCTTTCTTTTCACCTAGACTTTGCTTTTTTGACTAAGTTTTCGACGCATGCTCGTATCCCTTGAGGGGGGAGCGAGTGGAGGTACCGTAGCCCGGAGGCGTAGGAGAGCTCCTGCCTCGACAGCCCTGGACCCTCTAGGGAGTTCGAGGCATTTTCTACTTAGTCGCGAAGCGCATCGAGGTGTGAGAAAGAAGAAACGCTCGAGTCCTGATCGCCTGACTCTTGCTTTCCGACTGAGTCATTCGACGCAAGCTCGTATCCCTTGAGGGGGGAGCGAGTGGAGGTACCATAGACCAGGGCGTAGGAGAGCTCCGGCTCGACAGCCCTCGAACCCTAGGGAGTTCGAGGCGTTTTTCAACTTAGTCGGGAAGCGAGAGGGAGGCGTGCGAAAAAAGTCATTCGTATTTTTAGGAACTTAGGGGGTCCCCCCCCCGTTAGCCCCCGAGGGAGGCTCGACTCTAGCGAGACAGGGTCAAGGCTACATCTTGCATGTACAATAACAAGTTTGAACTTATAATCGAAAGTACTCCTTATATTTGTCATGCGGAAATGTACAAAACATGCGAGAATGTACAAGTGCCCTAAGGGTAGAAACAACGTAGCTGTTCGATGTTCCATGCGTTGGTGAGGATTTCGCCTTTGTCGTTAGCGAGCTTGTACGTCCCAGGCTTTAACACCTCAGCTACGGTGTATGGGCCTTCCCATGGCGGGGTCAGCTTGTGACGTCCCTTGTTGCTCTGACATTGACGTAGGATGAGGTCTCCAACCTGGAAGTCCCACGGGCGCACGTGCTTGTCGTGGTAGCGTCAAAGTTTTTGCTGATACCTCGCGGAGTGAATTAGCGCCATGTCTCGAGCCTCCTCGAGCTGGTCGACGGCGTTTGCGAGGGCTTCTTCGTTGCTTTGCTCGTTGTACGCCTTTAGTCGAGGGGATCCATATTCGAGGTCAGTGGGGAGGACGGCCTCGGACCCATAGACCAAGAAGAATGGAGTGAAGCCCGTGGCTCGACTAGGCGTTGTCCTTAAGCTCCATAGGACCGACGGCAGCTTCGCGGCCTATTTTTTTCCGTGCTTGCTGAGGCGGTTGAGGATCCTTGGCTTGAGGCCCTGCAAAATCATGCCATTGGCGTGCTCGACCTGGCCGTTAGTTCGAGGGTGTGCAACCGCGGACCAATTCACATGGATGTGATGGCGATCGCAGAAGTCCAAGAACTTCTTACCGGTGAACTGTGTGCCGTTGTCAGTGATGATGACATTCGGGACCCCGAAGCGATGGATGATGTCGGTGAAGAACTCAACTGCCCATTCGGAGCGGATGTTACTGATGGCCAGGCCTCGATCCACTTGGTAAACTTGTCGATGGCAATGAGCAGGTGCGTGTACCCTTTGGTTGTCCTCTTGAGAGGCCCCATAAGATCGAGCCCCCAGACCGTGAAAGGCCAGGTGATGGGGATCATTTGTAGGGCGTGAGCTGGGAGGTGCGTCTGCTTGGCGTAAAATTGACACCCTTTGCACGAACGGACAATGTTTGTGGCGTCGAAAATGGCGGTCGGCCAGTAGAAACCCTGTCGAAAGGCATTGCCTACAAGGGTCCTTGGTGCTGCGTGATGGCCGTAGGCCCTCGAGTGTATGTCCTCGAGGAGCCTCCTGCCTTCCTCAATGGTAATGAAGCACTGAAGGACGCCTGAAGGACGCCTTCCTCGCAGTCGTACACGTGCTCGTAGGAGGAGGCGACGGTGATGACGCCCTTGGGTCCTGGCATCTTGAGCTTGAGGTAGGTGTAGTTCAGGATCGCCATGAACTGCGCGTAGCCCGGTCGGCCAATGATGGCGTGATACGTTCCGTGAAACCCGACCACCTCGAAGGTGAGGGTCTCTTTCCTGAAGTTGGCGGGGGTGCCAAAATAGACAGGAAGGTCGATATGGCCGACGGGGAAGGCCTTCTTCCCTGGTACGACGCCATGGAACCCCCCGGCGCTGGGTCAGAGTTGGTACCTCCTGACTCCGAGGAGGTCGAGGGTCTCGAGGTAGATGACGTTTAGGCTGCTACCGCCGTCCATGAGGACCTTCGAGAGGCGGGTGTTGATGATGACTGGGTCGACGACGAGCGGATAGGCCCCGGGATTGGGCGAACGTGATGGGCGCATCAGACCAGCCGAGGTAGTGAGGCGTCGCGACACGAACGGAGAAAACCTCTCGATGCTCCCGTTTATGCTGTCGGGGCGTGAGCTGGGTCGAGGGGCCCCCGTAGATCATGTAGCAATCATAGACTTCAGGGAATTTTCCATCTTCCCCGTTGTCTCCCTCACCGCCGCCTTGGTCTTTTTTGTCGTCTCCTTTCTTCACGCCCACTTGCTCGAAGTGCCTTCGAAGCATGCGGCAGTCCTTAAGCTTGTGCTTCGCCCCGTCCTTGTGATAAGGGCAGGGCTCCTCGAGCATCTTGTCGAAGATGGCGCCCTCAGGGGGGCCTCGAGGTCTTTTGCGTTCGGTTGCTGTGACGAGATCATCTTCTGCAGCCTCACGCTTGCCTTGCTGATGTTTCTTCTTCTTGTTATTCCTCTTCGGCCCTTTGCTCGAGCCTCCAGCGTTGTCGGCTACCGGCGTTTTTCCCTTGTCCTTCCCATCGCTGAAGAAGGCACCGACGGCCTCTTCGCCAGCCGCGTAGTTGGCGACCACATCCATGAGCTCGTCGATGGTGTCGGGGCGGTTACGCCCTAACTCGTGAACTAGGTCCTTGCAGGTTGTACCCGCAACAAAAGCTAGAACTACGTCGAGATCGGAGATGTGGGGTAGTTCGGTGCGGAGCTTAGAGAATCGTCGAGCGAAGTCACAGAGAGACTCCCCTGGTTTCTGCTTGCAGTTGTGCAGTTCCTAGGAGTTCTCGGGACGCACGTAGGTACCTTTGAAGTTCCCCTTGAAGATGCGGACAAGGTCGACCCAGCCGTGAATCTGGTCAGGGGGAAGCTCCTCGAGCCACCTACGCACGGTGTCAGACAGGAACAGGGGTAGGTGACGTATGATGGCATGATCGTCACGCGCCCCCCCCCCGCCTGACAGGCCAGCCGAAAGTCGGCTAGCCAAAGTTCGGGATTGGTTTCGCCGTTGTATTTGACGATGCTCGTGGGGGGTCAAAACTTGTCGGGCAGCTGGGCACAGCGGATCGCCCTGCTGAAGACTCGGGGACCCGGTGGCTCCGGGGCCTATCGGTCCTCGTCGCTGTCGTAACGCCCTCCATGATGGGCGCTGTACCCTCGAGCCTCGGCATCCCCGTGCTTGCGTCAGCAGTTCTCGACAATGTCGAGGCGCGCGTCACGGGGAGCGCGGTCGTCGTTGATACGTTCTCGGGCCGGCTTCCTGTTCTGTCGGGGGGCTGCCCCCTGATCGACCGAGCCCTCCCTTTCGGGCCAGGAGGGCTTGACCTGAGGTTCGGAGGCAGCCCCTCGACGCCTCGAGGCTGAGCTCTCGGCTTGCTGGACAGCAGCAACTTGTAGGAGCTCCTCGACCTCGCGCTGTATCCGCCAAGCTTGCGAGTTGGATGGCGCGGGCATATTGCGAAGGAGCATAGCCGCCGCAACAATGTTCTGGCTTGCTCGGGGATAACGGTTGGCGGGTTGCTCGGGTGCTCCTGCCTCGATGATCTGCCGGTTGACTTCTCGGGCCCTGGCTCGGGCTCTACCACCGGGCGGTCGCCGCTCTTGCTCGAGGGTCAGCTCGAGTAGGCGCAAGCGTTCCTGCTCATCGGCGAGCTTCGCCTGCAACTCCCGAATCTGTGCCAGCTGTGTGTCCTACTCGCCAGGACGGGGGCACGCTTCTCGGGGCGCGTCTGGTTGTTGGTCCTCTGCTCTGGGGGGAGCACCCCCCACAACGGTGGTGGCTGCCGTGGCCGCTGGATCGACGGTTTCCTGATCGGAGTCGACACCACCATCGATGTGGAGGCACTCGCGGGTAGGATCCCAATGATCAGAGTCAGAGTCGGGGTCGCCGCAGTAGAAGACGGGCAATTGCCCCCGCGCCTCCTCCTGCAGCTGCCGTCGGAGTGCGCCGACGGTGTACCTCTGGGGGCCGGGCGCTCTCGTGAAGGCCAAGCCCTCGAAGGCTGGTGTGACAGTTCCCACGTCCGTCATTGCACGGAGAAGGGCGCCTGGGCGGTCCTCCAAAGCGCTCGTGTTGGAGTGGGTTGCCGTTGTGATCGTCATCGTGGAATTGTTGAAGTTGAACGAAGGCCGCCGACGACGCTCGAACAGCTCATGCGGGAGCGGGCTCGATCGAGCAGGGGCTTCGTCGCGCTTCCTCGACGAGCGTACTACGAAAGTGGAGTCGGGGCTGTGGTGGCGATGATGGTGCCGACCGTGCCTCCTTCTAGATGTGGAAGCATGGTCGTGAGATTGGCGAGCGGCCCCCCAAGAGCGTGGGGCGTACCGCGACCTCCGTTCGGGTCACTGATTGAGAGCAGGGTCATGTCGTAGCCCTGGTCGAGGGTCATGAACTCCAGGCTCCCAAACCAGATCACCGTAGCATGCGGAAGTGGTGAAACGAAGTCGTCCATCCGGAAAAATGGCGGGAAATAGTGACATGCGGCTCCCCTACCTGGCGCGCCAACTGTTGGTGTTTTGACCCTCGAGGGGTTGACACCAATGAGTAATATTGTAATCGCGTGCTCCCTAATCCGGTGGGTGATGCAAGAAGACACAATGATTTATCCTGGTTCGGGCAAAGAATGCCCTACGTCCAGCGGGGGGAGGATAGTCGTGTTATCTTGCACCGAAGTGCTAGTACAGGGGAAAATACAAGCAGATGTGAGGAGTGTCAGGTGGAGCTTTGGCGGTCGGGCGCCTAGCTCTCGACCCTACAAAAGCTCACGGTGTCGTTCTGTGATCTAAAGACTTAGCGTTTCTATCTCTCGATCGATCCCTCTTTCGTAGGTCCTGGCGCCTCCTTTTATAGATGAAGGAGGGGCACAGGGGTACACGTATTTTGAGTCTGCACAGCTAATGATGTACGACGTTGAGGCCGATCACGTCGGTGCTGCTGTAGCGATGTCCGTCGGTATGGGAGGTCCTGCTCCCGTCGTGTTGGGAGTTGTTGAGTCCTGCTCGAGGGTTTGCTTGTTGATGTCGAGGGGCGACGGTCGAGGGTCTTGGCCGGAGTCGGGGGGGTCGTGCCGAGGAGGTCGAGCCTCACTGGATAAGGCCGAATCCCGGAAAATGTGGAAAACACGTTAGTTTATACGTCTCGAGGCGGTGCTAGTCGTGGCACAGTGCTCGGTATGGTGCAACAGCGTAGTATGACTTGCGGGATTTCGGGGCATGGGCGGTAAAAGCAGATTTGACCGCCACGCCTGCAACTGTTACCGTAACTGTGGCCATGCAGTTAGGCGGGGTAGATAGATCGCATTAAATGCGCTCGGATCCATACGGGAGAGTCGGTAGCCGAGGGGTGCACTGTCCTCGAGGACCACCCATTCGCCCGAACGAAGTTCCGTATTCGAGGGCAGGCTCGTTCGGCGGGCGGAGTTACGTCCTCGAGGATGGGCTCGTTCGTCTGGTGAAGTTCCGTCTTCGAGGGGTCACCCGGATTGTACCCTCGAGTGTACAGTACCGGTCCGTTCGGTAGCCTCTCGGGTGTACAGTACTAGTCCGTTCGGTAACCTCTCTGGCAGGCTCTGGCTTTGGGCCGTTGTTGTTCGTTCATGGGTCAGCCCGATATGTCACAGCCTGCGGGCCTTCGTACATTAGCGCGGGAGGTTACCGGAGGGGTCGAGTTGCCGATTTTGTGGGGTTTAGTTCGATAAACCAAGGGTTTGGGGTACCCATTTCCTGGGTATCGACACCGGCGCTAGGCTGGAGCTTTGTCCTCGGGATCCCCAGGATGTCGAGGGTCTATGCATAAATGACATTGAGGCTGCTGCCTCCATCCATGAGTACCTTGGAAAGGCTAGTGTTGACGATGATGGGGTCGCCGACGAGCGGGTACACCACCAGGCTTAGGGACATGGTCCGGGTGGTCTTCACGGTCAAACATGATGGTCGTATCGGACCAGTCGAGGTAGTGGGGGGTTGCAACCCGCACGGAGAAGACTTCTCAGCGCTCCATCTTTTGTTGGCGCGGTGAAATCTGGGTCGAGGGCCCCCCGTAGATCATGTAGCAGTCGTGGACCTTGGGGAAGCTGTCCTCCTTGTCGCTATCCTTGTCCTTGGGGTCTTCTTTCTTTTCGTCTTTCCCAAGCCCCAAGCTCTTAAAGTATTTCTGGATCATCCGATAGTCTTTGAGGTTGTGATTGGCAGGCCCCTTGTGATAGGGGCATGGCTTTTTCAACATCTCGTTGAAGAGGCCCTTCTCGGGAGGACATCGGGGCTTCTTGCGCTTGATGGTGGCCATGAGCCCGTCGAGGGCGGCCTCGCGCATGCACTGTAGGTTCTTCTTCTTCTTGTTATTGTTCCTCTTGGCTCCCTGGTTCGAGCTCTCACGGTCGCCTTTCTTGGCCTTCTCCCTGCTCTGGTCGTCATCGAAGAAGGCGCTGACGGCCTCCTCTCTAGTGGCATAACTGGTGACGACATCCATCAGCTTGTTGGCGATCTTCAGGGGTTATGCCCTAGCTCCTGTACTAGCTCCTTGCAGGTAGTCCCGACAATGAACGCCAGGATCACATCATCATCAGGGATATGGGGGAGCTTGGTGTGTTGCTTGGAGAAGCGCTGAGTGAAGTCGCAGAGGGACTCCCTAGGCTTCTGCTTGCAGCTTTGGAGGTCCCACTTGTTGCTGGGTCATGCATAGGTTCCCTTGAAGTTCCCCACGAATACCCTGATGAGATCGGTCCAGTTGTGGATTTGATCAGGGGGAGTTCCTCGAGCCACCTTCGAGTGGTGTCTGATAGGAACAGGGGGAGCTGATGGCTGATGCTGTGATCGTTACGTGCCTCGCCCAACTGGCACGCCAACCTAAAGTCGGCTGGCCATAGCTTGGGCTTGGTCTCACCATTATACTTGATGAGGCTCGTAGGAGACGAAAGGGATTCGACAGCGGCGTCCTTCGAATCTTCCTGCTGAAAACTCAAGGGCCCGGCGGCTCGGGGGACCGGTGCTGGTCCTCATCGCTGTCGTAGTGCCCGCCCTGTGTGCGCTATAGCCTCGCGCCTCAGCATCACCACTCTTATGTCAGCGGTTCTTGTTGATGTCATAACACGCATCTCGAGGCTTGCGGTTGTCGTGGATGCGCTCACACATGGGGATTGCCTTCTTGGGTCGTGGGGCATCCGCTTTATGGACTGAGCCCTCCCTCTCATGTCAGGAGGGTTTAGGGGTTGCTCCGAGACTGCCCCTCAACGTCTTGAGGCCGAGCTTTCAGCCAGCTACGCGGTAGCTACCTCGAGGAGGCCTTGAACCTCCTACTAGATGCGACGGGCTTCGGGATTTGAGGCGGGCGGCATGTTGTAGAGAAGCATAGTCGCCACGACAATGTTCTGGCTGGCATGGTTGAAGATGGGGCGCTCGACCGCACCCACCCTGATGATCTGCCAGTGGACTTCTCAGGCTCTAGCTCGAGCCCTTCCGCCGGGCGGAGTCCGCGCTCCTGCTCCAGGGTCCGCTTGAGCTGGCACAGATGCTCCCGGTCCTCGTCGAGCTTGGTTCGCATCTCTCAGACTTGTGCGAGCTGGGCGTCATGGGCATCATGAGGCAACCGCGTGTCTCTTGGTGTAGCTGGTGGTGCTCCTCCCGATCCGCTACGACGAGGGTGCCTCCCACTGTAGCCGCAACCGCGGCTGCGGCCTCGGGGTCAATGATGTCACCATTGATGTGGAAGCACTCACACGTGGGGTCATAGTTGTTGAAGTCAGAGTCGGGTTACTGGAGTAAACAATGGGGAACTGTCCTCGCCGCTCCTCCTCCAGCTGGCGTCGCACCATGCCGAGGGTATAGTGCCTCGGTCCTAGAGTCTCTGAAGACTCTGGGTGCTCGAAGGTCGGCGTGGGAGTTAGCTGGTCCACGGAAGTGCAAAGGAGATGCTCCAGGAGGTCCTCATACGTGCTCATGTTGGTGCTCACTGACGAAAAGTACAATTTGGCGGTGTTGTTGAGACCGAATGGAAACGGCCATTGGGACTTGAACAACCTGTGCGGAAGCAAGTCGGGTGGTGTTGAGGCCGTGCCCACTGGAGAGGCCATCCCCGACCCCCTCGATGAGTGCATGGCGAAGCTGACATTTGAGTCATCACAGCATTCCACTGACCCGTCCCCCGTGGCCAAACTCAGGTCAGATAGGTTCCCAACCAGGGACCCTGCGTCGCTGGTCGACCGTGAGGTGGCCGTGGTGGGTGTCGTCTCGCCCGCATGATGATGATGGTTATGCCAGACGCGCCTCCTCCTGGTGGTGGGGGCGTGATGGCGGGAACAGCGTGCGGCCCTTCCTGAGCGCGGGGCTCGCGATTGCCTCCGCTCGAATCTCCGACCGGGAGGAGGACCATGTCATAGCCGTGCTCGAGTGGCATGAACTCCAAGCTCCCAAACCAGATGATCGTGGTGAACGGGAGTGGTGGGAGAGAGTTGGCCATCCGAAAAATGGCGGGAGACGCTGGTGACACGCAGAACCCTACCTGGCGCGCCAACTGTCAGTGTCTTGACCCCGGGGCTAGCACCAATGAGTAACTACATGTTGCGTGCTCCCTAATCCGGATGGTGATGCAAGAAGAACACAAGGGTTTCTCCTAGTTTGGGCAAAGAAGGCCCTACATCCAGCGGGGGAAGAGATTGTATTATCTTGCACCGAAGTGCATGTACAGGGGTGATACAAGCGAGTGTATACGAACTCGAGGAGGCGAGCAAGGCCTAAGTCTAGAAGTGCTATGCCTAAGCCCTACAGCTAGTGTATTCAAACTTCTCTAAGTGTTGCCTGTTGCTTGTTCCCTCACTTTCTGCGGCCCCGGGCGTCCCCTTTTATAGGCCAAGGGGGGCTCAGGCGTACAGGAATCCTAGGGCGGTCATAGGTGATGACGTTGAGGCGGTGATGCCAATCACGTCAAGGAAGCTATAGCGGCGTGCACCTAGCATGGCTTGCTCTGTAGCGACGTGCTTGGAGTCGATGGCTATCCTTCACGCGTGTCACGATGACGCTCATAGGTGGTCAGTGAAAGACCGTGCCCATGCTGGGACATGGGAATCCCTGTAGACGTCATGTCAGGAGTTGTTAGAGCGCTAACCGGAGGTTTCGAAGTCTGACTCAAGGGGTGGCCGAGAGGGGTCAAGGCCTAGATGGATAAGGCCAAGCCCCGGGAAATGCGGTATGGATATTGGTAAATGTGCCTCAAGGGGGCGCCTAACAGCGTACAGTGCTCAGCATGGCATCGTAGCATAGTATGAACCACCGATTCCATGGGTATGGGCGGTGAAAGGAGGATTTGACCGCTCTACCCTGCCACTGTGACCGCATTGTAGCCATGAGGTTAGGTAGGAGTTGGTGGATGCATTTATTGCCTCGAATTTGTATGGGAAGTATGTGTGCCAAAGGGGGAGTGGCAATCGACGGGGGCTCATCCGCCCGCGTGGAGGTCCATCACTCAACGGGGGTCGACCGCCCGCGATGTGCTCTGTCACCCCGACGGGGGGTCGTCCGCTTGGGTGGGCGTCCGTCATTCGAGGCTCCCCATCGAGTGGGAGATGGTCTTGACTTGGATGCTGCTCGTGGGCCAGCCCAGCATGGCTCGATGTACACTGGTGGACCTTTGTCTCTTAGGCTAGTTGTAAGATTTTTTGGGTTTAATTGTTCAGGGGCTAACTCTCCAAGGTTGAGGTTTAGGGTACCCCTTACCTAGGTACCCGACAACTACCGCACGAATGTAGACAAAACATTATAGCATGTGAAATAGAACATAGTAAGAATGACATAAACACAGATATGACTTGGTACAGCCCATTGATCCTTTGAGATCTTCATCTCAATGTCAATCTACTCATCATGGTGATCTCCATCTCCATGGTCCGTGAATGTCATCCATCTGTGGTGCATCCGCCAAGACTAGCTATCACTACCGTGAAATAAATTTACATAGTCGAGGATCATCACAGATTGCCACGCAGGCCATTACATCAAAGTGACAATATCTAAGTGGCTCTAGCCATATTTTCATTATCATGATGTGCAAGACATGAATTAATTACATACATGCATCTCATACACATAAGGCCTATACCAGTCATCAAAACTGCAAAACAGAGTTGGTCGATATAGACGTCTAACGTTGCAAGACCTAAAACTCTATTCTCCATGCAGTTTTTTGCTAATCTAATTTTGCCAAACCATGGCTTCACATGGAGAATCAAATGTAAAATTTTGTTCTCTATGATTTTTGTTTAGAGTTCATCTCAATCCGAGTTACGGTTCAAAAGTTACAGCTGTTTTACCCAACAGCACTTTTCTCGGCAACCGAGTGCCCCGCAGCAGATCCCATATACTACCACCACACATTACATGCGCTTGGCACTAGACCTAGGGTTCAATTTGATCAATCTGATTGATCTCAAACTCGCCATGACTGGATTTACATGTATCACTTAACTTGGATGGCGGAATTTCGACCAGTACGAGTAGATCGCTACAAGACCAACATGGCAAGACGATGAACCAAGATCAGAGACTCATCTTGTCTGTGTCTTGACCCCGGGGGCCTAGCACCAATGAGTAACTATGTGCTATGTGCTCCCAAATCCAGATGGTGATGCAAGAAGAACATATGATTTTTATCCTGGTTTGGGCAAAGAAGGCCCTATGTCTAGCGGGGGGAGAGATTGTATTATCTTGCACCGAAGTGCTTGTACAGGGGGGATACAAGCGAGTGTATGCGAACTCAGGGTGGCGAGCAAGGCCTAAGTCTAGAAGCGCTATGCCTAAGCCTTGCTGCTAGAGTGTTGGGATTTCTCTATGTGCTATCCGATGCTTGTTCGATTGCCTCAAACTAGCCCCTGGTGTCCCCTTTTATAGGCCAAGGGGAGGCCCAGGTGTTTAGGAATCCTAGGGCTGCCGTAGGTGATGACATCGAGGGGGTGACGCCGATCGCGTCATGGTTCCTGTAGAGGTGTGCACCGGGCATGGCCTATCCTATAGCGACATGTTTGGACATGATGGTTGTCCTTCAGGTGAGTCACGATGATGCCGGTGATGGTCAGTGAAAGACCAAAGCTCCTGTGGAGGGCGTGCAAGTTTCTGTTGACGTCGCGTCGGGAGTTGTTGGAGCGCTGGCCGAAGGTGTCGAGGTCTGACTTGAGGGGTGGCTGAGGGGGTCGAGGCCCGTATGGATAAGGCCAAGCCCTAGGAAATGGGGTATGGATATTGGTAAATGTGCTTTGAGGGGGCGCCTGATAGCGTACAGTGCTCAGTATGGTGTCGCAGCGTGGCATGAACCACTGATTTCCCAGGTACGGGCGGTAAAAGGAGGATTTGACCGCTGTAACCGGTGTAGCCATGAGGTTGTTGGACATGAGGTTGTTGGCATTTCTTAATATTACTACTAAAGATAGACTCATAAGTCCGTCCTTAATAATAATACTAGAAACGTGTGTTACATTCCTAACCACCATTACTTCAGAAAGGTAACCCTTGGCCCTTAATGGCGCAGACCTAGGTAATGCAGTCTGGTAATAATAGTTAGAAGTGCCGGATTGGCCTTCCTAACCATCATTACTTACGATATGCAAAACTGTGGCACGGCCCCGTGGGGTGCAACAAGAATTACAATCCTTAAGTAACGGTACTTAGGTACGCCAACTGATAGCTCAGTAAGAAATTAGAATAAATCTGCAAGTGCACAGAACTATAATTGTAGCATTTCAACCCATGAGTATTCAGGGGTGTCATATTTATAATTTCCCGTAGGAGGGCAATATGCATCAAGCGTGGTGTAAACATGATTACTTCTTAAGTGCAATGGTAGGCATAGGGTAAACAAGAATAGACATGATATTCAAGATAGTGGACACACATCGGGGTCAACCTCAAGGATAAATGAGAAATAAAGAATAAAAGAATATAACTAAATAGAGCACACATTGGTCACATATAACTATGCAAAGAACTGTTAGTAAAACATCTAATTAGTAAGTCTAGCATCAGGTCTAAGTCTGGGATGATAGGGAGATCCCTGCAGCTGGTCTGCCAGCCGATAGAGACTTTACGAACTCCTACTCAATATCCAAACGTGGGGGAATGCTAGGGATGGACAGGGCTGTCACCACTGCCCACCTACCCCTCTGCCCGTAGGATACCAACATATTCGCCGATCTCCGCATACTCGAGCACCATGCCCGTGTAATTGGAACAACTTGTTGTTACCTAGGAAATGGGTACCCCAAACCCTTGGTTTACTGGACTAAACCCCGCAAAATCAGCAACACAAACCCTCCAGTGGCCTCCCACGATAAACGTTTGAAGGCCACAGGCTAAAGCATATTGGGTTGACCCACGAACGGGCTACGACGGCCCAAAGCCAAAACCTGCTCGAGGGGCTACCGAGCGGACTGGGACTGTGCACTCGAGGGTGCAATTCGGGCGACCCCTCAAGGACGGAACTTTGCCTGACGAACGAGCCTGCCCTCGAGGACGGAACTTCATTTGAGCAAATGGGCGGTCCTCGAGGACGGTGCACCCCTCGGCTATCGACTCTCCCGTCCGGATCTAGGCGCATTTAATGCATTTTACCTACCCCCGCCTAACCGTGTGGCCACAGTTACGGTAACAGTTGTGGGAGTGGCGGTCGAATCTTGCTTTTACCGCCCATGCCCCGGAATCCCGTGGGTCGTACTACGCTGTTGCGCCATGCCGAGCACTGTGCCCCGTCCAGCACCCCCTTGAGATGCATAAATCAGCACGTTTCCCACATTTCTCGGGATTCGACCTTATCCGGTGAGGCTCGACTCCCTCGACTCGACCCCCTCGACTCAAGCCAAGACCCTTGATTGGCGTCCCTCGACTTCGTTGGATGAACCCTCGAGCGGGACTTCAACAACTCCCTACGCGACGGCTGCAGGGCCTCCCATACCGACGTACATCACTACAGCAGCACCGACGTGATCGGCCTCCACGCCATGCGACACCAGCCATGCGAACTCTAAATATATGTACTCCTGTGCCCCTCCTTCACCTATAAAAGGAGGCGCCAGGACGTTAGAAAAAGGAGAGACGAAGGAGAGGATCTAGAGTGTAGAAACGCTAAGGCTTTAGATCACAGAACAACACCGTGAGCCAGTGTAAGGTCGAGAGCTAGGCATCCGAAACGCCCAAGCTCCACCTCACGCTCCTCACACCCGCTTGTATTTTCCCCTGTACTAGCACTTCGGTGCAAGATAACACGAACTATCCTCCCCCCGCTGGACGTAGGGCCTTCTTTGCCCGAACCAGGATAAATCGCCGTGTCCTTCTTCCATCACCCAACGGATTAAGGGAGCACGCAATTACAAATATTACTCATTGGTGTTAACACCCTGGGGGGTCAAAACACCGACAGTTGGCGCGCCAGGTAGGGGACCGCGTGTCACTAATGATTTCCCGCCATTTTTCCGGATGGGCGCCTTTGTTTCACCACTTCCGTGCACTATGGTGATCTGGTTTGGGAGCCTGGAGTTCATGACCCTCGGCCAGGGCTATGACATGACCCTGCTCTCGATCAGTGGCCCGAACGGAGGTCATGGTACACCCCCACGCTCATGGGGGGCCGCTCGCCGGTCTCACCACCATGCTTCCACATCCAGAAGGAGGCACGATCGACACCGTCATCGCCATCAACCTGAGTCGAGGATGGTTCCCGCCGCTTTCTCCTCGCCCCTGACCGGAGATGAGGAACCCCTTGTTGAGGGGTTGTCTGACCAGAGTTCAGAGGTAGAAGGCAAACCGGCAGGACTCCACCACAACCCCGACTCCACCTTTGTAGTACGCTCATCGAGGAAGCGTGACGAAGTCCCCGCTCGATCGAGCGTCATCGGCGGCCTTCGTTCGACTTCAACAATGCCACGATGACAGTCTTGACAGCGACCCACTCTAACATGAGCATGTTAGAGGACCGCTCAGGCGCCCTTTTCCGTGCAATGATGGACGTGGGGACTGTCACACCAGCCTCCGAGGGCTTGGCCTTCGCGAGAGCGCCCGGCCCCAAAAGGTACACCGTCGGCATACTCCGACGGTAGCTGCAGGAGGAGGCGTGGGGAAAATTCCCCATTTTCTGCTGTGGCAACCCCGACTCTGATTCTGACCATTGGGATCCTACCCGCAAGTGCCTCCACATCGATGGCGATGTCGACTCCGATCAGGACACAATCGATCTAGTGGCCGGGGCAGCTACCGCTGCGGCGGGAGGTGCTCTCCCCAGAGCAGAGGACCAACAACCAGACGCACCCTGAGAGGCGTGCCCCTGTCCTGGCGAGCAGGACGCACAGCTGGCACAAATTCGAGAGTTGCAGGCGAAGCTCGCCGACGAGCAGGAACGATTGCGCCTGCTCGAGCTAACCCTCGAGCAAGAGCGACGACCGCCCGACGGTAGAGCCCGAGCCAAGGCCCGAGAGGTCAACCGGCAGATCAACGAGGCTGGGGCACCCGAGCAACCCGCCAACCATTATCCCCGAGCAAGCCAGAACATTGTCGTGGCGGCTATGCTCCTTCGCAATATGCCCGCGCCATCCAACTCGCAAGCTCGGCGGATACAACACGAGGTCGAGGATCTCCTCCAAGTTGCTGCTGTTCAGCAAGCCGAGAGCTCAGCCTCGAGGCGTCGAGGGGCAGCCTCCGAACCTCAGGTCGAGCCCTCCCGGCCCGAAAGGGAGAGCTCGGTCGATCAGGGGGCGGCCCCCTGACCGAAGAAGAAGCCAGCCCAAGAACGTATCAACGACGACCGCGCTCCCCGCGACGCGCGCCTTGACATTGTCGAGAACCGCAGATGCAAGTACGGGGATGCCGAGGATCGAGGGTACAGCGCCCATCGTGGAGGGCGTTACGACAGCGACGAAGACCGACGGGCCTCGGAGCCACCGGGTCCCCGAGTCTTCAGCAGGATGATCCGTTGCGCCCAGCTGCCCGACAAGTTTTGACCCCCCACCAGCATCATCAAATACAACGGTGAAACCAATCCCGAGCTCTGGCTAGCCGACTTTCAGCTGGCTTGTCAGGCGGGCGGGGCACATGACGATCACGTCATCATACGTCACCTTCCCCTATTGCTGTCCGACACCGCGCGAATGTGGCTTGAGGAGCTTCCCCCTGACCAGATTCGCGGCTGGGTCGACCTTGTCCGCATCTTCGAGGGGAACTTCAAAGGTACCTACGTGCGTCCCGGGAACTCCTGGGAACTGCGTAACTGCAAGCAGAAACCAGGGGAGTCTCTCCGCGACTTTGCTCGATGATTCTCCAAGCTCTGCACCGAACTACCCCACATCTCCGATCTCGACGTCATTCTAGCATTCGTTGCGGGTACAACCTGCAAGGACCTAGTTCGCGAGTTGGGGCGTAACCGCCCCGACACCGTCGACGAGCTCATGGATGTGGTCGCCAACTACGCGGTCGGTGAAGAGGCGGTCGACGCCTTCTTCAGCGACGGGAAGGACAAGGGAAAGGCACCGGCAGCCGACGACGCCGAAGGCTCGAGCAAAGGGCTGAAGAGAAACAATAAGAAGAAGAAAAATCAGCAAGGCAAGCGTGAGGCTGCAGAAGATGATCTCGTCGCAGCAACCGAACACAAAAGACCTCGAGGTCCCCCCGAGGGTGCCATCTTCGACAAAATGCTCAAGGAACCCTGCCCATATGACAAGGACAGGGCAAAGCACAAGCTTAAGGACTACCGCATGCTTTGAAAGCACTTTGGGCAAGTGGGCATGAAGAAAGGTGACAACAAGAAAGACCAAGGCGACGGTGAGGAAGACAATGGGGAAGACAGAAAATTCCCCGAAGTCTATGACTGCTACATGATCTACGGGGGCCCCTCGACCCAGCTCACGCCTCGACAGCGCAAGCGGGAGCGTCGAGAAGAATTCTCCGTCCGAGTCGTGGCACCTCACTACCTCAACTGGTCTAACGCGCCCATCACGTTCAACCGCAATGACCATCCGGATCGAGTCCCCAACCCCGGGGCCTATCCGCTCATCGTCGACCCAATCATCATAAACACCCACCTCTCGAAGGTCCTCATGGACAGCGGTAGCAGCCTGAACGTCATCTACCTCGAGACCCTCGACCTCCTGGGAGTCAAGAGGTGCCAACTCCGACCCAGCGCCGGGGGATTCCATGGCGTCGTGCCGGGGAAAAAGGCCCTCCCCGTCGGCCGTATCGACCTTCCTGTCTGCTTTGGCACCCCTGCCAACTTCAGGAAAGAGACCCTCACCTTCGAGGTAGTCGGGTTTCACGGAACGTATCACGCTATCATCGGCCGACCGGGCTACGCGTAGTTCATGGCGATCCCGAACTACACCTACCTCAAGCTCAAGATGCCAGGACCCAAGGGCGTCATCACCGTCGCCTCCTCCTACGAGCACGCGTACAACTGCGACGTCGAATGCGTCGAGTATGGAGAGGCCGTCGAGCAAAATGCCATGATAGCCGCGACCCTCGAGCACCTCGCCGACGAGGTGCCAGATCCCAAGCGGTACACCGGCAACTTTGAGCCGGCACAAGACACCAAGAAAGTCCCCCTCGACCCGAGCTGCCCCGGTGAGAAGGCACTAACGATCAACGCCGACCTCGAGGGCAAATAGGAAGCCATGCTCATCGACTTTCTCCACGTGAACACCGATATGTTTGCGTGGAGTCCTTCGGATATGCCGGGCATACCGAGGGAAGTCGCCGAGCACGCCTTGGAGATCCGGGCCGGGTCCAGACCGGTGAAGCAACGCCTGCGTCGCTTCGACGAGGAGAAGCACAGGATCATCGGCGAGGAGGTGCACAGGCTTTTGGCGGCTGGATTCATCAAGGAGGTCCATCACCCCGAATGGTTAGCTAATCCCGTGCTAGTTAAGAAAAAGAATGGAAAAATGCGGATGTGTATTGACTATACTAGTTTAAACAAAGCATGTCCCAAAGTTCCGTTTCCTTTACCACGCATTGATCAAATTGTTGACTCTACCGAGGGATGTGAAACCCTCTCGTTCCTTGATGCTTATTCCGGCTACCACCAAATTAAGATGAAAGAGTCCGACCAGCTCGCGACTTCCTCCATCACACCTTTTGGCATGTACTGCTACGTCACCATGCCCTTCGGCCTTCGAAACGCCGGGGCGACGTATCAGCGGTGCATGCTCCACGTCTTTGGCGAACACATAGGCGACATGGTCGAGGCCTATGTCGATGACATCGTAGTCAAGTCTAGAAAAGTGGACAACCTCATCCATGACCTCGAAATCGCGTTCGGGTGCCTTCGAGCCAAAAACATAAAACTCAACCCCGAGAAATGTGTCTTCGGAGTGCCTCGGGGCATGCTCCTCGGATACATCGTCTCCCAGCGCGGGATCGAGGCCAACCCCGAGAAGGTGGCGGCCATCATGCGAATTGGGCCGATTCGGGATCTCAAGGGCATGCAGAAGGTCATGGGCTGCCTCGCGGCCCTCAGCCGTTTCATCTCATGTTTAGGGGAGAAGGCCATGCCTCTGTACCGCCTCTTGAAAAAATCCGAGCGATTCACATGGACCGCGGAGGCCGAGGAGGCTCTCGACAAACTTAAAGGCATGCTGACATCCACCCCAATTCTTGTCCCTCCTCGACCAGCGACGTTGACTGAACCGCCCGAGCCCCTCCTCCTCTATGTCGCCGCAACCACTCAGGTGGTCAGCGCGGCCATAGTGGTTGAGAGGCAAGAGGAAGGGCACGCCTTGCCCGTCCAGCAGCCGGTTTACTTCGTCAGCGAAGTGCTTTCGGAAACAAAAATCCGCTACCCACAGGTGTAGAAGCTGCTCTACGCCATCATCCTTACACGTCGCAAGCTCCAGCACTACTTCCTCAGCCACCCGGTTACCGTGGTATCTTCATTCCCCTTGGGGGAGATCATCCATAACCGGGAGGCCACTGGAAGGATTGCTAAGTGGTTGGTCGAGCTCATGGGTGAGACCATCACCTACGCACCACGGAAGGCCATAAAGTCCCAAGCACTAGCAGATTTCGTCGCTGAGTGCACCGACACTCAGTTGCCGCCGGTTCAAATCCAAGCCGAGCTGTGGACAATGTACTTCGATGCGTCACTCATGAAGACAGGAGAAGGCGCGGGCTTGCTCTTCATCTTGCGCCTCGGAGTCCACATGCGCTACATCATTCGCATCCACTTTGCCGCTTCTAATAACATCGCGGAGTACGCAGCACTCGTCACTGGATTATGAGTCGCCCTTGAACTCAGGTTCTGACGCCTTGACGTTCGAGGCGACTCGCAACTAATTATCGACCAAGTGATGAAGGCCTTGAGCTGCCATGACACCAAGATGGAAGCCTACTGCAACGAAGTGCGCAAGTTGGAAGACAAGTTCCATGGCCTCGAGTTTAGCCATATTGCTCGACGATACAACGAAGCCGCGGACAAGCTTGCAAAAATCGCATCGACTCGAGGTACAGTCCCTCCGGACGTATTCTCGAGGGACCTCTTCGAGCCCTCCATCGATTTGGCCTTGGGGGCTTGCACTACGCCCTCGAAGCTCCACTCCATGACCTTGAGTGGGGCCCCCTCGACCTGGGCCCAGGTTATGGAGATCCAGGGGACTCCTCCTCCATCGAGCCCGCCGCCGGATTGGCGAGCCCCTCTACTTGACTGCCTCATTCGGGGAGAGCTTCCGGAGGACCAGACCGAAGCTCGCCGGATCGCGCGATGGGCCAAGTCCTACGTCATCTACGGTGATGGCAAGGAACTCTACAGGCGAAGCCCCTCAGGCATTCTTCAGCGCTGCATTACTATCGAAGAAGGCAGGAGGCTCCTCGAAGACATACACTCAGGGGCCTGCGGCCATCACGCAGCGCCAAGGACCCTCGTAGGCAATGCCTTTTGACAGGGTTTCTACTGGCCGATCGCCGTTTTCGACGCCACAAACGTTGTCCGCTCGTGCAAAGGGTGTCAATTTTACGCCAAACAGACGCATCTCCCAGCTCACGCCCTACAAATGGTCCCCATCACCTGGCCGTTCGCGGTCTGGGGGCTCGATCTTGTGGGGCCTCTCAAGAGGACAACCAAAGGGTACACGCACCTACTCGTTGCCATCGACAAGTTTACCAAGTGGATTGAGGCCTGGCCTATCGGCAACATCTGCTCTGAACAGGCGGTTGAGTTCTTCACCGACATTATCCATCACTTCGGGGTCCCGAACGTCATCATCACTGACAACGGCACACAGTTCACTAGCAAGAAGTTCTTGGATTTTTGCGATCGCCATCACATCTGTGTGAATTGGTCCGCGGTTGCACATCCTCGAACTAACAGCTAGGTCGAGTGCGCCAATGGCATGATTTTGCAGGGCCTCAAGCCAAGGATCCTCAACCGCCTCAGCAAGCACGGAAAAAAATGGGCCACGAAGCTGCCTTCGGTCCTATGGAGCTTAAGGACAACACCTAGTCGAGCCACGGGCTTCACCCCATTCTTCTTGCTCTATGGGTCTGAGGACGTCCTCCCCACTGACCTCGAGTATGGTTCCCCTCGACAAAAGGCGTACAACGAGCAAAGCAACGAAGAAGCCCTCGCAAATGCCGTCGACCAGCTTGAGGAGGCTCGAGACATGGCGCTAATTCACTCCGTGAGGTATCAGCAGAAACTTCAACGCTACCACGACAAGCACGTGCGCCCGAGGGACTTCCAAGTTGGAGACCTCGTCCTACGTCGATGACAGAGCAACAAGGGACATCACAAGCTGACCCCGCCATGGGAAGGCCCATACACCGTAGCTGAGGTGCTAAAGCCCAAGACGTACAAGCTCGCTAACAACAAAGGCAAAATCCTCACCAACGCATGGAACATCAAACAGCTACATCGTTTCTACCCTTAGGGCACCAATGTCCTCGTACATTCTCGCATGTTTTGTACATTTTCACATGGCAAATATAAGGAGTACTTTCGATTATAAGTTCAAACTCATTATTGTACATGCAAGAGGTAGCCTCGACCCTGTCACACTAGAGTCGAGCCTCCCTCGGGGCTAACGGGGGGGAACCCCCTAAGTTCCTAAAAATATGAACGATTTTTTTTTGAGCGTCTCCCTTCGCTTCGCAAACTAAGTTGAAAACGCCTCGAACTCCCTAGGGGTCGAGGGCTGTCGAGCCGGGAGCTCTCCTATGCCTCCGGGCTATGGTACCTCCACTCGCTCCCCCTCTCAAGGGATACGAGCCTGCATCGAACACTTAGTCAAAAAGCAAAGGTCAGGCGATCAAAACTCGAGCGCCTCTTCTCTCTCACACCTCGATACGCTTCACGACTAGTAGAAAACGCCTCGAACTCCCTAGAGGGTCGAGGGCTGTCAAGCCGGGAGCTCTCCTACGCCCCCGAGCTACGGTACCTCCACTCGCTCCCCCTCGAGGGATGCGAGCATGCGTCGAAAACTTAGTCAAAAAAGCAAAGTCTAGATGAAAGAAAGCAGAGAAGGCTTGAAAGTAAAATGACAAATTGCATTATGATAGATGCATTAATGTTCAAAAAGGCTTTCGAAGCCACATTGAATATAAGTTACAAAAAACTAACTTATTACATGGGCATCTTTGCCCAGCCTTGCCCTACAAGACCGCTCCGTCGCCTCCCTCCTCGACGAGGTACCCTTCATCCGCGGGGGGAGGACTTCGTCCTCGAACAACTTCGCCAGCGCTCCCCCGGCCTCTCGGCGTCTTTGATGAGCCCTCGGCATCGCTCCTCGTTCTCGGCGTCGGTCTTCGAGATATCGGAACGAAGCCTTGGGCGACCACGTCCATGTCGAAGACGAAGATGAAGGAGACCACTGCCAGCGCCCGCTTCACGCCGGTATGAAGCGCCTCCCGAACGCGGTCACGAAGGGTGGCATCGAGGTAGTAGATCCGGTCGACGAGCGCGGCACCCGGGATGTCTTCTTCAGCACCCTCGACGAGCCCGACCTCCCAGGAGGCGCAGAGCCTGTCGAGGGCAACCCGGAGCCAGCCGAGAAGCGCCCCCTCCGCCGTGAGGCTCTCCTGCAGCGCCTTGGCGGTGGTTTCGGTAGCGCGCAGCTCGGTCTCGAGGCCTGAAACACAAAACAAGAGTTAGACAAACCATACAAAAAAAAGAGATCAAAAGCTCTTCAAGGAACTCACCAACACAGCGAGTCTCGAGGGCGCAGCGATCCCCCAGCACGGCGTCGTGCTCCCCCCGAGCCTCGTCTCGCTCTTGTTGGGCCTCCTTGAAGGCCCGGGTCACCTCCGTCTTCTCGCGGCGGAGGGTCTCGAGGGCGCCACCAGCCAAGATGATGGCCTGCTCCTTCTCTTGGAGGCTAGCCTTCATCGCCCCGAGCTGGGTTTCCAGGCTAGCGGCCTCCCCGCTTTGGCCTTGGCCGCGTCAGCCTCCTCCCTGGCATGCTTGAGCTCCTCCTTGAGGTGGGCGGCTTCCCCTCGAGCGGCCTCGGCATCTTCCTTCACCCGGGTGGCCTCCTCCTTGGCTTTGGTGGCCTCCTCCCTGGTCCGCTTCAGCTCCTCCTCGATCCCGGCCACCCTGCCCTACGCGAAGCGACCGGCTTCGAGTTGGTGAAGCACTTCCTCCCGGCTGTTGTGCGTTTCATGGAGGAAGTTTGACTTGGAGTAGGAACGCCTCCGCACCTCCTGGGGACAGGAAATTGAGGGTTAAGGCATTTCATACGAAAGAACTCAACAAACTGCATATGGTCTACACAGGAACTCACCGCCAGGTTCCGGTCGAGGCCTTCGGCGAGCTCGACGCCTAACTTCAGCAAGTGTTGCAGCCACGCCTGGGACCGCTCGGCGTCCTCCCAGCACTTGACTTCTGCCGGGTCGTCCATCTCGATCCCTGGAGTGCTGGAGTCGCCAAGCTCCTGGAGTATGATGCGCTCCTTGCCCCAATGTGGAAGGACCGTCTTGACCTTGGTTCGCACCAAGGACTCGATCTTGTCCACCACATCACGTGGGACGCCGTAACGCATGGCCAACTCCGCCGGGGTGCTGAACTCCAATGCAGCGCCGGCATCCCTCAGCCCGAGGTCAGAAGTCGACCTCCACGGTGACCCAGAAGCCGCCGTCTCCTCCGGCTGCTCCGTCGACGGTTGCAGCGGCTGGCTCGACGCTGCTTTTGGCGCCTTTGGAGGCAACGGAGGTGTTGAGGCCATCGCTTCCCCCAACGCCACGTCCTGTGGCACTGGTAGGCCCACCATCGATGCATCTTCCGGTGGGTTCGGTACCGAGACCTCCTCCGACTGCACCCTCGGCAGCTGCGGGACCGTCGACGCCTTCGACGCCGTTTCTTCTTCGGCCAGCAGCTCGTCCAGAGTGATCATGAACACCCATTGCTTGGGCAGTCCCGAAGTCCCCTCTGCCTCTGACGTCTCGGGCGGCTGCTGCGCCAGCGGGTCCAGCGGCGCCGTGTCCCCCGGCGGCGTCTGCTGCGCCTGCTGATGCTGGGGCTGGCCCCCAGTTTTCTCCTCCTCTTCCCGCCACTCCAGCGGCTCCTTCTCCCCCTCCTGCTATGGTCGCGGCAGCTCCGCTTCTTGCAGGGCCCCCTGCTCCTGTTTCCTCTGGGCCTCGAGCTCGCGTAGCCCCGTCAGCCAAGGTCTCCGCTCTCCCGTCGAGGATGGAAGGGCTATGGTCTCCTCACCCTCGAGGTCGACGACGACTACCTCCTCTCCCGGCTCGTGGCCCTCAGGGGCTCCCACCTTGGGTGCGGGGATCGAGGCCTCCGGTCGGCCAGGAGCGGAAGCTCCCGACGTCGGGGCTCCGCCCCTTGGCGCCGAGCCAAGCTCGAGGGCCACGGACGACAATGTCAAGGAGGCGCTCCCTCCCTCTTGCGTCCTCCCTGGCTCGGAGTCGTCACCCGTTGCAACCCCCGATACGCTCGACCCTGCAGCAAGAGCGGAACCCGTCAGCCTACCGCGCGCCATAGCACCGAGGGCTGAGGACAATGACTTGGCTTCCCACGGAGCCAAGGGCCTCGACGTCGCACCTGTGACCGGGGCCTCCATCTTCGCAGCTGCGTCCACCTTGAGCCACTTGGCCGGCACAAGAGACGCCTCCTCGATTTGCCGCTTGGGCCTGGATGGGAAGCAGGACGCAAAAAGTTTATTAAACTACGCAAGGAAGATGCAACGAAAAAGCATTGAATCAACAACACTTACCCGAAGGGGATAGAGGCCTTTCGGGTCTCCCTTGAACCGCCAGCAGATCTCGAGACCCCTCCTGAAGCCGAGCTCTTCCCGGGGCTGAGGCTGCTCGAGGCCATCGGTGGGGTCGCCGCGCCTCCCTGCTCCGACGGGGCCTCCTGAACACGGCTTCGCTCCGCCCGCGTCGACGACCGGGACCGGGTTTCCTGGGTCGAAGTGGGTGGGGTCCCGCCTCGAGTACAACGGGAGGGGGTGAACCCCCTCGAGTCAAGGCGTCGGCCCACCTTTTCCCACGCCGGCACTCCGAGACCGACGTCACCGGCTGGGGGGCGCGCTCCTCCACCGCCTCCTCCTGCACGAAGGGGCGATCAGCATGGGAGGAACCTGACAATATGCGATCGAGACGCCCTACCACCCTCTCGACGTCATCGCTGTCATCATCAACATCATCTTCATCTCCCTCGGACGAGGGAGACTCCTCCTCCGGGAGCCCGTCGCGCCTTTGCTCAGCGCGGCGCCTCGCAAGCCTTTCGCGCTCTCGGAGCTTCTTGGCCTTCTTCTTCTTCTCTTTGTCCTTACACCGCTTTTCTTGCTGGGCGGTGAAGCGTCTTACCTGACGATCGGGAGCGTCCTCCCTCAGCAGGGGCCTCGATCTCCGGTAGTCGATTCTCCCCTACACGAAAACGTTTATTCACAGGGACAAGAGAAGGGGGTGGAATGAAAACGCGAAAGGCGCGGGTCGGGGCACTGACCAAGTCGAGACAACCTTCCTCCGGCCGCATGGGGAGGTGGTTGACGTCCTCTGCCCTGAACGAGCCCGCAACCATCCCCTTCACCCGCGCAATGACTTCCGCGGTGGATGGCTTCTCGCCGGACATCCGGCACCTCTTGAGAACCTCGGGCGCCGCCGAGGGGAGCATCTCGTCCAACCACAGCAGGCGCTCCATCAGAGGGAGCACCCGTCGACTGTGGAAGGCCGAGACCACCACACCCGCCATCAGGCCCGCCTCTCGAAGGGTCTTCATCGTGGCGACGAGGGGACGAAGTCGACGCTGAAGATCTCCCGCGACACCGTGCGGCCAGTTGAATGGACGCTCGATGATAAGCCGCCCGGTGTACGGCGGGAGGTAGCCGCCATCGTTGCAAAGGTAGAACCACTGCTCGTCCCACCGGGAGTGGTTGGACATCTACCCGGTGGGGATATACTCGCGTGGCTCCTCCGACTTCCCAGTCTTCAACACGAAGTTGAGGCACCCCGCTCTGACGACTCGCCTTACTCTTGGTGCCACCAGGGAGGCGAACCACTCCCCCTTGTAAAGATGGAGCCACAACTCCCAATGTGGCGCCATCCCGAGGTAGCCCTCGCAGACGGCCGCGAAGATGGCGGCGTTGGAGATGGTGTTGGGGGAGAAATGTTGGAGCTCGGCGCCGTAGAAGTTCGTCAACCCCCGCATGAACTCACTCGGGGGTACACCGAACCCATGCCGATGATACTTGAGGAAGCTCACCACGTAGCCCTCCGGCGGGTTTGGCTCTTGGTGATTCCTCGGTGACGCAATCCACTCTGGCTGATTCGGATCAGTGACGGGGCGAAGAAGTCCTTCCCCCACCAGCTCGTTCAGCCTTTGCCGCGTCACGGTCGACGGGCGCCAGGGTTCGGCGGGCTGGAGGATGGGGGCCATTGCAGCAGCGGTAGCATAGATCCGCTCGGTGGACGCGGCGGCGGCAGCAACAAGACAAATCTCCTCAGCGGAGGGACGACCGGGAAGGTTCCCAATTATGATTTCTTGCTCTAAAGTTTCTACCCTCACGTGCACAGGAAAGCAAGAATTCGGGAGGATGGCAAAGGTGGGGGCGAACAGCGCCTGTCCCCCTCCATTTTTATACCCGGGAAGAGCAACGGGCGGAGTCCGGCGGCAGGAAAAAGGTAACTTCCCGCAATTAATGCGCTTGCCTGACCGTTCCCCCTCGATCCTTCACTGGATGCACGTGTCACACCTCTGGCAAAGAGCCATTGCTCGGGCCCACCACGATCGCACCGCTGCGGCCTTCTCCTCAAAAGGCGTGTCCAACGATAAGAAAAAAGAGCCATTACTCGCCAACGGAGATTTCTACGAAAGGTAAAATGGGCTCTGGCCCCACCTCAAAGTCTCGGGGGAGCGAAGGCCGGTCCTTGAGTGAGGGCTCCACGGCCGCCCTTGAGCACCAAAAAAATCGGGCTCTAGCCCTAAGCCTCGAGGGAGCGAAGGCTGGCCCCACGATCAGGGTTCGACAGCCGCCCTCGAGCACCCGAGTCAGGGGTGGCCAAGGGGGAGCCAACACGAGGCCTTGCTAAAGAATGAACTCTTGAGACCCCTTTGGACACATCCAAGGTGAAATGCTACGAACTTTAAGGAATCCCCCCGAAGGGAGGCATCGAGCCGCCGAGACCTATTGAATGGAATCGATATCCGTAAGACCATGTGTTTTGCTCTAATGAGACCGCCTCTGGGCCACCAGCCGACCTCTATCGAACGAGGAACGGGCTCTCACTTGGATTTTCCCGTTACCAGCTCACTGAGAACTTCGTGGCTCGCCCTATCGAGGGTAGTCCAATGCTTCTCGCCTCACGTCCGATCGAAAGGACTCGTGAGATGAATGCCGAGGCCGGCAACGCCCCAGCCGCACGAGGCTTGGGAGCTCGACTGTGCCTGGCACCCCTCGATGAAAGAGGGTCGAAAATCCCCAGGGGCTCGGCGTCCTGACGCACCCCTCGGTAAAGCGCTGCAACTCCAGTTCAGGCCTATACCCGACTGGACAAGCACCCCTCGATCAAAGACAAATGAAGCCCTCACAGGAGTCTTTCGACTCCTACGAGGCCTCGGGGGCTACCCCAGTGGGGGTCGCTCGCGCGCCCCCCATGGAAAGATCTGAATCACGTCCCGTTCCCAATTCTTGACCCCCTGCCCGAGTGCCATCACTCGCGCAGGGGCTCGGGGGCTACTGTCGTTACCCAGGAAATGGGTACCCCAAACCCTTGGTTTACCGGACTAAACCCCGCAAAATCAGCAACACGAACCCTCCAGTGGCCTCCCATGATAAACGTTCGAAGGCCGCAGGCTAAAGCATATTGGGTTGACCCACGAACGGGCTACGATGGCCCAAAGCCAAAACCTGCTCGAGGGGCTACCGAGCGGACTGGGACTATGCACTCGAGGGTGCAATTCGGGTGACCCCTCGAGGACGGAACTTTGCCTGACAAACGAGCCTGCCCTTGAGGACGGAACTTCGTTCGAGCGAATGGGCGGTCCTCGAGGACGGTGCACCCCTCGGCTACCGACTCTCCCGTACAGATCTGGGCGCATTTAATGCGTTTTACCTACCCCCGCCTAACCGTATGGCCACCGTTATGGTAACAGTTGTGGGAGTGGCGGTCGAATCTTGCTTTTACCGCCCATGCCCCGGAATCCCGCGGGTCGTACTATGCTGTTGCGCCATGCCGAGCACTGTGCCCCGTCCAGCACCCCCTTGAGATGCATAAATCAGCACGTTTCCCGCATTTTCCGGGATTCGACCTTATCCGGTGAGGCTCGACTCCCTCGACTCGACCCCCTCGACTCAAGCTAAGACCCTCGATTGCCGCCCCTCGACTTCGTCAGACGAACCCTCGAGCGGGACTTCAACAACTCCCGACGTGACGGCTGCAGGGCCTCCCATACCGACGTACATCACTACAGCAACACCGACGTGATCGGCCTCCACGCCATGCGACACCAGCCATGCGAACTCTAAATATATGTACTCCTGTGCCCCTCCTTCACCTATAAAAGGAGGCGCCAGGACGTTAGAAAAAGGAGAGACGAAAGAGAGGATCTAGAGCGTAGAAACGCTAAGGCTTTAGATCACAGAACAACACCATGAGCCAGTGTAAGGTCGAGAGCTAGGCGTCCGAAACGCCCAAGCTCCACCTCACGCTCCTCACACCCGCTTGTATTTTCCCCTGTACTAGCACTTCGGTGCAAGATAACATGAACTATCCTCCTCCCGCTGGACGTAGGGCCTTCTTTGCCCGAACCAGGATAAATCGCCGTGTCCTTCTTGCATCACCCACCGGATTAAGGGAGCACGCAATTACAAATATTACTCGTTGGTGTTAACCCCCCGGGGGTCAAAACACCGACACAACTCCTAACCCCCGCTGACCCCAACCCTTCGAATTGACAGGCTAGGTTAAGAGCAACCAAGAAGGCACGATGAAACATCACCTCATCCCTAGTTCTTCTTCTATTCATACTAATTCAATGAACAATGAAGAACGATGATGAACAAGTCAAGAACATAATACATAAACTATATACTAGATCATATATTATGCTCATAACATGATCATAACTAAACTCTAGTTCATATGCATGATTATATAAGTATGATAAGAACTTGCTCATGGAAGAAAACTAAATTATATTCATACCAAGATGATCCTTTTCCTCCAAGGAGACAAGCTCGCCTTGATAGCTCTTGCTTTGCTCACAAACTACTAATACTACTCTAAAGATTAAAGTGAGAGGTGTGAGGTGAATGACTCCAAAATGATGTGTGTGTTTAGAATGAAGGAGATCCCTCTCTTTTATAGCTAAACTAGGACGGTTCAGCCTCCACAAATATGGAAGGAGGTGAAACCGCCTTGAGGGAATCGCCTGAGAAGGCTAGGGCCGGGAGGGCCCACTGGGGGTACGGCCGCCCCCAGGACCGGCTCCCCCTGGTGGGGCCATCTGGCCACTGCCTTCGGGTGGTCGGTTCCTCCCTGGGCCTGGACCTCTCCCGTGGTTACGATTAGGCCCAGGTATGTACCGAAGGTGGGCTCCTTTGTATTTCTTGTTTGCGCATTTGCTGAATTCGACTTTTGCTTTTTGCGCTTTCTCCATTATGTTCCGTATTTCCACTTGTTGCACCTTAAACCTGTAAAACATGAATACTAGAGGTACAAGTGGAACTTGTTAGTAGTAAAGGCATATGTGCTAGAATATGTTTGTCTTTCTTCTTTTTAGTCTAAATTGGCAGTTTAAAAATGATCCATAAGGACCGCCAACACTTGTTCTATGTCAGGGTTGTCCTTAGCAGCTTGCTTGGCGAGATGCCATCAGGCAGCTCTTCAATCACTATGGTTCATAGCATGTGGAGTAGCATCCTCCTGAGGGTAAAAGCAACCTTATGACCCTTTTGGCCACATCTAAAACATGTTACCCGTCGAGGGCTATGGTGTCTCTTGCACCCTGATCTTCATTGATGGGGACTTCTTTAGCAGAACCGTGTGTAAGTTGCCAGCGGGCTACTCATGCATTATTACAAACCTCCATTGTTGAACCCTGAATCCTCTTAAAAGGGATCATAGCTGGTGAAACACTATCGATCCTAGGGCAACTGACGACTTTGTGACCTGGTTCGCCACATCCAAAACAAATGACGGGTCCACCACTTGCAGGTGCGGGCATGGCAACCTTGTTACTTGGGCATCCTAAAACTCTATGGCCAGTCTGGCCACATCCGTAGCAGGTGAAAGGCACATTGGTCTCGGAGGCAAGTGCGGTAGCCTCCCACGTGTCACAAACCTGAAGGGAGGGACTCTGGAAGGAGCTGCTTGTAGGGAGATCATGTGTGTGCGGTCGTTGCTGGACCAGATTGTGAGATGATCCTTCAAGGTTACGCTTCCTATGGACGAGCATGCTTGTCTCAGGATGGGTCTTCTCTGACTTCATTGCCTCGTTGATGGCCTCCTCAAGGGTGTGGCAAGTCCTTCTTGTGATAGCACTGCAGGGGGAACTCCCAGTCCCTGAATGAAGTAATACAGCTTGTCCTCCACGGTGGCCACACTTTCAGGGTGCACATACCACATCAGACGAATGAAGCAGATAACATACTCGTGGACTATGCCGGCTCCTTTCTTGATACTGTGAAACTCTTCTGCTAGAGTCTCCTCCACTTATGCTAGCACATGGCGTTCGTAAAAGGCCTTAGTGAACTCGTTCCACGAGATGTTGGCGGGGTCTCGGTGTGACGTGCTGAAGCCATTCCACCATGCTTGAGTGTTACCCTCGAAGTGGTGGGCTATGATCTTGACCTGATCCTCCTTTGTGTAGATGGTCGATTTCAGCCACTTAGTCATGTCATATAGCCAGTCCATGGTGGTGATAGGGTCACCGTTGGCGCCATCAAAGGTAGGGAGTTCCAACAGGAGTGCACTAGCCAACTTCTGCTGGAATTCTTCAGCCAAGGTTCCCAGAAGGCGGATATGCTGAGTCAACACCCTAGCAAAAGGTGGTGGGGGTGGTGGAGAACGCTCCTCAACATGGGTCCTGCCAATTGGCGAAGTGATGATCGAAAGTTCTTCCTTCTCTAGGTCAAAACCAATGGGGGTCCGGTGTCCCATGTAGCTATGACTACCACCACGTCCAGGGCCCACGGCGGGCCCTGGGAGTGGTGTGTGGCGGCTCAGGTGTGCTGAACGGCGGGCAGACATCCTACTTAGGAATAGGTGCAAGTGATATGAGTTATTATCAACTTAGCTAAGTAATTTAAACTGATTTAATTAATTTAAAATGAAAATCCATAAGACGTGATTAAAATTCGAGCATCCATTACATCAAGTTGGTTACACAGCGATGTCTCTAGCAGCTACACTAAGAGACTCGTGGGAATTTCTGCACTACGCGCAGGTAGGCTTCAAAAGGGGACAATCTACTCTACTTCAGAAGTGAGTGATATCATCTTGGCCATTATGGGGCCATCATCAGCTTGGTTACTCTGCATCATCTATGGATCACTTCTTGGGTATCGAACCGAGTGGCTCGAGGGGGAAGGTATTAGCAGCCATCTCCTGGAGCCATGCGTTGGTCCTGAACATCCTTCGCACATGCTTCCAGGCTTCTTCCTACTCTGGAGTAGGTTCTGCCAAAGGTACAGGGCAAGCATCCAGTTGAGACTGGTGGATCCCACTCTGAATTTCATGGCGTGAGGCACCTTGCTGCGGTGGCAAGGTAGCTGCATCTGCACCTTCTAGTACTGTCGGATATGGTGTGCATCAGACTGCTTCCACTTCTCTCGTACTGTCCTCACGACGTCGTGTAGATACACACAAGCTTTCATGTATTTAACAAGGTGTGCTGTGTTGGACCAGCTTGACTTCTTCATCTTGGCCAATTCTTCCTCTTGGGCCTTCACCTTCTCCTCTAACTCAGAGACCTAATGCTTGTAGAAGCGCTTGTCACCCTCCAGTAGCATGATAATCATATCCTGTATGAGTACATGTCTTCCCTACTCTTGAGTGCAGCGTCATCCTCCTTAGCCCAAATGCTCATGGCCTTAGTCCAATGTTCCTTGTCATCCTTGGAGGGGTTGAGAGCTCGGGGCAGTAGACGAAGTGGTCCTGTCTTGAGTAGCTCATAGGTGTCTCGCATCACTTCTCGAAGGGCAGCGCGTGCTACAAGCTGTGCTGCATAGGTGATGGTACGTTCCACCTCGTGGACTACAAAGGTCTTTAGTGCGGGCACCTCCTCACACCCGGTAATCCAGATACTCACCACATAGCACTCTTCTGATTTATTGGGTTCGATCTTGCAGTGGCAAGTCCAGTTGTAGTTCTGCTTGGGGACACCAAGCAGCTCGAGTGTCTCATGCAGGATCTGAGCATAGTCTTGCTACTTCTGTCTATCGAAAGGGACCTCTGCAAAGGTTGCCATCTGCATTTGGAACCAAGAAAGAAGTTAGAAGGTGAGTAAGGGAAGGGTGAGCCAAGCATAAAAGTGTATGCAAGGTTGGTATATAACCGAAAATAGTTCAAGGTCTCCTATTCTATCGTCCACTCCTATGGATCTCGTCCTAGGGTCAAGCATGGCTCCGATACCAACTAAAACATCCTCAATTTTACATGAAGGAAAAATACATAGAATGAAGGATATAATGATAGCCTAGGAGGTCAAATCATCAATTATCCGATAACAGTTGATTAAAAAGCCATACATCGAATAAAAGAGTATAATAGAGGGGTTTACATAAATTATTACATCGCCACATGGCGGTATCATCAAAGTATATAGCATCCAGAACAGCTATGGAAGTAGACGGGATATCACAAAAGCGTCGCCTTGCACCATCTTGAGCGTAGGCACGAGACCGTCTAATCCTTTCGTCCTTCAGGGGCGTCGACAAGCCATCATCCAAACCTAAATCCAAATTTTTAGTACAATTTGTACTGGCCACACCTCCCACCCTATGCTTTGCTTTTGCTATGTAGTTTTTGGTGGATGCAGAGGATATAATCAAAGAGGCCTAATATATGGCTGTGGTTTCCTATGCAAGTAGTGACCAATATTATAAATATAGTTCATCAAGTTTTAACCCATCTCCACCACATATCCAAACCCATCCCATCACCATCACACACATCTCACACTCTTGCACTCAGTCGACAGGTCCAACTCCCTCTCAGAGCCTGTCTTAGCGGCTCTCAGTCGGAAGGGTAACACCAGGGGGAGAATAGAAGGATCCTCTCACTACTCCAGAGAAGCCTAGGTCGAGGGAAAGGCCATACCAAGGCCGCATACTATATATAGATTCAAAACTCTGCAGAGCATGTACTCCCGTAACCACAAGATCACCATTATCAGCGATGAGCTCTACCTAGGCTGATTCTGGCTACTTTCTAACTGGTGCGATGCCACCCTACCACTTAGTACTGGGACATCCCAGATAAATACCACCAGCACACTGAGACTGTGAGGCATAGTTACCCGGGCCACCAAGGTAACTACGCGGCTTTAAGGCGGATGTGGGTCCCAAACGCCCGTACCTCCCGACACTATCTGCTATCAACCTAGTAGTAGTGGCACTGTCCTAGCTAGTCAGACATCCATCCCCCGCCCATTCAGGGGTGAGCGATGAGCACGTAGGTCCCAAGGTTCCGGTTCTCAAGAGATATTAGGTCCTAGGGGATCAGACAGGATTATCTTCTCATAGGGACTAAAACAGTCCGTGCTAAAACAGCACCACCTACCCGGGGCTTCGCTCCACGAAGGCTCTCACCCCCGAGATCACCATATACCTCACAATGTATCTTCCACAGATACCTCTCATAGGGATGCCCAAAACACACCCCCCGGCAAGACTCGCCCTTAAGGCTCGTCGTAGAATCCTGTTTGATTGACTCAAACCCTCACCACACACCCAAGACACACGCAGCACTCTCCCCGAGTAAAGTGGCACCATGTGCCTTAACCATATACCATACCATACTCTCCACCACGCATCACATCACAGATATAAACGTAGTAGAAGTAAAGCATCATAAGTAAATAAGCATGCGTCTAGCCTATCAGCGGATGTGCAGGGGAAAGGTTGCGACAAGGTAAAGGCTCATCAAGTAAAACTACCATGCAACCTATCATCAGGTGATATTCATAAATAAAGCACTAGCAAACTAGATATTATGCCATGCGTAATAGGATTCTACGAGGTTGGGTAGGGTGTGGCACCTGAATAGCTGTCACTCAAGTCCTTAGCGCGCTCCTTAGTCCTCCTCCTCAGACAACTCCTTCGCAGGAATCTAAAATCGAGACATAATGGTCGTGGAAGCGACCCCTATAGATCAATCACAAAGAACCAAATAAAATCCAATAACTTCAAATGCAATCATACACAAGCCTATGACGTAGAGCTCATTTTTATGAAAATTTGGACACTTGGTTCATAATTTTTGGAGTTCATATGAAGAAGTTATGAATTTTACAAGATTATATCATATTTTGAAAAAGAAAAAGGACTGGATAAAACCAGAGCATGACATGTGGCAGCTTCTGATTGGTCCATGTGGCACTGTGGGATCAGCAACAAGGGCGTAGGGCCAACGTCTCGCTGATGTCATGCTGACGTCAGCATTGATGTGTAGGGCCAGGTCAACCACTGGCTTACAGTTGGGTCCAGGGTCAACAATGACCGGGCCTCAACTGGGCTCCGGCGGGCCTGGGTAGGGCCGGGTCTGGCCGGGTTGGGCCGGCTCGGCCTAGACACATGTCGAGTGCAGGGCATGCCACGTGTGCTTTGGGCTCCTAACTGGGCTGGTCTATGGTCTCTGGTCGAGTGAACTAGGTCTATGGTGGACCGTGGACTGGGAATCCGTGTGGTTGGCGCCCACTGGTCTACGCTGGCCCGTGGTGGACCTAGTCCACTCTAGAGCAGGTGATTTCCCCCTTTTCCTCTCGAGCACGTGTGGTCATGCACGATCGGCCGCGTCGGCAGTGAGCGGCATGGTGGCGCTGGCATCTCAAGCCTAGGCAGGTGGGCGACTAGGGCGTCTAGGAGGTAAGGCGAGTGCGGCTGCGGGATCCAAGCAGCCTCGCGGGCCTCGGTCTCGCCGATGTACACGTGGCGGCTGGAGGCCACGATGCTCCGGCGGGGCTGCTAGCGTGCGCGCGGGCTTCGCAAGCCTAAGGCGAACAGGATTCGGGTCTTAATTTGGAAAACATGGATCTCTGGACGGCGGCAAGGCGCGGCGGCGGCGTACAACTCTAACGGCAGTGATACTTCAGCGGGGCCCTGTCTTGGGCTCCATCTCCTCTTTGGGACTTCGATTGGGGGCAAGAGAGGTCTACCGGTGAGGTAAGAGAGGCACGGCGAGGCACGCGTGGCTGAGACAGCCACGGCGGCGCTGCTGCGGCCATGGAGCTGCGGCGGCCAGGGCGGGGCAAAGGTGCCCGCCCCATTGTGGCCTCGCTGAGCTCCCTATATGTGTGCACAGCGCGTTCTATGATGAGATGACGATGAAGGTGTGACCGATGTGGTCTCTACCGAAGCGAGGCGACGGGAACAAGGAGGCGCTCTGGTGGCGGCCATGGTGGTCTATGGCGGTGAGCATAGGGAAACGTGCGGGGAATGCTCACCGTGGGCTTGACGAGGCTGGGGGTCATGAGGCAGTGGTGAGCTAAGGCCGTGGAAACCGGTAGCAATGTCATGCTGCCACAGTGGGGAAGACGACGGCCGGCGAGGCACCTTCTTCTCCAGTGGCTTGGCAGCTTCGGCGGCTTGGCACAAAGGCGTGGTGTCCTGGTAGCGTCGAGGCAAGGCTGAGATGCGCGCTGCACGGCCTTGGCACGACGGTGGTCGCGGTCCAGGTGGGCGAGGCAAGGTGGCGACGCACGGCTCCAAATGGCGACGGGCGGAGCTTTGCTCCCTCTCTTCCTCTCCTCTGCCTCTCTTCTCACTTCTCCTATCTCTTTGGCTCGGTAGTAGAACACCGCGTGGGGCTTACCAGGGTGGCGGCGGGAACATAGGGAACCCTAATGGCACTGAGCCCCTTCTTTTATAGCCTGCCGGTGGCCATGGCAAGATGGCGGACGGCGAAGATGGGGCGAAACCCATTGGGCGGTTGTGCACAGCTCCGGCTAGGGTTATGGTTCGCGGCCGACGCGGTGGGGCGCATGGCACACATCTGGAGCTTCTACAATCATGGACGAGGGATGAACGGTGGGTGCGGCTATTGCCAAAAGTAGCTGGCAGGAAAACAGACGAGGTGGACAGAAATAGGGAGGTAGGAGCTGACAAGGGGGACCCACATGTTAGCGGGCGCAGGAGTGGGACGCGGGGGAAACGTGGGCGTGCGCGTGTGACCTGGCGCGGATGGCTGGCGGGGTCGCCTTGCTGGGCCGGCGGTGCTACGGTTGCGGTGCGCTGGCCTGGCTAGGCCGCGTTGGCCAGGTATGCCTCGTGGGCAGCGGGCGTGGCCAGTAGGCCAGGGCGCAGGCGGTCAAGCGTGGCCACTGCTGGGCTGCCTTGGTGGGCGGCTAAGCTGGGCCACGGCCTTGGCCGTTGTGGGCCGGTGCGGGGTGAGGGGCAATAGGCCAAGCTGGGCTTCATCTCCGGCTTGGGCTGCTTTCCCTTTTCCTTTTCCTATTCCTTTTCCTTTCCCTTTTCTATTTCTTTCTCCCAAACACTAAACCATGCCATGGTTAGGTTGGTGCATAGAGGTTACCATGGTACAACCTCATGCTAGGTCTACTACGGTCTCATGGTCTAGTTGGAAGCCAAGTCCAAGGTTAGTGGCACATATATACACATATGATATTAAAGTGTTTTTGATTTTATTAATCATTACATAAAATCAACAAGAAGCAAATCATACTCTAGGAATTAAATACGATGCTCATTCTAACATTAGGTGCTACTTGTGCAACTACTGGATGGTTTTCTACATGACACTCACCAACCATAGGTTATTTTAGAAAAAATTTTATTGGTTGTGATTTTTGGTGTTTGGATTTTTAGGGATGTTACATCGATAGTTATGGACTGAAGTAATTGGCTCAATAGATTGGTTCTTCCCTCTTCTCCTACGGACTGGGCACTCGTACGACTTCTTCAGGTATTCTTGCACAATAGACGTTGAGTTGCACAATCTGTATGGAAGTGAGTTGGGAATCTTGATGAATGTCTTTGAGTTGTAGACGGTATTCAAGTTCTTCTCAGAGTCGGTTTCATATTCCTCTTCTTCTTGAGCCTGAGTCAGATTCTTGATGGCGCTGGAGTTGAAAATGGTCTTTGAATTCTTCTCCGAATCAGCTTCATAGTCTTCCTCTTCTCGATCCGGATCCAAGGTTGAAAATGTCACGAGCTTCTCAGCAAGTCAAAATTCTTCCATGGCGTCGATCTTGACGCCGTTGAGCTCTGACTGCTTGACCAGATGGCTCTGGAGCTTGCCTTCCTCGTTGGCCTCGCAAATTCATGAACCCAAAACAAAGGTTGTTTCCGTTGAAAAACTCATCTTGAAGGTGAGGTCCGCAGAACTCTCGGTGTACAATCCGACGAAAGCCCGTACCTGGCGCGCCAGCTATCGATGTTTTATCACCGATAGCCCACCACTGGGGTACCCGGGAGGGTGTTTTTGTTCGGACGAGCTTGGCAGACTGCGGAACTCGACGGTTATGACAACAAGCTTGACGAGACAAACGATTTTATACTGGTTCGGGCCCTCGACTTGCGTCGAGTAAAAGCCTTTACGTCCAGTCGGCGTAAACCTGTTGTGTTGTATTGATGAGAATGAGGGATCGTGGTGCGCTGTGTAATTTGCCTCTTTTTACAAGGGGTACCCGCAGCGGCCTTATATGGGGCGAGGCTGGCTGCGGGTTCTATGATTTCTAGTTGGATTCTAGGAACGAGTTCTAAACTAAGAGTTTCATACTCTTTTCCTATTACAATCTGTTTAGGATATGGTAATTTTCACATTGTGTTACTCCGTGTTGTACTCGAATCGGGCGGTGGGTTCTTTGATTCTCGGTCCGTATTCCATCTTTTGGAACCTCCAGTGTCCCTCATCGACACAGTCCAAGCACAGTCCAAGCATAGAAGAAAGAACGGTTGTGAAGCTTGTGGGCCGGCCCGTCGAAAATTTCCTGGTGCATGCACTGTTGCTCTTTGATGTCGTAGGAAATTGAAAAGGCAGTGCATGTTGGAATGCAACGATTGTCCACCAAGGCCTTGTTTAGATTGTGGGAAAAAATGAACCTGATGAATAGTACCACTTTCATCTTATTTGATAAATATTGTCCGATCGTGGACCAACTAGGCTCAAAAGATTCATCTCGTGATTTTGAACTAAACTATGTAATTAGTTATTTTTTTACCTATATTTAATGCTCCATGCAAGCAGCTAAATATTGATGTGATGGAGAGAGAGTGAAAAAATTGTAACTTTTGGATGAATCTAAACATGGCCCAAGTGAGTTTCTTGGAAGCTTCGTGGTGCTTTGTTTTGCTGCCTATTTTTAGCCACATGTGGAGCCCACACCCAAGATAGGAGGCATGTGGAGCAGCTGCACTTGTTACTCGGCTCAGTGTGAAAGCGAGAAAGAGGAAGCCGCCGCTAGTGCATGACTTGGGCCTCACACGCCTGCTATTGGGCCCAGAGACAGAGGACGGCGCCGTTTCTGCTCGTTGGCCCACTTTGTCGTTGGTGCTGCCCGTTGGGGGACTGACCGTGCGCAGCTGCCAGAGCAGCGCGTGGGCGCCTAGAGCCGCTCCGCCTGGATGGATGGATCGAAGGATTAAAAGACAGAGCGTACCCCTTCGTTCTCTTCGGCTCTCGTTCCCCATTCTATTATTTGGAGAGCTACAGTTAGGGTTCTTCCTCCTTTCCTCTCTCTTCCATGATTTGAGCTAAAATTTCAAGAGAGTTGAGAGCCCTATGTGGGTGTGTATGAGAGGTTGAAGATCCACCCTATATCCTTCCTATCTCTCTAAAGCTTGGCGCTAATTTTTTGAGAGAAAGGTTGAGAAGCCTAGTGTGTGCATTTCGGGATTTGCATTTGGTGGTATTAGGAATCATTGTGATTTGTGGATTTCTTGTTACTATTGGTGATTGCCATCACCTAGATGGCTTGGAGCTTGTGACTCTGCGGAAGCACGCTCAGAGATTGTATGATGCTCCGGAGAAGTGATTTGTGAGGTGTATTGTGCTCACCCCGTGGGGATCGCGAAGAGCAACTCTAGTTGGAGCTCGTAGCTTGGAGGATCCCATCTTGTGTTGGTTTCATCTAAGGCTGTGGGTTTGGCTAGGTGACGCCAATTAGCCAGTGAACCTCCAAGTGGGTGTATCGCCACAAGAGGATGTAGCTTGGTGGCAACCAAGTGAACCTCGATAAAAATCGCCGTGTCATCTTGTGTACACACTTCGCGGTGGTTTGCAATCTCTTTCACAAGCTTGTATTTACATACTTTACATTCATATATATAGTTTGTGTAGTTGCTCTGGTGATTAGTTTGCTTGTGTAGCTTGCTATTCATCCTCTTACTTGTGTAGCTAGAAGTAGAGAATCTTGCTTTGCTAATCTTATGTAGTTAAGTGCAGTTGAGTTCTTGGGTTTGGCTTGTGTAGCCTTGTCCTTGAGCATCTAGTGAGCTTAGGTTTGGCTTTGTGCTTTTGCTCATTAGAATTGTATAGGTGCTCCCTTGTTTGTGAAAATACTAGTTGCTCAGGTTTGTGTGACCTTGCAAGCTAGAATTGATTATAAGAGCACTAGCTAGGTTGGCACCTTACATTCTTGTTTAGGATCTTTTACAAGGTGTGTCTAGAGATATAGTTAGAGGGGTGAAGTCTTGGCTAAAATGTTTAGTTTAATTCCGTATTTGTTTCGGTTAGCCGGTGCGATAAGTTTTAGAAAGGACTATTCACCCCCCTCTAGGCGCCATCTCGACCTTTCACCTGGCCACGGTGGCCGCCCTGTGGGTGACAGCTCCCGGACTCTCCCACGTCACCGATCCACGACAACATCTTCCCACGTCTCCCAACCGTCAAAACCAAATCAGTTTGATCCAAGGGCTCCCGAGTGAAGTCACTTGGATTCATGGGCCCATTGTCATGCACTCAAGGAGGCTAAGTCGGTTGGAATCGACTCCAAACCGACTTATCTCGCATGCAACCGACTTGGGGGTGTGAGCCATCGCCATTGGATCGAAAGTCAGTGCGAATGGACGGTATGTCTAGGGCGCCCACCCTGGCTAGGGCCCCCGCCCTGGACCCAAGGCGCCCACCCTCGCGGCCAAAGCTACCGACCTCCAGATCACTATAAATAGGTCCCTCATCCTTCATTTGTAACACACACCAAGGAGCTCTCTCTCTCTACTCTTCAAAATATAACTCTAGTAGGAGTTTTAGCGGGAGCTCTGCTCAGAGTCAGGAGGAAGTCTTCAGGAGTCGATATAGCCTTTTACTGCTCTGGTAACACTTTTTCTATTGCAATAAAGATATTACTTTCTCTGCAAGTACTTTTTTAAGTCTTTACTTCAAGTAATAGTCTTGTCCTTTAGCTATGCTCTAGTGATAATCATGTTGGCCTTGTTTAGTGTGGTTATATCCTGCGCAGGAACACCGCCCGGTTAAGGTGCTCTAATTAGTCATATGCGATTAGAGTAGTAAGTCTATAGATTGAGCGTGGTGCTTAGGCTATATGCTTACATGTGTTTGCTCCTAAATCTCCGGAGGTGGTAGCAATAGGTGGTGACAGCCCTATTTGCCTATGTAGTCCATCACGATAGGTTTAGCCTGAGTAGAGCTCCAGGTGCTTTGTGTCGGAACCATTTTCTGTGGTGAGTTCCGAGCGGGTGCGCTCCGAAGTGCATGTGAATCCCTCTATTTGCTGGTACATATATATCACAATAATCCATGGCTAGAGTTGTGCTTGCTTAGAAGTAACATAAGACTCCCGTGCTCTCCCTCTTAACTATTTGATCATTTACTTATCTATGAGTAGAACCTCTTGGGTGTCATCCTATCTTGAATATCGCATAACCAACTTTAGTATAGTTGGTACACTAGTTAGCAGATACATGTTGTCCACTATCACTATCTTTAACCATTGCTTCCCTGTGGATAAATACGATACCTGGAATACTCTTGGGTGAAAGCTATAACGGTATCCGTGCGCTTATAGATTTATCTGTTTGCGTTAACAAATAACAACAGTACCATTTCATCCGAAAGTATTCAGGGTATCATTATTTATATTTTCCCAAAGGAAGACATGGTGTAAAAAGTATAATAGGGACATGGACAAGATAATATGACTGCATAATAGACCGAAGTTCATAACAGGGGTAAACAGAATAGATATTTGGATAACTTGACACACACACTCGAGCCATCTCAAGGATAAAGTAAAAGAAAGAATAAAGAATAACCTAAACTGGAGCAGGCATTCCTATATAGCTATGTTAAGAAGCAAATGATCATACAAATACATGCTTGTTATATAGGGCCAGCGATTCTAATTTAAGGTAGTCTGGTTGCTGTTGATCTACTTCGAGCACCGGAGCGCACCTGGTCTGCCAGGCGATACCGGTATACAGCTCTACGCCACACCTGGACATGGGGGATTACAAAGGATGGATGGGACAAGGTCACTCCCCGCTTCCTACCACCTCTACCGTACGAGAAAGGTGCAAACGAAGGTAGTCTCAAGCCTAGACACCACGTCTAAGCTATCAACCACTACTCTAGCACGATATCAAGGCTTACCCGTCCCCGGGGTCCTTCTACTAGAGCATCCTCCATAAGGATGAACAACGAACCCGCAAACCAACATTGACCAAGACTAAATTAAGAAAGAACTCATCACCTCAACTTAGCTCTAGGTCTAAACATGTATGTATGATAGATTAAGCATAAAGTTCTATATGATAAGGGCATGACATAGAAACTATAGTCTAGTTTGTATATCAAGATTATAACATAAGAACTTTGCTCTAATTTCATAACAAAGCTATACTGATAAGATAAGAACAAGAACAAAAGGAAGCTCTTGATAAAATTCATACCAAAAGGCTCAAGTTGCTCAAGCTCTCCAAGGTAACTCCTCCTAGCTCCAACTAACAAAGCTAAAATTACTAAAAAGAGTACAAGTGTGAGGGAGAGAGACTATTGTGTGGTATGTGTCTTTAGTATGCCTCCTTCCCTCCTCTTATAGTAGCCTGAAGATGGTTCGGGTGTAGAATGGGAAAACCTAGCAGTGCACCACCCTCCTCTGCCATCAATGTACCGACACGAGAAGACTGGGCCCGAACCGACGTTCGGGTGCGCCGGCCGGACCAGGTGCGCTAGCCGACCCACTCCTGGGTCGGTTCGCGACCGACCTTGGCAGGTGGGCTGTGGCTCGGGCCTAGACTGCTGTGGAGTTGTGGATTTGGCCTGAGCGTGCTTCGGTTGGGCTGACTTCCCTTGGTTTGGCAAATGCGCTTTCCCAAAAGGCGCCTTTTAGTGTAAATATACCTTGTACTTGGTGCATTTCCCGCAGAATGTCACAACTTCCAATACAAGTGGAATTCGGTCAATAGTAAAGTATATGTGGATATAAGCATCTAGTTTCTCCCTTTTTAGATTATTATTGGTGGTATAAATTCATCGATAAGGACCGCCAACAGTAGCTTTCACCTAGGAGTATTCCAAGGTATCGTATTTATCCATAAGGAAGCAAAGTTAAAGATAATGATAGTTAACCATCAGTCTACTAGCTAGTATACCGACTAGACTAAAGTGGGTGTAAGTGATATATCATAAGAGGATGGGATGACACTCAAGAGGTTCTTCTCATGAATAAGCAAATGGTAGAGTAGCTAAGTGGAAGAGCAACTTAGGAGTCTTAGGTTATTTCTAAACAAGCGCAACTCTAGCTATGAACAAGCATGGATGAAACATAGCGATCACACACAATAACACTTTGTGACATCAGAACACTAGCCATAGACTCGAATGAGAAGGGGTACTAGGAAGCTCTAACTACTGTCCTACAACACCAACCCGAACATGGTGGAATACGTCGACCATCAAGGCTGTCACCACCTCAGGCTACCACAGCTATCCATGGGGTTGGGTGCAAACTCAGGCAAACACTAGCGTAGACACCATGTCTACGATAATGATTACTACTCTAGTCAAGTACTATAACTAGAGCACTCGATGCGAGCGGATGTCCCATGCTAAGATGTGAGATAACTATACTAATCATACTTAGTTAAATAACTAAGGCATGAACTAGAGAACAAGACTAGTACTTGAAGCAAAAGACCTAGAAAAGTACTCGCATAGAAAGAAATTATTTATTGAAATAAACAAAGTATTACAAGAGAGATACAAAGTTATACCAGACTTCTGAAGACTTCTCCACAATTCGAGCAGAGCTCCCGCTAAGACAACTACTAGAGCTACACAATGAAGAGTAGAGCTCTCTACTCTTTGGGGGGTGTGTGTTGGTGTGTTACAAATGAGGGAGAGGGCTAGTATTTATAGTGAGAGGTGGAGTAGAGGATACTCAAGTGCCGTTGGATGACACCGACCTCAAACTGCTATAAGATCAATGGTTGAGGCAATTTGGCACGTGTATTGTGTGGGAAACATGCAGCCCGTGAAGGTGAAGGCGCCCACCATGGCTAGGGTAGGCACCCTGGGTGTAAGGGCGGCCGCCCCCACACTGACGGGTGAACCACTCCCCCTTTGGTGTGTCCCTCCTAGGGTGTAGTAGAGTGTGGGTATAACACACACTTATCAATTTGGGCATGGACAAAGTCGGTTTGGTGCCTCCATATGTATGACAGGGGGCCTATGGATCCATGTCACTTCTATTGAGAGCCATCATATCATATCGACCTTGTTGGACGGTGTGGAAGTCGTGGGGAGTTGCTTCCACGAACCGGTGACGTGGCAGACCATGGCCCGGGGCAGGCGCCCCCACGTTAGGGCGGGCACCCCCATGGTCAGGGTGGGCGCCCCGACGATTGGCCCAAATGGGTAGCCCTCCTTCGTTAGCTTTGGTTGGACGCCTGGATCACCCAAAACGGAGCTCAGATGAGCCCTTTTTGCCCGTTTTACTCTAGACTGCTCCTGCAACCCGTTTTTAGTGTTCTCCTACATATAAATAGCATCTCCAAGTACAAGTGGAACTAGGTGAATTATAAACATAAATCATTAAATCTATTGTTGGTTGTTCCTATTTTGATGCAATATTGATGGTCAAAATTGGTAATTAAGGACCGTCAACACGCTATCACCACCTATTGCTGCCACCTACGAGGATCTAGCCGTATCTGTAGGTAATATAGCCAAAGCAATGCACTTAGGGGTTGTTTGGATGGAACCCTGGGACCACTGCCTGGCAAAAATGACTGCCTGTTAAGTCATCGTGTCTTGCCTGCTCAGGCATCATCACAAATATGGTGTTGGTTTGAAATACTCGCCTGGGGCAATTCAAGCTTCATTAATTGTGAGGGAATCTTGGCAGGCAACATTGCCTGTGGACAGGCGATCGTTTTTGTGTGCCTGGACCAGGCAAGGATACAGGGCTGCAACCAAACGTAGTACGGGCAGCATCTAGGGAGCATCCAGGGCAGGCAGCTTGTGTCCAGGGTTCCATCCAAACAGCCCCTTAATCTACAAGCTTACTATCTCTACTTGAGCTTAAAGTGGAGACACGTTAACCAGACGACAGAGCAGTACCACATAGATGTAACTATTACAAAGATAACTTAAAGGATCTATGCCTATGATAGAAGCTTAGCATTACTACTAGTAAATAGAAGAAAGAGTAAGACTTGAATGTAGAGGCGTAAAGTGAATACTTAAAGTAAAGTACTTTAAGTAGAAACTGCACTTCCATTAATTAACTCATGTTGTAACTAAGATTTAGTGTTGTGATTTTGAATAAAACTGACTTTAATGACATTATTACATCTTGTAGGAAACAACTGTCTCCCTTGATTCTTTTATGTATTGACTTCAGTAATGAGAAATGATAATGGCTGGACGTCGCGTCTTCCTCTGTCGAAAAGCTCTACGTGTATATATATGCCGGCGTATACGAATACATATACATCATTGCAACTTATCTTCCCTCCCACTGACACACTGACCCCACATGTCATCTTCTTCCTCTTCTACTCATCTGTCCCGATCTGGGCCGCGATCTCTGCGCGGCACCCATGTTGTGCGCTTCCCGATCCCGTACTCCCATGCTACCTGAGGTGTCCTGCTCCCAGGCCACACACGCTCGCTATCCACGTGCTTCTCCCTGCACAGGATGCGCGCTCGCCAGCGGCGAGCTCCCTGGGCACTGGCTGCGTTCTTCTCCCCGTCCAGGTCGTGCACTCACCTGCCGCGAGCTTCCCAGAGGTGTGCTGCTCACATGTCATGTGATTTCAGAGCATGAGCTCCCAGGCTGCTGCTCCGCCGGCCACATGCGCACACGTGCGGCTGCTGCCGCTCACCACTAACGGCCTCAACGCGCGTGCTGCTACAGCTGCTGCCCCCATCGCCAGTCCAGCCATGTCCTCTCAGCAATAGAAGATAGGAAGAGGTGGAAGAAGATGACATGTGGGGTCCGCACGTCAGTGGAAGATGACATGTGGGGTTCGCATGTCAGTGAGAGGGAAGAGAAGCTGCAATAATGTATACACATTCGTATACGCCTGTAGCTGGGCCCGAGCTATCTTCATATGTATCCAGTGGTGTTTTTTAGGAAAACAAAAAATTGCAATGGTATCTTTTAAAATATGTGAATTGTAATGTGACCTTTTCAAACTCCGGAAATTGTAATGATATATATATATATAAATAACCCAATAAAATAACCCTGGATGGGGGGCATTTTCGTCCACGTTAAATATCGAAATCTCTGTGGATCCTCCGAACCCCCAAATCTTAAGAAAATCCTCCTCGGCCGGACCTTAAACCACCTCCGGGAGGACTTTAACCATCTCAAGGCGATATGGCGGCCTCCGGCGAGGGCGCGTCGCTTCCGTCTCCGGCGAGCGGGGAGGATGCGCACCGCCGCCGCGTGAGCTATTTCTACGAGCCGTCGATCGGCGACTATTACTACGGGCAAGGTCACCCGATGAAGCCCCACCGCATCCGCATGGCGCACTCGCTGGTGGTCCACTACGGCCTCCACCGCCTCCTCGAGCTCTCCCGCCCCTACCCGGCTTCTGAGGCCGACATCCGCCGCTTCCACTCCGACGACTACGTTGCCTTCCTCGCGTCCGCCACCGGAAACCCGGGTGTCCTTGATCCGCGCGCCGTTAAGCGCTTCAATGTCGGTGAGGACTGCCCCGTGTTCGATGGCCTCTTCCCCTTCTGCCAGGCCTCTGCGGGGGGAAGCATCGGTGCCGCCGTCAAGCTCAACCGCGGGGATGCCGACATCACTGTCAACTGGGCTGGCGGCCTCCACCACGCCAAGAAGAGCGAGGCCTCTGGGTTCTGCTACGTCAACGACATCGTCCTCGCCATCCTCGAGCTACTCAAGTTCCACAGGGTTCGCGTGCTGATTTAACTTTTACTACTTTATACAATTAAATGTTTGGATTGGACACTTGGCTTTGTTTTCGGAGGATAGAGTTTATTAGATTGATTGCTGGACTTAGATCTGATTTTTTAGTGATTTTTTGATCGGTTCATGTGATTGTTGTGCATTTGTGATTCTTGTGAGTGGATGAGTAGGGCACTGATCTGGAGATTGCTTTGAGTTTCACAGGGGCAACAGATTTTGCATTCCCAATTCAGTAGCCACCTAGGTTATATGGGCGCTAATCTGAACTCTTGCTTTTGGTGGTTCAGCTTCCATCATTGGAGCGTAGCGTTATTAGGTTCATTATTAGATTTGGACATTGAATTTAATGGTTTCAAAATGGCGTTGTTGTTAGGGTTTGGGCATTTGTGGGTAGTAGGGCGCCTTCGAGTTTTGTAGGTGCAAAATTTTGTTTGTCATGGTGCCCAATTCAGAGACCCATGTGATTAATTTGTATGCTATTTTGTTTGCTGCCAGTGAAACTAAGAATTTGAAGGAACTGTTGTAATCATTTCAGGAAGTTTGATTTTCCTATGCGTAGATGTTTATTGCTTTATGCTATTAGAGCCTGTTATGTGTGCACATATTTAACTTTGACTGCCTTCTTTTTGTGATTTTAGTTTGTCTATGTGAGAATATACTGGTGATCATCATATTTTTTTTTGTATTTATAAACATCTTAAAAGGGAATGACAAGTAGAAATTGCTTTCATTACTCTATTCTAAACAGCACTGCCTTGTTGCTAGCACGAAAGGTTTCTTGCAGCTTTTGCTGCTGCCTCCTAAAGGTTGTTTTAGTTTTTTTTTTCCTACCACGGACCAACCGGCACCAAAAACTCCCCGAGATTTCCAAACAGTTTAACCAGACAACAACGCCACCGGAATTGAAAATGTATTTAACTACTACCAACATGCCATGCTTATTACACTGGAGTTGTTTTAGTTGTTCTGGTTTGCGTTTTTTTAGTTTCAGTCACATGTGTTCCTTGAACAAGGGTGTGAATTTGTCTCTTGTAAATATTTTCTCTACTTCTTAAAGCAATGATACGAAGTCCTCCTGCGTATTCGAGAAAAAGAAACACTGCCCTGTTGCCAAAGAAAGTTGTTTCTGCTTTTGTTGAAACCATGTCTACTTTCACATGCCTAGTTATTCTGTACCTAATGTGAACTAATGTCAGGTCTTATCTTTACTCAGTGCATGCTTACTTGTATTCTGCTGATGGCTTCTCCTTGATATGGCAATTTTTTTTTGAATTTGATGCTTTGGAACTTGGAAACACCATTTTTGGTAAAGGCATGTGTATTTCAGATGAGTACATGGTGAATGTGGTACCCCGGGATCTAAATCTAACAATAGAAAGATGTGTTTGGTGATATTTACTAACATGGATACCATTACCGTTTCTTGAATTAATGGAGTTGATTTTTGTCCGTGCATATGCATGGAATGTTTTTTTTCCAAAACATGCTATTGTTCATGAGATGGATATCAATTCATGTTATTGTTTCAAGCATTGATTTTTTTTTTGTCAATGGAGTAGGGTGTTGATCTGGAGATTACTTTGTAGTTCACAGGGGCAACAGAATTTTGCCTGTCTTCATGCCTAATCCAGCGAATGTTTCCACTATTGGGGCTAATTTGGACTCTTTACTTGAGGAAAGAGTTTATTTTGTTGCTTGCTAGATTTAGATGCAAATGTTCAATTGTTTTTGATAGATGGATGTAACTGTTTGAAGCATCAATGTTGTTTTTTTTATGAGTGATCCCCAACAATTGGAGTTGGCTTTGATTTTCACAGATGCAAGAGAATTTGTTTGCTGTGATGCCAATTTGGTGACCACTACCATTATAGGTGCTGTTGTGTGAAAGTAACCCATGGGATAATTTTTAATCGAGTTGTTTTTTTCCACTGAAGCTAGGAGTTCCAAGGAACTGTGCAATGATGTGTTTCTGCCATTTTGAATTGTTATATGTGGATATATTTATTTTATGCTATTAGTGAGGGCGTGGCCCAATATGTGTGTGTCTAACCTTGCGTATTTAACTTGACCACATTCTGTGTGATTTTAGACTGCCTCTGTGGTCATCACAACTTTATTTGATTTTTTTTGAAACAAAGGCAGGAGCTCTGCCGCTCAATTAAGTCGAAAGAATATTTATGTACAAGAACATTATTTGGATTTGTAACAGTCTTAAAAGGCTTACGGCAAGTTGAAGTTTCTTTGGTTACTCTGCTATTTTATTCAAAACTGTCCTTTGGCCAGAGCACCAAAGAGAGCAGTTTGTACTTCTTTTTTGAAAGTTGAAGCTATTATTTTGTGCCTAATTTGAACAAACTCAGGTTTTATATTTACTCCTTGCATGTTCTGTTCTGTCTGCTGATGGCTTATCCTTGAGATGGCAGAAGATATATTCAAATTGTGTGCTTTGTAACTTGGAAGCGCCAATTTTGGTATAGGGGTGTATATCATTATAGATTTAATAAACAGTGAATGTGGTCCCACAGGGAATCTAATTCCAACAACAGAAATATATGTTCGCTGATACTAAATGACTTGGATATCATTCACATTTCTTGGACGTAGTTTTACTTTTATCAGGGAATGTTATTTGGGTCATGCTTATTGCTGATCAGGGTGGATATTTATACCATTTTAAGTTTTAGATTGATGCCTCTTATATGTGGTTTTGGCTTTTAAACTGCAAAAACTATGCTGGTGACTGGTTGATGATTATAATCCATGTTGTAAATACGTACTTCATCCAGTTTTCTGTCACAAGTGTTGTAAGATGACTCTTTTCTGTTTAGGTATATGTTCCCTGATGAAATATCCTCACTCATTTATGCATAATATGTAAGCATTTTTAGATAAATACTGCGTAATTGAAGGGATTGTCAACAAATATGATAGTTAATAAACATTCAGGTTTCCTTCCTATATGCTTCTTGTCAACCTTTTCTTCAGGCATTCATACACACTGCAACATATGTACTTTGATTATACAATTCTGATGTCTATGATGTTCGTTTGTTCCAGCGTGTGTTATATGTAGACATTGATGTCCACCATGGAGATGGCGTGGAGGAGGCCTTCTTCACTACAAACCGGGTCATGACGGTTTCCTTTCACAAGTATGGGGATTTTTTCCCTGGTACTGGACATATCACTGATGTTGGGGCGGCCGAAGGGAAGCATTATGCTCTGAATGTTCCCCTAAGTGATGGTATCGATGATGCCACCTTTCGGGATCTCTTCCAATGCATCATTAAGAAAGTTATGGAGGTTTATCAGCCAGACGTGGTTGTCCTCCAATGTGGAGCTGACTCTTTGGCTGGAGACAGATTAGGTTGCTTCAACCTGTCTGTGAAGGGTCATGCTGACTGCCTCCGTTTTCTTAGGTCATACAATATTCCTATGATGGTTTTAGGTGGTGGAGGTTACACCATCAGAAACGTTGCACGCTGCTGGTGCTATGAGGTATTGTTTGTCTCTCTTATTCCAAATTCACATGAATGTGATTGGTGTGTTCGGTGCTGATAGAATTGAGTTGTAACGCAGACCGCAGTTGCTGTTGGAGTTGAACCTGATAACAAGCTTCCTTACAATGATTACTATGAATACTTCGGCCCTGATTATACTCTTCATATCCAACCAAAAAGTGTTGAAAACCAGAATACTACAAAGGACTTGGAGAACATAAAGTAAGTGTACTTTTTGCATCATTAGCTGAATTAGAAGCTTAGTGGGAGTGATTAGGAGATCATCAATGGGTGATTGGGCTACCTCATGGCTATGTATGCAGTGAGCTACCCTGAAAATAATCAAGCAAAGCAACAGAATTGTTGTTGGGCATCTCCCTCGGTATCTCACTCTCACTCCGTCACAGCACCTACTCATTGCCATACGTTCGAGCCTGGGCCACCGATCACATACTCATACACCCTCCGTAGTCACCATAGGATCCTTGATCCCATCAATATGGTATCAGGCTCTGTTGATGGCGACAAGGGATTAAAGGCCCTCCCATGTCACCACCCGACAAGCAACTAAAGGGCCCTCTCGTCCCGCCGCCCGAAGCCATGGCGAAGGCCCTAGCAGACCTGGAGAAGCAGATGGTCGTCATGGTCACCAGACGTCATATGAGCTGCTTGGCTATGGGACGACAACCTTCTCCACTGCAGGCGCCGCTCACCACCATGTCGCTTGCTGCGCTGCCAATGCCCATCCACGAGATACAATTCCCTATTCCCCATTCCCCATTCCCGATACGCTCTCTGGGAATGGTCACGCTGGGACATCTACCTTCACCACCTCGAGTGCCTTTGCTTTTGGGCAGGGTGTGGTGTTTCCATCCATGGTGGCCGCGACGTTTCCATTTGGGGTTACTGTTCATCAGTGTCCTCGACGAGTAGGCGCACGAGACTAGGATGGAGCTGGCTCCCTCCTCCCCCACACTTCTCCAAGCTAGAATCCGCCACCTTCGATGGCTCCGAAAACCCTCTGAACTGGCTCAATCAGTGTGAGTAGTTTTTTCGAGGCCAGCTCACCCTTGTGTCGGATTATGTTTGGCTTGTGTCGTACCATCTTATCGGAGCGACTTCATGAACATAATCCACATGGTACTACACACACACCCTCCCTGGTACTACACATTGGAGCAAGACAAGGGCATGCCGCACTGGGAGCGCTGCAAGGACCTATGCCACCTGCGCTTTAGGCTGGCTATCTGCTACCGTTCCTCTCCATGACCCAGGAGTATACCGACACTTCATTGCGCTGCTTCGCTGTACTTCAAACTTGGCGCCAGCCCAAAACGCCGAGTTGCTCGTGGGCATCCTGAGCACATCCAGATCAATATCGAACTCTGGGATCCAAGGACCTCCAATCGACAATGCACCTCGCCCGAGCGTATGAGTGTCGGGCTGAGGCCACCAGCGCTAGCCTAGCATGGCATGCACTTTACGTAACGCCTACTTCCGGTCTTGCCCAGCCAGGCCTTGCTTTCCCTAGCCGTAGGCGCGTAGGCAGCACCGACCACCGTGCCAGTGGCCCCAAAGCCTACCGTTGCCTCAGTCTTGACTGAGATGGCCAGGCGTTGCCAAAAAGGGCTCTGTTACAATTGTGATGAGCCATATGTGCTTGGCCACAAGTGTTAGCGTCTGTTCTTTCCGATGACGTCATGGCTGAGATGCATGGTGTCCTATGTGTGGATGCCGCCAGGCAAAGACGTCTCCATCCAGCCCGTCATGTCCCTCTACGTGATTGCCTACACGCAGGACACCATGCACCTCTACGTCCATATCTATTGCCAGTACCTCCTCGTGCCGCTTGACTTTAACTCCACACACAACTTCATGAACATTACGGTCATGTGTCGCCTCCGGTTAGTCACTTCGTCCAGCGCCAACATGTGGGCAACCGTGGCCAACGACGCCTGCATCGCTCGCAACGTCGCCATAGATCGACCGCGAGGACTTCTCCTTCAGCTGCCATGACATGGATTTGGTTGGCTTCGGCTTCAACCTCGTCCTCACGTCATCCTGCGGACTCTATCGGACTATGAGGACCAATGCCTAGCATTTTGGCGAGACAACCGCCCCATCTTTTGGAAGGGGTGGGCTCCCCGTGAGTACATCCAACAGCTGGCTGTCTGCACCAGCATCCGGACACCACAACAATCACTATTGGGTCGCCTCCTACAACAGCACAACACGTTCTTTGTGGATCCCTACGGCCTTCCACCCATATGCCCCTACGACCACCGCATCCTACGAGTACTGGGTACAACACTGATGGCCATTCGCCCTTACCGCTACCCCTAGCTGCAAAAGGATGAGCTGGAGCGCTAGTGCGCCACAATGTTGGAGCGCATAGGGCAGGTAGCCTATCGTCTTCAACACCCACCCTAGAGCATGTCATGAGTACTTTCGTCAGGGTGTCTCGCACGTTTTGGTGCAATGGCATGGCATGGCCCTCAACGACGCTACTTGGGAACTGCTGCTGAACTTCAAGGAGGTCTGCCCCGTCATCCAGCTTGAGAACTGTTTGCGGAGGTGGGGACTCTGGTGAGAGGTCATGTGGGGCAAGACATTTAGCCGTAGAGCAAAGATGGCAAGCGCAGCAAATCAGGAAAGTGGCCAGATTGGCACTAAATTGCAGCAATCCTGGACGCATTATTAGCTGGTGCTAATTTAGAAGCTTAGCAAGAGCAATTGGGAAATAATTAAGGGGTCTTTGGGCTGCCTAATGGCTATGTTTCCATGACCCTGAGGATAATCAAGAAAAGCAACAGAAACTGTTGCTGGGCTTCACCCTGCATCTCTCTCTCGCTCCCCAACGACGCACACTCGCCGCTGGGGGCTCAAGCCCTGGCCACCGGTCTCATACCCCTATGCCCTCTGGTCACTCTAGGATCCTCAATCTTATCATATTTACATATGTTTTTTTTTCTTTGCATTTCTTTGAGAATTCTGAGTTTCTATATTCTGCATGTAAGCTTCATCATTACCATGAATGGTAGAATTTCCGGTTGATCTACGCCTCCTGAGAAATTCTCTCTTATGTTGTATGGATTGATATTACATCAGTTCATTTACATATTCTTACAATTCCATTTCTCATGGTGCATCATCTGGACACTATGCATACATTTCTTCCTGCCTGTGTACATTCCCTAAATGCAGGTTACCTTTCTATGCAATTGTACAGGAACATGATATTGGAGAACCTGTCAAAGATAGAACATGTTCCCAGCACTCAATTCCATGACAGGCCATCAGACCCTGAAGCTCCAGAGGAGGTTTCTCTCGTGCCATTGTCAGTTCCTTGTTAATGCTCTCTTTGCATTTTTCTTGTTTGCCTATTTGAGTATTTTGCATTGTAGAAAGAGGAGGACATGGACAAGAGGCCACCTCAGCGCAGCAGATTATGGAGCGGAGGAGTTTATGACTCTGATACAGAGGATCCTGACAACCTGAAAAGTGAGAGTAAAGACGTAACTGCCAACATGCAGATGAAGGTTGGCCCTTCTATCACTGCACAACATATATTTCTTGGCTCATAAAATTGTCACGGATAGTGGATACTGTCACTAGCCATGCTCATTCCTTGATGTTGTGGAAGTCTCAGTTTGTAAACAATTACTATTCTTTAGTGTTCTCTTGAACAGTATTTGCTAATGTCAATATAGAATGAACCAAAGACGAGTGTTTCTGAGCATGTTATGGCCAAATCTTATTTGTACTCAACACTTCTTCTAGAAAATTCTGTCGCTAAACCCAAAAGCTCAATTTTATTGCAGGATGAACCAAAAACTGACCTGTAGAAGTTACTGAGTTGTCAATGGGATCGTAGACATGCATGCTGAAGAGCGGGGACGACGCATCTGAACCTGTCTGCGCTGATATCGGCCCCTATGCAAATGTAACACTGAATGTTTGTCCTGCGTGTTGGTTACTAGATCTGGTCACCTGTCGCGTCCCAAACTGTTGAGCCGGAGAAGCGAACTGACTATCCCCGCATGAGCTACTGTAGTATGCCTGTAATCATTACTCAATTAAGTTCTTAAACTTTTGTTGTCTGTGATGGTTCAGAGCTGTATTGCTCTTTCTTTGATGGATTGATACAACCGGCACTAGGTTATGTGATTGATCTGCAGCTGCGGGAATGGTTACTGTTGGTGAGGATGAGGATTGGGGCCTGCGTGCCTGCAGGACGTTGAGCCAATCTTCGAGAGGCCCCACCAATTTGGCCATCCTCGCCGTCCCTCGCTCGGCCGTGGAGATGTACATCGTGAGACTACTGAATCGGCTGCCCTTTGCTCGCACGAGAGAATTCCAGGCATCAGTGGCTTCTTCATGCGGCGACACGCGTCGCTGTATGTTTTGCAAAAACACCATACATTTTTTTTCTGAAATCAACCCGCAATCCAGTCTGTCGCCCCCAATTCCAAACCCTAATCCCCTCATTTGCTCATTCTGCGCCGATCCTCCGGCTCCGCCACGCCACTTGCATCATCTCACTGGGCAGGCGGGGCTCCGGTGGGCGCGTGACCTCGTCGTGCTCCGCGTGACCTCGCCTGCTGGGGAGCACGACGGTGGTGCTTGGCTCTGCGGGGAGCGCGGCGGCCCTTCTTCCCGTCCCAGGTCTTCTTCTCCCTGGTGGATATCACGTACGTGCGAGGCGGATTTTTGTTCCTGTGGCACTGGATCTGTGTCTGGATATCTCTTTCTGTAGCATCATGAGCCTAGAAAAAGGTATGTGATGACTGATGACTCATTCCATCATGTCTTTTTGTTCTTGTGGCATTGGATTGGATCCAACTGACTTGGGTTTGTTATGGTGTTTTAGGTAGTCTGCGACCTGGTGAGAGATGCCTACCAAGGTGCACCATGAAGCTATGGAGCTCGAAGATCAAGCATCTTGACTTTTCTTTTTTACGACCAATCAAGCATCCTGACTTTATTACTGAACTGAGGTACAAGGGAATTTCTTTTGCTGTACAATTGGGGTTTTCTGAGAATTGTTGATGAAGTAAATTGTACTATATCAAATGTATTTGGGTCATCTGGGAATTTTTATCATAGCAAAAGGGGCAGTATTATGATGCTGACTATTGGATTTACAATTACTATACTACCATTGCCTTTTTTGGTGTCTATTGCTTTGTCTCTATTGCTTCTCTATTTTTTTCGTGTTTTCAAATCTGTCTGACTGAAAGTTGCTAGATGCTAAACTATTTGTTTTTACTGCTATTTTGGCCCAAATGTGTTAAAATGATTGAGGATTTGGTTATGTTTATTATGCTCAGGTGATTTGTCAGGTTCAAAAATTGATACATGGTTCTGTCACCTCAAGGGTCGAGGCCGGCTTCTCAGTTGACTACTGATGCAGGTTGGTCTGGATAAAGGTTCACATGGGAAAAAAAACATTGACTTTGGAGAACAGGTCTGAATTTAGCAATAGCATGACCCTGCATATTATGTTACAAGCATGTGTATAGTTTTGTCAGCAATTTCAGTTGCCGGGTCAATATTGTTATTTCAGATAATACCATTACTGCCTTGCTTTTAATTGTTTGTCCACAAATGTAACATTCTAAAAATTTTGTCCACAAGAGAAACAAAACGATCTTATCATAGGTCTAAAGTATTCCAAGAACAACGGGAATTTGGGAGACCTGATTCTGTTAAGTGTATCCAGGCATTTGGTGATCTTATCGGATGGTCAGGTAAGACATTTCTTCGTCATTAAAAAAACATATCCATTTTGAAAATTGTAAGACTCATAGCTCATGCAATTGTATGACGCACACATCTGAGGAATACACAAATGTCATTTTGTTGTTCAGGATTTTGCTAACACAGCATAGTTTCCACAAATGATGTTTTGCATGTTTCATATCTCAGACTTCTTGACATAACTAGAAATCTCTTCTCATGGTAGAAAGTATGCTGTGCGTTAGCATGCCCCAACTTGCCACTGGATTTGCCTGTCGAAGAATTGGATTTTTTTTGTGTCAGTGGCATAATAAATTTTGGAAACCCCATATGTGTGCTTTTTTCTGCTCAGGGAAGAGATGGTCATACAAATATCTGCTCATCATACCTAGAGTTTGTAGCTGTGTCCTATCATGCATTAGATTATGTACTCTTGGCAATGGTTATAAAAGGCTTAAATGAGTATAACTAATATAATTAATAGATATCTATATCTTTTATATAGACAAAACCCATTAGCTAATTATCTTAACATGCAAAGCATCCGCATCATCATCCACTAGAACATCCCACTAACTAATTCTCTTGCCATGCAAAGCGTCCACATCAGTATCCACTAAAACATCCCACTAACATATTATGTCGTCATGCAAAGTGTTCACATCAACATCCACTAACAAATCCAACTAACATATGTCACTACGCCGCATTCATGTTATTCATATTAGCAAACCACATCATTTCTTAACATATATTTTAGATGTTCACGCTAGAATACCAAAAATCATCTACAAACATGTATTATGATAGTATAATTTTATTGATGATTCTCGCAGCAACGCGGGGCATTTCCTAGTTTTACCGGTGATTCCCGCAACAAATAACTTATGGTTTGCATCTATTTTCTATGTCGTACCATGCTCTGATGTGCTAGGTGTGCCAAATTGCAGGTCATTCTTGTTGATAGGCCTTTGACTACTTTGATCTGATGATGATACTCCTGAATTCCTGATTTGATCTTTTGTGACCACAATGGCTGTTGCTACTGGAGGGAATTTTTTTATTTTAACCATTTTTTAAGTATTTCCAAAAATGACTGTTGATATTTGTTACGCACATGAAAGATAAGAGAAGTAGTCCGCAAACGCACGGATATCGGTGAGCACTTCACCCAAGAGATATTCCAGAGTATCGTATTTGTTTATCCGTAAGGAGAAAGCGTGCGAGACTAACTAAGTCTATGCTTAACCCCTGAGCTGCAAGCAAGGTAACGTGATATAAGCGATATAGAGAAGCCTACTTACGGCACCATGGTTCTAACCTGTGGCAAGCTATGCGTCTACTGCTCTATTGGGGACGTACCAAAGGAAAAGAGACAGAGGATGCTTAACCTCAGGCTTTTAATCCTATCAGTCCTTCTAACGGGAGGAGGCTCCAAAGGTAACAATGGGACTGTCACTTCCTACGCTACTACCAACCGATCTAGCTAGACAGGGGATATCTACGAATATCGTAGCCCAAGAACCACACTTACGCTACAGATGATTACCTTACCCCCAATGCAAAGAGAATAAAATAAACTCGTAAACCATAGAACAATAATATCAGGAACTTATTAGTTTTAGAAGTTGAATCACCAAAGAATCTCAGAAATAAGCTCTGGGTTAGGGGGACTTGATCCCGCAGGTACAAGCTGGAGAGGAGACACCGACAGGCCGGGCTTCCTCCAACTCTCCCTCCACTCTCTCTCTCAATCTAAAAGAAGAACTCTAATCTCACATGGAGACTATAAAGCTAATCTCTCTTGAATGCTAGGCTTTGGAGAGGAGATCCATTCAAGGGACCCCTCTCAGCTGTTCCTCTCTGGAAATAATGAATTAGGGTTTCCTGGGATTGCTCCTCTAGGGGCCAGGGGCCTTGCTTGTATAGCCTCGTAGGATGCACAACAACCCTTGGATCAAGCCGACCATGATGCACAACTTAGATTGGATCTCAAAGGCGGTGGGAGGCACGATCCGCGAGCTCGCTCCTGATTGGTGCAGGAGTAGGGCGGGCGCCCTAGAGGTCAGGGTGGGCACCCTAGCCCCGAGCCCGATTGATCTCCGGTTCGGTCTGGTGCCTTCTCGTGTCTTCTAAAGTCTTCCTTCTCGTGCGTGGGTCATTTCTCTCTATGTAAACATGACATATGGGCCTTCCTCGGTTCTTTTCAGCTGACACCCTACAGAAATAGACATTCACCAAAACTCGATTCTATTAGTGAACCCCCTATATCTATGTGGTATTTGCTTTTAAGTCCTTTTCCATGTTTCGTTGACGGTTAAAAATAACACTTATCTACCGTCAACAATGACCGTGAATTAATTTTTTTTAAAACTAACCGTTTTGGCGGCGCTGTCAACCGTGGCGCCACATTTACATACTGCAGCGCCATGCATGGCGGCGCTGCAGGAGGATGACGTGGCGCCTAGGAGCCGCGGCCTAGCCCACCCTGTGGCGCCACACAGTGGTGCCCCAGATCATGGCGCCACAGTGTGGCGCTATGCACAGTGGCGCCATAGGGTGCATATAGACAACCCGACCCACCTTTCTTTCTTCTCTCTTCTTTCATTCTTCCCTCATCTCTCTCGGGTTCTTCTCTCCGCCTCGCACCCAAACTCTTGATTTGGCAATTTTGACCTTAGAAATTCGAATTTAATCCATTCATCTTCGCAAGCAAGGTAGTCTCATTCCCCTTACCCATTTTTATGCTCGAATTTGGTGTATATTTTGTTTATTTTGTAATCCTAGAGATGATATTGCCTAGTTTGTGTGGTTGTTAACTTTTGTTGTTGTATGACTTGGTAGGATGCCAAGGCGTAGTAAGGCTAAAGCTAGTTACACAAGGTAATCCCTAGTTGTAATTTTTTTGCAACATGTAGAAAACTCTAGAATTGGTGGTCTTAGTCGTTGTTTTTTAGTGCAGTTATTAGTACTAAATTCCTTGAATTTTAGCTATCGTCAACCCAATCCTTGGGTCCTTCTGCCGCTCCCTGAAGGTGTTCCAGTACCCATGTGCTATTGTGGTAGTCCTTGCAAAGTAGACATATCAGAAGATTATAAGACCTATCACCAGAGGTATTGGATGTGCAGCAGTTTTGTATTTTGGCCCACTGAGAAAATGCGGTGCAACAAATTAGTGTGATTCATGATTTGTCGTGCTTTAATTTATCTAGTTATGAGGCATATTGCATGAATTATTTTGAGTAACTATTGTCATTGTTGCAGACTCCTCCACCGCTATGTGATTTTGAGCAGTGGATTGACACTGAGATTAGTGAGACCAACAAAGGGTTACTGCAGCACCTGAAGGAGTTTGATGCAGAGCTAAAGGAGAGACGTGAGAGGAGGCTCAGAGAGGAGGCTCTAAAGAAGGAGCGCAAGGAAGAGGAGGAAAGGAGGCTTGATGCTGAGTTTAGGACGGACAGGGAGAAGAAGCTTGAGCATGTGCACCGTGCAAAGGCAGTGATGGAGGAGAATCCCGATGCGCAGAGGAAGGGAAAGTGGCCTCGTTGCACTCAGTAGCCATACATATGGTTTATTCTTGCGCAATGTCATGCAGTCTTGGACTCGTTTATTAATGAGCAATGTTGTCTAGCCTTAGACTTTTTAATTACGTTGCCATGCACTCCGTGTATGCTTCTGATTCACTTATGCTATGTACTTCATTACCTATTTTGTAGTGTGGTACTTTTATGATCTGTGAGATGTTAACTATGGTGTCTTTGTGTTTTTTATGCACCATATCGATTATGTTATGGACTTGATTTGTTGCAAAGTAAAACAAATAGAGTAGTGCATTACATACTTGGACACACACAACACATGAACTGGCATGTCAGAACATGTACCAAACTAGGGTACATAGGTCCCGCACAAACCTAACATGCCTTAGGTAATTTAAATGAACACGAAGCACACGAGCTGGCATGTGAGAACATGTACCAAACAAGGGTAGTAATGTCCTGCACTAAACCTAACATGCCTTAGGTAATTTAAACAAACGCGAAGCACATGACCTAACATGATCTAGTAGTGCTCCCACATGTTGAACTGCGTCGATCCTTCTCCATAGTATGCACTTAGGGTTGGTGGGGGCAGTGGAGGCGGTGGGGACTGTGGGCCCTTGTTCTTGCGACAAGGGCAGCAACAGTATGGAATAGTGCATTGAACCTCATGTGAGTCTCCACCAAAGCTGTCATCGTCCTCTTCATAGTTCTTCAAGTCCTTGCTAACCTCCCTTTCTAGATCGAAGATACGATCATGGAGGTAGTTGATGTACTCCTGATGCGGAAAAAGTGGACGAGGATCGACCCACCTAGTGAACCCATAGTTTTCCTTTGACCCAGAACTCTACAAAAAGTGTGTTCTTGTTAGACATTGTTGAAGCGAGAAACATATGCAACAAAAAATCTAAGCAACAGAAATTACCCAAGCTCACGGGCATCTATAGAAACGGCGGCCTCCTTCGTCGCCCTCGGTGCACATCTGCACAAAGAAGTCCTCATCGTGCCTACATTTTGGCCAAGGTTCCCTCTTCCTATAGTAGTTTTAGAGTGGATTTTCTCTACTAAAATCTTCCTTAGTCTCAACCGGGAAGCGCTCTATTGATTCACTAAATACGTCAGGACCAAAGCCCCTTCCCAAGCATTGGGATCTACCTCCCATGGACTTGGATTTCCCTTCTCCTTCCCCTTCCCTCTCCCACTAGACGAACCTCTAGACATGGATACTTTGTGTGATGATCCTACTTCAAGGTATGCATACATATATATAGTTGGAGAGGTATTGTGGTTGTTGTAATGTGGAGTTAATGTGTCTGAAAAGGCTACAACCAAACCACTATAAAGGCTAGATTCACTTGCTGTCAAGTATAGTCCTAGTCAGAATGAAAAGGATGCAGAGTACTGCTATCCTTAAAAGGCTATGTTTACTGCAGTCAATGAAAAGGCTATTTGTAATGTCTCTGAAAAGTCTAGATTCCATTACTGTTGTAGCTACACATTGGATACCTGGGCTGAAGTACACGACTAAGTAGCTGAATTTGTGAAACAATCGTGTAACAAACAATCTTGCAGGCTCGATGAATTTCTGATTGCAGTTTGGCCTTGTGGGGCCCCCAGCCATGGCGCCACAGGCTGTGGCGCCCCCAGCCATGGCGCCACCAGCCTGTCACCCCGTCAGACAAGCCCAGTCTAACTTGTTTGTGTCTTGTTTATTTGTCGCAATGAATATGTACCCAATAACAAAGCTATGCCTCCACAGGACTAGAAAAAACATGTTCAACAATCCATGACTAGTCATTACAAGTTCAACAATCCATGAGTACATGACATTAGCGGTTCAACAATCCAACTAGTAGATGCCATTACAAGTTCTACAATCCAACTATCAGCGACCTAAACGCTACGTCCCAGGAGTGTAAGGTTCCCTCGACCTCCTCACTCTCTTCGGATGGCTGGCCAAGATGTTAGGAGTGTATCCAATGTCAGAGCAGTCACGGCGGTGGCTCATCTATGGCTGGTCTTCCTGCTGGGTACTGCTTGTTCCCTCCAATGATCACATAATACTCATTTTGGTTACATTCTAGCAAAGGTAGCATCTGTAGTTTTACGTATTAAGCAATTGTGGCTTCTTCAAACCTGATCGTCTCCCTGTGTAGGCCTAGGGGCATCCCCTAGCTGAGATGGTCCCACCTCCTCCCATAGCCAATCGAAGCCTTGGTCCCTCTCGCGGTTGTGGCGATGAATGCCGAATGCCGAGGCATAGTCCTCATCTTCTCCGTGTACTCCACGTTTGAATCGTGGGTAGCGGCTGTCCTGACTCCGGAGGCAGGTGGTGTACGCACGGTGGAGGTCTCGCCAGTTGGTTCTACAAACTCATCCGGCTCCCATGAAGTGTCCATGTAGGTCAACCTTTGAGCTAGCTTCTTGCAGCCCCCGTGAAACCTCTGTATTCACAATTGTCATAGACAAGTTAGTCTACGTGAACCACAAAGTAAGCTTTTGTTGTGGTTGAAGCTTCCTGCGTACCTCCACAAAAGCCTGAAGTGGGCCTATGTCACCGCCTCTTGATTTGTGAACTGTACCGCCGCTTCATTGGACATCTTTGTCAATTCTGTGGCCTAGGTTAAAGAAAAAGGTTGGAACAATTAATGTACTTGTAGTAAATGATAAATGTTTGTGGCGCATTCAAGTTTCATACCACATATGCCATAAGGGGTGCTGTCTGTGGCTGTGTCTCCTCCCTAGTGGCTGTGTCGTCCTCATCCTCAATGATGCCGTCCCTAGAGTGGTCGTCAATTCCATGGTCAGTGTATGAACCCTGGATATGTACCCTGGTGGACCTTTGAAGCCACCATAAGTACTCGTTGTACTCTTGCTGGTCAAAGTTAGGACCACTATCGACTAGTACCTTCTCCCTACTCTCCCACTGGTGGATCCACTCTTCGTGCGTCTCGGTCCAATTCTTCTGTGTGTACCTCTTCTTACGGTCAATGCTGCAACAAAGTCATAATCAGTTTCATTGAACAAACACAACATATGACAACCTATTAAATAGAAACTCACCCTTGCAATTTAGGGTAGGTGGAGTAAAGTGGTGGCATCGTGCATCCTATTCCAAGTCCAAACTGCCTGCGAACCCTCACTGGGTAGTGCATTTCGACCACGTGATAGAAAATTAGTGGTACATCGCAGCGGTACTCGTCGGACTCCTCCCAACAGCTTTCACTAAGGTACCCCTCTAGATCTAGATCATCCCAAGGGCGTCAAATCACTTGAAAGTTTCATGATTGAGTAAGATTCTCACTAAAAAATCTAACTTAGTGACCATTTACACATAGTTACCTAGAACTACGACAGGCGCTCTAAGTTGTTCGAGTACTCCCTGTACTTCCGATCTGATCTGCCTGTGACCTGCTCTGTATGGCTCCAGAGGAACAAACCAGTCGGCCTTGTATCTCTTCCATCCCACTTATGCATTACAAAAGACATCAATTTATATATTGTTCCTACATCTTGTATAAGTCCTTTAAACAATGAAATGAACAATTGTACTTACAGGCAAACGATAACTGTCAGGGTCATTAGGGTCAAGTAGAGGGCAAGATGGCCATCCAATGGGTCATCTTTCCCAACACCAAATCTGAAATAGGTAGGCACAACCCCCAAAATTCGCGTTATCTGCGGTGCGGCAGGTAGTGTCACACAACTGCCTGTACATCCATGCCAGAATAGCGCTGCCCCAGCTGTACGACGCAATGTTCTCCCATGGCTGGCTAAGTATCTCAAGAAACATCCAACTGATCGTGTTACCCAACCCGTCAGGGAAAAGGAAAGAACCAAGGAAGCACCACAACCAAACTCTGGCATGCTTGTCCTTCTTAGCCTCCGTAGGGTGTTCGAGCAATTTTTTGAAGTTCTCACAGATCTAGTTTGATATGACACCAGAAGTCCTCCTAAAATACATAAGCAATGATGAGATGAAAAAGACTTGCAAAACTAAAACAAGTATTAAAAGAGGTAGGGCCAATTGCTCACTTTTGATCAGGCATGAGGCCACAAAACTGAAACACAGTCTCCCTCCAGTTGTCATTGTTGACGTGACCGATCATTGGATGTCCCCCCAATCAAAGGCCAAAGATAGCCTTCACGTCCTCCAAGGTTATGGTCATCTCACCACAGGGTAGGTGAAACATGTGCGGCTCTGGCCTCCATCTTCATTGTTGAACAATGGTAGTAGAATGAAAGTCAGTAACTGAAACAACAAGTTTACAACGCGAATGGAAGGAAACAACAAGTCACCTATCGACAGCTGCACTAAGCAGTGCGGGGTTTAGGGGTGAAAGACCTTTGTTCACAACACGAACAAGCTCTAGGAAGCCATCACGCCGTATGAACGATGCATAGTGCTCGCTCCACTAGAGCTGTCTACTGTGCGTGTGCAGTCGCAAAGGAGTAAGATTTTCGTTCTTGTCGCTCAAAAAGTGTGCTCGGTGCTTCTGGTCTTACTCCACCTCAAGGATGCTATACTGTGGGTGCTGGGTGTGACAGACCTGCCGAGGAGCCATCCTGTTTGAAGTATGAAAACAAAGTGTTAGCACACATGTTATAAAAAATTATGGTACATGAATTAAATATGACAAATAAAAGTTGAATGCAAATAACTTTAACAGAAATATGAAAAACAAGTACTACAAAAAAACTAAGAGTACTAACAACCTGCTGGGCTTGTCTTCTATGCCTACTAGTATTATGACCCGTTTGATGGCAAATCAAGCAAAGATTCTACTACCGGTCTCATCGAACATTCCCCCTTCGTACTTGTCTCGGCCGTTTCCTCTCATAGCATCCATGTCACCATTGAGTTGCTTCTTCTTTCTCCTACCCTTCCCTACCTTCTTCAAGTCAGGATGCGGTGCGTAGTCCTCACCATAGTAAGCGGGCCACTGCATCAAGTTGAGGTATGGCTCGAAGGCTGACTCCAGATCACGAAAGTGTTGGAACGAAGGTACAAGGGAAACTTAAATGGAGGGGCTGTCCCATCATATCCGATCACCTGGTAGGCCGTGATCATGTGGGAGCAAGGGGCATGCATGATCTAAGGGACATTACAAGTGCACTCAACTCTCACAAGATCAACTCGGTAATTTTGACCACCATATTGTTCCCCTCCCAGCCTTGTGCCACCCTTACCTTTTACACTGTAGACATCACGCCCTAGATCATATGCTTTAGCTATTTGATCTTTGGCCAATAATTCTGCCTCATCCATATACTCTTGTGTGGCTCTCCCAAACTTGCCAAGCTCACTAAGATCTCTCCGTGCAAGTCCCCACCGTTTCACAAAATATTCATTGCACTTCGTAAAGGAGTACTCAACGATTCCAGACACGAGCAACGATCGCACTCTGGTGAACACACGGTTGAATGACTCCAATGCATTGGTGGTCATGATGCCATACCTGAAGCCACCCTCGTCATATGCCAATGCCCAATTTTCCTTCTGTTCCAACTGCTTTTTTAACCATGCATCACCCTCAACGCTCAACACCTTCTCCAACTCTGTCATTTTCTCTTTAAACTCATGGTCTCTTTGTACATAACATAGATTCTTTACCATGTCACAGACCTCTACCTTCCTCTTCTTATGCCAGAAATTAGTGACAAAATGACGCACGCACCATCTGTGTACAAGAGGATCATACCCATCGATTTGTTCTGCTGTAGCATAATGATCCCCGGGTGCAGGTCTGGGATCAAACAAATTTGCTGAGAATTACCAAGCACTTCTGTATAGAGCAACCGCAAGAACCATGACCAGGATTCATTGTTCTCCCCCTCTGCCAAAGCATATGCAATGGGCACTATCTGCTTCTCTGGGTCAACAGCTGCGGCCATAATTAAAGTGCCCCTGTACTTTCCTATAAGGAAAGTGCCATCAATAAGAATCACTGGCCGACAATACCTGAATGCATGTTGGGTCTGCATGAGAAACCAAAACACACGCCACAGGACATGCCGCTGAACACTCTGCAGATAGAGCCCTCCTGTGTCTATAAACCATCTCATGCCAGGGTTGTAGTGCCTCATTGCACATAATATTGGAGGAACCCTGTTGTATGCTTCCTCCCAGCTACCCCAACGGATGGCAAGGGATATTTTCTTAGCATGCCAAGCCTTTCCATATGTTACTTCATACTTTGTCAAATCGAATATATCTTGCCGTAACAAAGCCACCAATACGTTGTTGTCTGTATCAACGATTCCCAATATATGACGAGCGAGGTAGCACGCAGTGAGCTGCGGATGCACATCCTTCGCCTCTATTGGCGGTCCTTAACTCACATTTTATACCACCAATAGGAATATAAAATCAACACCAAACTTAGTGAATAGAGACTTATGCTAATGATTTCCACGCGTTTTGGTGTTTCACTTGTTTTGCAGGGCTAAGTATAAAAACATACCAAGTTGGGCCAAAAGAAGAATAAAACATAAATGAAATATTCATATCCCATTTTAGCCCAAAGCAAAATAAGGAAGTGGAGAAAGAAACCCAGCCCACTCACCTCAACCTAGCAAATCCACAACATGGCTGCAGTCCAGGCCCTTACACCAGCCCACCACGCGAAGTCGATCGCGAACCGACCCGGGGGTGGCCCGGCCGGCGCACCTGGTCCGGCTAGCGCACTCCTGAGGCGGTTCAGCCCAGCTGCCTTGAGGCGGTACATTCAATGCCAAGGGAGGGCGGTGCGCCTAGTAGCTATCTAGAGTTAGAAAGTGATATGTGAGAGAAGAGAGCGGAGAAGTGCCGGGCTTGTCGGTGTCTCCCCGAGCTTGTACCTCTACGAACAAGCACTTGGCTAAGTAAGTGTTCCTATTTCTTATAGTCTGATAAAATTCCTTTGTTTAGCTAAGCTTTACAAATACTTACTTGCGGGATCGTCATTCGTCCTTATGGCGGATGCTCTAGTAGAAGGACCTCGGGGACAGGTAAGCCTTGATATCATGCTAGAGTAGTAGTTGACAGCTTAGACGTGGTGTCTAAGCTCGAGGCTATCTTCGTTTGCACCTTTCTCGTATGGTTGAGGTGGTAGGCAACACCTTGTCCCGTCCATCCTTTGTAATCCCCCACGTTCGGGTTTGGCGTAGAGCCATAGCTAGCAACGCTTGACAGACCAGGTGTTATCCGGTGCCCAAAGTGAGCAAGTAGAAGTATTGCAATGCTATCCTTAGGACCCTAAAGGCTATAGGAATCCATCTCTATCCCTTTCTATCTCTACCCTTGTGTTGTTCCTTGGGCGAACTAGCTAGGAGAAATACCACCGTTACTTGTGGAAAATACAATACCCTAAATACTTCCGGGTGAAGGCTACAACGGTACTTCCGTACGCTTGCGAATTCTCTGCATACGTGAAGAAATACCAATAAGCTTTCTGGCGCCATTGCTGGGGAGCGGTTGCTATTTTCTCTGTCCCTTGTTCGTCCTCGTATCTGTATCCCTATTTTAAAAACAAAAAAAATATTTATCTTTTTATAAAACAAAAGTTTTCTTTTATCCGATGCTTCCACGATGAAGCCAATTCCATTTCAAAATTTTTCTAATTCAAAGGGGGAGTTATTGGAGCCACAATCTTTTTCAAAATTGAAATTTTCATCTAGCCATGAACTCCACCCAAGATTCAAAGCCATGGTTCAACAAATCTCTTCTTTGGTTACAACAACGAGGATTATTTTGACCACTTGCAAGAATTCGAGGAATTGTGTTCATGCTTGAGCATTCCTGGCATGACACAAGAAACTCTTAAGTGCAAGTTGTTTTCGTCCTAATGACGAAGCAATGGTTCACTAATGACGTAGGAAGTATGAATGGGGACTATGAAGAACTTAAGGACAGATTTTGTCTTACATTTTTTCCTATGTCCCGTATCAACTCTCTACCAGGGTGAAAGGTCTAGATGGCTAGAGGGGGTGAATAGCCTAATAAAATTTCCTTCAAAAGCCACTAAGACAATTTGATTAATATAACAAATGGTGTAATGCGGTTTGCTTAGCCTACAAGGGGTGAAAGCCAACCACCTATTCAATTCACAATTCTACTAAATCACACAACAGCCAATAAGATAGCTGCACAAGATACAAAACAAGTGCTACTCAATCTAAACAAACTACCACAACAAGATAGCAAACTATAATAAGAAAGTAAAGCAAGAAATGGTAGCAAGCGGATGAGCTTGTTATACCGACGTTGGCGAGATGAGAGAACCAATCAAGATGATGAATGACAATGAATACCAATCACCGGGTGAATATCAATATCAATAGCAATATGAGACAATCCAATTTTTCACCCAAGGTTCATGTGCTTGCCAACACGCTAGTCCCCGTTGTGTCCCTCTACACCACGTGGTTCGGTGGCTAATCGATATGACACACCAAGCCTCTCAAAGGTGGCACAAGAACCTACCAAACTGGTGAGAAGTTGCAATGACACGAGCATCTTGTGCTACCTTAGGCGCTCCATCGGGGAAGGTGCAAACCCCTCACAAGATCACCAGAGCAGGCCACGAACAATCACCAACATGTGCTAGACCTCCACTGCTCCTCCAAGCTGTCTATCTGGCGACAACCACCAAGAGTAACAAGAGAACCAACAGTAAATCAATACCCCAAGTGCCTCTAGGTGCAAAACAATGATCAATGCACTTGAATCACTCAATCTCACTCGAATGTTGCAATCGAAAGCAAGGAGATGAGTTGGGATGAGTGAGGATGTTGGCTCAGCTCAAGAGTCACAGGAGTGTTAGAATGGCGAGAGAGAGCCTCCCATGGCTGGTCAAGGTCATATTTATAGCCCACCATTCAAAACTAGCAGTTACTCACTTATCCAGCTCAGCAGGCACATTATGGACGCGTCCACAGTTAGGGTCCGGACGCGTCCACACTGTGTAATCCAGGCGTGGGAAGTTCAAATGCAAGCCTCCGGACGCGGGCGAAGCACTGTTCAGCGTCCAGATCGTGCAATCACGCCGCACGAGAAAAGTAGCCGTTGGAGGCTCTGGACGCGTCCATAGCCTTTGGCTAGCGTCCAGAGCTCTGCATCCAGAGCTTGACTTGGATTGCAGCCCTCTCTGAGTTGCGTCCATAGAACTTCGGACACGTCCACAGTTCAGCGTCCACAGTGTTGAAGTCTCGTGCTAAAACGGGCATATCTCTTAGCTCCGAACTCTATTTTTTATGTTCTTGGACTCGTTGGAAAGCTTATTCAGAGGGCTACACAACCCATGTGGCCACTTGATCCAAAACACAAAGGATCAAAGCCGTTTTCTAATCCAAGAGCCATCAACTCTCTTTTCCAACATACTTCCTGATTGCCTTGATCATGTATGAGTTATTCCAAGTATGTGTAACATTCAAGCACATGTTTTAGCTCATATTCAAGTTAAGAAAATAAGACAAAGAAGATGCGCTCTATCCAAATGCATATGCTCAAAGAACGACACCTAGACGCACATTTGGGATTCAATTGCAACGAGAAATCCCCTCTTTATAGTATGGCTATGTATCCTAAGTCATCCACACCCTCTATGGTGTCTTGGATGCAAACCGAAAAGCCCTACAATATACCTTTGCCTTGAGTGTCGAGTATCAGCATTGCATTGCACCTTCATTCACCTTGATCATGATGAGAACTTGATCACATTCATCCATCTTGATCCTTGCTCCACTATGTCTCCTAAGCCAATCACTATATAGCTACAACCATGCTAGACCAAGGTGATTAGTTCTAGACATTGTCACTAATTACCAACACCAAACATAGGACTTTCAATCTCCCCCGTGTTGGTAATTGGTGACAACCCTTTCACAAAGATGTTATGATAAAATTTGATTGACTTCATGTCATCTTGCCCAAATATATTACCATGTGTGAGAATT
>CM041635.1:19198548-19240175 GCA_023333625.1 Bothriochloa decipiens
TCAAGTTGGAAGTAAAGGCTCCCCCTTCATGTATGCTATATGTTTAGATTTAGAAAGCATATGTGTTTAGATTAGGAAAAATAGGTGCATTGACTACCAATTGGTGCTAGGTGTTAAGATTATAGACCTTTGAAGCGTGATACCATCAGAGTAGCAGAAAATACCATATTAGCACCATCTTTGTTAGACATCACTTGCCAAATATCACTTGAAACAACATAAACTTGGTACCTCATGAGATCAAAATTAGAAATAAAGGTATCGAAGAGAAGCTTACATCTATTATCATTCATCAATCATGTTTATGTTTAGAAAGTCACCACACAAGCAGTATATTTGGGAAAAGAAATGCATTACAATGCATCAAACATATGAAATGCACATAGAAATGCAATCATTCATGCTTAGGAGCTTGCGTCCTGCTTGTGTGCTCAACATTTTAGTTGTCCCCTCTATCTTTGTGGACAACATTTTCTCCCCCTTTGTCACCAAAGACCACAAGGGATAATTTTAGCTAGATTAAACTGTTATATTATGTAGGAGGGTCAAGTTGTGGTTCAACCTAGACTGCTTGCATAAGTAATATACTTCGGTTTGAACCAAGGGAAAGCTTCTTCACACCTTACTAGAAGGGTTATCATGCACCATGTTGAAATAACCAATTAGACAAGTTATCTAGATCAAACACTTAGGATCACAAGCTCCTAAACTAGTTATATACCACCACTAGATCATACAAATCAAAGAAGCAATAGTGGTACCATATAAACTAAAAATTTATTTGTTTTTCATGAATGAGCCTAGAACAAGAGTATTATGACTAGATGCACTAACTATGTTCTTAGCCAAAATTTATGACACATCAACCAACTATACCTTGTTTTGGTCGAAGGAGAGGCATGAAAAATATGGGGTGCATCAACTCATGTTGGAGAAGTCAAGTATGTTCAACTCATTCTTGAGCTTGTGAAATCTCTTCTCATCTAATGGCTTGGTGAATATATCGGCCAATTGATCTTCGGTGCCCACACTCTCAATGGTAATATAACCCTTTTGTTGATGATCTCTTATGAAGTGATGACGGACATCAATGTCCTTTGTTCTTTGATGTTGAACCGGATTGTTGGTTAGTTTTATGGCACTTTCATTGTCACATAGTAATGGCACATTTTTTAATATAATTCTAGAGTCCTTGAATGTTGCCTTCATCCACAAGAGTTGTGCACAAGAACTACCCGCTGCAATGTATACGGCCTCGGTGGTAGAGAGTGCAACACTATTTTGCTTCTTGGATGACCATGAGACTAGTGATCTCCCCAACAATTGAAATGTTCCAGAGGTGCTCTTTCTCTCAACTTTGTCACTGGCATAATTGGAATCTGAATATCCAATTAGCTCAAAGTTTGCACCTTTTGGATACCATAGTCCAACATCTTATGTATGCTTCAAATACCTCAATATTCTTTTTGTTGCTTTGAAATGACTTTCTCTTGGCGAGGCTTCACATGCATACACTAAACATCACATCAGGCCTTGATGCCGTCACATACAGTAGGCTACCGATTATTGATCTATATAGCTTTTGATCTACCATGTTGCCAATCTTGTCAATGTCCAAGCTTTCATTTGTGCCCATTGGAGTTGTAATACCCTTTGCATCTTCCATGCCAAACTTCTTGAGCATATCTTTGATGTACTTGGCTTGACTCACAAATGTTCCTTCTTTCATTTGCTTGATTTGAAGTCTAAGAAAGAAACTAAGTTCTCCAATCATTGACATCTCAAACTCTTTTGCCATCATTTTTCCAAATTCATCACAAAAGTCTTGGTTAGTTGAGCCAAAGATGATGTCATCAACATAAATTTGCATCACAAATATGTCCTTGCCAATCTTCTTGGTGAACAGAGTAGTGTAGTGTCTACTTTGCACATGACAAATCCTTTGGATAGCAAGAAATATCTCAATCTTTCATACCATGCTCTTGGTGCTTGTTTCAATCCATACAAAGCCTTCCTCAACTGGTACACATGATTGGGTTTCTTGTCATCTTCAAAACTAGGAGATTGCTCCACATATACCTCCTCTTGAATGTACCCATTGAGAAATGCACTTTTGACATCCATTTGATAGAGCTTGATATTGTGAGTAGAAGTGTAAGCAAGTAAGATTCTAATTGCTTCTAATCTTGCAACCGGGGCATAGGTTTCACCAAAGTCAAGACCCTCTATTTGTGTGTAACCTTGAGCCACTAGTCTTGCTTTGTTCCTTACTACTATTCCATCTTGATCTTGCTTGTTGTGAAAGACCCATTTTGTTCCAATAACACTGTGATCCTTAGGCCTCTCAACTAGTTCCCAAACTTCATTTCTCTTAAAATTATTGAGCTCTTCATGTATAAAATTTACCCAATCCAGATCTCTCAAAGCTTTATCAATGTCCTTTGGTTCTTCCATTCATACAAAAGAGAAGTGAGCACAAAATGATGCCAATCTTGATCTAGTTTGAACTCCCTTTTCTATGTCACCAATGATGGAATCCAATGGATGGTCTCTTGCAATGTTTGTTGGTTGAAGAAATTGGTCTTGATTGCTTGGTGAGATAGCCAATTGTTGATCTTTTTGCACTTGAGATGATGTCCTAGCTTGATTTTGCACTTGAGAACCAATAGTTTGTACTTGATCTTTGTTCTCATCCACATCAATCACTTGTTTTGGCCTAATGTCACCAATGTCCATTCCTTTCATTGCATTAGTCAATTGAGTTCCTCTCACATCATCCAAGTTATCTTCCTCATCTTGAGACCCATTTGTTTCATCAAACTCAACATCATGAACTTCCTCAAGTGTGCCACTAGCCAAATTCCAAACTCTATTAGCTTTGCTTGAGGTGGAGTAACCAAGTAGGAAGCCTTCATCACATTTCTTTTCAAACTTGTTCAATCTAGTGCCCTTCTTCAAGATATAGCATTTGCAACTAAAACCTCTAAAATATGCAATGTTTGGCTTTCTTCCTTTCAAAATCTCATATGGTGTCTTTTATAAGAACTTGTGGCAATAGAGTCAATTGCTATAGAAACATATAGTGTTGATTGCTTCATTCCAAAACTTTTGGCTAACATTGTATTCATTAAGCATTGTTCTTGCCACAATCAAGGTTCTATTCTTCCTCTCAACTAGCCCATTTGATTGAGGTGTATATTTGGTCGAGAATTGATGTTTGATTCCAAGCTCACCACATAAGTCATCCATTCTTGTGTTTTTGAATTCACTTCCATTGTCAGTCCTCAATTTCTTGATTGTGGTTTCAAATTCATTTTGAACTCTCTTGATTAAATTTTTGAATATATCATATATGAAACATCCTTAATTTTCCATGAAGGGAAAATACCCAGAATGGCGAATAATATAATAGTTCAAAGCTCAAACCATCACATTATCTAGCAACAGTCGATACAGAAATCCATACATCATACAAAAGAGTACAAATAGAGGGGGTTACATCAATAGTACACCACCACACTGGCAGAATCATCAGAGTAGCAGCATTCGGAACAGCTACGGTAGGCGGAAGCAACAACAAATTTCTAAAATAAGCCTGAGCATAGGAATGAGATGTCTACTCCTCGTTGGTGAAGTCATAGTCAGGCTCACTTGCCAAATAATTTTTAGTACGGTTTGTACTGGCCACTTTTTCCACCCTATGCTTTGCTTTTGCTATATAGTATTTGGTGGATGCAAAGGATATAATCAAAGAGACCTAATATATGGCTATGGTTTCCTATGCAAGTAGTAACCAGTATTATATAAGTGAATCATCAAGTTTTAACCCATCTCATCCACACATCTTTCCCATCCCATCATCACACACATCTCACCCTCTCGAACTCAGTTGACAGGTCCAACTCCCTCTCGAAGCCTGTCTCAGTGGCTCACAGCCGAAAAGGGTAACACCAGGGGGAAGAAGAGAAGAAATCATCTCACTACTCCTGAGAAGCGTAGGTCGAGGGAAAGGCCAAACCGAGGCTGCGGACTATATATAGATTCAAAACTCTGTAGAGCGTGTACTCCCGTAACCATAAGATCACCATCATCGGTGGTTCCCCGCCTAGGCTAATTCTGGCTGCTTTATAACCGGTGCGATGCCACCCTACCACTCAGTACTATGACATCCCAAAATACCATTGGCACACTGAGACTTGAGACATAGTACCGGGCCCTTGAGGTCCTTATGTTGTCTAAAGAGGGTGTGGGTCCCGATGCCCATACCTCCCGATACTATCTGCTATCAACCTAGTAGTAGTGGCACCGTCCTAGCTAGTCAGACATCCGTCTCCCGCCCATTGAGGAGTGAGCGGTGAGCATGTAGGTCCCAAGGTTCTGGTTTTCAAGGGATATCAGGTCGTAGGGGATCAGACAGGATTATCTTCTCACAGGGACTACAATAGTCCATGCTACAACAACACCTCCTACCCAGTGCTTCGCTCCACAAAGGCCCTCGGCCTCGGGATCACCATATACCCCACCATGTACCCGCCACAGTCACCTCTCACGGGGATGCCCAGAACACACCCCCCGGCAAGACTCGCCCAAGGCTCATCATAGAATCCTGTCCGATTGAATCAAACCCTCACCACACACCCAGGACACACGCAGCACTCTCCTCGAGTAAAGTGGCACCACGTGCCTTATCCATATAACTATACTCCACCACACATCACATCACAGTTATAAGCATAGTAGAAGTAAAGCAATATAAGTAAAATAAGCATGCGTCTAGCCTATCAGCTGGTGTGCAGGTGTAAGGTTGCAACAAGGTAAAGGCTCATCAAGCAATTCTACCATGCAACCTATCACTGGTGATATTGAATAAAATAAAGCACTAGCAACTAATAATTATGCCATGTGTAATAGGATCTACAAGGTTGGGTGGGATGTGGCACCTACGAAGTCATCACCGAGCTCCTCCTCGTGCTCGTAGTCATCCTCCTCAAACTGCTCCTCCTCTAAAACGAAATGTAATAGTCGCGTTAGCGGCTCCTATAGAGTAGCACAAAGAACAAAATGAAATTCAATAACTCTAAATGCAATCATACATAAGCCTATGACATATAGCTCATTTTTATGAAAATTTGGACACTTGGTTCATATTTTTTAGAGTTCAAATGAAGAAGATATGATTTTTTTAAAGTTTAAAACTATATATAGAAAAAGAAAAAGAGCTGTTAAATACAGGACTGACACATGGCAGCACCTGATTGGCTCGGTGAAGAACAGTCACCGATAGGTGGGACCTGTGGTCAACGGTCAACGTCTGTTGGGCTCAGACTAGGCGTCGACGGGCCTGGGTAGGGCCGGATTGGGCTAGGTTGGACGGCTCGACCCGGACACGTGTTGGGCAACTGGTTGTCCATGTGGCGGTCTGGGTCCTAACTGGGCCGATTCTATAGCTTTGGTCTAGCTAGGCTTGGTTCACAGTGCACCGAGGGCAGAGAGGCCAGTTGGCACCCACCGGTTGGTCCAGCGTGGCTTAGGTGGGCTGGGTCCATGGGAGCAGGGGAAACTTTCCCCATCTCCTTGGCCAGGCATGGCGTGTCTGCCAGCAGCGAGCAGGAGAATGGCGGCTGCGGCTGGCCTTGCTGCACAAGGCCTGCAGCTGGCCTTGCTGCACAAGCCCTGCAGCTACGGCAGCGCGAGGCTACGACGAAGGCGACTGTAGGGTCCACGTGGGCTCGCAGTGCGAGGGATTGCCGACGCGTGCACGACGGCGGTGGCGGGTGGCACGGCCATGACTGCGGGGCGCTACGGCATGCGGGAGGCTTCTTTGACTGGCGCACTAGCTTTATGAGACCGAGGCGAGCGAGGCATGGTACTTGATCGAACCGGAGGGCCCTAGAATGGCGGCGAGGACACGGTGGTGGCAGATGGCAAATTTCGGCTGATTGTCCTCCTTGGGCGCTATCTTCACCTCTGTCTTCCGATTGGAGTAGCTTAGAGCTTCAATACCTAGCTAACACAATTAATCAGGGCACGATGCGGCACGTGCAGCCGCGAAGGCCACAACAGCGCACCGACGGCCAGAGTCTGGGGACACCGAGCGGCAGGAAAAGCACGCCCACCCTCACTGGGGTCTATGCTAGCTCCAAAACCCCTACACTATGCATTCTAGGACGTGGTGAACTCAACAGTGGAGCTAAAGAAGGCTAAAGTTAAATGAGGAAACAGGAAATGGGTGGTGCTCTGGCCGGCGGCCATGGAGGTCGTGCTTACCCCGGTGGCGACATCGACGACTATCAAAGCTTGGTGAAGTAGAGGCAGGGCAGCAACGTCGGTGTGGGGGAAGCAGAGCGGCAACATTGCGGTGGTGGAACGGGGTCGCCGGGTGCTCCTCCGACGAGCACGGACAACAGCGATGCCCGGGTCTGGCTCCTCTGCTCCTGCTCTGGTGTCGGTGTTCTCCTCCCCGCCTTCTTCCTCTCCTTCCCAACCTCCTCTTCTCTTTGGCTTGGCAAGCGAGTGGTGTGCAAGAGCTGGCCACCAAGATGGTGGAGCGGATGGGTGGAAAGCTAGGGCACCGAGGTGTGCCCCTTTTATACGCGCGGCGCGATCATGGCGGCTAGCAGGGGCCACGGACGATGGATGGGAGGCAAGGGCACGATCGGGCGGTCAGGGAAGCTCTAGGCTAGTGTTTTTGGGGTGCGCAGCGTACTACAGCGCCGGATGCACCTCCTTTTGGCTCCTTACAGCCAAAGAGGAGGTGGGCGGCCATGGCATCATGGTCGGGCCTGTGCTTGCGTGCGAGAGAGGGGCAGTGGACCATTAGGGTTCTGGCGGCGTGGTTCGGGGTGCGTGGCGCACATCCAAGGCCAGGGCATGTCATGGGGATGTGGGCAGACGGCCGAGGAAGCGCCGGCTATTTCGGGCAGGCGTGCGAGCTTCTTCTGGGAGGGAAACAGAGCTACGTGTGTGGAAAGGGAAAAGGTCGGGGCTGACAAGCGGGCTCCACCAGTTAGCGGGTGCGGGAAATATCATGGGCGCGTGGACGGTTTGGTGGAGGTGGCCTCCTTGCTAGGCCACCTTGGCCAGTTGGGCCACTGAGGTGAGGGGCAGGCCAAAGCCTTGCTAGCTCAGTAGGCCGGGCGAGCTGGCCATGTTGGGCCATGGCGAGAAGAGGGCAGCAGGCCGAGAGTTGAGGCCGACGTGGGCCGTGGCTACGGGGGCCTGTAGGCCGAGCAGGTATGGGGAAATGGGCCAGCCTGATGGCCTTGAATGCTTGTGCTGGTTGCCTTTCTAATTCCCTTTCCTATTTTCCATCCCCTTTTCTATATTCAAACATAGCTAAACCATGACCTTGTTAGTGTAAGGAAGTTAGTGATCATGGCACAAGCATCAAGCTAGGTCCACTAGGGTCTCATGGAGTTGTTGGAAGCCATGTCCATGGTTAGTCACACACATATGTACATATGATAAAAGGTTATTTGATTTTATTACATTACATAAAATCAAATAAGAAGCAAATTAAACTCCTGTAAGTAAAGTGCAAATGCATCTCTAATACTTGGTGCTACTTGTGCACCTACTAGAGGGTTTCCTACATGACACTCACCAACCATTGGTTATTTTAGAAAAATTTTTGTTGGTTGTGAATTTTGGTGTTTGGGATTTTTAGGGTTGTTACAGTTCTACTCCCTTATGAGAATCTCGTCCTCAAGATTTAAAAGTGCAACTTACTCTTCAAACAGGTAGGGGTACAACTTCCTTATTTTTGACTCCTTCTCCTAAGTTGCTTCTCGTTCTGTGTGATTGCTCCACTGAACCTTGCACGTTGGTATGATGGTGCTTCTAGTGTCTTTGGTGGATTTGTCTAGAATGCGGATGGGGTGCTCTTTGTATTGCAAGGTATTAGTTGCTCTGGCAGCTTCAGACACTTGTGCAACTACAAAACATGGAACACTGGGTGCACTCCTTCTAGTTGCTCAGGTAGCTCCACCTTGTAGGCAAGCTTGCCAATTCTAGCACAGATCCTGTACGGTCCCACATACATTGGTGCTAACTTTCCCTTCACATGGAATCTGACAGTTCCTCGAAGTGGGGAGACCTTGAGATAGACATAGTCCCTGACTTCAAACTCGAGGTCTCTACGCCTCTTGTCAGCATAGCTCTTCTAACAGCTCTGGGCAATCCTCATATTCTCTTGCACTTGGGCGACCCCTTCTTTGGCCTCTTTGATGGTGGCAGGGCCAAAGAATGATCTTTCTCCTACTTCTGACCACATTAGGGGTGTTCTACATGGTCTTCCGTACATGGCCTCGAACAGTGACATCTGGAGACTGGCTTGATAGCTGTTGTTGTATGAGAACTCAGCAAAGGACAAACACTTCTCCCAATTTGATCCATATTTTAGAACACAAGTTCAAAGCATGTCCTCGAGGATTTGATTCACTCTCTCCGTTTGACCATCTATCTAAGGGTGGTAAGCAGACTGTAATCTAGCTTGCTTCCTATTGCATCATTCAGGGCCTTCTAGAACTTAGACGTATACTGAGGTCCACGATCAGATATTATGCTCTTCGGGGCTCCATGCAGCTTGACAATGTTGTCAACATACAGATCTGCTAGCTATCCAACTCATGTGTCATTCTTGATGGTTAGGAAGTGAGCTACCTTGGTCAAACAATCGACTATCACCCATATAGCATCATGGCCCTTCAGGGATCAAGGCAGTCCCACGATGAAGTCTGTAGAAATGCTATCCCACTTCCATTTGGGTATCTCAAGTGGCTTCAGCAGTCCTATAGGTCTCTTGTGCTTGGCTTTGACGCGTTTGCAAATGTCACATCTAGCAATATGTCCTACAATATCTAACTGCTTGTTCTTCCACTAGAATTTCCTCTTCAAATTAGCATACATCTTGGTACTTCCTAGATGGATACAATACTTGGAGTCATGTCCTTCTGATAGGATCTCATTGTGGATAGCTGGGTCTGAAGGCACACAAATTCTGTTATTGTACCAATAGGTACCTTGCTCATCTTCACTAAACTCTAGACACTTGCCTTGTCTCAAGAGCTCGTATATCTCCTAAATCTCTGGACAGTGGTGTTGGGCTTCACGGATCCTATCCATGAGGGTGTAGTGCACACAAAACTCATTCTGCAGGCCATGGGGTATCACCTCCATCTGTTACTCGTTAATGCCCTCTTGCAACTCCTTAGGCAGGGTGGTGGTGAACAAGGCATGGCAATGGCTCTTGCGGCTAAGAGCATCAGCGACTACATTGGCCTTTCTAGGGTGGTAAAGAATCTCCACATCATAGTCCTTGATCAACTGAAGCCAACGATGCTATCTCATGTTCAGATCTTCCTGAGTGAAAAAGTACTTCAGGCTCTTGTGATCGATGTAGATTTCACACTTGTTCCCAATCAGGTAGTGCCTCCAAATCTTCAATGAATGGATCACAGCTGCAAGCTCGAGATCATGGGTAGGGTAATGCTGTTCGTGCTCCTTAAGCTGACGGGAAGCATTGGCGATGACTCTCCCATTTTGCATTAGAACACAACCAAACCCGTGGTGAGATGCATCGCAATAGACCACAAAGTCCTGGTGGATATCGGGCAAGGCTAAAGCAGGTGTAGTGGTGAGTTTCTCCATCAGGGTCCAAAAACTCTATTCATACTGGGGCATCCATTCAAACTCATTGGTCTTCTTTAGGAGGTTGGTCATGGGGCGAGCTATCTTAGAGAAGTTCTCAATGAATTGGCAATAATAACCAGCCAATCCCAAGAAACTCCTCACCTCTGTCACATTCTAGGGCTGTTCCCACTCCTTCACTATCTCAATCTTGGATGGATCAATAGCTACTCCGTCAGCATTGAGTACATGGCCTAGGAAAGCGACCTCTTCAAGCCAGAACTCACACTTGCTGAACTTGGCATAGAGCTGGTGCTTTCGCAACTTCTCCAACACTATCCTCAGATGCTGCTCATGTGCTTCGGCGATGGCAGAATAGACAAGAATGTCATCAATGAAGACCACCATGAACTTATCTAGCTCCTGCATGAACACTTTAATCATCATGTTCATGAAATAAGCCAGTGTGTTCGTAAGACCGAAGGACACAATAGTGTACTCAAACTACCCATATTTGGTGACAAATGCTGTCTTAGGAATGTCCTCTTCTCTAATCTTCATCTGATGGTAGCCTGATCTAAGGTCAATCTTGGAGAAGTACTTGGCATTACGCAGTTGATCTAGCAGGTCATCTATCCTTGGTAGGGGTTACTTGCGTAGGGTTATGAGGTTGCTACGCTAGCCAGAAAACAAAAACTTTTGACCTCATAAACCAGGATCTACTGCTAGTTACAGGTTACGGGATTACCACTAGACGCGTAGGTGCAGCGGAAGATGACTCGATTTAGTCGTACGTGTCGCAGCAGGCAGTGCAGTTGCGTGGTCGTCCGTCACCTCAGTCCCCTCGCGCAGTTCATCCCAGTGCTCTAGATGCAGCACCTCCGAGGAATCCCACACGTGCAGGGAAGAAGCGATGCACCTCCGGACTGCTAGGTCCGCGAGGAGCAGAATGCGTGAGTGTGGGGAGGACGACGGCGGCTGCCAAAGGCATGTGTGTGTAACCCTGACCGCGCCCCTACCCCTTGCTTATATAGGCGTTCCTAATGAGCTCACGAATTGGAGGCCCATTAGTAACCCTAAGCCTTGTCTAATTTGGGTCCAACCCGAATTAGGCTTCCAGCCCCTTAAGTATGCGACCCTATGGGTTCACGCACACATTGACATGGGCCGAGTACTCCTACTCGCCCAATAGTTGATAGCAGCCTCTAGCAAGGCGTGACAACTCCTATGTGCACGTGAAGATCATATCAGACGAACCACTACGACCACATACAAGTTATTCCCTTTGCACTCGATATATGGTTCAACTCGTGGGTTAACACTTAAACCAAGCACGGCCATGCATTTGTTGATCCAATCACTTGAGTGATCTAGTGATATCTCTCTCGCGTAGAGAGGGGCAAATTCCATCTTGATTGTCTATGTCTCATAACATGCTTCTCGACCACCCGAAGACCACCTTTATAACTACCCAGTTATGGAGCAGCATTTGATAGTCCCTAAGTATGCCGTTCACATCTTGAGTACATACCACAATCTTAGGTCTAAGGACATAACGTACATGACATGAATAGACTTTCTCATGTCGGGTCAGTCCAGCCTATATGTCTCACATGTGCCCACATTATTAGCTTGACATCTCCATGTCCATGACTTGTGAAACATAGCCATTAACTAATACATGTGCTGGTCTAATATTCAAGTGTGTTCTCACAAGAACGCTGACCAGGGACAACTTTAGAATAACCATTCAAGTAATTGAGTTCCACAAACAATTCACATAATCGCCAATCAATACAAGTTGTCTATAATGAATATTCAATGAACGCTTTATTAATCATGGATACAATCGGAATATCATCATCTACATGATTAGCTCTAGGGCATATTCCCAACAACTTGTTCTTGATGGTCACAGCATTCAGGTTCCTGTAATCAATGCACATCCTCTGCGTACCATCCTTCTTCTTAACAAACAGTACAGGAGATCCTCAAGGCGAGGCAATCAGCCTAATGAACCCCGTCTCAGACAACTCCTTATTGACGGTAGATAAGTGTCATTTTTAACCGTCAACAAAACATGGAAAAGGACTTAAAAGAAAATACCATATAGATATAGGGGGTTCACTAATAGAATTCCACAAGTTTTGGTGAATGTCTATTTTTGTAGGGTGTCAGTTGAAATGAACTAAGGAAGGCCCACATGTGATGTTTACATAGAGAGAAATGACCCACACACGAGAAGGAAGACTCTAGAAGACATGAGAAGGCACCAGACCAAACCAGAGATCGATCGGGCTCAGGGCCAGGGCACCCGCCCTAACCTCTAGGGCGCTTACCCTACTCTTGGACCAATGAGGAGCGGGCTCACGGATCATGCCTCCACTGCCGTTGAGGATCAATAATCATCGTTCATTAAGTTCACTTGCATCCAAGGGCTGTGGTGCATCCTAGGGGGCTATATAAGCAAGGCCCCTGGCCCCTAGAGGAGCAATCCCAATAAACCCTAGTTCATTACTTCTAGAGAGGATCAGCTGAGAGGGGTCCCTTGAATGGACTCCTCTCCAGAGCCTAGCATTCAAGAGAGATTAGCTTTGTAGTCTCCATGTGAGATTAGAGTTCTTCTAGATTGAGAGAGATAGAGTGGAGGGAGAGTTGGAGGAAGCCGTGCCTATCAATGTCTCCTCTCCAGCTTGTACCTGCAGGATCAAGTCTCCCTAGCCCAGAGCTTGTTTCTGAGATTCTTTGGTGATTCAACTTCTAAATACTAGTAAGTTCTTGTTATTATTATTCTATGGTTTACGAGTTTACTTTATTCTCTTTGCATTGAGGGTAGGGTAATCATCTGTAGCGTAGGTGTGGTGCTTGGGCTAGGATACTTGTAGATATCCCCTGTTTAGCTAGATCCGTTGGTAGTAGCATGGGAAGTGACAGTCCCGTAGTTACCTTTGGAGCCTCCTCCCGTTAGAAGAACTGGTAGGATTAGAATCCTGAGGTTAAGCACCCTCTATGGTGTCTCTTTTCATTTGGTACATCCCCAATAGAGCAGTAATCGCATAGCTTGCCACAGGTTAGAACCAGGGTGCCGTAAGTAGTCTTCTCTATATCCCTTATATCAAGTTACCTTGATTGCAGCTCAGGGGTTAAGTATAGACTTAGTTAGTCTTGCACGCTTTCTCCTTGCAGATAAACAAATACAATACTCTGGAATTATCTCCCAGGTGAAGTGCTCGCCGATATCCATGCACTTGCGGATTAGTTCTCTTCGTGTGCGTAACAAATATCAGCAAGCATTTTTGGCACTGTTGCCGGGGAGAAAGACAGTCTGCTGAGTTAACTTAATGTCTTGCTTAACCTTGTACTATACTTTTATCTTTTATATTTTCTTTTTCTTTTCTATCCTTATGGATAACCCAAATTCCATGCCTATCTTTGAATTTTCTGCACCTTCGGAGACCAGCCATAGACCATGGGAATCATCAAAGCCTATCTTTGCCCCTAATTATGAGTTGCGTCTGAAGTTGATTGCACTAGGTCAAAACCAATCCTTTTCTATAGCTAGGGTCCTATCTTCTCATGAAGAAGGTAATGAACTTTTGGCAACACCTAGGGAATCTTTTAATCTTCTTATCAATCCAGGTTTAGACCTAGCCTTACAAGACCTTGTTTTTCTACAATATCTTTATATGGGTCTTAATCATGCCACCTTTGGAGGAGTTTTCCTTTCTTTTTCCATTAGTGGAGCAAGGTTTGTCCTCATTAGTGAACACACTCTTTACACTAGCCTTCATGATGAATTCATAGAGGAAGAGAAGGAACCATTCCCCAAACAAAAAGAGGAAGTTTCCATAGCCACATTACAAACATTCTAATTCCATGAATTGGCTATCAATCCCAAACCATTAGTGCTCCAAAATCCTCTAAGGGAAGAAGAAATTCTACCCTTGGAAATTTCTTCTAGTGACTTGTAATACCCGATTTTAAGAACAAAACCAGATATACACCATATGTGAGTCCTATGAGTTAATTCCCACATATAGCTATAAGTAAAGGGTAGTACCAGTAAACAATGCTAGATATATAACGTACTTACTATAAGAAGGATATACCCTTATGTAGTAATCAGTGGAAAGACAACTCTGATCTTCATGTAAGGACTTCACTCCACTGGATCCAACTGACTGGTTGATCACAAGCCTAAAACTTCTCCTGAGGTGTGGGGGAAATAGCAAGAGTAAGTCCATGTCGAACTCAACAAGTGTAGTGGGGGTTTATGAGGCTCAAGAAGCTGACATGGTTTAACTTCATTTAGCTTTTTAGTGTATGTCAAGTTTTAGCAATTAACATCAAGGTAGTAGCAAACCCATAACCACATGATCAGGTAAACATGATTAAGAATATGATAAAACAAAATTAACATGTAACACAATTTGAGTTGATGATCCATTCCATAAGAATCCCTTGGGTGCCCTAACCGTGGGCACGGATGATATATCAGTTTAACTCTGTGCAGAGTTGTACACTTTCACTATGGGTCATGATTTCCAAATGCATGGGTTTGCAAGGCCTAAAACACCGTAAACCATATAAAGCCACTCATAGGTTCGTCTAACAAGCTAGGGCCGCAGGGTCATCGAATATAGAAAACCCCTCTCCCAGAATGGCACATCCCAATTATAACACATAATGAAGAGGCAGCCTTATACCCAACTCGTAGATCCTCTAACTTGCTAGAAAAGGTCCTATGAATAACTAGAGCCAGAGCCATGTAGCCCCCGTAGCTGTACGTTATGTCCTGGATGATCACTTACAGTTTGGATCTTATTAAAGACCATCTTTAATCATTAGTTGCATAGTCATTAATCAAGTTACAAGATCATGGTTATAAAGCACTAGCATTAACTACCCATATGCAACATCCCCAGTTATCAAGGTAAACAGGTGTTCAAATCTAGGTAATCCTAACAGGGTAGCAAAAGACTCATGCATATGATTTTAGTGTATATAGTGAATAGGTAACAAGGATGGTCCCAACTATACTTGCCTTAAACTTAGATCCTTCTTCAAATCCAAACCTTTAATTAACTTCTTCTAGATCTCCAACTTCTTTTAGATCACCAACGCATAGCTCACCGACTGAACATAATCAAATAGCACCACACAAGCATCGAGGCAATCATACATGAAGCAAATAATAGAACTAAATTAGAATAGTACACCAATCATAGTAAAATAGACTGAAAAGCTTTTAAAACCAATCCACGTGTTACTACGATTAGACAAACGTAAACATCACTAAAAGCGAAGCTAAAACAAAGAAGATATGAATTTTGAAATATTTTCCTATAGACTAATAATGCATTAAACACGAACTCAAAATTTACAAACTACAAACTAAACTAACAGTAGCACTAACACGTAGACTACGAAACTATGAATCCAGGGGAATTTGAATGGATCAAAATAGAGTTAAAATGAATATTTTATAAGCATTTGAAATCTTGTAGCAAAATAAATATTTGAAAATGCATTTTGAAACTGAATAGCAGGAACTACGCCTTCCAGCAGATGATGTGCAAAGGACCATGTATTTCATTGTATTGCTAGAATTATTTTTCTATAGAAAAACAGCCAGGACACAAGGTGATGTCATGATTATGCCATCAAAGCTAACTTTGACATCATCAAGCAAGCAAGCAAGGATAGCAAGCAAGTGGCCATGATCGGCGATAGAGCTAGCTTGCCTGGATACTGGAGTTCAATGAAAGGATTGTACATGCCTCAGTTTGCTATGGTAAGAGCACTAGGAGGTCGAGCAGAAGTTGGAGAACTCGATGGCATTGTGTGGGTTCAACCAGGTGGGCAGTGACCTCGATTTCGGCGATGATGATGAACGATTCACAGGAAGAGGAAGTGAGTGAGATAGGGAGCCTGGAGCTTCAACGTCGAGACGGGATGCTCGAAAGTGGCCTTCGGCAGTGTTGACTGTTGAGCCAGAAGCAGTGATGGAGATGCACGGTGGCAGCGTGCACTACTTCATGTCAAGGACGGCAATGTCATGAGCAGAGAGAAAGAAATAGAAAGAAGGCGACACAGAGAGGTCCACTACCACCAGGAGATGCTCAGTGACTTTCTCACGAGGTCGATGCGGCAGCTGTACGATGAAATCGAACACGAAGCCAGCGGCGCTAGGGCTTGGTGGCGGTGCTATGAGCTCAATGCGAGATGGTGTTGTGCTAAGGTTTCTTGGAGAGGTGGCTGGGATGCCAGTGCTCGCTATTTAAGGGGATGAGTCGCATGGTGCGCATGCCAAGGCAAGCATAGCGGCGTTGGGGTATGCGGTGGACTCAAACTCGCTGTGTCCGTCTCGACCACGAGCGAGAGGAAGAAGGCCACGCCAAGAGGTGGGCCCCAGATGGCAGCGAGTCAGAGTGAGGGAGGTAGAGAGGCAGCCTGCTCGGTTTGCTTGCTGGGCCAGGGAGAAAACAAATGGCCTTCAGGCCAAATGCCAGGAAGGTAAGAGAGAAAATAAAGCCTTTTTCTTTTATTTAACTTAATTTTGATTAGTTTTTGAAATAGATTTTTGAAATCTTTTGGGCTTTGATCAAAACCAAACATCACAAAATAAAATATACAACAGCATGAGTGCACAAAAATTTTGCTAAGCCTATTATAAATTTTAATTTACTAAAAAATCTTATTTTCCTATATTCTCATGAGCACAAAAATACATAATTAAATATTTTTACTATATTTCCAAAAATGCAAATTTTGGGGTGTTACATGACTACTTTGGGAGGATCTTAAACTTCCTGCTTCATAAGAGACCTTTGAGTACATACACTTCGAGTCTTATCAAGAAGGGATCTCTTCATACGAGACCTTTGAGTACATACACTTCGAGTCTTATCAAGAAGGGATCTCTTAGATAGCTTCTCAAATCTAATCCCTTTGGAGAACATTTAGAAAGACTCAAGGATGGCATGTCAAGAGATGCCATAGAAGGAGAGCAAAGCCATATATAATCTACTCCTATCTTTTCCCCTTCTATGCCCACACCAGATATAAAATTTGAACCCATCTTTAAACCCATCCTTGACCCCTATGAGTCCTTTTATGCTCTTTCTCCTAAACCTTCTGATGATCCAAGGAATCCATCTAGACATCCAACTCATAGGATTCATCAAGACCATAAGGAAGATCAAGAAGAGCAGCATCAATGGCTAGAGAGGATTAAAAACCTATGTGCTATTGCCATTGAGTGGATGGATGAGGCCGTATATGAGACAAACTTGAGAGGCAATCTAAGGGAAACTTTGGACATTTATGATGAATCACCCTCGTAAGTTGAAAATGGAGACTTCAATGAGCAAGGAAGCCGCTTTATAAACACCCCATCAACTCCTTGCTCACATGAGAAATCTCCTGATTCACTTGGTCTCTCTAACATTATCCCACACGAGATCTTCAACCCCCTCATGCTCCCTGTTCCTAAAGATTTTGAAAGGGTGGTTGTGGATGCATATGTTTATCATAAATATTGTAGATCTTGTTGTGTTGGTTTGATCTTGAGATAGGTGCACATTGATTGGTGTTGGAAGGGGAAACCACTTCACCAAAGCACATCTTGAAGGTTTCCCAAGGACAAGCTTAGTGTCCTAAAAACAAACACTGTTTAGACCATAACATGAGTGTTCATCTTCTTGCTATATTTCCCTTATGAAATGAGCATAGAGTTATAATTGTGAAATACTCATTCGGGTATTCCTGTTACTAACCTTTCCAGGATTGGAGCAAGAAGAACGAAGGAATGACAAATGCAAGGTATGTCTAACCAATCGTTATGCAACATTGTTTTACATTCATCCAATCTTGAATTTTCAAAATTCAAGCTTGGGGATATACTTCCATAAAAACATCTTTTGCCATGTTGCTACTTTATCTTGGTTGTCCTTACCTTTAAGACATGCTCAATTTGCTAAAACACTAGTCATGCTCTTTCATCACTGTTTGAGTAAATCTCTATCATGCTCTCATGCTCTCATGCTACCTTCATTTGCTATAGTATATGTTTAGGTTTGGAGTAGTTTCATTTATCTCTTAAATAAAACATGGTGCCGAGTTTAGGAGTGGTGATCTTACTTTCAAAGGCTTTTAATTGGGCACGATTAAAATGCCTTCCTAAATCAAATGAGACGTGGTGTCTAGGTCGATCTTTGAGCCGATAGTATGCTATAATAGATGCTGGATATTTTGTTGGATTAACCCTTGCAGGAAAACTTCCAAATTCAAATTGGGAAAGTCCTGAGATGAAATCACACTGGAGATAAAGAGAGACACAATAATTTTACACAAGGGAGACAGAACTGAAAGAGAAGAAGAAGAGTGCCACAAAACATGACCCAAAATCAAAGCACTCACTCCATGGAAGTTGGTGAACAAATTTTCATCATGACACTTAAAGACAAAGACCATTGTGGAGGAATTCGAGTTGCAGTTACAATTGCATTCTCTTGTCAACCACTAATCATCGAGAATCAAGAAAGATTGGCAAGTGAAGAGCATGCAACTTTCTGCACCCTCACCTCCTAGATTGAGAAGCTGATGCATGAGGAAGGAATGCCAACTCCTCTAGATGAACCAGTTGAGTTCTTCCTCCTCTCATGCCTATCACTTCACATGCTGGTTTGCAATCTCTCAATTCATTATTGCTTCATTTCTATGAGTTTGAGTTATTTCATAAATGCATATATATGAAAATCAGACATAATGAACAGATCTAATCAGCCTAGAGGGGGGTGAATAGGCAATTTTTGATAACCTAAAACTTAAAGCTCAAATACAGAAGTTAAATACCAACCGGTAGTAGGACCGGAAGTAATACCGGTAGTATCGGTAGTTGAAAAACTAGTACTACCAATGCAAACTTCTAGTACTACCAGTACTCTACGAAACTACGAAATCAAAATGGAAATCAGAGTAAATTGAGCTGTAATTTCGGATCCAAGCGTTACCACCCCTTTGTTGATGTTGGTGATGAAGATGTTGTTGATGTTGGTGATGAAGATGTTGAACTTCTTGGAGCTTTTCACCACACCAAATCCTAGATCGATTCCTCCAACCTAAGATCTTGGGGATGGGGATGAAGAACACGAAGAACACAAAGAACAAGGGTAGTCGAAGCTACCACCACAACAAGACACATGATTTAATCCGAGGTTCGGTAATCCCCATTAAGGAGTTCCTACGTCTCCATTGTTGAGGTGACCACAAAGGTCCGACCACAAAGGTCTCCTCGCTCAAGAAACCACGAAAGATTACTGGAGATATCCACTAAGAATCAAGGGTAATATAAACACTTCGGGGTGCCCTCACAAATGAAGCAACACGGGTAGCCACAAAGAACGCCTAGCTGACTAGGGTTCCCAGAACCCAAGAGTAACAAACATAAATCAAGCCGGCAAGACGAGGAATCCAAGTGCTCAAGTCATAGATCGAAGTTCCGCTCTCTCTCACGTCCCTAGCTCAAATCCTTGAGGGGATGAAGTTTTGGGAGCAAAGGGGGAGAGAGAGCAAGTGAGCAGAAGCTTGCGAGCTGTTTCTCTCAGGTGTGAATGAATGGAATGAGCAAAAACTAAAGAAAGGAGAGATATAGTGCCTATCCAGAACAACTACCGGTACTACCGGTGTAAATCACTGGAACTATCGGTACCTCACCAAATATGACCGTTGGGGCGTGTCATAATGTGCAGAGGCTGACAGACCAGTACTATTGGTCCAAGGACCGGTACTACCAATAGCACTGGGAGATGCAACAATGCACGTTCAACGGGACCAGAAAATATTCGTTGTAAGTACTGGATTATAAATCAAATATATCCGGTACTTTCGGTCCTGACAGGTACTACCGGTCCTACTTCAGGTGTACTTTCGGTAGTACAAAACTGCAACCTCGAGCGTTCGACTTTGTAGAAAAAATAGGACCGGTATTACCGGTCTATAAATCATTTAAACCAGTACTACCAATGAAGATTGGTACTACCGATATATAATTCGAATATAACCAGTAATACCGGTAGGCCAGGTTGGGTGAAACAAAGGACTTTTTCTAAGTGCAGTGAGTGCAATGGTGTCTCTCCAAATGCTCTAAATATTGACATGAGCACTTTTAGACCTTGAATTACCAACCTAATTTGTATCCCTCTTGATAGTACGGCGTTTCCTATTACCAACCTAATCTGAGGGCTCTCTTGAGAAGAAGCGACGTCCATCCGAACAAAATTTAAGGTGCTTGTATCACCAAAAGTTATCATTCAAATCTTTCAATGGACTAACACCTACGTATTCACTTTAGATAATTTTGATAGTCCCTAATTTGATTGTCATTAATTATCCAAAACCCACATCGGGGGCGAATGCACTTACAAACTCTCCCTTTTTGGTAATTGATGACAACCAACTTAGGCTTACAAAAATTGAAAGAATTTAAGCTTTTGAATCCCAATATTTAAGTAGAGCTCCCCCTTAATGTATGCATAGGATTTAAATTTCAAATCTTGATCAAAATCAAGATTGCATACATTAAGAGTAAGCTCCCCTAAATTTTGCAATCTGTGGGGTGCCTAAAAAGGTGTGCGTGACAAATATAATCCGTGATACTTATGACAAGATATATCACATAAAGATAAATAAAAGAATACTAATGGTTATGCAAGAAAGAAAAAACTTAAAGCCGACATAACCATTCTAAAATAACAGTCATCAACACAATACCCAAAAATAGGCCAACACAACTTGATTATCAAATAAGCATAAGTGTTTAGCCTACAAGCATTCATCACACACATAGTTCAAAGTTCACCACATAGTTCACCACAGAGGAAGAGTTATACATAACTGAATTAATAGCTACCCTATTGCATCTTGATAAGCCTAACACTCCCCCTTTGGCATCAAATGCCAAAAAGGGTAGGCAACGATAGAGAGCAAGGGTAGAAAGCTACTAGTACTCGTCATGGTCATCAATGTCATTGGGGTCGATGTACCTTCTCTTGCCAAAAGGATCTATAAAAGAAGACGACCCACTGGTGGAGGTGTGAGTAATATAATTAGCCCCACCGAAAAGAGATCCAAAAGCATCAGAGTCCTCAAGAGTATAACCAGAAGAAGGCCCTGCATCATGTGTAGAATCAAAAGTACTCAGCTGCTGGAAACGGTGCTACTACTGAGGTGGCTGCTCAAAGCCCTACTGTTCTTGAGGTGGCTGCTCAAACTGCTCATCATCGTCCTCCTCAAAAGTATACTGAAAGGGATGAAGGGGAGAGGATGGAGTGAGTCCAACTTGCTCCTCAATGCGATGAAGCATCCCATCTTGCTTCTCTTGAGTATAGCACATGTAGGAGATGAACTTCTTTAGCAAAGAAAGGGGGCCATGACCATGACCACAACCACGGCCATGACCTCGACCACAGCCTACAAAAGCTCCAGCAGAAGGGTCCATATGAGGAACATCTTCCCTCTCAACCCCAGCAGTCCCTGCATCATCTGTTGGGGCACTAGCAGAAGTAGAAGCAAGTGTCCTCATTGTGTGCTGGCTAGTGTTGCGAACTCCCCAGGAAGGGTGATCGACATCAAGGTGAAAAGTGTCGGGTACCTGGATAAGGGGTACCCTAAACCTTTATCTGGGAGAATTAATCCCTGAATAATTAAACCCAAATTCCTGAAAAAAGCCTGCAACCAGCCTGAGGGACAAAGGTCCACCAGCATACATTGAGCCATGCTGGGCCGGCCCACGAGCACCATCCAAGTCAAGACCATCTCCCACTCGACGAGGAGCCTCGAATGACGGACCTCCGCGTGGATGGACGACCCCCCATCGAGTGACGGACCTCCACGCGGGCGGACGACCCCTGTCGAGTGACGGACCTCCGCGCAGGCGGACGACCCCCCTTCGAGTGACGGACCTCTGTGCGGGCGGACGACCCCTCGTCGAGTGACAGACCTCCGCGCGTGCAAACGACCCCCCGTCGAGTGACGGACCTCCGCGCAGGCGGACGACTCCCCGTAGATCGGGACTTCCCCCTCGACCACCTGCTCCCTGTACGGCGCCTAGAGCAGTTATTATATCTCACCTACTCCTACCAACCCCCATGGCTACAGGGACTATAATGATGGGCAAGCGTAGAGGTCTAGTCCACCTTTTACCGCCTGTCCCCGGGGAAGCGCTGATTCGTACAGACCACTATTCCTCCATGCCAGTCACTGTGCCCGACAGGCACCCCCTCGAGACACCAATGTCAATGTCCGTACCAGGGATTACCAAGGCTCATTCTTATCTACACGGCCTCGAGGCCCCCTTGGTACCTCTCGACCCGGGTTCGCAGCAGCCATGGTCAGTGGTTCAGCCACTCCCGTACGCCATCTCCTCAAGCCGTACGCCCTTGACAAGAGGTCACGTCTTTCACCTCGCTGCTGAGGCATCCCAGAGTCATCATCAAGGCCAGTCAATCACCAACTTCGCCATGACATCTCAGAAGGGTGAATATCATCATCACGTACGCTGCTATAGGGCTCGACCTCACTTTAGCACACACCCCTATAGTGCGCACGACATGATCGGTCCTCAACGTCATCGCTTACGACAGCCCTCGCAGCACCATTAGGGTTTCTTGTACACCCATGCCCCTTCTTGGACTATAAAAGGGGGCTCAGGGATAGCTGAAAGGAGGGGGTGAACTCATTTGAACTCACTGAGCCTCATTACGCACATTGCAAGGGATAGGGCTAGCGCTTCTAGGCTCAGGCATTGCTCGCCACCCCGAGTTCGTATACGCTTGCTTGTATCCCCCTGTACAAGCACTTCGGTGCAAGATAATACAAGACATCCTCCCCCGCTGGACATAGGGCCTTCTCTTACCCGAACCAGGATAAATCGTATGTTCTTCTTGCATCACCATCTAGATTAGGGAGCACGTAGCACGTAGTTACTCATCGGTGTTAGGCCCCCGGGGTCATGACACCGACAGTTGGCACGCGAGGTAGGGGGCTCTGCGTGTCACCAGTGTTTCCTGCAATTTTTCGGATGGCCGACTCTGTCCCACCGCTCCCGTTCGCCACCGTGATCTGGTTCGGGAGCTTGGAGTTCATGTCACTCGAACACAACTATGACATGGTCCTCCTCTCGGTCGGAGATCCGAGAGGAGGCAATCGCGAGCCCCCGCGTACAGGGAGGGCCGCATGCTGGTCCCGTCATCATGCCCCCACCACCAGAAGGAGGCGCGACTGGTGTAACCATCATCCTCATGCAGGCGAGACAACGCCCGCCATGGCCACCCCACGGCCGACTAGTGACGCAGGGTCCCTGGTTGGGAACCTGTCTGACTTGAGTTTGGCTCCGGGGAACGTGTCAGTGGAGCACCACGATGACTTAGGCTTCAGCTTTGTCATGCGCTCATCGAGGGGGTCAGGGATGGCCTCTCCAGTAGGCACGGCCCCAACGCTGCCCAACTTACTTCCGCACAGGTTGTTCGAATCCCGATGACCATTTCCGTTCGGTCTCGACAACGCCGCAAAGATGTACTCCTCCACAGTGAGCACCAACATGAGCAGGTACGAGGACCTCCAAGGGCACCTCCTTCGCACCGCCATGAACGTGCTAACTTCCGCGCCGACCTCCGAGCACCCAGAGTCTTCAGAGACTCCAGGCCCAAGGCACTACACCCTTGGCATAATGTGATGCCAGCTGGAGGAGGAACGGTGGGGGCAGTTCCCCATCTTCTAGTCTGGCAACCCCGACTCTGACTCTGACCACTATGACCCCTCGTGTGAGTGCTTCCGCATCGACAGAGCCATCGCGTCGAGCGCCAACACCATTGACCCCGTGGCCACTGTCGTGACTGCAGCTGCGGCAAGAGGCGCCCTCGTCATGGCAGATCGGGAGGCAGCCATTAGCCATGCCAAGCGATGCGTAGTTTCCTCAGGACGCCCATGACGCCTAGCTCGTGCAAGTCCAAGAGATGCAAGCCAAGCTCGACAAAGACTGGGAACGTCTGTGCTAGCTCAAGCGGACCCTTGAGCAGGAGGGCGAACACCTGCTCGGCGGAAGGGCTCGAGCCAGAGCCCGAGAAGTCCACTGGTAGATCGTTGGGGAGGGGCGGTCGAGCGCCCCCTCTTCAACCGCGCCAGCCAGAATGTCATCACGGCGACCATGCTTCTCCACAACATGCCGGGCCCCTCAAATCCTGAGGCCTATCGCATCCAGCAGGAGGTTCAAGGCCTCCTCGAGGTAGCTGCCACATAGCAGGCAAAAAACTCGGCCTTGAGACATCAAGGGGTGGCCTCGGAGCAACCTCCTGAACCCTCCCGACATGAGAGGGAGGGCTCCGTCCATCAAGTGGATGCCCCCGGCCCAAGAAGGCGATCCCCATCCGCAAGCGCATCCACGACAATCGTGAGCCTCGAGACGCGTGCTATGACATCAACGAGAACCACCGAGGCAAGTGTGGTGATGCCGAGATGTGAGACTACAGCACACACAGGGGCGGGCGCTACAACAGCGATGACCGGCACCGGTCCCCCGAGCCGTCGGGCCCTCGAGTCTTCAGCAGGATGATTCAAAGGACGCCGCTGCCAAATCCCTTCCATTCCCCCACAAGCCTCATCAAGTACAATGGTGAGACCAAGCCCGAGCTATGGCTAGCCAACTTTAGGTTGGCATGCCAGCTGGGCGGGGCGTGCAACAATCATGCCATCATTCGTCAGCTCCCCCTGTTCCTATCAAACACAGCCCAAAGGTGGCTCGAGGAACCTTCCCCCGACCAGATCCATGACTGGTCTGACCTTGTCAGGGTGTTTAAGGGGAAGTTCAAGGGAACTTACGTGTGACCTGGCAACAAATGGGACCTCCAAAGCTGCAAGCAGAAGCCCGGGGAGTCCCTCCATGATTTGGCTTGGCGCTTTTCCAAGCAACGCACCGAGCTCCCCCATATCCCCGACGACGACGTGATCCTAGTGTTCATTGCCAGGACTACCTACAAGGAGCTGGTTCGAGAGCTGGGGAGTAACCCCCCGAAGACCACCGATGAGCTGATGGATGTCGTCACTAGTTACGCTGCTGGAGAGGAGGCTATCAGTGCCTTCTTCGATGATGACCAGTGTAGGGGAAGGCTAAGCAGGGCAACCCTGAGAGCTCGAATCAGGGAGCCAAGAGGAACAAGAAGAAGAAGAAGAAGAAGAACCTACAGGGCAAGCGTGAGGCCACCCCCAACAAGCTCGTGGCTGCTGTCGAGCGCAAGAAGCCTCGAGGTCCTCCTAAGAAGGGCCTCTTCGACGAGATGCTGAAAAAGCCCTGCCCTTATCACAAGGGCAGGGCAAACCACAACCTCGAGGACTGCCAGATGCTCAAGAAGTACTTCGAGAGCCTGGGCCTTGGGAAAAGCGATAAGAAGGATGAGCCCAAGGATCGAGGCGGTGACAACGAGGATGGCTTCCCCAAAGTCCACGACTGCTATATGATTTATGGGGGGCCCTCGAGTCAACTCACACCTCACCAGCGCAAAAGGGAGCATTGAGAAGTCTTCCCCATGCGGGTGGCGACCCCTCACTACCTCGACTGGTCTAGTACGACTATCACATTTGACCGTGATGACCATCCAGACCACGTCCCGAGGCCTGGAGTGTACCCGCTCGTCATCAACCCCATCATCGTCAACACCCACCTCACCATGGTGCTCATGGATGGAGGCAGCAGCCTCAACATCATCTACACTAAGACCCTTGACCTTCTGGGAGTCCCAAGGGAGAAGCTCAGTCCTAGCGCCGGGGGCTTCCACGGAGTCATGCCGGGGAAGAAGGCCTACCCCGTCGGCCGCATCGACCTCCCCGTCTGCTTCGGCACCTCCTCGAACTTCCGAAAGGAGATCCTCACCTTCGAGGTGGTCGGCTTCCACGGCACGTACCATGCAATCATTGGCCAGCCCGGCTACGCCAAGTTCATGGTCATCCCCAACTACACCTAACTCAAGCTCAAGATGCTGGGACCCAAGGGCATCATCACCATCGGCCCCTCCCGCGAGCACACCTACGACTGCGACGTCGAATGCGTTGAGAACAGGGAGGCCATCGAGGAGTCTGCAATGATTGCAGCAACCCTCGAAGGAGTGGCCACTGAGGCCCCCGACTCCAAACACCACGCTGGCAACTTTGAGCCCGCCGAGGACATGAAGAAGATCCCCTCGACCCAAGTAGCTCCGATGGGAAGGCATTGACGATCAGCGCCACCCTCAATGACAAATAGGAAGCAGTGCGAACGCCACATGTTTGCGTGGAGTCCTTCGGATATGCCGGGCATACCGAGGGAAGTCGTCGAGCACGCCTTGGAGATCCGGGCTGGGTCCAAGCCGTTGAAGCAACGCTTGCACCGCTTCAACGAGGAGAAGCGCAAGATCATTGGGGAGGAAGTCAACAAGCTTTTGGTGGCCGGGTTCATCAAGGAGGTTCATAATCCTGAGTGGTTAGCTAATCCTGTATTAGTTAAGAAAAAGAATGGGAAATATAGGATGTGTGTAGATTACATCAGTTTGAATAAAGCATGTCCTAAAGTTCCTTTTCCTTTACCATGAATTGATCAAATTGTTGACTCAACTGTGGGATGTGAAACCCTTTCCTTTCTTGATGTTTATTCCGGTTACCATCAAATCAAAATGAAGGAGTCCGATCAACTCGTGACTTCTTTCATCACCCCTTTTGGCATGTACTGCTATGTTACCATGCCCTTCGGCCTTCGAAATGCCAAGGCAATGTATCAGCAGTGCATGCTTCATGTATTTGGTGAACATATAGGGCCAACGATCGAGGCCTACGTCGACGACATCGTGGTCCAGTCCAAAAAAGCCAAAAACCTCATCAAAGACCTTGAGATTGCGTTTGGATGCCTCAGGGCCAAGAACATCAAACTCAACCCCGAGAAGTGTGTCTTCGACGTCCCTCGAGGCATGCTCTTGGGGTACATCATCTCTTAGCATGGCATCGAGGCCAATCCCGAGAAGGTTTCGGCCATCACCAAGATGGGTCCGATTCGAGACATCAAGGGTGTACAGAAGGTCATAGGCTGCCCTGCCACCCTCAGTCGTTTCATCTCGCGCCTTGGGGAAAAAGCGTTACCTCTATATCGCCTCCTCAAGAAGTCAGAACACTTCGCTTGGACCCTCGAGGCCAAGGAGGCCCTCGCCAAGCTGAAAGCAATGCTGACCTCACCTCCGATCCTTGTACCTTCGATCCCAGTAGAGCACCTCTTGCTCTATGTCACCACTACAACCCAGGTGGTTAGTGCAGCCATAGTAGTTGAGAGGACGGAGGAAGGACATGCGCTGCCTGTCTAGTGGCCTATCTACTTTATTAGTGAGGTACTCTAGGAGACCAAGGTTCGCTACCCGCAGATTCAGAAGCTGCTCTACGCCATCGTTATCACACGACACAAGCTCCAACACTACTTCCTCGGCCACCCAGTAACTGCGGTTTTGTCTTTCCCTCTCGGGGAGATAATCCAGAATCGGTAGGCCGCTGGGAGGATCGCCAAATGGTCAGTCGAGCTCATTGGTGAGACTCTCACCTATGCTCCACGCAAGGCCATCAAGTCTCAGGTATTGGCAAATTTTGTCACCGAATGGACCGATACTCAGCTCCCTCCAGCGCAAATTCAGGCGGAGCTGTGGACCATGTACTCCGACGGGTCGCTAATGAAGACGGGGGCTGGCGTGGGCCTGCTCTTCATCTCACCACAAGGAGTCCACATGCGCTACGTGATTCGACTACACTTCGCTGCCTCCAACAATGTCGCCGAGTACGAGGCCCTTGTCAACAGCTTGTGCATCGCCATCGAACTCGAAGTCTGATGCCTTGATGTTCGCGGTGACTCACAACCCATGGTCGACCAAGTCATGAAGGCCTCGAGCTGCCGTGAACCCAAGATGGAGGCCTATTGCAAGGAGGTTCGCAAGCTAGAGGACAAATTCTACGGCCTCAAGCTTAACCATGTCGTGCAAAGATACAACGAAGCTGCTGATGAGCTAGCAAAAATTGTGTCAACTCGAGGCACCGTCCCACTCGACGTCTTTTGGAGGGATCTATCTAAACCCTCCATCAACTGGGGCACGGGGGCTGAGTCCACCTCGCAGATCGTCGAGCCTCTTTCCTCGACCGAGGCCCCTTCGACCGGGGCTGAGGTCATGGATATCGAGGGGGCGCTCCACCGATGAATCCTGGGCCTGACTGGCGCACGCCCTTCCTCGACTATCTTATTCGAGGTAAGCTCCCAGAAGACCAAACCGACGCTCAACAGGTTGCTCGATGGGTCAAAACCTATGTCCTCTTCGACGATGACAAAGAACTCTATCGACAAAGTCCCACGGGCGTTCTCCAGCGCTGCATCACCATCGAGGAGGATAGGAAGTTGCTCAAGGACCTACACTCGTGGTCTTGCGGTCACCACGCTGCGCCAAGAACCCTCATCGAAAATGCATTCTGGCAAGGCTTCTACTGGCCGACCGCCATCTCTGATGCCATCGACCTTGTCCGATCATGCGAGGGGTGCCAATTCTTCGCTAAGCAAACACACCTCCCTGCTCATGCTCTGTAGATGATCCCTATCATGTGGCCGTTCGTTGTGTGGGGGCTCGACCTCGTTGGACCCCTGAAGAAGACTATCGGAGGATTCACGCATCTGCTGGTCGCCGTTGTCAAGTTCACCAAATGGATCGAGGCCCGACCGATCACCAACATTTGGTCCAAGCAGGCGGTTTCATTCTTTACAGACATCATCCACCGCGTCGGGGTCCCCAACGTCATTATCACCGACAATGGCACACTGTTCACCAGCAAGAAGTTCTTGGATTTTTGCGACCACCATCACATCCGTGTGAACTAGTCTGCGGTTGCCCACCCTCGAACTAATGGCTAGGTCGAGCGCACCAATGGCATGATTTTGCAGGGCCTCAAGCCGAGGATCTTCAATCGCCTCAACAAGCATGGGAAGAAGTGGCCCACCAAGCTACCCTCGGTCCTATGGAGCCTAAGGATGACACCAAGCCGAGCCACGGGGTTTACCCCATTCTTCATGGTCTATGGGTCCAAGGCCGTCCTCCCCATAGACCTCGAGTATGGGTGCCCTCGACTCAAGGCCTACAACGAGCAGACAAATGAGGAGGCCCTCACGAACGCCGTCGACCAGCTCGAGGAGGCTTGAGACATGGCCCTCCTCAACTCGGCGTGGTACCAGCAGAAGCTGTGACGCTACCACGACAAGCACGTGCGCAAGAGGTACCTCCAAGTCAGCGACCTCATCCTCCGATGACGATAAGACAACAGAGGCCGTCACAAGCTATCTCCGCCATGGGAAGGCCCTTATATTGTTGCCGAGGTGTTGAAGCCAGGGACGTACAAGCTATCAGATGGCAAGGGCGCAACCTTCACCAATGCAAGGAACATCGAACAGCTACGTCACTTTTACCCCTAGGACTTCGAGGCCTTGTATTTTTTCCCATGTCATGAATGAATAAGAAGTACTTTTGTTTACAAGTTCAACTTTTTTCACATGCATAAGGTAGCCTCGACTCTGCTTCAATAGAGTTGAGCCTCCCTCGGGGGCTACAAGGGGGGAACCCCCCAAACTTCCTAGAAACTCGCATGATTTTTTGAAACTCGACGTCTATTCTTTTACATAGTCGACAAGGCCACGAGGGCACCCTGAGGTCGAACGGCTGTCGAGCCGTGAGATCACACATGCATCCATGCTATGGTACCTCCAATCACTCCCTCACACCAAGGGGTGTAACCACGCGCTGAGAAGACTTAGTAAAAGCACACGATGTCAAAAAATCAATGTCTAACATTCCTATATGCTTTGATGTGAGTTCTTACATAGTTGACAAAGCCACGAGGGCACCCTAAGGCCGAGGGGCCGTTGAGCCATGAGATCTCCTATGCCTCTGGGCTACGATACAACCATTCACACCCCACACCGAAGGACAAAACCGTGCACCAAGATGACTATGTAAAAACTGAACTCAAGCAGAAAAGGAATGATAGACTCGAACTCTGACTTAGTAAAAGCACACGATTTCAAAAAATCATTGTCTAACATTCCTATATGCTTCAATGCGAGTTCTTACATAGTCGACAAGGCCACGAGGGCACCCTGAGGCCGAGGGGCCGTTGAGCCACAAGATTGCCTACGCCTCCAGGCTATGGTACCTCCACTCACACCCCACATCGAAGGACGCAACCATGCGCCAAGACGACCGCATAAAAACTCAACTCAAGCAGGAAAGGAATGAGGAATTCGAACTTGAAAGCATTCGAAATGCATATATAAACATCATGTTTTAAGGCCCTCAAGGACACATCAACACAAGTCAAAAAACTAACTTATTACATGGCCTTCATGCCCAGATCTGGCTCACAGGCCTTCAATCGTCATCGCCAACAGCAAGAAGGTGCACCTCGTCCTTGAACAGCCTCGCGATTCGATCCCCAGGCTCGTCGGCTGCCCTGATCAGCCGAGATGACGGGGCAAACAAGCCCATCAACCACCAACTCCTCGAGCTCCCGCTCCATCACGGCCGACAGGAGCCAATCCTTCGAAGGGAGAAGTTCTGGCGCCATAGCGACAACACAGGCTAGCTCAGCATGTGGACAGGAAGGAAGATTCCCAATCTCTCCCCTCTACTCTCTTGCGCTAATGAACAGGGTTACTCTTCTCTCCGACGGCGGCGACGGTGGCGAAAGCTGGAAGGCAACATGGGGACGGACGAAACCCCACCTCCTAAATTTATAGGCAGGTCAAAGGGCAACGGGCAGATCTGGTGAAAAGGGCAGGTAAATCCTCGCATTTAATGCCCGAACCTAATTGCTCCCTCGATTTTTGGATACAGGGACACACGTCGAATACTCAACCTCTAGCCGTTGCCCCGGCCCCCATGACTGTGCCATTATGACTCCTGCCTCAAAAGGCGCACCCAGTAGACAAGAGGAGTTATTTACAGATGATTCCTTCCACGGTAAGGAACATGGGCCCCGGCCCCACAAAAATCTCAAGGGAGCGAAGGCTGGCCCTCGATTAGGGTTCGACAGCCGCCCTCGAGTATCCGAGGCAGGGATGACTAAGGGGAGCCAATACGAGTCCCTTGTTTGAGAACGAACTCTTGAAAGCCCCCTCGGACATATTCAATGCGAAACGAAAGGACAACTATGAAATCCCCTCGGAGGGAGGCATCGAGCCACTGAACCCTATTGAATGGGTTCAGAATCCATGTGTCCATTTGTTAGTTTCAATGAGAGCACCTCCGCGGCCACCTGTCAACCCCTATCGAATGGGGCATGAACTCTCACTTCAATTTCCCAATTACAGGACGTCAGAGCTCACCCAAATGAGGGTAGCACAACGCTCTTCACCCCTCCTCCCGTCGAAAAGGAGTGTGAGGGTCAAAAGAAAAAGACGGGCTTGTTCCTGATCGACCTCGACGAAAGAGGCTCAGGGGCTTGCTCGCAACCGGGTGGCCTCGATGAAAGAGGAACTAACCACCCGAGGGCTCGACAATGCACGAGACCCCTCGACAAAAGGGGGGCAAATGTGCTTGGGAGGCTAGAAGACTCGAGCTTCCCCCTATTCCATGCCTAAATAGTCCTCGGAGGAGTTTTCCTACTCCTCCGTGGCCTCGTGGGCTACACTCGAAGGGTGCGCTCGCGCACACCCATCGGAAAGCATGGAGGCTACGACTCCAGTTCACTTATGCCTGATCCCCAAGGGAAGTACCCGTGGCACCCAACCACCTTGAAGTGGGCCTTGACAAAAATGCTCACGCATGCCTAGGGCTTAACCACTCGAGCACCCCTCGATAAAAAGCGCATAAATTCCTCGGAGGAGTATCCTACTCCTCCAAGGCCTCGGGGGCTACCCCCGAAGGCCGTGCTCGCACGCACCCTTCAGAGACTAACAGACGCGACTCTAGTTCATAAGCCTCTGCATGAGTGCCACCACTCGCGTAGAGACTCGGGGCCTACTGTCGGGTACCTGGATAAGGGTTACCCTAAACCTTTATCCGGGAGAATTAATCCCTGAATAATTAAACCCAAATTCCCAAAAAAGCCCGCAACCAACCTGAGGGACAAAGGTCCACCAGCATACATCGAGCCATGCTGGGCCAGCCCATGAGTAGCATCTAAGTCAAGACCATCTCCCACTCGACGGGGAGCCTTGAACGACGGACCTTCGCGTGGGCGGACGACCCCCGTCGAGTGACGGACCTCCACGCCGGCAGATGACCCCCCGTAGATCGAGACTTCCCTCTCGACCACCTGCTCCCTGTATAGCGCCTAGATCAGTTATTATATCTCACCTACTCCTGCCAACCCCCGTGGCTATAGTAACAGTAATGATGGGCAAGCGCAGAGGTCTAGTCCACCTTTTACCGCTCGTCAGCGGGGAAGCGCTGATTCGTACAGACCACTATTCCTCCATGCCAGTCACTGTGCCCCGACAGGCACCCTCTCGAGATGCCAACGTCAATGTCCGTACCAGGGATTCTTAGGGCTCGTTCTTATCTACACGGCCTCGAGGCCCCCTTGGTACCTCTCAACCCAAATTCACAGCAGCCACGGTCAGTGGTTCAGCCACTCCCGTACGCCATGTCTTGCAAGCCGTACGCCCTTGACAAGAGGTCACATCTTTCACCTCACTGCTGAGGCATGCCAGAGTCATCATCAGGACCAGTCAGTCACCGACTTCGCCATGACATCTCAGAAGGGTGAATCTCATCATCACGTATGCTGCTACAGGGCTCAACCTCGCTTCAGTACACACCTCTACAGTGTGCACAACATGATCAGTCCTCGATGTCATCACTTACGACAACCCTTGCATCACCATTAGGGTTTTCTGTACACCCATGCCCCTCCTTGGACTATAAAAGGGGGCGCAGGGATAGCGGAAAGGAGGGGGTGAACACATTCGAACTCACTGAGCCTCATCACACACATTGCAAGGCATAGGGCCAGCGGTTCTAGGCTCAGGCTTTGCTCACCACCCCGAGTTCGTATACGCTCGCTTGTATCCCCCTGTACAAGCACTTTGGTGCAAGATAATACAAGACATCCTCCCCCTACAACTTGCTCAATAATATGCATAAGATAGGGAGCATATGGCAGAGACCGGTGAGGATCAGTGGACGCATCTACAATCTTTCTCCACAAAAAGTCTAACACACTGAAGTGCTTGTTCAAGCCAAAACAAACAAGAATGGTTGGAGCATGGCCTTAAATATGAATTGAATCACCACATTTAGGATCAATGGTAGCCCTATCAAGTTGTTCAATATGTAAAAATAGGGCTTCAAGTAAGTGTTCTTCCCATCAGCATGCTGCTCATCAAGATACATATTAGCTGCAATAAAATCTCTGCCAACATTCTCAGCATAGTGACTCCAAAGACTAAGTGCCTCACGGTCCTCATGATTGAAACCAAGCAAACGTGAAAACTGCACATAGTTACACCTATAATGATGATTTTGGGTCATCCAATGTAATACCTTGCGGCCATGATCAATGTAGAGGGTTGACCAGAACTGACAAATGATCTCGGTGTTCCAATCATGCTTAAAAGTCATGAGCAGCAAAAGGCACCACTCCTCAAGCTTGGCTTTTAAAGCAGGAATGTCGGAATGCTTGATTTTGTCCAGAGATGCAGGATTCAAGGCCTTGTGCACAAATATAGGAGTAGGACCAGTAGCAGTGACCTTGAGGCACACAGAGCAGTAATAATCATGATGAAATAGAGACCAAAATCTTTCATCAACCCTAGGATTCCTAATAAATAGGTAGGGATTTTCTAAACGCTGCTGCGCTAGAGCCTGACGATCCTTGGTGTAATCAAAGAATGCACGAGGGAGATTAGGGGTACGAATCTTGGCCTTATGGTGCTAGTGACGAGGAAGAACACGATCTGCAGTGATATCCCCAATCCTCTTAGGCGACCAATTGAACTGCGGCTGGAGAGCAAGGCCTTCGATTTCAGCAGATTGGTTGACATAGCCCCATTGACAATGTCCAGATGGCGGCGGCGAGCGCGAGCATCTTGTGTATCAACTGCAGGAGCACGGCCACCATGGGAAGGCTCAGCACGGTCACCACAGGAAGACTCAGCATGGTCAGCCCTGCGCTGACAAACACGCTGGCTAGCTGAATGGTCCTCATCTCTATCACCCAAACTCTGAGGGCGAGGGCGAGCACCACGATGGGGGTTGTGCCAGCGCTCTGACATGCTGCAAGGGCTAAAAGGGGGACGAGGAAGGTCTTAGACATACAAACAAATGCATTCACAATGAAGGGAATGAGGACACCATGCAAACAAAGCTGGCGGGGTAACCATCGGTACTTCTGGTCCAAGGACCGGTAGTACCGGTAATACCCACGCGTGGCTCAATCCGCACGGAGCGACGAAACCGACCATGGAACTTGCAAAATAGGCATTTAAACAGCATGTATACTCAATGTAGAGCAAGCACAAGTAGGGAATCAGCCTAGAATGAAGTACATTGGGAGATCGGGGCATGAACTCTGTATACCTCAATGCTCAAGAAGAAGAGGTCGATCCGCGCAAGCAAGACCTCCTAGCGTCCACCAACACCTCCAAGATGATCTCCAGGGCAAAGGGAAGCTCCCCCTCGAAGGGAATCAAAGATGGTCGAAGGGAGAGGGAGATCGAGGAGGGACACCGTCGGGTGGTGGCGCCGCCACAGGCTGTTGTGGCGGGTCAGGTGGGGAAGAAAGAAGGAGAAAGTTAAAAGATTAAAATTTTAACTGGCGGCCCCTTTTATACCATGGTAACTTTGGCTTATTAGTAGTACCGGTCGATAGACCAAAAGTACCGGTGGGCAGGTCAACGGCCACATGGAAGTATGCGGATTTTTGAACTACCGGTTGGTCTGTGCCTCCATCGGTAGTACCGGAGACCGGTACTACCAGTGGTGCCATCAGTACTACCAATAGGTCAAAAAACTACTGGAAGCAATTCTAAAGATGGTGAACCATGGAGTGAACCAGAACCATTTTAGACTTGACCAGATTTCATGCAATCGGTACAAAACTATGGTCAAGCTTGAAATAAAAAAATAGATTTTGTAATCAAAGCATGGAGTGACCAGATTTCACACAATGATTTTGTAAACATTTTATCCAACTCTAAGCCAATCAAGGTATGAAAGATGTCATTCCATGTTATGAGAATCCACGATATTGAGCTCACGCCTCAAAGCACAAAATCTTGACTCATCTAAAGGCTTTGTGAAGATATTGGCTAGCTGTTTTTTGGTTCTCACATGTTGAACAGCGATATCTCCTATGGCTTGGTGATCTCTAAGAAAATGATGATGGATGTCTATGTGCTTTGTACAGGAATGGTTAACAGGGTTATCGGCTAGCTTGATTGCACCCTCATTGTCACATAGGAGTGGAATCTTGGACAGGTTGTAACCAAAGTCTCTCAATGTTTGCTTCATCCAATGTAGTTGGGCACAACAAGAGCCGGCCACCACATACTCGGCTTCAGCGGTGGACAGGGCAATGGAGTTTTGCTTCTTAGAACTCCAAGACACCAGAGACCTACCAAGAAATTGGCAAGTCCCGGATGTACTCTTTCTCTCTACCTTGCAACCGGCATAATCTGAATCGGAATAACCTATTGTAACCGAGGCCATCCTTTATGAGTGGATGCCTTGATGCCTTGTAAATTGTGGTTGATTGCTTATCCTTACTCTTACAACCAATCTCCACAATGGCCTTCAACCTAAGAATCTCCTTTTCTTTCTTCTCTAGCTCAACAAGGTTAGTAGCATATGCATTTAAATCAATATTATAGCATTTTACACATCCTTTACTTGTTGAAGCATTAGAGTCCTTAGAAGTAGTAGAAGTGCTCTTCCAAAGAGTGTCATAGTTTACCTCAAGCTCATGATATTTATTTGTCAAGCTTATGAGGATTTCTTGAGATAAACTATAATCATTCTTTAGACTAGCCAAAGAGTCATTTAGTGTAGAGTGTTCCTTAGTCAATCGCTCAAATGAGTCCTTGGCCAAAGACAATTCTACACTTAACTTCTCAACCTTCTCCCTTTCCTTGGTGAGACATGCATCTAGTCCTTGGTTCTTCTCCCTTTCCACTAGGAGCATTTCACTTTGCGACTTAATGCATGTCTCTTGCTCCTCTACAGTGTACATCAATTTTAAGATTTTAGAGGCAGCTTCCTTTCCATATAGTTTAATGATTTTAATTACATAGTTTTCATCAAGCTCATCTTCATCATCACATTCATCATTAGAGTGTGTGGGAGTGTGGGATGTTACCTTTTCCTCCTTTGCCATAAGGCAAGTAGGAATGTCATTGTCGTCGTCAGAGAGGTTGGCAAAAAGCTTGGGTGAGGAAGAAGTGTTGGTGAAGAACGATGTTGATGAAGAGGATGCATGATGTATAGCAATTGTAGCTACACTCTTCTTTTCATTGTTATTGTCTTCATCACTATCATCATCGGATTGCCATTCTTCACCAATATGCGCTTCACCCTTCTTCTTGTTCTTATACTTCTTGTCACCTTCCTTGTTGTACCTTGATACTTGCCTTTGTTTGGGCAATCCGCAGCAAAGTGACCGGTGAGTCCACACTCATAGCAAAATCTCTTCCTATATTGCTTGTTTCCACCACTACTCCTCATATTTTGTTTCTTCTTGATCAAGAACTTTGCATAATTTTTCACCATGAGAGCTTGTTGTTCATCAAGTTCTTCATCACTATCATCATGCTTTTGCTCACAACATCCTTTGTTGCAATGACTTGACCCACTTCCATGAGATGTCGTGAGGGCAATGTTTCTCTTTTGACTGAGTGTTTCTTTGACCTCATCATCTAGAACTTCATGATGCATAATCTTTGCAAGAATCTCTTGTGTGTCATTGTGGTGTAATTTTCTCTTTCCATTATCACAGAACCTAGCATGTTGTTCTTTTCTCTATACACTCTACATAGCTTTCTTGCAGTAGCTTGTTCATTCCATCGTGTACATCCGAGTGCTCTAATTCTATTGATCAAGGTCATGAATCTATCATTCATAGCTTTAGTGGTCTCTCCTTCAAGCATGGTAAACTTCTTAATTTTTCCTTATAGAGGCTCAATATTTCTAATTCTCACACTCTTATCTCCTTGAAATGATATTCTCCAGGTTTCCCAAATTTGCTTTGCATTAACCATACCATTGACTTTGTTGTTGTCTTCCGAAGTGAGACATTGCAAGATCAATGTTGCAGCCGTAGCATTGGGATGAAAATTCACCTCATCTTCGGGTGTCCACTCTCTAGGTTTTTCTAGAATATCCACACCACCCTCAATCGCTTCCCAACATCTTGTGGCTATAAGATGCGACTTCATCCTCTGAGCCCAATCGGTGTATCTTACTCCATCAAAAGGAGGTGACTTGCCGGGATTTATCTTTGGCATGTGAGGGTTGGTGTTCTTGCTTGTTGAGCTATACTCATGTCCCACTTTTGAGTATCCTTTTGGTGCTTTGCTTGCATCATCACCATCATTTTCATTCTCTTTGCTAGTTGGTTCTTGACCTTTCTTGTCAATGATCTCTTGCATCTTGTCAAGTCGCTCTTGCATCTTGTTCATTTGCTCTTCTTGTTGCTTTTGAAGTGTCATGGTGAGTTGTGCCTGTTTTGATCAACCATGCTCTTCATTGTAGCTTCATCCATCTTGGCCAATGTTACTCCTCACACCGTGAAGTGTTGATCAGAGGGACCTTGCTTTGATACCACTTGAAAGGATCTAATCGGCCTAGAGGGGGTCAATTGGCCATTTTTGATAACCTGAAACTTAAAGCTCAAATACGGAAGTCAAATACCAACCGGTAGTAGGACCAGAAGTAGGACCGGTAGTACCAGTAGTGGAAAAACCAGTACTACCAATGCAAACTTCCAGTACTACCGGTACCCTATGAAACTACGAAATCAAAATGGAAATTAGAGTAAATTGAGCTGTAATTTCGGACTCAAGTGTTACCACCCCTTTGTTGATGTTGGTGATGAAGATGTTGAACTTCTTGGAGCTTTTCACCGCACCAAATCGTAGATCAATTCCTCCAACCTAAGATCTTGGGGATGGGGATGAAGAACATGAAGAACACAAAGAACAAGGGTAGTCGAAGCTACCACCACAACAAGACACATGATTTAATCTGAGCTTCGGCAATCCCCATAAAGGAGTTCCTATGTCCCTGTTGTTGAGGTGACCACAAAGGTCCGATCACGAAGGTCTCCTCGCTCAAGCAACCACGAAGGATTACTTGAGATATCCACTAAGAATCAAGGGTAATACAAACACTTTGGGGCGCCCTCATAAATGAAGTAACACGGGCAGCCATGAAGAATGTCTAGCTGGCTAGGGTTCCAAGAACCCAAGAGTAACAAACACAAATCAAGCCGGCAAGATGAGGAATCCAAGTGCTCAAGTCATAGATCGAAGTTCCCGCTCTCTAATCTCATGTCCCTAGCTCAAATCCTTGAGGGGATGAAGTTTTGGGAGCAAAGGGGGAGAGAGAGAGCAGGTGAGCAGAAGCTTGGGAGCTGTTTCTCTCAGGTGTGAATGAATGGAATGAGCAAAAACTAAAGAAAGGAGAGAGGTGAGGGGTATATATAGTGCCTGTCTAGAACAACTACCGGTACTACCGGTGTGAATCACCGGAACTACCGGTACCTCACCAAATATGACCGTTGGGGTGTGTCATAATGTGCAGAGGCTGACAGACCGGTACTACCGGTCCAAGGACTGGTAGTGCAGGGAGATGCAACAATGCACGTTCGACGGGACCAGAAAATATTTGTTGCAATTATCGGACTATAAATCAAATATATCCGGTACTTCTGGTCCTGACCGGTACTACCGGTCCTACTTCCGGTGTACTTCCGGTAGTACAAAACTGCAACCTCGAGCGTTTGACTTTGTAGAAAAAATAGGACCGATATTACCGGTCTATAAATCATTTAAACCAGAACTATCGATGAAGACTGGTACTATCGATATATAATTCGAATATAAGCAGTAATACCGGTAGGCCAGGTTGGGTAAAGCAAAGGACTTTTCTAAGTGCAGTGAGTGCAACGGTGTCTCTCCATCGACATGAGCACTTTTAGACCTCAAATTACCAACCTGAATTACCAACCTAATTTGTATCCCTCTTGATAGTACGGCGTTTCCTATTAGTCAAGCAAAGATAAAATCTGAGGGCTCTCTTGAGAAGAAACAACGTCCAGTCGAACAAAATTTAGGGTGCTTGTATCACCAAATGTTATCATTCAAATCTTTCAATGGACTAACACCTGCATATTCACTTTAGATAAACTTGTTAGTCCCAATTTAATTGTCATTAGTTATCCAAAACCCACATTGGGGGCGAATGCACTTACATATAAGATAAAACCAATCCTCTAGAAAAGAAGTAATAGTGAATAATAAATGTTCTATGCTAGTATGTTTAAACAAACTCTTATGTAGCATAAAAAGTGACCTTTAGCCTTGTGACAATAATGCCCCTATTATTACTTGTATATTCCTTCAGGTATGTGTTGTCCACTAATGATAGCAGGAATCAAAAGAGAGCACAAAGGACGGCCTGACTAAAGGCAAGAAAGGAAGGAGTGCAATGGAGAAGACAGTCGGTGCATGAACAAAGAGACAAGACCAACCAACTAGAAAAATCCTCCACAAGGTGTTACGGTGTCAACACACTCCAACGTTCAAGATAACATACCAAGGTAAGTAATCATCACTTTAAAAGCTTTTCCTTAATTCTGGTATACATATAAATAGAGAGCCAAACATGTTTTGAGCTACAATCTTACTTGATCCAACACAATTAACTCAAACATGTTTAGTTCTTTAATATTTGTTCCTGTCACCACATTCTTATTCTCATTGTCTTAACCATATGAGCTAAAAAAGGGTTGCACATCCAACCTTTAGAATATGATAGTCATGTAAAATAAATACATCATGCATAGATAGCCTATCATTTCATAAGGTTGAGTATTCTAATCTGCTAAATGTTTTAATGATTCTCGCTGTTTATCCTTTGACCCATGTAATTCAAGCAAAACATATAAACATCAAAATTATCCTCTTGCTCAATATGCCTAAAGTTAGAGAGGAATAAATTTTTGGTTCTGTTGGTGTTTTTCCACCAACAGAACCCATGCACTTGATCTCTGCCTTTTCTTTATGAGCAGATTACACTTTGAACAAGACAGTAGAGGAGTTTGTCAACTCCCCAAGAATCCTACAAGTGAAAGTCCTAGACCTACGAACATGCACACTGAGCAAGATGCTGCAAACTTCCACAACTAGTACTTCACTTCAAACTGCTGGAAGAGCAAAGAACATGGCTGACACCATCTCAAGAGGCGCAAGATATTAAGGTCTCTACCATGGGACTAAATGATGCACCTACAGAATAAACATGGTAAGCGGTCGTGTTCAGGGGACCTAAAACACTGAACTCTTGCCGGAAGGTAAAATCGGTAGTTATCCATATTTATCTTTTCTAGCGCTGCATTAAATTTTTTAGCATATTTACTTTTCCTTAAAAAGCATAGTTAGTTGCATGTTTATTTTGTTAATGCGGTCATAGAAAAGAAAATAAAAATGTCTTGCATTGCATTCATACAATTCCTAAAGCCCCATGCGAATAAATTTGTGGCATAACACCCATAGGTATATTTGCTGTGGTGGCATAAAAATAAAATAAATATGCATTCATCATATTTATAGTTTCTTGCATAGTATAAATGTAAAAAAATAGAAAGATCCTACTAAACAAAAAGTTTTATTAAAGGAGGCTTAATATGCTCAAGGCTTAGAGATTTATGAGTAACACTTAATCAGTTCCACGAGCTTTGTTGTCTATTTGAACTTCACAGAATTTGAAGGATCAAATGAAGCTAGTAGACAGGAGGATGATCTGTCCTCTGTCGGAGTGCTGTCTCGACCGTCATCATCATCAACACTCCAAGAGAGGAAGTACACCTCTACTGTCTGTCTGCTGCATCAATCAAGATTATGTCAACATCCAGCATGGGGGAAGCACCCCCATGTATGTAGCTAAGTATTTTCTTTCCTTAGTTTTACCTTTTTCTTTATGAGTTTTTTTATTTAATAATAATGGTCTAAAATAATTAAAGTGAAATAAAAAGGGCATGTTTAGTTTGTTTGTTTTTGTTTTTAAAAAAAGGTTGTTAATAAAAGAGGAGTCTCTTAATAATCTCTTGCATGGAAATGATGAATAGTTGCTCTACTGTAATTCCTTTCAAGTACCTAGTTTTCAACCTTAAACTCTCTCGAGTTTTGGACACAAATATTTTGATCTAAGATTTGCTCTGAACCTAAAACTTGTGGGTAGTGAATGCTTGATCTAAGTCTAGGTAGTTGGCGGTGTTGACACCGTTTTTTGACACGTGTCAATATAGGCTGAAAAATGTGCCGATCGGCAAGAGTGGTTATTCTCTAGCATTGCTTCTGAGTTGCCGATGGATAATTGCCGATAAAGGACATGTTGATCTCATACATTGCCGATGAAGCCAGAGGGCTGTTGCCGATGGAGAGAGAGGCATGGTTGCCGATGGAAAGCAGAGCTGAAGGATGTGGAAAGCAGATCTAAGTCATTATCAATGAGTTTTGCCGATGGAATCTACAGAGATGGGGGGCGTGCTGATAGAAGTTTCATCGTAGAGCAATGGATAAGGAAACTGGCAATATTTATGCCATTATTTTAATAGTTTATTTTTGAGTCCGACCTTGGTACGAGTCGTTATTGTTTATTCCTTAGAAATAAGACTTGTTTAGGTAATACTTTGTCGTGTCTGTTTAGGACTCATAGTACCAGGGTATAAATATGTACCGAGAGACAATG
>CM041635.1:19240185-19445664 GCA_023333625.1 Bothriochloa decipiens
TCGTCACCAGTATCTTTTCCTTTTCAACGAGTTCTTTCAAGAATCGGTGGGCTGCAGCAACTTGATCTCCGGCGACCTTGCAGGTTCCGCGTCTACCGAGAACGATTCAGGCTTTGACGTCCGAGCGTATCGCTGTCGTCTCATCTGATCTGTTCAACAGTTATCGAATATCGTCTGAGCTTTGACGTTCGGGCGTATCGCTGTCGTCTCGTTCGGATCTTATTCAAATTTATCATCCTTGTCGATTAATAGGTCAAATCGACTGGCACGCGTTGATATCGAACCAGGGTATTAGCCTGGATGTTTGCAGATCTAACGCCTTTTTGCATCAATAGGCGGATATGATATGGGAAGGTTTGAGTTGCTGTTTATCATGTTCCTAGAGATACTAGAGTTCTGGAGAATTTATCTTTTGAAAACATAAAATTGCCACATGATGAGTTCCTGTCTGACGAGAGCTTAAATTCCTACCATAGCCATATTTGCATGCTTGCTACAATAAGTAAACTTCCATATTTGTTTACTATTTGTGTGCATTGAGTTTGGTCTAGCTATGTCGACCCTTAGGAGATTTTCATGCGGTTAAAATCAAGATTTCACACACACCTTGCACCTCTGCTACTTCTACCCTGGAAGTACGCACCACCATATTCACCCATTTAGATCTACTCAGAAATGTTCTGCTCCTACACCGGGAGTGAACACTAAAAATATTTCCCCATAGGTTTTCCCCGTCTGCTACCCAAGTTTCAAAATAAATGATCCAAGTTGTTATCATCTTTTGTCTCAAAAATTTCATTGTATCAGAGAGTGGCTATTAGAAAAAATGTGTGATGAAAAAAGTGAAAAAACTTGTGATGAAAAAAGAGAAAAAAAGAAGTTAGAGCAAAAGCCCCAGTTTTCCAAATCCTTCAAAGTTCTGAATTGAGACAAGTTACCCTTTGTAAAGGAGCATTGTAGAATTAGGATTTCACCCCTTCTACCTCCCACAAATATTTTCTATTCACTACTCATTTGCAACCACACATGCACATCTTGATTTGATTGTATGACGAGTTCCTCTGCATCCATGGTTAGACTAGGCAACATATATATTGCAAGTATGTTTGAGCTGTTTCTTTCCCACCTATGAACTCCACATAATGCTAGTAGTTATAGGGTGAGAGAGAGAAGGCACAATGTTACTATGCCTTATGCCAAAAATACCACATATCTTGAGAGGAGAGAAGGCATACACCATTGTTGCCTTGGTGAGAATCCACAAATACCACAAATGAGAGACTTGAGGGTCATACAAAGGAATCTCTGAGTTTTATTTGAAAATCTACAAAAACTCCAGAATGAAGGTAGATCAAAGAACTAGAGACAGAGTGTTTGACTTGACTATTCTGTCTTTCAACTTCTCAAGACCCAAGTGATGGCTACAAGCCCCATGGTTGAAGGTAATATGGGTCAGTTTGAAAGTCAGAATAGTTCATTCTAATTCGAAGGAGAGTTCTTGTTTGAACGCATGTGTACTTTTGAGGCATGAAAGCATTGTAGCAACTCCTAATCCATCACTGAGTTTATCTTTGCTCAGGGACGAGCAAAGGGTAAGCTTGGGGGGGTTGTTGATGGTAGATAAGTGTCATTTTTAACCGTCAACGAAACATGGAAAAGGACTTAAAAGAAAAAACCACATAGATATAAGGGGGTTCACTAATAGAATTCCATGAGTTTTGATGAATATCTATTTCTGCAGGGTGTCAGCTGAAAAGAACCAAGGAAGGCCCACATTTCATGTTTACATAGAGAGAAATGACCCACGCACGAGAAGGAAGACTCTAGAAGACATGAGAAGGCACTAGACCAAACCAGAGGTCGTTCAGGCTCGGGGCCAGGGCGCCTGCCCTGACCTCTATGGCACCCGCCCTACTCCTGGACCAATGAGGAGTGAGCTCGCGGATCATGCCTCCACCACCTTTGAGGATCAATAATCACCATTAACTAAGGTCGGTTGCATCCAAGGGCTGCGGTGCATCCTAGGGGGCTATATAAGCAAGGCCCTTGGCCCCTGGAGGAGCAATCCCAAGAAACCCTAATTCATTATTTCCAGAGAGGATCAGCTAAGAGGGGTCCCTTGAATGGATCTCCTCTCCAGAGCCTACATTCAAGAGAGATTAGCTTTGTAGTCTCCATGTGAGATTAGAGTTCTTCTTCTAGATTGAGAAAGATAGAGTGGAGGGAAAGTTGGAGGAAGCCTGGCCTGTCAGTGTCTCCTCTCCAGCTTGTACCTATGGGATCAAGTCTCCCTAACCTGAAGCTTGTTTCTAAGATTATTCGGTGATTCAACTTCTAAATACTAGTAAGTTCTTGTTATTATTGTTCTATGGTTTACGAGTTTACTTTAGTCTCTTTGCATTGAGGGTAGGGTAATCATCTGTAGCGTAAGCATGGTACTTGGGCTAGGATACTCATAGATATCCCCTATCTAGCCGGATCGGTTGGTAGTAGCGTGGGAAGCAATAGTCCCATTGTTACCTTTGGAGCCTCGTCCCGTTAGAAGGACTGGTAGGATTAAAAGCTTGAGGTTAAGCATCCTCTGTGGTGTCCCTTTTCCTTTGGTACATCCTCAACAGAGCAGTAGTCGCATAGCTTGCCACAGGTTAGATCTAGGGTGTTGTAAGTAGTCTTCTCTATATCCCTTATATCACATTACCTTGATTGCAACTCAGGGGTTAAGTATAGACTTAGTTAGTCTCGCACGCTTTCTCCTTGCGAATAAACAAATACGATAATCTGGAATTATGTCCCGGGTGAAGTGCTCACTGATATCCATGCGCTTGCGGATTAGTTCTCTTATGTTTCATGTGCGTAACAAATATCAACACTCCTCAAGCTGTTTCTTAAGCTCCTTAAGCTCGTCAACCGCCATGCCATAGGGTCGCTTGGAAATAGGACTCGTACCGGGCATCAGGTTGATCATGAACTCGACATCCCTATCTGCTGGCATCCCTGGTAGCTCTTCAGGAAAGACATTGGGGTACTCACAAACTATAGGCACTTCCTCGAGTGACTTCTCTCCAAGGGCACATAGCATGAAAACATCTATCCCCTTGTTCGGCTCACATCTGATCTAGAGACGACTTAGATGGGTTATATCCACAAATCTAGGCAAGCAAGATATCACTCCCCTGTTCTGTGTTAACCAATCCATCCCTAGAATGATGTCTAGGACTTCAAAGGGTAGCAAGGTAAGATTAGCTAAAAAGGTAAGACCCTCGATCATGATACTCACTCCCTTACATCTCTTGGTACAACAGAAGTTGCCCAAAGGTGCACTGGTGTATAAGTCTTCTTTTCGTGGAGTAACAGGTATATGGTGCTCTCATGCAAACTTGGAGGATATATAAGAACATGTAGCACAGAATCAAACAATACGGAAGACTTAACTCCATGCACTAAAAACAAACCGTACACCACGTCGGGGGCAGCCTGGGCAGCCTCTGCTATCAGGTTGGTGACGTGGCCATGGGGTGCTCCCATCGGCACCTGCTTGTACGGAGTACCCTGGTTCTGCCTAGCGGGAGGAGGTGTAGCAGGTGCAGCCTTGTTCGGGCACTCGGCTGCCTTGTGACTCGACTGACCACAAGCGAAGCAAGTGTAGGTCACGCTGCCTGTGGGGGTTGGTGCAACGGCCTTCCACGTGCTACCTCTTGGTGCGGCACGAGTGTACGCTTGGCAGTCCTGAGCAGGGCGGGGGTAGTTTTTGGTGTAGTTATGACCGCCCCTGCCCGAACTGTGTGCAGCTCCCTGAGCGAAGCGAGAGTGAGGAGGATGAGACACCTCACCACATGACCTTCGTGGGGCAGGTGCGTGGGAGGTGCCCTCAGCATGGCGCTTCTTGGTCTTGCCAGGTGCCTCCTTCTCTGCATAAACCTCATCACGGTCCTTCTCAATCTCCATGCACCTGTGGATCATGTCACGCAGGGTGTGGCTCTTGTAACCTGAGAGGGAGAGCGTGATGTGGCTAGACAAGCCCTTGTGGTAGATGTACATCTTCTCCTTCTCAGAGTTCATCACTGAGGCGGGTGCATAGCACAGCAGTTGGTGAAGTGAGTGGTCTACTCATGCAACTTGTCGGTTCCCATGGCGATGTTGCGGAACTCATTCTCCTTCTTCTCTAGGGTGCCCTCACGAATAAAGAATGCATGGAACTCCTCCACGAACTCATCCTAGGAGACATTGGCAGGGTCATGGAGGGTCTCACAGAAACTATCCCACCAAGCTCATCCAGCGTCAACAAGCTGGTGAGTGGCCATGCCAACACACTCCTCGTCAGTGCAAGTGGTCAAGTCTAGCTTCTTCTCGATCTTCCTCAGCCAGTCATCAGCAGTGATGGGGTCAATGCTGGTGCCATCGAACGTAGGGAGCCTCAGCTTGAGAAAGAACTCCAGTGCGGGGTGGCTCCTCAAAGTTGAGGGGTATGTGACCAACGCGTCCACGACCACAAACACGACCGCGTCCATGGCCCATGGGGGCACAGGTGAAGGGGAGCAGTTGTTCAGGCGGTTGGAACGATGAGTGGACATCCTGCTTAACATATATCTCAGATTAGGGCACATGTGCATGTGATATAACTTGACATTAAATGATGTAATTATTAGGATAGCTTAAATGATTGAAAAGCATTTAAATCTATCCAACACTCATACAAAGAAGCATAAAGATCCATAAAGATGCGATAAAATTTGAATCATCCATTACATCAAAAGGATACATGGTGATATCTCTAGCAGCTATGCTAGGAGACTCGCGGTAAACGTACTACACGCAGGTAGTTCTAGCAAAAGGGGTGGACAATCTACTCAACAATATGGTGAGACTATTCATACGGCCACGTAGGGCCCAACATCACTCCTGATCCTACAACACTGCTAAACTATCACTGAGGACTAGCCCATGTTGTAAGCTGAGGTAGGGATACCGATGCCAGAAGCTTGGATCTGCTCATCGGTCATCTGAAGGCGAGAGACATAACGACGGGCCTCCTCAAGCTGAGGTGTGGGCACTGACTGTCCACTGAGTCCTATGGTGGGGCATCCCTTCAAGTTGATGAGATCATCCCAGCTCGAACGTCTCAACTCTGACCTTCTTGCAGGCTCGCAAGGGAAGCTCGTCCTACAGGTCTTGGTACAATCTGACTCTCTTGCGATCTGACCTCTTCCAAGCTTCCATGGTACGATCAACCTTGTCCATAAGGTATGCTGCTTTGTGGACATAGTTGATCAGGTGTCCCTAGTTGTAGCCAATAAGAGTGTACGCCTCTAGCAACTTCTCACATTGAGCCTTACACTGCTCGTGGAGTTTGTTCCTATAGGCGGCATCCTGACTCTACTTTTGGAGACTCTTTACATAATCTTCCTTCCTCTCAACTAGAGGGGTCTTAAGCTCACCGATCTTCCTATTGAGGTGGTTGTCGTGGATCTGAAGCTTCTCTATCTCGTTCATTAGACTGGCAATTTGATCCCGGCAAGTGTGCTTCTTGCATTCCAACTCATGCTCTAGGTCTACAATTTTCTGCTTATAGGCTGCCTCCTTGTTCTCTGACTTGCGGATCCTCTCATCAACCTCCATTAGGTAGCGGCGGTCATAGTGCCCCTTTCACTCTAGCTCGGCGATGTACTTGTCCTGGCACTGCAAGTACATCCCAAAAGTGCGGAGGCAAGGGTTGCGCTCAATTATAGAAGACTACTCGGTGGCGATCTCCTTCCAAGTACCCTGTGGGCATCGAGGGCACGAGGAAGCAGACGAAAGCGGCTGTCCTTCAAGTAGTCAGCCGTGTTGCACAGCACAGTGCGAAGTGCCTAGCGCGAAACGGACTAAACACAAGTGCTGGTGTGGTTGTCAAAAGAGAAGTCGGTGAAGGCTACGACTCCAGGCAGGTCCATGCTTGTAGGCACGTTGATGACGACTGCCTTGTAACCCTCGATGCCTCCTCCAAGGTCGGGCTTGCCACGACAAAGGTACTTGACGTTCTCCATGGGAACACCAAGCTTGGTGAGAACCTCGCAAAGCACATGAGCATAGCCTCCATACTCCGTGTCGGTGTTCTGTCCCGGGGATAAGAACCCAATGAGTGAAATGCTGCATGCTCCCTAATCTAGATAGTGATGCAAGATGAACACATGATTTTTATCTTGGTTCGGGCAAGACAAGGCCCTACGTCCAGCAGGGGGAGAGAGATTGTATTATCCTACACCGAAGTGCTTGTACAGGGAGATATAAGCGAGCGAATAAGAATGGAGGTGGAGAACAAAGCCTAAGTCTAGCAGTGCTATGCCTATGCCTTGCAGCTATGGAGCTTGGATGCCTTAGAATGCTATCCAATGCTTGTTCCCCTTCCTCAAACTAACCCTTGGCGTCCCCTTTTATAGGCCAAGGGGAGGCTCAGGTGTACACGAACCCTAGGGCTGTCATATATGATGACGTCGAGGAGGTGATGCTAATCATGCCATGGTTGCTATAAAGGCATGCACCGGGCATGGCCTGCCCTATAGCGACGTGCTTGGAGACAATGGCTTTCCTCCAGGGGTGTCACGACGATGTCGTAGGTGGTCGGTGATAGACCCGTGCCCATGTGTGGGCATGCAAGTCCCTATAGATGTCGCATCGGGAGTTGTTGGAGTGCTAACCGAAGGCGTCGAGGTCCAAGTCGAGGGATGCTCGGGTGGGTCGAGGCCTGAACGGATAAGGCCGAGGCCCGAGAAATATGGTACGGGTGTTGACAATCGTGTCTCGAGGGGGTGCCTAATGAGGCACAGTGTCCGGCATGGTGTAACAGTGCGGTATGAACCGATGATTCTCCGGGTATGGGTGGTAAAAGTAGGATTTGACCATCGTACCTGGTCACTGTAACACTACTGTGGCAATGATTTTAGGCAGGAGTTGGTGGGAGCATTAAATGTCATGGATCCTGTATGGGAAGTAGGTGAGCCAAAAAGGGGCGAGCAGCAGTTGACGGAGGGTTGCTCGCCCATGCAGAGTACCATAACTCGATGGGGGTCGGCCGCCCATGCTGTGATCTATCACTCGAGGCCCCCATCGAGGGAGGACGCAAACAGATCGGTGCGTCTTGTTCCTAGGCCAGCCCAGTATGGATCAATCCATGGGTGTTGGGCCTTGTCTCATTGAGGAGCTGTTGGCTTGATTCATGGGGAGCTTTATCAGGGATTTAGGCTAATTACTCGGGGATTATTTCTCCTTTGTCAAGGTTTAGGGTACCCCCTTATCCAGGTATCTGACAGTAGCTCTCGAGTCTCATATGAGTGCTGACACTCACACAGAGGCTCATGAACTAGAGTCATAGCGCTTGTCATTTTCTGAAGGGTGCGCGCGAGCGTACCCTTCGGGGGTAGCCCCCGAGGCCTCGGAGGACAATACTCCTGCTGAGGGCTTTATGCACTTTTTGTCGAGGGACGCTCGAGTGGTCGAGCCCCCAGGCATATTCGACCCTCTTTCGTCAAGGGGTGTCGAGCCCCCAGGCCTCGTGTTGCAGGGGCTTTGTTAGCTTTTGGCGTCTATCCCCATGAGCCCTTTCGATCGGGTATGGGGTGAGGAGTGTTGTGCTACCCTTGATGGGCGAGTCTCATCATCCTCTGTCGAGCTATTATCAGGAAATTCATATAAGAGCTCATGCCCTGTTCGATGGGGTTCGACTAGTGGCCATGGAGGCACTCTTATTGAAGCAAACAAATAGCCATATGGATGCCGATCCCTTTTGATTGGGTTCGGTGGCTCGATGCCTCCCTCCATGGGGATTCTGGAGTGGACCCTTAGTTTTTCCTTAAATATGTCTGGGGGGCCTCGAGAGTTCATTTTTGAGGCAGGGCTTTGCATCAGCTCCCCCTAGCCATCCCTGACTCGGGTACTCGAGGGCGGTTGTCGAACCCTGACAGAGGGCCAACCTTCGCTCCCTTGAGATTTTTATGTGGGGCCGGGGCCTGCTTTCCTTCTTGTGGAAGATATCATCGCGGATAACTCCTCCCGTCCGTTGGGCACATCTTTTTATGCAGGAGACAGAACGGCACAGTCATGGCAGACGTGGACAACAGTTAGAGACCGAGCGCGTGATGCTTGTCCCTATATCCAGAAATCTAGGGAGTGGTTAGGTATGCACATTAAACACAAAGATTTAGATCTGCCCGTTGCTCTTTGGCCTGCCTATAAATTTGGGGGGTAGGGTTCCATCCATTCTCCATCTTGCCTTCTTGCTTCAGCTGCCACCGTCATCGGAGAGCAGAGCAAAACAACCCGTTAGTGCGAGGGAGAAAGGAGGAGAGAGGTAGGGATCGATAGATTTGGCCTTCCTCCATGGGTGTGGGGATCCTACCCGCAGGCGACTGGCTTCCCTCATCGGTGATGGTGGAGCAGTTGCAGGAGCTTGTGGGAGATGGGCTTCTTTGCCCCATCACCTCGGTCAATCTATCGGAGTGGAGGGTGCCGCCGAGGAGCCACCTGGAGCCGAACCGACCGGCGGGTTATGTCGTGAGCTTCGTCATCTTCCACAAGGCCGAACCCACCATTACGAGGTTGAGCTTCAGCACTTCTCCCCCAACTCCATCTCTAACGCAGCGATCCACACCGCCGTTTGTGAGGGATATTTAGGGATGGAGCCGCATTGGGATTTGTGGCTCCATCTTTTTAAGGGGAGCACTTCGCCAAGCCTGTATCGATGGGGAGGACGCAAATGGTCCGCGCCAGCTGCTGCAACCTGTCACTGAAGAGGGCAGATCTGTACATCCCGGCGGGGCTAACCACCAACCATGGTGGCTATCATGGTACACCAGGCGCATCATCGAAGAGCGCCCATACCACTGGCCGCATGGCATGGCAGTGGAAATCAGGCGAGGTTGGACCCCCTCCTCAATGCGTTGAAGACATTGCATGACAGGGGGTTGACCGCCGGCATCATCGGGTTGGCCTTCCACTGCCCGGAGGGTCCTCCCATTGATGTAGCGCCGCCTGTGCCTAGATCAGATGGTGCCCGGTGCATCGATCGTGGGAAGTCGAATGTTGTCTGAGACGCTATCCCACGAGGAGATTGCGAAACCGGTAAGGGGGGCAGTTGCTCGCCCCTTTACGCTGGAGATGGTGAATTCCATCCCGATGCGGCCGAACGATGGTCACATACAGTTGGTAAGTATCTCGTTTTGCTACCTTTGGGTTCCTATCCCTTTTGTCTTATCTCTACATCCTCCGTTGTTCTGCGTGCAGGCAATTCTAGACTTCAACACATCGACGCCCCCTGTCAAGGAGGATGAGCCTGCTCGTCGGGTGAGACACTTCACCGTTGACCAGTAGAAAAAGGACAAGGATAGGGAGAAGAAGAAGAAGAATCTTAAGCGTCAGGTGCTTGAGCAACGTCAAGCGAAGCAAAGGCACGATGGGCTTCCTGAGGAGCAGTCCCCCTCGGCGGAAGAGGAGGAGGGGAATGATGAGAATGATGATGATGTCGAATCACAGTATGACGCCCTGTTGCCTGATCCCCCTCGAGCTGACCATCGGTCTCCGTAGGAGGGGGTTGAGGAGGGATCATCATCGGGCACGGCCTCGGTGCCCATTGAGGGTCATGTGTCAAGGGCTCCAGAGCAGCCCCGGGAGAGGAGGACAACTAGTTCCTTGACCCAGGAGGGGTCGACATCACGACGCACACGCGGGAGGACGCCGCCGGCCCCGTCGTGGCATAAGTCCAGCATGCCACCGCCCCGTACCAGGTCATCAACGCTCGGAGCAGGGACACAGGGTCAGCCAGCCTCGGAGGAGGAGAGGGCATCGGGAATGTCACAGGCCACGGCTCTGGGCATCCCCGGACCTGGTAAGGGCCCGTTGAGAGGGGGTCTCAGAAGCTCCCGAGTGCATCAAAGGTGCGTGTAAGGGCACCTATCATCCCTGTGGTGTAAGTTCTTCATGCCTTGCATCTTCATCTTCTCCCATTGCTGTTTTTTTGGGTGCTTAGCATTCATTCCCTTTGGTGTTTAGGCTCAAGCATTCGACAAAGGAGGCGGCCCCTACGCCCACCAAGCTGCTGAAGGCCGAGGTCGCCACGATGATGGCGGTGTCAGAAGGAGCTGCCGCCTCGGGCCCCTAGTCGACGGCTGAGGCTGCCTGGCTCGTGGATGCCCGAGCCGTCCTAGCTCGGGGCAAGCAACTAGGCGCCGCCTCTGTGGCAGGCTCGAGTGCTTCGGAGGTCGTGGCGGGCACTGACACTGTCCAAGGTCGAGAGCGGGTCGAGGCCCCCTCGGCACCACCAAGCTCGAGGGCGCTGTTGGTGGTCTCGTTCTAGGATCATCGGAGGAGGTCCCAGTGGTCATCGAGGATGAAGGAGTTGAACCCTTCGCTCGCAACATGGAGGGGTTGGATCACCGCCGAGAGGTAGGAACAGAGCTCCCTTAGCGACAGAAGCAGCAGTGGGAGCCATGGCCGCAGGGGCTACGGCAATAGGAGCAGCTGCTGAAGTAGCAACAAGATGAGCTGCGGGCCTCAGGCCAGCTGCAGCTACCACAACAGGAGGAGCAGTGGCAGTTGGAGGAGCTATCGTCCTTGAGCGCACCCGCCGTAGCAACTAGAGGAGCCGGTGGCCTCGAACCTGCCACTGTAGGAGAGGCAGGAGGAGGTGGAGGTCTCGAGCCCGTCGTTGGAGCAGCGGTAGAAGGAGATGGTAGAGGTCCTGCTAAACGTGGGGCAGGGAGACGGGCGGCCGGAGCCGCTTGCTTCGAGCCAACCACAGGAGTTGGCGGTCAAGGATGTCCTGCGAGAGGTGGAGAGGATGGTCGGGCATCTGATCCTGCAGGCAGTTCTGCCAGAGGCATCAGCGACGGGGGAGGTTGTGATGGTGTTGCTCCCTTGCCCGCCGTCAGCTAGGGCGTCGGCTGCCTGAGGGTCCCTTTATGGCCCTGGCTTAGTGGTCGTTCCCTCATCTGGTTCCCCTGCCGATCAAGGGTCAAGAGGGAGTCAGTGTTTCCCACTCTGGCTGCATAGGTACATCGTGCCGTCATCTCGGCTGAGCTAGTGAACGGCATCACAGTGGCCGTGCATGATCAGACGATGAAAGAGCTCCCTCACTGTGGCCAGGAGGTTCTCTGGCCTAGGGACCCAGCGAACCCTGACGAGCTCCTGTTCGAGATGAACAATCCTATGGAGGTCAAGGGCTAGGAGCATGTCGATGAGTTCTGGGCCTCGATGCAACATTCCTTGCGCACGACCATCGATGTCACCGCCGATGACCTTCTTCAGGCCTTCCTTGTAAATGGTTTTCCTTTATGATTTTGAGGTCGGGTTGATTTCTATCTCATGCCTAACTCCAACTCGCGTTTTTCATTTCTAGGATTTGAGAGTTATAATTCATTCACATGACAAAGGGTGGATGGGAGCAGGTCCCTGTGCTTCGAGTGAAGCTCAAAACAGCTTAAGCTGAGGCACAAAGGCAAAGGAGGACGCGGCCAAAGCCAGGGAGGAGGCGACCCAGGCCTAGGAGGATGCCTCCATGGCTCGAGGGAGGAGACCTAGGCCAAGGAGGAGGAGGCCCAAGCCAAGGACGACGCTACCAAGGCATGAGAGGAAGTGCAAAAGACCTTCGAGGGCCTCATCCTGGCGGGAAAGCGCGTCAAAATGCTCGAGTGGGAGCTCAAGTGTCGATGTCTTAACCCCAAGGGTCTAGCACCAATGAGTAACTACGTGTTGTGTGCTCCCTAACCCGGATGGTGATGCAAGAAGAACACACGATTTTTATCCTGGTTTGGGCAAAGAAGGCCCTACGTCCAGCGAGGGGAGAGATATTGTATTATCTTGCACGTGTTGCCTATACAGGGGTGATACAAGCGAGTGTATATGAACTCAGAGTAGCGAGAAAGGCCTACATCTAGATGCGCTATGCCTAAGCCCTACTGCTAGAGTATTTGGATTTCTCTAAGTGTTATCCGTTGCTTGTTCGATTGCTCTTTTTAGCCCCTAGCGTCCCCTTTTATAGGCCAAGGGGAGGCTCAGGCGTACAGGAATCCTAGGGCGATCGCAGGTGATGACGTTGAGGGGGTGATGTCGATCGCATCAAGGTTGCTGTAGAGGCGTGCACCGGGCGTGGCTTGCCCTATAATGACATGCTTGGAGTCAATGGTTGTCCTTCATGCGTGTCATGATGACGCCCGTAGGTGGTCAGTGAAAGACCCATGCCCACGCTGGGATGTGCGAATCCCTATAGCCGTCACGTCAGGAGTTGTACGAGCGCTGACCGGAGGTGTCAAAGTTCGACTCGAGGGGCGGCTGAGGGGGTCGAGGCCCGAGTGGATAAGGCTAAGCCCCGGGAAATGTGGTATGAATATTGGTAAATGTGTCTCGAGGGGGTGCCTGATAGCTTACAGTGCTCGGTATGGCATTGCAGTATAGTATGAACCACCGATTTCCTAGGTATGGGCGGTAAAAGGAGGATTTGATCGTTGTACCTGGCCACTGTGACCGCGTTGTAGCCATGAGGTTAGGTAGGAGTTGGCGGATGCATTTATTGTCCTGGATCCATACGGGAAGTAGGTGAGCCGAAAGGGGAGTGGCAATCGACGGGGGGTCGTCCGCCCGCACGGAGGTCCTTCACTCAGCGGGGGTCAGCCGCCCGCTCTGTCAACCCGATGGGGGGTCATCCTCCTAGACGGGCGTTCGTCATTCAAGGCTCCCCATCGAATGGGAGATGGTTTTGACTTGGATGCTGCTCGTGGGCTGGCCTAGCAAGGCTTGATGTACGCTGGTGGGCCTTTGTCCCTCAGGCTGGTTGCGGGCTTTTTTGGTGATTTGGGTTTAATTGTTCAGGGACTAATTTTCCTAGATTGAGGTTTAGGGTACCCCCTGTCCAGGTACCCGACAGTAACCCCCAAGTCTTTGCGCAAGAGCTGGCACTCACACAGAGGCTCATGAACTGGAGTCATAGCGTCTATCATTCTCTGAAGGGTGCGTGTGAGCGCACCCTTCGGGGCTAGACCCCGAGGCCTCGGAGGAGTAGGATACTCCTCTAAGGGCTTTATACGCTTTTTTAATCGAGGGGCTCGAGTGGTTAAGCCCCCGGGCATGCATGAGCTTTTTTCTTCGAGGCCCATTCCGTGGTTGTTGGGTGCCGTGGGTACTTCCCTCGGGGATCAGGCATAAATGAACTAAAGTCGTAGCCTTGATGCCTTCCGATGGGTGCGCACGAGCGCACCCTTTGGTTTAGCCCCCTGAGGTCTCGGAGGAGTACAAAAGCTCCTCTGAGGGCTTTTTAGATGTGCAGTATGGGGAAGCTCGAGTCTTCTAGCCCCCGAGCGTGTTTGCCCCTCTTTTGTCGAGGGGTCCCGTGCATTGTCGAGCCCCCGGGTGGTTGGTTCCTCCTTCGTCGTGGCCATCCGGTCATGAGCGAGCCCCTGAGCCTCTTTCATCGAGGTCGATCAAGAACAAGCCTGTCTTTTTCTTTCGACCCTCACGCTCCTTCTCGATGGGAGGAGGGGTGAGGGGTGTCGTGCTATCCTAGTTTGGGCGAGCTCCGACGTCCTCTAGTGAGCTGTTATCAGGAAATTCAAGTGAGAGCTTGTGCCCCATTTGGTAGGGGTCGACAGGTGGCCACGGAGGCGCTCTCATTGAAGCTAACAAATGGACACATGGATTTCGAACCCATTCGATAGGGTTCGGCGGCTCGATGCCTCCCTCAGAGGGGATTCCATAGTTGTCCTTTTGTTTCACCTTGAATATGTTCGAGGGGGCTTCAAGAGTTCATTTTTGAGCAAGGGAAACATGTTGACTCCTCCTCGGTCATCCCTTCCACGGATACTCGAGGGCGGCTGTCGAACCCTAATCGAGGGTCATCCTTCGCTCCCTTGAGATTTTTATGTGGGGCCGGGTCCCGCGTACCTTACCGTGGAAGGAATCGCCCGTGAGTAAACTCCTATTTGTTGGGTGCACCTTTTGAGGCAAGAGACATAACTGCGTGGTCGTGGGGGGCTGGGACATCGACTAGAGGCCGAATATTTGACATGTCTCCCTGTATCCAAAAATCGAGGGAGCGGTTAGGTGCAGGCATTAAATGCAGGGATTTACCTGCCTTTTTACTCGGATCTTCCTGTCGCCCTTTGGCCTGTCTCTAAATCTAGGAGGTGGGGTTCTGTCCGTCCCCCATCTTGCCTTCCTGCTTTCACCGCCACCGCTAGAGAGAAGATTAGCCCTATTCGTTAGCGTAAGAGAGAAGAGGGGAGAGGTTGGGAATCTTCCTTCCTGTCCACACATCAAGCAAGTCCGTGCTGTCATTTTGGTGCCAGAGCTTCTTCCTCTGGAGGATTGGCTCCCGTCAGCCGTGATAGAGCGGGAGCTCGAGGAATTGGTGGATGACAGGCTCCTTCGCCCTGTTGTCTCGGCTGATTGGCCGGAGTGGATGGTGTCGTCAAGGGGGATCTGGAGCCGAACCCGCTGGAGGTGTAAGTGGTGAGCTTCATCAAGTACCACCAGATGGGGCTCGAGTCACCTCCGAGCCGATTCATGTGGGTGTTGACCAATCACTATGAGGTCGAGCTCTGGCACTTCTCCCCTAACGCCATCTCCAACACAGCGATTTATGCCATCATCTGCGAGGGATACCTGGGGATGGAGCCACACTGGGAGTTGTGGCTCCATCTCTTCAAGGGCGAGCACTTCACCAAGCTGGTGTCGCAGGGGGTGAGGGAGCATCATCCGTGTCAGCTGCTGCAACCTGTCATTGAAGCGATCGGACCAGTTCATCCCGATGGGGTTGATTTCCAACCACGGCGGGTGGCATGCCAGGTGGTTCTACCTCCGGAAGGACGGCGGCTTGCTGCCGCACTACACCGGGCGTGCCATCACAAAGCGCCCGTAGCACTGGCCACACGGCATGGCGAAGGATCGACAGGCGAGGCTGAACCGCCTCCTTGATGCGCTGAGGACTCAGTGCGAGTGGGGGCTGATCATCGGGATCGTTGTCTCAGCGTGCCAGATGTCGCTCGAGGGGTGCCAGATGTTGGCTGAGGTGCTGTCCCCCGAGGACATCACGAGGCGGGTGAGGGGAGCGGTCACCGGCGCCTTCGCACCATAGGATGTGAACAGCATCCCGATGCTGCCCGATGATGGTTGCATCCATCTGGTGAGTATGCCGTAATATCACCCATGAATTCCTTTCTTCTTTGACTCATCCCCATGTTCTCTGTGTGGACTTATGTATAGGGGGCCATAGATTTCAGGGTGTCGACGCCCCCGGTCAAGGAGGATGACTCCGACTGCCAGGTGAGATGATTCACTGCCCAACAACAGAAGAAAAGTAAAGACCAGGAAAAGAAAGAGCGAAAGAAGAAGAGCCTCGAGCGCAATGCACGTGAGCAATGCCGGGCAAAGCAAAGGCGCGAGGGGGTTCTCAAAGAGGAATCTCCCTCAGAAGAGGAGGTGGAGGAAGAAGATGAGGGAAGCAATGACGAGGAGGTGCAGGCACATCTCGATGCCTTGGTGCCCTGCGTGACCCGAGCTGGCACCCGCCTTACGCAGGGAACATTGGAGGTGGGGTCATCTCTTCAGGCCTCGAGGGCGGCCTTGGCACCTGTCAAAGGCCGAGAAACAAAGGCCACAGAGTAGCCCTGGGAGCGGAGGACGAGTGACCCCTTGACTCTGGGGAGGTCATTGTCGTGTCATCGCCTCACACCAGGTCTTTGACCCTCAGCGCGTGGAGCCAGAGCTAGTCGGCCTCAGAAAAGCAAGGGATGCCAAAGACGTCATAGGTGGCGGCTCCGAGTAGCTCTGGTTCTGATAGGGGCTCATCAAAGGAGGGGGCTCCGAAGCCCCTGAGCGGATCGAAGGTGGGCAGGAGGGCGCCTCTCATCCCCATGGGGTAGGTTTTTGGTATCTTGGGGCTTCTTTCCCTTTTTTGTAGTTTTAGGGCTCCTTAGCGTTTCTTTCTTGTGTGTGCTCCAGGGTCAAGTGCGCGCTAGAGATGGTGGCCCCTTCTCTCGCCAAGCGGCTCAAGATCGACGCCGTGGTGAAGGTGGCATCATCGACACAAGGTGCTACTTCGATGTCCCGGGCGGCTGCGGAGGCTTCCTGGGTTACGAAGGCCTGCACCGCTATGACTTGAGGTAGGCTGACGGGTGCCACTTCCATTGCCGGCTCGAGTGCCTTGGAGACTATGGCGAGTAAGGACGCAGCCCGGAGCCGGGAGCAGACCGAGGTGGCTCCCGGCACCGGCGGGCTCTGGGACGCGGCCTGCGATCGGGAGCCGGGGTCGACAGAGGAGGCAGATTCCTTTGCCCAAGACACGGGGGAGATGGCCGAGTTCCCTCAGCAGCAGCAACCATGGCCAGCATGGCCACAAGGGCTGCATGAGCTGGAGGAGCGGTAGAAGCAGGAGCGGCTACAGAAGCAGCAGGAGGACGAGCGGCAGGCGTCGGGCCAGCCGCAATAGCAGCAACAGCACGAGCAGCAGCAGCAGTAGAAGTAGCAGCAGCAAGAAGTGTAGAAGGTGGCACCTTTGGTCCTACCGCAGCGGCAGGAGGAGGCACCGACCACGGTCTCACCGCCGCAGCTACCGTAGGAGGGTGCAACATCCTCTAGCCCATCGGACTCTTTACAGCAGGAGGAGCCGACGGCCTCGAGCCTGGCGCAGCAGCTGCGGTCAGAGGAGATGGTGGTCTCAAGCCCGCTACGTCAGTAGCTGCAGGAGAAGGAGATGGAAGCCCCGCGTGGTCGGCCGGAGCCGACGACCTCGAGCCAGCTGGAGGAGTCGGTGGCTGAGGACGTCCCGATGTGGAGGAGGGTCGGGCAGCCCATCGTCCGGTGGTCCCGGCGGATGCGTCGAAGTCTGGCGTGGTTGCAATGGCACTGATGCCTCGCCCACCGCCTACTGGGGCGTTGACTGCCTGAGGATCCTTATGCGGCCCCGCCCGCGCGCCCCCACCTATACCGCCCAGGGGGAGCGCAAGGCCAGACAGGCCGAGTCGTCGGGGGCCGAAAGGGAGGTTGAGTTGCCGTTCCCCACCTTGGCCAACCGGGTGGTCCGTCACGGTGGCTTGGCAGAGATGGTAGACCGTATTACGGCGGACGTTTGGGGAGGGTCAAGGGAGACCTTCCCTGCTGGGGTCGGGAGGCACTCCGACTCCAAGACCCGACAAATCTCGATGCGCCCCTCTTCGAGATGGATGACCCAGCGGAGGTCGAGCACTGGGAGAACATCGACGAGTTCCAGGCATGGCTGCAACACGCCTTACAGCTGGCCATCGATGTCTCCATCGAGGACATGCCCCGAGCCCTTGCAGTACATGACCTGCTCCTTGTTACGTCAGGACTAATTTGTTTTTCTCCTGGTTCCTTAGTCTTTGATGCTTTTTCACTTTCAGGATCTTAGGATGTGCTCCCAGGCCAAGTCCCAGCTCATCCACATGACTCAAGGTGGGTGGGGGCGGGTCCTTGAGTTGCGAGACCAGCTCGAGGCTGCCCGGGCTGAGACGGTGAAGGCGAAGCATGAGCTGGCCAGGACCCAGGAGGATGCGGAGAAAGCCAAGGAGGATGCCTCGTGGCTCGAGGGAGGCGGCCCGAGCCATGGAGGATGCCACCAAGGCCCGTGGGGAGACACAGAAGTCTCTCGAGGACCTCTCCCTAGTGGCTGATAGCATTCAGTGGCTCAAGAGGGAGGTCGAGGACTCCTCGGAGCACATCAAGGGGCTCGAGGTAGAAGTCACCCAGACCTCCCAAGCTCGCAATGCCCTCAACATCTCAATTGGGGAGGAACGGCGCCGGGCCCAGGCCCTGTCCACTGAGGTCGCCATACTGAAGGGGACCCTCCAAGAGAAGGAGGAGGCCATCGTGCTGGCTGCCCAGGCGATCAAGGAACTAATGGTGGAGAGGACGGAGACTGCCCGTGCCCTAGGAGTGGCTAAGAAGGAGTACACCGAGCTGAAGGATGGGTATACGGCCCTTGATACCCATGCCCCCGGTGAGACTTCCTCTTTAGCTTTTGTATTTTTGTCTTTGTCATCTTGCTCGTCATGGCTGACCCTTGTCTTATGTTTTAGATCTCAATGAGGAATTGATCAAGGCTCAGGACAACGCCAAGACGCTCCAAGACGCCTACTGGGCCGAGGCGAGGTTGACCAACACACTCCGCACCTCGATCACCTCGATCTGCGATGATTTCGGTGTTGACCCTAAAGCGGATGTTGAGGATGAAGTGCACGGGACCTCCCTGATCAATGGGTTGTACAAGCTCAGCTGGGTCGCGAGGGAGGAGGTCCGAAATGTGCTCCATGTCGGTGTGAAGCGGGCAATGGCAGTTGTCTGCTCTGGTTTCACCTACGACATGGGGGTGGTCTGGCACGACTTTGTCTGTGACCCCACCAAGACCGACGTCGAGAATGAGGAGAGGCATAGGGCCTTGATCGAGGCTGCTGAGGAGCCCGATGGTCGACTGGCAAAGCTGTTCGAGCCCGAGGTCCTTCCTCCCGGTGTTGGTGAAGAAGAAGAAGACGACCTATGAGCCAATCTGGGCAAGAAGGCCCATGTAATAGGTTAGATTTCAACTTGTGTCAATGTGGCCTCGAGGGCCTTAAAACATAATGTTTATATGCATTTCGAATGCTTTTGAGTTTGAATCCGTCATTCTTTTTCTACTCAAGTTGAGTTTTTACGCAGTCATCTTGGCGCACGATTGCGTCCTTTGGTGTGGGGTGTGAGTGGAGGTACCATAGCCCAGAGGTGTAGGTTATCTCATGGCTCAACGGCCCCTCGGCCTTAGGGTGCCCTCATGGCCTTGTCGGCTATGTAGGAACTCACGTCAAAGCAAATAGGAATGTTAGACATTGATTTTTCAAAATTGTGTGTTTTTACTAGGTCTTCTTAGCATGTAGTTATGCCCCTTGGCGTGAGGGAGTGAGTGGAGGTACCACGGTGTGGACGCATGGGTGATCTCATGGCTCGACAGCCCCTCAGCCTCGGGGTGCCCTTGCGGCCTTGTCAACCATGTAAAAGAATACACGTCATGTTTTGAAAAAACGTGCGAGTTTTTAAGGAACTTCAAGGGGTTCCCCCCTTGTAGCCCTCGAGGGAGGCTCGACACTATTGAACCAGAGTCGAGGCTACCTTATGTGTGTGAACAAAAATTTGAACTTGTAAATGAAAGTACTTCTTGTTCATTCATGACATGGAAAAGTACAAGGCCTTGAAGCCCTAGGGGTAAAAGTGACATAGTTGTTCGATGTTCCATGCGTTGGAGAAGGTTTCGCCTTTCCCATTGGATAGCTTGTAGGTTTCGGGCTTCAACACTTCTACGATGATGAAGGGGCCCTCTTATGGCAGCGTTAGCTTGTGGCGTCCCTTGTTGTTCTGCCATCGACGGAGGACTAGGTCACCAACTTGGAGGTCCCGCTTATACACATGCTTGTCATGGTAGAGTTGAAGCTTCTGTTGGTATCTCGTGGAGTTGATGATGGCCATGTCTCGAGCCTCCTCGAGTTGGTCGACAGTGTTTGTGAGTGCTTCCTCATTCGTCTGCTCATTGTAGGCCTTTAGTCGAGGGGACCCGTACTCGAGGTCAGCGGGGAGGACGGCCTCGGATCCGTAGACCATAAAGAATAGGGTGAACCCCATGGCTCAACTTGGCATCGTTCTCAGGCCCCATAGGACCGAGGGCAGCTCAGCGGTCCATTTCTTGCCGTGTTCGTTTAGCCGATTGAAGATCTGAGGCTTGAGACCTTGTAGAATTGTGCTGTTGGCGTGCTCGACCTGGTCATTTGTTCTAGGATGAGTGACTGTGGACCAGTTCACATGGATGTGATGGCGGTCACAGAAATCCAAGAACTTCTTGCCGGTGAACTGCATGCCAATGTCGGTGATGATGGCGTTGGGGACCCCAAAGTGGTGGATGATGTCGGTGAAGAATGAAACTGCCTGCTCAGACCAGATGTTGGTGATGGGTCGGGCCTTGATCCACTTGGAGAAGTTGTCAACAGCTACAAGTAGATGGGTGTAGCCCCCGGTTGTCCTCTTTAGTGGCCACACGAGATCGAGCCCCCAGACCGCAAACGGCCATGTAATGGGGATCGTCTGCAGAGCATGAGCTAGGAGGTGGGTCTGCCTGGCGTAGAATTGGTACCCTTTGCACGAGCAGACTAGGTAGATGGCGTCAGAAACTGTGGTCGACCAGTAAAAACCTTGTCATAAGGCGTTTCCAATGAGGGTCCTTGGGGCTGCATGATGGCCGCAAGCCCCTGAGTGTAGATCCTTGAGTAGCTTTCTTTCCTCCTCGAGGGTGATGTAGTGCTGGAGGACCCTGGTAGGGCTTCGTCGATAGAGCTCCTTGTCTTCACCATAGAGGACGTAGGTTTTGACCCATCGAGCGATGCGATGGGCATCGGTTAGATCTTTTGGAAGCTTCCCTCGAATGAGGCAGTCGAGGAAGGGAGTGCGCCAGTCCGAATCAGAGGTTGAGGGAGGAGGAGACACCTCGACCTCCATGACTTCGGCCCTGGTGGAGGGGGTCTCGTTCGAGGGAGAGGGGTCTACTGCTTGCGTTGTGATTCCTTCCCCCACGCCTAGATCGATGGAGGGCTCATAGAGGTCCTTTGAGAAGACGTCAGGTGGAACAGTACCTCGTGTCGACGTGATCTTTGCCAGCTTGTCTGTGGCCTCGTTGTATCTACGGGCAATGTGGTTGAGCTCAAGGCCGTAGACTTGTCCTCCGACTTGCAGACCTCCTTGCAATAGGCCTCCATCTTGGGGTCGTGGCAGCTCGAGGCCTTCATGACTTAGTCGATGACGAGTCATGAGTCACCACGAACGTCAAGGCGTCAAACCTCGAGTTCGATGGTGATGCGCAAGCCATTAACGAGGGCTTCATACTCAGCAACATTGTTGGAGGCGGGAAAGTGGAGTCAGACCACGTAGCACATGTGGACTCCGAGGGGTGAGATGAAGTGCAGTCCCACGCCTGCCCCCGTCTTCATCAGCGACCCGTCAAAATACATAGTCCACAATTCTGCCTGAATCTGCACCGGGGGAAGCTGGGTGTCGGTCCACTCAGCGATGAAATCTGCCAGCACCTGAGACTTGAGACTTGATGGCCTCGTGTGGTGCATAAGTGAGGGTCTTCCCCATGAGCTCGACCGACCACTTGGCTATCCTCCCTGCAGCCTCCCGGTTTTGGACTATCACTCCAAGGGGGAAAGATGAGACCACAATCACCGGGTGGCTGAGGAAATAGTGCTGGAGCTTGCGATGTGTGATGACGATGGCATAGAGCAGCTTCTGGATCTATGGGTAGCGAACCTTGGTTTCCGAGAGTACCTCGCTGATGAAGTAGGCTGGCCGCTAGACGGGCAAGACGTGCCCTTCTTCCTCTTTCTCAACAACTGGTTGCGCTGACCACCTAGGTGGTTGTAGTGACATAGAGCAAGAGTGGCTCGGCTGGACTCAGGGGTACGAGAATCAGAGGTGAGGTCAGCATAGCTTTGAGTTTGGCGAGGGCCTCCTCAGCTTTGGGGGTCCAAGTGAAGTGCTCAGATTTTTTCAAGAGGCGGTACAGAGGCAGGGCTTTTTCTCCGAGTCATGAGATGAAGCGACTGAGGGCTGCAAGGCAACCCGTGACCTTCTGGACACCCTTGAGATCCTAGATCAGACCCATCCTGGTGACTGCGGAGACCTTCTCGGGGTTGGCCTCGATGCCGCATTGGGAAACTATGTACCCCAGGAGCATGCCTCAGGGGATGCCGAAGACACATTTCTCGGGGTTGAGTTTGATGCTCTTCACCCAGAGGCATTTGAACGTGATCTTGAGGTCGTGGATGAGGTCGTTAGCCTTCTTGGTTTTGACTACAATGTCGTCGACATAGGCCTTGACCATTGGCCTGATGTGTTCACCAAATACATGGAGCATGTATCGCTAGTACGTCGCCCCGGTGTTTCAAAGGCCGAAGGGCGTAGTTACGTAACAATACATGCCGAAGGGGGTGATAAAGGAAGTCGAGAGCTTGTCAGACTCCTTCATCTTGATTTGATGGTAGCCAGAGTAAGCGTCGAGGAAAGAGAGTTTCACATCCCTCGGTGGAATCAACAATTTGATCGATATGTGGTAAGGGAAAAGAAACTTTTGGACATGCTTTATTTAAACTGGTGTAGTCTACACACATCCTAAATTTCCCATTCTTTTTCTTAACTAGAACAGGATTAGCTAACCACTCGGGATGATCAACCTCCTTGATGAATCCGACCTCCAAAAGCTTGTGTATCTCCTTCCCGATGATCTTGCGCCTCTCCTCATCGAATCAGCGCAAGTGTTGCTTCACCGGTTCGGACCCGACTCGGATCTCCAAGGCGTGCTCGGCAACTTCCCTCAGTATGCTCGGCATGTCCGAGGGACTCCACGCAAACATATCGGTGTTCGCACGGAGAAAGTCGATGAGCACTGCTTCCTATTTGTCACTGAGGGTGGCGCTGATCATCAGCGCCTTCCCGTTAGAGCTGCTGGGGTCGAGGAGGATCTTCTTGGTGTCTTCTGCTGACTCGAAGCTGCCAATGTGGTGCTTGGGGTCAGGGACCTTGGTAGTGAAACCATCAAGAGTAGCCGTCAGCATCTTGAACTCCTCGATAACTTCCCCATTTTCGATGCACTCGACGTCGCAGTAGTATGCGTGCTCGAAGGAGGAGCCAACGGTGATGATTCCTTTGGGCCCCGGCATCTTGAGCTTGAGGTAGGTGTAGTTGGGGACTGCCATGAACTTGGCATAGCCTGGCCGGCCAATGATGGCATTGTACGTGCCGTGGAACCCAACCACCTCGAAGGTGAGCGTCTCCTTTCTGATGTTGGCAGAAGTGCCGAAGCAGACGGGGAGGTTGATGCAGCTGATGGGAAGAGCCTTCTTCCCCGGTACAACTCCATGGAAGCCCCGGGCGCTAGGCTGGAGCTTCATCCTCGGATCTCCAAGAGGTCGAGGGTCTCTGCATAAATGACATTGAGGTTGCTTCTTCCAACCATGAGTACCTTAGAAATGCGAGTATTGATGATGATGGGGTCGACGATGAGCGGGTACACCCCCGGTGTGGGGACTTGGTCCGGGTGGTCATCACGGTAAAACGTGATGGCCGTATCAGACCAGTCGAGGTAGTGGGGGTCACAACCCGAACGAAGAAGACTTCTCGATGCTCCCTCTTGCACTGACGCGTTGAAAGCCAGGTCGAGGTCCCCCCGTAGATCATATAGCAGTTGTAGACCTCAGGGAAGCCATCCTCCTTGTCGCTACCCTTGTCCTTGGGGTCTTCTTTCTTGTTGTCTTTCCCAAGGCCCAAGCTCTCAAAGTATTTCTAGATCATCCGGCAGTCTTCGAGGTTGTGATTGGCAGGCCTCTTGCGATAGGGGCACGACTTTTTTAGCATCTCGTTGAAGAGGCCCTCCTCGGGAGGACCTCAAGGCTTCTTGCGCTCGGCAGTGTCCATGAGCTCATCGGGGGCAGCTTCGCGCTTGCCCTGCTAGCTCTTCTTCTTGTTGTTGTTATTGTTCCTCTTGGCCCCCTGGTTTGAGCTCTCAGGGTCGCCTTGCTTGGCCTTCCCCTGCCCTTGTCATCATCAAAGAAGGCGCCGACGACCTCCTCTCCAGCGGTGTAACTGGCGATGACATCCTTCAGCTCATCGGTGGTCTTCGGGGGGTTATGTCCTAGCTCCCGTACTAGCTCCTTGCAGGTAGTCTCGGTAATGAACGCTAGGATCACATCATCATCGGGGATATGGGGGAGCATGGTGCGTTGCTTGGAGAAGCACCGAGCAAAATCACGGAGGGACTCCCCGAGCTTCTGCTTGTAGCTTCAGAGGTCCCAATTGTTGCTAGGTCATACATAGGTTCCTTTGAAGTTCCCCTCGAACACCCTAACAAGATCGGTCCAATCGTGGATCTGATCAGGGGGAGATCCTCAAGCCACCTTCGAGCGGTGTCTGATAGGAACAGGGGGAGCTGTCAGATAATGGCATGATCATTGCGCGCCCTGCCCAACTGGCATGCCAACCTAAAGTCAGCTAGCCATAGCTTGGGCTTGGTCTCGTCATTGTACTTGATGAGGCTCATGGGGGGACGGAAGGGATTCGGCAGTGGCGTCCTTCGAATCGTCCTGTTGAAGACTCGAGGGCCCGGTGGCTCGGGGGACCGGTGCCGATCCTTGTCACTGTCATAGCGCCCGTCCCTATGTGCCCTATAGCCTCGCACCTGAGCATCACCACTCTTGTGTCGGTGGTTCTCGTTGATGTCACAGAGCGCGTCTCAAGGCTCGCAGTTGTCGTGGATGCTTTCGCGGATGGGGATCGCCTTCTTGGTTTGGGGGCATCCGCTTGATGGATTGAACCCTCCCTCTCATGTTGGGATGGTTCGGGGGATTGCTTCAGGATGGCCCCTCAACGTCTCGAGGTCGAGCTTTCGGCCTGCTGTGCGGCAGCTACCTCAAGGAGGCCCTGAACCTCCTACTGGACGCGACGAGCTTCAGGATTTGAGGGGGCCAGCATGTTGCGGAGGAGCATGGTTGCCATGATGATGTTCTGGCTGGCGTGGTTGAAGATGGGGTTCTTGACTGCGCCCCCCCGATGATCTGCCAGTGGACTTCTTGGGCTCTGGCTTGAGCCTTTCTGTCGGGCAGATGTCCGTGCTCCTGCTCGAGGGTTCGCTCGAGTTGGCACGGATGCTCCCGGTCCTCGTCAAGCTTGGCTCGCATCTCCTAGACTTGTGCGAGCTGGGCATCGTGGGCGTCCTAAGGCAACCACGCATCACTTGGCATAGCTAGTGGCTGCTCCTCCTGATCCACCACGACGAGGGCGCCTCCTGCTGTAGCTGTAGCCGCGGTCATGGCCATGGGGTCGATAGTGTCGGCGCTCGACGTGACGGCTCTGTTGATGTGGAAGCACTTGCGTGTGGGGTCATAGTTGTCAAAGTCGAATTTGGGATTGCCGGAGTAGAAGATGGGGAACTATGTCCCTATCTTCTAGCGCTTGCGAGGGTGTAGGCCTCGGGCAATCCCTCGGCACGATGCGACAGCTCCTCCTCATCGCATACTCCAGCTGGCGTAGACGATGCGACGGCTCTGTCGATGTGGAAGCATACTCTTGGAAGCATACTCCATCGCATTGTCTACCCCTACGACAGCTCCTCCTCATCGCATACTCCAGCTGGGAACTATGACCCCATCGCATACTCCAGCTGGTGTTGCATTGTGCAAGGGTGTAGGCCTTGGGCCAGGAGTCTCTGAAGACTTTTGGTGCTTGGAGGTCGACACAGAAGTTAGCACATCCATGGTGGTGCGAAGGAGGTGCCCCGGGAGGTCCTCATACACTCTCATGTTGGTGCTCACCGAGGGGGAGTATGACTTGGCGGCGTTGTTGAGACTGAATGAAAACAGTCATCGGGACTTGAACAGCCCGTGCGGAAGCAAGTCAGGTGGCGTTGGGGCCATGCCTGCTGCAGTGGCCATCCCTGACCCCCTCGATGAGTGCATGGCGAGGCTAAAGCCTAAATCGTCATGGTGCTCTACTGACCCGTCCCCCGTGGCCAAACTTAGGTCAGACACGTTCCCAACCATGAGGTGGCCATGGTGGGCGTCGTCTCACTCGTGTGATAATGATGGTTGCGTCGGTCGTGCCTCCTCCTGGTGGGGTGGGGGCATGCTGGTGGGACTGGTGTGCGGCCCTTCCTGAACGTGGGGGCTCGCGATTGCCTCCACTCGGATTTCTGACCCAGAGGAGGATCATGTCATAGCCATGCTTGAGTGACATGAACTCCAAGCTCCCGGACTAGATCACCATGACGAACGGGAGCGGTGGGATAGAGTCGACCTTCCAAAAAATGACGGGAAATGCTGGTGACACACAGTACCCCTACCTGGCACGCCAACTGTTGGTGTCTTGACCCCGAGGGTCTAGCACCAACGAGTAACTACGTGCTACGTGCTCCCTAACCCGGATGGTGATGCAAGAAGAACACATGATTTTTATCTGGTTCAGGCAAAGAATGCCGTACGTCTAGCGAGGAGAGAGATATTGTATTATCTTGCACCGAGGTTCCTGTACAGGGGTGATACAAGTGAGTGTCTACGAACTTAGACTGGTGAGCAAGGCCTACGTCTAGATGCGCTATGCCTAAGCACTGAGGTTCCTATACAGGGGTGATACAAGCGAGTGTATCTGTTGCTTGTTCAATTGCTTTTTTCAGCCCCTAGTGTCCCCGTTTATAGGCCAAGGGGAGGCTCAGGCGTACAACAATCCTAGGGTGCTCATAGCTGATGACGTTGAGGGGGTGTGGGGTATAGACCCCGTATACCCTCGCAGCTAGACTTTGGGTTGCTCGGTACAGACGGCCCAGACCAGAAGATGAAGGCTGGTCCATCATCATCCTAATTGGTGGGCCAGATGACAAGACGAAGCCCGTGGTCTGCTACCACCTAGGTCGGTGGGCTGCTCGGGTGCTAAAGGCTGCTTGGCATGCAAGGTGTCTTAGTCGGTTAGATCTATTCATGTACTCCAAGGATACGGCGCAATGTAACCAACTATAGGGAAACCCTAGATATGTAACCTTGTCTCCTGACTATATAAGGTGGACAAGGACCCCCTAGAATGCATCTAACCTTCCTAGACCTGAACTCATCTCATTGTACTCCGGTACTCATCAATACAGCAGCAGAGACGCACGACGTAGGATATTACACTTTCGAGTGGCCTGAACCTGGATAAACCCTGGTTGTTCTGGTTGTTTATCTTGCGTCTCACATCTAGATCATAGATCTTAGCACACCCTCACTGCAATCTACTACCTCAGTGTATCCTGTGGTAGACTGCAAAGGAGGTTTCATCGACAGTGGCGCGCCAAGTAGGGGTGCGTGATCTGATCTTCAGGCAATCCAGATGGTTTTGTTCCTGGCTTCTACGGACTTCGAGGCGGGCGTCTCCCTCACCATCGGTTCACTCATATGGACCACTAGCATGACGACTTCCCTCATGTTCATGGGAACAGCGCAACCGGTCTCAGCTCTAGCTATGACGCAGTTGGTCCCAGCACCGACCACGCCAACCATGTCTCCAACAACCCAGATCTCAGGGCCACCCCTGGGATCATTCCAGCCACCGATGACGAGGGTGGAGTTGATGGCCACACCAGCGGTGAACTGGTGGCTTCCTCTCTACCAGAGGAGGCACATCGACAACTCCTATCTGATCAACATGATTGATCGGCACGGGGCTGGTCTGGTTGAGCTCCTCGAGTATGTGGAGTCCGCCCCTGCATGGCTTCATGAAGAGTACTTGGACTTCATCCTGGTCCGACAACGCCAGCTTAATCACATCGATCGACCACACTGCACGGATCCAGATCCGTCCGTGGTTGGCCTTCCGCCACCTATCCGCCAGGTGGGCAACGCTCGGCACCAGCACGAATGTACGAGCTGAGCTGGTGGCCTGCACCGACTAGATCTGAATCTGGCTCCGACCCGAGCATCACCTACTGACCACAGAGGGAGACCATCGGCTACTCACCGAGGCGGGCCTCCTACTGTGGTGGAGCGCCGTCAACAAAAGCCTGCACCTGACCAGGGGCACCATCGGCAGCGCCCTGCGCACGATCAGGCTCATCACCCGCACCGACCGGATCCAACTCTCGCCGCTGCCCGGGCTCTGCCTCCCATTAGGCTCGATGAGTTCATCGATGTGCATCGACGCTAGTGCACACCCAGCCGTGTCGATCGCCATGCCCAAGCAAAGCAGAGGTAGCTGCGCCGAGCGCAGCAGACGCAACATGCACCAGGGCCGATAGATCCAAACGCCCCCGGCTCAAATCATATACCCATCTTACCGCATGGGTTGAGCAACGCAGCTCGCGTCCTACGTGAGAGACCTGCGGAATGCTCCTCGACGATGTGATGACCACCTCCTGGACCTATATCCTAATCTGGTTCTGGTCCCAGAAGATACAAGGCCCATGGTAGGCATGGTGGCTTTGCAGCAAAGTCCTTATGGATCAGACACTACAATCCCCGAAGACGACACCACATCAGATCTGCCCTCCATCTCCTTCGACCTTATCGAGTACCTCCTCTCGAACAAAGAGAGTCCTAAGGTCCGGAGTTAGGAGAATGTCGAGGAGGAGAGCCCGACCACGCGCGGACCATCGGACCTGTTCTACCGACCAGGCACCAGGCATCCCTAAGATCCTGCCTGGCTTCGATGGCTCAGTATTCGTGGTCAGCATGGACGAGCCTCCTGTTCCAAATGAAGTCGAGCAGGAGAGGCAAGCAAGTGAATAATGCAACATCAATCAAAAATGCCGACACCTCCGGAGGCACAAGAAGCGAACGCCACCAACAACGGGGGCAACGATGGTAATGGTGCAGGCCCTCAGCCGCGCCGCCTCCAACACAACCTCAATGGCGAGTTCAACATGGTGGGGGATCAGATCATCCATGAAACTCCTACAGCCAACATCACCATGGCCATCGATCAGCTCAACAACCTTCCCCCAAACACTCCCGGGGTCGAAGCGATCCATGATTTTTTGATCGTCGCCGAAGCACAGGTGGTTCAACTCTGCTCCATCGGTTCGCTAACCACGTCGCATCGGTCGCGATGATCCTGGTGTAGTCATCATCGCCAACCTGCAGAAAGTGGCACCGACAACAAATCCAACCAAGGAGGACATCCGCCCAAACAGTCCCGGTAGTCCAATGCCGATGACGCCCCATGAGAGGCACCGCGCGATGATCAGCACCAACGCGGTAAACGCCAGCACGCCAACAAGCAACAGGCCAACTGCCGCACCGAGTGCAACCAAAAAGTCAAGCAACCCCAAGATCATGATCTTCATGGCCACCTCGACGAGCGTTACCGTGCATGGCGACACATGAGCGGACCAACCCCGTTCTCGAAGGAACTCAAGGCCGTCCTGTGGCCAAAGAACTTCCTGATTGGGGACGTCCAAATGTATGATGGGCATGATGATCTAGAGCACTAGATTATGCTGTATGAAGTGGCAGTCTAAGCAGCAGGTGGCGACTGGTTCGTCATGGCAAACTATCTCTCGGTAGTCTTGAGCAACGTTGCCACTTCCTGGTTGCTCTGCCAGTGTGTCGGTAGCATCCACAGTTGGCCCTAGCTCAAGGAGATGTTCATCGATAACTTCAAGCCCACCTGCGTGCAGCCCAACACCAAGTACACCTTGGCACAAGTGTGGCATCGCCCAAGGGAGTCACTGCGATAGTACATCCGGCGATTCTTCGACGTGTGGAATCACGTGATCGACGTCACTCCGGTGGAAGGGATCGACCTCTTCATTGCTGGTCTGGTCCAACCACATGGTCTAGACCTCAAGAAGGAGTTGCTCCTCGAGCGACCAAGAACCATGGAAGAGCTCCTCTCCATCGCCCACAGATTCGCTCATCTCAATGACGGACTGAACGAGGGGGACTCCCTTTCCCCAACCACATCTACCATCGTGACGACGACTACGACTGTGACAGCAACCAAGACCGCCAGCCAGATCAGCGAGACAATCGCGGCAACCATCGTAACAATCGTGACCCCGACCATCGTGGCGATGATCGTTCTTTCAAGCGTTGTGGTTGGGACACTTACAATGGTGGTCGGTGTAACCACAACGATGCCTCTGTTAACGCGGTAAAGGGTCAGAAGAGGGCGAATGATGATGAGCTCGACAAGGTCCTTAGTCAGGATTTCCCTCATCATCAGGGCAAGGGCCACATGCTGGGTGAATGCAGGGTCCTGAAAGAGGCGTTGGAGAAGATGGCCAGCAAGAAACTGTGCCCAGCTCCCAAAGCTAAGGCCAAGAACCCAATCTAGCAAGAGGATGCCAATGAAGAAAAAGCTCAAGATGCGAACCCACGGCACGCCTATAGGGATCCCGTGAAGAATGTGACTGCCGTCATCTTTGGTGGCAAGGTCAGACTGGAGAATGCCCGCGATAAGAAGCTGCTGACACGAGCCATCATGGCTATCCAGGCGACTAACGACTTCGTTGCGGATATCAAGGTGCCTGCCTGGTCCAAGCATCCCATATCATTCAGTCGCAACAATATGTGGGCCAAATCCCTGACGCAGGTTGTTTCCCACTGGTTCTTGACCTGGTAATAGACAGAGTCCAGTTTGAGAAAGTGCTCATTGATGGTGGCAGTGCCCTGAACATTCTGTTCTATCCGGCCTTCAAGGAGCTAGGGTTGAAGCAGGAAAACCTCAAGCCATACGAATCTCCATTTTGGGGCATCATGCTGGGCAAACATACCCTCTCGAGCAGATCACATTGCCCATTCAGTTTGGGATGAAGTAGCACTTCCGCATCAACCACATCACTTTCATCGTGGCCGACTTTGAGGACATCTACCACGCCATCCTTGGCCGACCAGTGATTGCCAAGTTCATGGCGGTTCCTCATTACGGTTACCTCGTGTTGAAGCTCCCAACTGAGCAGGGTGTCCTGTCCCTGCGTGGTAACATCTTCATGGCGCGTGTGTGCCAGTCTAATGCCTATGCAGCTGTGGAGGTCAAGGAGTTGAAGTACGCCATGGAGCACACCAGCTTGGGTGTCAAGGAGTCGCCCCCTGTGGAGGTTGAGGTTCAGGTCGGGTCTGCATGGCGACCTTCTAACAAGGTCAAGCAGCACAAGTTGACCCATCTTGATCCTAACGACCCCTCAAAGACCACCAAGATCAAGGTTACCCTTCCCCCCAAATAGGAAGATGCGCTCATCCAATTCCTTCGAGAGCACATTAGCGTGTTCGCGTGGAAACCTACCGACATGCCAGGTGTCCCGAGGGAAAAGGCCGAGCACTACCTTGACGTCTCGAAGACTGCTAAACTGATCAAGCAGAAGATGTAATGGTTCACTCTTGACCACAAGGAAGTCATTAGGGTAGAAGTAGCCAAGCTTCTGGCAGCTGGCTTTATCAAAGAGGTGTATCACCCAGAGTGGTTAGCCAATCTGGTTCTTATACTCAAAAAGAATAATGAATGGAGAATGTGCGTTGATTACACCAATCTCAACAAACACTGCCCTCAACAGCCTTTCAATCTCCCTTGAATTGACGAGGTTGTAGACTCTACTGCAGGTTGTGAGTTGCTCTCTTTTCTAGATTGCTACTCGGGCTATCATCAAATAGCCCTCAAGAAGAAGGACCAGGAGAAAACCGCTTTCATCACCCCCTTCGGTGCTTTCTACTACACGACCATGTCTTTTGGCCTCAAGAATGCCAGAGCTACTTACCAGCAGGCCATCCAGGCCTGTCTTGAGCACGAGATCACCGGCAACCTTGTCGTGGTGTATGTAGATGATGTGGTGGTGAAGACCAGGGAGTCCCACACACTGGTTGCTAATCTCCAACGGACCTTCGCGTCCCTCAACAACTTTCAGTGGAAACTAAATCCCAACATATGCATCTTTGGCATTCCTTCTAGGATCCTTCTCAGCAACGTCGTCAGCCAGGCTGGCATACGCCCAAATCCCAAGAAGGTTCAAATTGTGTTAGACCTGCAACCACCAAGAAGCGTCAAAGATATTTAGAAACTTACCGGCTACATGGCGGCCCTGAGCCGCTACATCTCCCGCTTGGGCAAAAAAGGACTTTCCTTCTTCAAACCACTCAAACCTAAAGAGAAATTCGAGTGGACGGAGGAGGCCAACAAAGCCTTCAAATATCTCAAGGAGTACCTCGCGACTCCCCCAGTACTCATGGTCCCGCGAGAGGGCGAGGAGCTTCTCCTCTATATTGCTGCCACAACCAACGTGGTCAGTACCGTGATGGTGGTCGAGCGTGAGGAACCCGGGCACATCTACGGGGTGCAGCACCCAATCTACTACGTTAGCGAGATTCTTAACAAAACCAAGCAATGGTACAACCATGACAGAAGCTGCTATACGTGCTCCTGATCACCAAACGGAAGCTCCTCCATTACTTCCAAGCCTACAAGGTCATGGTGGTCACAGAAGCTGCACTTGGCGACATTCTCTACAACAGAGATGCTAGTGGCCATATTGTCAAATACGTGTTAGAGCTCTCCGAGTTCACGCTGAACTTCTACAGTCGCAGTACTATGAAGTCTCAGGCCCTGGTCGATTTCATCGTGGAGTGGTCAGACCTCAACCTGCCCCTGGCTGATACATCTCCCGACCACTGGAAGATGTACTTTGATGGTTCCTTGAACATCGATGGCACCGGGGCAGGGGTCTACTTCATCTCTCCTTCCAAGGACACGCTCCGCTACGTCTTGCGCATACACTTCAAGGCATCCAATAACGTGGCTGAGTACGAAGTGGCCCTACATGGCCTCTGCATGGTCCGTAGAGCCCGTGCCTATCTCATGGTTAACGGCGAATTGATCGGCAAGGCTCCAAGGTCTGTGATTTACCAGAAATGCATCACCCAGGTAGAGGGTTTGAAACTTCTAAAGAATATTCATGCGTAACCATGTGGCATCGTGGACGCTGGTTGACAAAGCCTACCGAGCAGGGTTCTACTGGCCAACTATCATTTCTGATGTAGAAGATTATGTGCATCGGTGCAAAAACTGCCATCTGTTTGCCAAGCAGATTCATGTCCCTGCACATGAACTCCAGACCATCCCGGTTGCTTGGCCGTTCTCATGCTGGGGACTTGACATGATCGGTCCCTTCAAGAAGGCTCCTGGTGGACACACGTGTGTCTTCGTACTCATTGACAAATTCTCCAAATGGATTGAGTACAAAGCCATCAAGAAAGCCTCGTCCGAGAAAGCGGTACAATTCGTTGATGATGTCATCCACCGGTTCGGCATACCCAATACCATCATCACCGATTTAGGCTCTCAGTTCACCAGCGATGAGTTTTTTGACTTTTGTGATGATAATGGCATCAAAGTCAAATATGTGTCCATTGCTCATCCTTGAGCAAATGGACAGGTGGAGCAAGCTAACGGTATGATCATCGACGCCTTACGCAAACGGGTATACTGAGACAACAAGGACCTTAAACCTGGTCGGTGGCTCAAGGAATTACCTGCCGTGGTCTGGGAACTGCGTACCCAGCCTAGTCATAACACTATAGTTTCCCCGTACTTCATGGTGTTTGGATCCGAGGTTGTCCTACCAGCCGAAGTCGTACTCTTTTCACCACGTGTCCAGCATTACAATGAAAAAGCCTCCAACGAAGCTAGGGAAATCAATATTACCTCCAAAGAAGAGGTAGTGCTCGAGTCCTGTGCTTGGATAGCTAAATACCTGGCTTCAGTGTGACGTTATTATAACCGCAACATCAAAGGCAGACTATTCGTGGTCGGCGACATGGTGTTATGATGAATTCAGAACACAGATGGCCTGGACAAGCTGTCATCTAGATGGGAAGGGTCGTTTAGGATCAAGGTTGTCACACGCCCGATGTCCTATCAGCTAGAGACAATGAAGGGTGTCGAGGAGTCAAATTCATGGCACATCGACCACCTCATACGTTTCTATCCATAGAATAAGATATGTACCTAGTTCTTTGTTATTCAGATATTTAATATAGTTTCCTTCATTGTTTTCTTTTCCTGTCACAATTCTAATTTGTGCACACATCTATCATACATGCGCCCTACATTGTCTTAGTTAAACTTTGTTTTCTGCCCGACGAGAACGGCTTGACAAGGCACTGCCCCGAAAACTCTTACGATGTGTTACAGCTCCACGCTACATCGCATTAGGAGATTTCGGCAGTCGCTCTCTAACGGTGCTAGGCACCTAGAGATCCTGGCCGGCCTACGCTGTTCACTAGTGCATCCCTAGTTACCTGACAGAGTTAGCTTGCTTCGAGGGTGGGGGCAAAAATTAATGGACGACATCTTTTCGAAAAACGTACTACGCATAAAATATGCATCTAAAAAAGCATATGGCAAAATGTTTACCACCTGCTTAAACATGCCTATCTTATCTGCATTAAAAGGCTAAAAAGTTTTCGAGCACCACCTGCTCAGTACAACTTACAAACAATGTTTTTTACATCAAGACATTTTTTATAGCCTACTGACCACCGTCACCCTGTGCAGGATCTTCAATAAGGATCATGTCATCGACAAGGGCGGCAGCAGCAGGCATCGACGAGGCTTGAAGGTCTTCGGTGGCAGCCTTTGATAGTTCCGGTGTGATCCCAATCGTGACTTCTGTCAGCTCCACCTCCGAATATCTGGAGCGGACTAGGCAAGCGCAGTTGCAACCGCGTAGCATCCAGCTTCTATGACAAAACCCTGGACTACCGGCCAAAGTCTCCTACACTGGTCGGCGACGACAACTGCTTCACCCACGGGGTCAGCAAGGTGTTCTTCTCCTCGGAAGATGGCCCTTAATACGGGTTTGATATGGTCAGTCATGGACCGCATCTTTCCTTGGAGAATGGAGATGGAGTCCTCCAGCACCTGGAGCTGGGCCTGATAGCATTCACGTAGGCCTACTAACAAAGCAATGGTGGTTGGCATATCCTGGTCCATCCAGTATGCGGCAGACTACAGACAACAATTCTATATTATTCTACTTACTAGTCAGCTCAGCGATCTACGCCTAGTCCACCTTGGCCTGCTCTTCAGCGGCTTCCTTCTGGTCTAGCAGGCCGATCAGCTCCCAAGCCATGGCGTCGTTCTGGCCGGTCAGTCCTACAAGATGCACCCATAAATACACAGCAATTATCAATGAGGGGGAGAGAGGTCTACTTACTCTCGTTGTCCTCCTCCAGGGCCTCCACCCTGCGGCGTAGAGCGGCAATCTCCTCCTCGTGCCGAATCTCACGCTCCTGGTAGACCTGGGCCTATGCCTCCAGATTGACTTTGGCTACCCAAAGGGTTTTGCATTCCTCCCAGGTCACCGCAAACCAATCTATGGTCTTGCCACATTGAGCGCTGGTCTCCTGCAGTGACTATATACACCACGGATTGCTTAGTGAGTTTGTGTCTAAATGACAAGCTCAAAACATACGAGCAAATCTCGATCAGACTTTACCTTGATCCTATCCAGCAGCACCTCCACCACGTCCTGGACACTCACGTCGATGTCATTGTCCAAAGTCTCCTCATACGACATGAAGCTGTCCTTCCCCAGCTTACACGATGTGTAGACGCGTTGTGTGGGCAGGTCGGTGCATGACATCTTTGGCACCATAGGCACCTCCTCGACTTCATTAGGAGGTGCTGGTGTGCTTGGTCCCTCCTGGTCTGGTGTGCGCTCTGGTAGATGACATATCGCAGTGATAACCGGCCTGAACGGCACCATCCGCCCCTCTAGATACGGAGTCAGCGTCAGGGTTGGCCTGGTTGGTGTCGCAGCATTGCTGGTCCCCTCCCCTTGCTTAGCGGACTGTGCCACATTGCCAGTCCTCACCTGCTCGGCGGATGGTGTGGTGGTCTGGCTAGGTAATAGTGTTGCCGTCATTACCCGAGGAACACGGCTGTAGGACACATTACAGTCATATTTTTGTTCACAACAAATACAAAATCAAGTAAATGCAAGATATGCGAACTCGGTGACACTTACTCAGCTGACCGCATAACCCTCCTCTAAACTACGGGGCTATTCCCCCTTGGAGCGCCTAGGGCCCCGCCTGTCGCCCCGCTGCCACGCCCGGGGACTTGGTCCGATGCCTCGTCGTTTTGGCTCGTTCCGATTGGATTTACTGGAGAAGTTGGCTCCCTGGCCTCCTCTTGATGCCCTGAAGATGAGGCCAATCTGGCTGGAGACGTGGCCGCCTGTGTGGCATAGGCAACAGCGATGGTGGTGGTGCTAACGCTCTGGCCTGTTCCGGCCGAGTGGTTGAAACAGTATTTCCCCGCTCAGAGGGAGGAGTTGGTGGTGGCCCGGCCCACACGGACCTCCTGGGTATCGTTGTGGGCGAGGGCCCTAGTGTCCTCTCTGTCGGAGGTGTCTAGGCTTGATATTTCCTTTGACGCTGGTTCAGCGTCAGAAGGTCATCATCCGATGACTCTGGGGTGGCCAGGGCATCCCTTTTCTTGCCCCTCCCTGCTCTACCGTCCAGACTCAACTTATCCCCAGACAGCAAAGTAGAGGGTTTCTTTGGTTTGGTGGCCTCTAACATGGGCCACTTACCCGTTGCTCGGTGCCTTGCCTAAACAGCGGGAACTCCATCATCATCAGGGCTGAAGGCATCAATAGTCTCCTGCCCTGCTTGAGCCCTGCTTTGATAGTAGATCTCCTCGGTTCTACGTCGGTTGCCTTGAACCTCATCCTGAGGCCATGGCTCCATCGGCACAATAGAAAAGAAGACCTTCCGATCCTGTCCAAGCAATGTCTGATAGTCAGACAATCCATGTTATACAGACATCATCACATACCAGTATCAATCAATGTGTGGAACTGGTCGGCTTACCTCTAGTGGTGGCCGAGAAAGGTCGTACGGTAGTGCACGTGTTTCTGGGTAGCTGGTGGTCGGGTCAAATTTCTCAAAAAGTGAGGACACACGCCGGTTCACCGCTTATGGCGTCATCCTCTCTCGGGTGTAGGGTCAGCCCGGCCAACATACTCATACAAGTGGTTCACCCGCTCCTTGCACGGCTGGATCCGGCGTGTCAACGACGTCCCCGCTATCAGTGCTCCATTGACAATCTTGTTGTCAATCAAGGTCAGCAGCTCGTTCACCTGATGCATCTCATCTGGAGTTGGTGGATCTGACCACCTTGAGTTGAACTCCGGCACCTGTGTCACATCATAGGGCACTCCTCTACCTTCCACATCCTGGCTCATATAGAACCAGCAAGTGTTCCATCCTTTGGTGGCTGACTAGTGCGGGTTCCCTAGCCAGTGCGTCTTCATTCCATCACGAAGACGCACATAGCACCCACTAGCGACTTGGGACCCTCCCGATTTAGCTTCTTGATTTACATTTATGGACTAAGAATCATTCTAACTTGTAGAGAGAAAGTAAGAGTGAGTAAAGGGATTGCAAACTAGTGTGCTGGAGCGACGAGAGTTTGAGAGGAGGAAGAAAATTGTTGGATCATCTTTAGAGGAATCATTGACTTCCTCCCCCAAGCTTAAACTTTTTTGTCGCTCGACACTGTTGGAGAGGGCTCTTGATCTTATGTCCTTTGAGCTGAGACCTCTCCCTTGCATTCTGCTTTTCTTTAAAACTATATGATCTAGTAGATGAGCATGTGGACAGTTGCCCGCTCTTTGTTCATCAACCTTTCTTGATTTTCTTAAGTCTTGGTTGACGAGCTAATGTTTATTAGAGATGCAGAGTTGAGTTCCTCCTTGATGGTATTTGTCTTCTAGTGGCATGGCAACAAGTTGCTCTATAAATGATACGCTAGTTGTCTTGATGGTCAAAGCATGAACTTCCTCGAGAATTGAATAAAATCTTCATCTCCAATGTCACAAGAACATCATCTTGCAATCGTGGTCATTTATTGTCCTTTAGATCTGAGTCAACAATCCGCCATTGATCGATGTATGTTGGCACAAGGATGCATGACATATTGGAATGCCATCCTTGTCTTTGTTGTCGACGTGTGTTGGCGGTCCTTATGGATCATTTCTAAACCGCCAATTTAGACTAAAAAGAAGAAAGACAAACATATACTAGCACATATGCCTTTACTACTAACAAGTTTCACTTGTACCTCTAGTATTCATGTTTTACAAGTTTAAGGTGCAACAAGTCAAAATATGCAACATAATGGAGAAAGAGCAAAAAAACAAAAGTCGAATTCAGCAAATGCATAAACAAGAAATACAAAGGAGCCCACCATTGGTACATATCTGGGCCTGATCATAATCACGGGAGAGGTCTAGGCCCAGAGAGGAACCAACCACCCGAAGGCGGTGGCCAGATGGCCCCACCAGGGGGCGGCTGGTCTCGGGGGCGGCCGCACCCCCAGTGGGCCCTCCCATCCCCAGCCTTCTCAGGCGGTGCTCAAGGCGGTTCCCTCAAGGCGGTTTCACCTCCTTCATATTTGTGGAGGCCGAACCGACCTAGTTTAGCTATAAAAGAGAGGGATCTCCTTCATTCTAAACACACACATCATTTTGGAGTCATTCACCTCACACCTCTCACATGTATCTTTAGAGTAGTATTAGTAGTTTGTGAGCAAGGGAAGAGCTACCAAGGAGAGCTTGTCTCCTTGGAGGAAAAGGATCATCTTGGTATGAATACAATTTAGTTTTCCTCCATGAGCAAGTTCTTATCATACTTATATAATCATGCATATGAACTAGAGTATAGTTATGATCATGTTATGAGCATAATATATGATCTAGTATATAGTTTATGTATTATGTTCTTGACTTGTTCATCATCATTCTTCATCGTTCATCGAATTAGTATGAATAGAGGAAGAACTAGGGATGAGGTGATGGTTCGTCGTGCCTTCTTGGTTGCTCTTAACCTAGCCTGTCAATCCGAAGGGTTGGGATCCACGGGGGTTAGGAGTTGTTTCTAATTACACGGGCATGGTGCTCGGGTATGCGGAGATCGGCGAATATGTCGGTATCCCATGGGCAGAGGGGTAGGTAGGCATGTGGTGATAGCCCTGTCCATCCCTAGCATTCCCCCATGTTCGGATATTGAGTAGGATTTCGTAAAGTCTCTATCGGCTGGCAAACTAGCTGCGGGGATCTCCCTATCATCCCAGACTTAGTCCTGATGCTAGACTTACTAATTAGATGTTTTACTAATAGTTCTTTGCATAGATATATGTGACCAGTGCCTGCTCTGTTTAGTTACATTCTTTTATTCTTTATTTCTCTTTTATCCTTGAGGTTGACCCCGATGTGTCTCCACTATCTTGAATATCTTGTCTTATTCATATTTACTCTATGCTTACCATTACGCTTAATAAATAATCATGTTTATACCACGCTTGATGCATATTGCCCTCCTACGGGAAATTATGACTATGACACCCCTGAATACTCACGGGTTAAAATGCTACAATGATAGTTTTGTGCGCTTGTAGATTTATTCTAATTTCTTACTGAGCTATCGATTAGCGTATCTAAGTACCGTTACTTAAGGATTGTAATTCTTGTTGCACCCCACGGTGCCATGCCACAGTTTTGTATATCGTAAGTAATGATGGTTAGGAAGGCCAATCCGGCACTTCTAACTGTTATTACCAGACTGCATTACCTAGATCAGCGCCATTAAAGGCCAAGGGTTACCTTTCTGAAGTAATGGTTGTTAGGAATGTCAATACACGTTTCTAGTATTATTATTAAGGATGGACTTATGAGTCTATCTTTAATAGTAATGTTAAGAAACGCCAACAAGAATTTTTGGCACCGTTGCCGGGGAGGGCAAAAACATCTAGCTGGCATAAACATCGATTGCATAATAAGCATTGGTAGCCATAGTTTAAGCAGGTTAACTTCGCTGTTTTCTTCCTCTTTTTATTGGAATGAAAATAGAATAGTGTATGAGCGGTTTGCTCTGTCGAACAACTTCCTCAACAATCTGGAAGCACTCCTAAGGAAGAAAAAGTCTCGAGCCATTTCTTCTTCTGCTACTCCGCCGGCAGACGAATCAGTCATCCCCGCACCATACGCTACTACCGCCATGGCCAAGACACTCCGTGACTACTCCACTCCCATTGTTGCCAATGTGCCCGTTGAGCCCGCTGTCAATGTTGGAGATGGAAACTTTGAGATACGTATGGGTCTTATCTTGATGGTGCAGGCAAGTTAGTTCTGTGGCTTGCCCACTGAGGACGCAAATGCTCACTTGCAACACTTCCTCGAGCTGTGCGACACCATCCTCATCAAAAACGTCGCACAGGATAGTATCAGGCTTCGCTTGTTTCCTTTCTCCTTTACAGGGAAAGCGAAACAATGGTTCTATCAAAATAAGGAAGTTGTCAACACGTGAGACAAATGTTCTGCGGTGTTCCTCGCCAAGTTCTTCCCCATGAGCAGGACCAGTGCTCTGAGAGGGAAGATTTCAAACTTCTAGCAATCTTCTCTAGAGTCCATCCTCGAAACATGGGAAAGGCTGTAGGAATACATCCGGGCCTGTCCTCATCATGGAATGGAAGATTGGCTCATGCTCCAAAACTTCTACGAAGGCCTCACGGCCATGTCAAAGGGGCACATAGATGCCACAATTGGAGGTGCATTCCTCTCCCTCACCATCGCGGATGCAACCGCACTCATTGAGAAGATGGTGGCCAATCAGAGTTGGGGAGAAGGGAGAAAAACACAAAAAGGCACGCATACCGTGAAGGAGACGGATTTGCCGGCCGCAAAAATAGACTTGCTGATGCAAAAGCTAGACGATCGTGCCACCAACCCTACCATGAGCATAGTCCAGGCCATAGACTCACACATGACGTGTGAAGTCTGTGGGAACATTGGCCATTCAGGGAACAATTGCCCCAAAACCCAAGAAAAAGCTTCGTACGTCAACAATGGGTATCGCCAACCACAGCAAGGTAATAACGGGTGGAACAACCAGCACTGCCCGCAAGGCAATGATTTCAATTCAAATTTCAATTCAAACCAACCTTCCTTAAGAGACCTCATTGTAGGACAGGCTAAGATCAATGAGAATCTTGCCAAAAAGCTGTCCTTCAATGATAAAATGTTTGAAAATATAAACACAAAGCTTGAAACTCTGTCTTCTTCTGTTAAAAATCAAGCAAGTTTCAACAAAATGATAGAAACTCAGATGGCTCAAATAGCTGCTTCAATCCCTGTCAACAATATGGGAAAAATCCCGGGGCATCCCGAGACTTCTCCTGGGTTTGTTCATGCAGCTGCAGAGCAATAAAGGAAGAAGAGTCCTGCCAACGGACTATAAACGTTGAGCCCTTACTGAAGGTCATCGGTAGTTATCTAAAATATATATATTAATATATATACCTTTGTAATAATTATCTGAAGGGGCCCACACCATTATTCAAGCTTGGGGGAGGCGCCCCCATTCAGGTATTGTATCCCATCCTTTTGAAAAAAATAATAAATATATGTAGTTATATATTTTTTATATATATATTTCATAAAATTATTTTCTCGCATTCAAAAAAAAGAGTTCCCTCTTTCTAGTTTCATAAAAACTCTATTTTTAGTCCAAAATAAATTTTCTCCAAAAATCTTATAAAAATCATTTTCTGAAAGTTTTGTTTTTGTTCTTTCCAAATCTTATTTTTTAAATAATTTTTGAAAATCAAAAAGTTTCAAATAAATTTGCGGAAAATCAAAAGCTAGAGCAAAGTTCGAATAGGAGTCATTCGTAACCGGCTACCACATGGGGGTAGCCATTGGAGGGCGCTGCCAAAAGGCAGGACAGAACTGGCCCCACCACGGAACTAGCCGGTCCTAGGGGCGGCCGCCCCTTGCGCAAAGGCCTGACAGCCCGGCCTTTTGCCAACGGCTACTAGCCGTTGCAAGGAGCGCTCCCCCGCCTGCGATCAGCTCTATAAGTACCAGGATCCCGGGGTTGAGCTCCTCGCCCCTCTCGCACTCACATTTCTTCACTCCCTCCATCACTCTCTTGCTCCAGCACTCTCCAAATATTTTCCACAAAGCTCAAAGTGCAAGAAAATTCTGCAAGAACCTCTTGCATTTCCACCACAAAGCAATCTCAAGCTCTCGTGCTAAGCTCACTCACCATGAGTGGGATCGGGAATCGGGTTTTCGACATGTTCAGTTAGGCCTCACTTCGGCAGGGGATCAAGCCAAGACACCCCCTCACATGAGGAGAACCCGCCATAAGGAGGAGGGGAGGAGGCACCAAGAGGCCACGCCATCGACGAGGCTAATGCCCCCTTCATCGACTTGGAGAACGAGCGGGAGATGCAAGCGTACAACCTCCTCAAGGAATGCGAGTTCCTGCACACACCGGCCTTTGACCCGATCCTTCTCCAGTAGACAGGTATGGATGTTGAATTCAATACCATTTTTGAAAATATTGGTTGGAGCCAAGTTGCCCCTGTGCATGAACTTGGATCTCGTCTTTTGACTATCCAAGTCTTGGGCACTTTACAAATTGTCGATTATGGTATTACTTTTCACTACTTTGGGAGAGAGCATAGCCTCTTTTGGAAGGATCTTGCTACACACTTAGGCATTCTTAAGGAATGCTCTGTTGACTTGGATTTTTCTCTCTCGGGTTATCATCGCCAAACTTTTTGGCATTTGATGACTGGAGAGAATGTGACTGAGAAATTCCAACCCAATGTCAACAACATCCATCATCCCACTCTAAGGCTTATGCACAAGTGGATTGCTTATTCTTTCTTTCCTAGAGAGGAAACGCATCATGCTTATGATGTTGAGTTGAAGTTGCTTTATGGCGTGCTTAAAAAGATTAAAGTTGCTCCTATTTATGACCTTGTTAAGCATTGGCTTAATTCTTTCAAAATTTCCACACCTATCATGTGCACTTCACTCATCACTCGTCTTGCTACTAGTGTTGATCCTCATGGTGCTAATACCATTGTTTATCTTTCTAATCCTCGCATTATGCTCAATGAGTTTTATTTTGGGCAAGCCCACACTCTAAAACATGATGAATCGGGAAGGAAATTGGTGTTTTATTTTCCAGGATATATAAACAAGATCCCGTTACCTAACCCGGATCTCAGTTTATATAATTCCCCATCTCTCACCTTTGACCTTGTTGAAAAAGAAGAAGCATGCAGGAGTTATGTTTCCCGCAGGAAATCACGGAGGAGAGGAGTACAGGAGGAGGAGCCTGCACAGCCCGCACAGCCTGCACCACCACCAGCCGTGCCTACCATGACACCAGGGGCGAATGGTCCTCTGTCATGTCTACACCCAGGTTCACCCCCGGGTATGAATATGGTATGGGACACATTCCTCACCCTCATGAGGCCTGAGGATCAGGGTGGCAGCAGTCACACGAGGCAGGAGGATCAAGGCAACACGAGCATGCACATTCCTCAGATTCAGAAGGCATGCCACCTCCTGTTCACCCATAGCCAGTCACACTAGAGGTCCTCAACACACGCATAGGAGGACTAGAGCTGCAAAATAGACAAATCCAAGGTACGCTTAACACTCACATTCAGACCGCCACTCCGTGGCACAAGCAGTACCAGTAGCATTTCATGGACCTCGAAGACGCGAACCGCCAATGGCACGAGGCACACATGGCCTACCTTCACTCCATGGGACAGTTCCCTGGACCTAGGCCTTGAGCTAGCTTGGGGGAGGAGACCCCACAGAAGTAACATGTATCTTTAAATTCTTGCACTTTATGTCTCGCATTTTAATTCTGTAATTTTATTTTTACTATGATAAAAAACATTCCACCACATCCTCACGATCATCTTGGGCCAGTTCGTGCTTGCTCTACTCGCTCGAGCCACCCTCACGCCGCCTTCTTCTCCGCGACCGGCCAGTCGAGCCGCCGTGCCATCGCCACCGTTTGCCGCCGCACCAGGTGAATATATTTTACCTTTGACCCCGCTACCATGTTCTTCGTGTCATCTTGCACCTAATGCGCACCTTGGTTTGAGCAGCGCATTGCCGGAGACCGCCGTGACGCCGTCTTGCCATCGGAGCGCCGCCGCCGCCATCAGTGCCGCCGACCGTAACTCAGCCCAGCCGCTCCGAGCCTCCATTAACGTGCGCATCAGCACCGGGGTGAGCTCCTGCAGCTGTTTGCATCATCAATTTCATCAATCCCTTGTCGTAGCCGCCGGCCACCGTGGCTCGCCGCCGGCACGGCCATGCCGCTCCGCCGCGCGCGTTGCCGTTTTGGCCAGGGACCGGGAGCGACCTCATTTAGTTGCCAAACTCGTCCGTTTGAGTGCCCTGCGTGAGTTCGTGTGGTCACTGTCACTAGAAATCACTCCGATGAGCGACGCCGCCGGGCCGCCGCTCCGCCGCGCCGCCATGGCCGTCGGCGTGGGTGCCGCCGCCGCTCAGTCGTGCCGTTAGCCACCTCAATCGACGCGCCGTGTCGAGATGAGCCCGTAGGAGCAAACCGTGTCACCAGAGACCTCAACGTCGGCGAGGAATCGACGGTCAACCGCCGCGCCACCGTCGGTCAGCGCGGCGGTACTGTGCCGATTTTCTTTTTCTATTTTTAGAAAATGATTTAAATGCTATTTTCTTTGAAAAATCATAGTAATTCATATATAGCTCCAAAAATTCTGAAAATTTTTGTGAGTGTTCCTTATGATGTCATCTACCTAGGAAAAATATGAAATGCCAAATTTGAGTAATTTTTGCAATAGTTAAAATTAGCCCTTTTAATTGAAAAATGGACCTTCAATGATTTTTAATAAATAAAATAATTGGCTTTTAATTCTGAAATTTGTTTTGCCATCTAATTAGGCTAAGAGCTTTCTAAAATAAAATTTTGGACTTAATTTGATAACTTTAATTTTTATGCCTTTATTTAATGCTTTTAAATAATTAAGTAACCCCTTTAGTTTAACTTAATCATTATAGGATTTGGTTGACTTTGGGATTGATTGATGACCTTGTGTCATTAACCCTAATGACCTTTGGCACTTTAATTAATTATTTGCGCTTATCTTAATCATGTTATTAGGGCTTAATTAATGTTATTTTATGTGTTTAATTAACCTCTTAAATGGCGTAGTTGGTACTAATGAGTTTTATAAGCGAAGTTTTGTTAGCTTGCAACTTTATCGTGAAGAAAAGTTGTACTCAAGCCCTTAATCTGGTCATGCATCCATCGAGCATCATGTTTACTATTCCATCATGTTAAAGCATATTAATTATCGAATAGTTTCCGTTAACGAAGAGTTAACGTTATCGCCCAGATCCGAAGGACGAGCAAATTCAAGAATCGGGAGTTGATCTAGAGTTTGTGAACTTCTACCCTGAATATCAAGGCAAGCCCCAGATGCATTTAAACCCTATTCTATTTATAAAAGTTTTACCGATTTAGCTATGATATGTTGCATTAGGTAATAGGAGTTGAGTGAAAACCCACCCAAATTGCATTACCTGTCTTATTTCCTTATACCTTGTTACCTGCTTGGAAGATAAGTAGTAATGCTTAGCCCTGCTTATTTATTTAAATGTTCAAAGTTAAAAGAATGAAAAAGATGAGATTGGTTTTCTTATTGAAATCTTGATATTAGTAATAAATCGAGTCCGGACGACGAACTTGCATTGGGAATGGAGTCCCTCTGTAGTGTTTCCGTCTGTTGATGCCCTAGGTCCCGTCCGTTGGTGAACTGTCGATAATCGAGAAATTAGAAATCCACATGCATGAAATGGTATACGGATGGTTGGAGCCGTGTATATCATGGAGTGACCTAGCATGGGGCCAGAGATCCCATCTGTGTCATAGTGTGTTTTACTGTGGGGTTTAAGTTCCCATGTATCTCGGTACGCTGGGCCGCAGAGCTCACGGGTGCCATGTGGTGATATACGGCTGCGGTTGTTATCCCGGTATATCGGTTACCTGGGGTGCATCGGAGTTAAAGTCTCCAGTATTCCAGTGACCTAGGTCCCAGCTAGGTATGAAAATGGATTCGAATCGCCGTTGCTTCTCGGAGAAGAAGACTCGATCACTGTTCATCATCGTAGTAACAATTTGAACAAAATTTAAGGATCAATAATGAAGTTGGTTGATAATGGGAGCTAGCCCAAGCAACTTCTCTTTCTATAAAGCTTTTCCGCAAAATTTCTTATCTCCTACAGACCTCATTTTGTCCCTCTAGCCTGCATTTTTTGAGTCTCCACCCTTCTCTTTCGTCGGGTCAGTCTTGTTGAGTACTTTTGTACTCAGGGTTTGTTAAACCCTTGTTGCAGGTGAGCCTCATGGGCAGGAGTGTTTCGCATCCTGCTGCATGACAGTCGTCGAGGAAAGCGACGACGAGTAAAGAGGTTTAGCTCTTGGGCAGAGCTTACTATTTGGTTTTGTAATAAGGCTACCTACTGCTACTCCACTACTATTATGGTTAGTATAGTTTAAACTTATGGTGGTAAATATTTGAAACTTAGAGGTTTGTAAACTTATGTTATTGTAAGTCTTCCACTGTTTTACTCCGTTGTATATTATTTATATCAACTGTTGTAATACTGCAATGTCTCTCTTCAACGATTGATCCTGCTCAAAAAATCATGGATGATTCGGGATTTACCCGACAGACTTTTTAAATTGTATGGAACACAGTCATGGTTATTTGGAGTCTGTTTAGACAATAATCATGCGTGTGGGCCATATGATTTAGGAGGTTCTGTCACAGCTGGTATCAGAGCTGGATCGTTGTTAAGAAGAGTTGTTGTAGTATTCTTTTGTGAAAACTTTAAAAGTTTTGAGTCAAACCATTTTAACTTGACTATTTTGGGTCCAAATTGCTTATTCCTTATCTATAATTCTTTCTATCGACCCTTATTCTGATTTTATAAAGTGTGGTGGTGGAATAGTATATTATATTGCCCTATGTTATAAAAAAATTATTTATATATAAGTGTTGCTCTCTTTTACGTCTAGATCGTAAGTTTGTTTATGCATCATGCTTGATTAATCTGTTTAATTACTTTCCCCTTTAAAGTGGTTTGGGTTAAGTAGTGTCAATCCTTTTCATGCTAACCTTTAGACTTCTCCCTATCTATCCTATCTTGCTTCAGGATGGCCATTATCAAGCAAACTCCTCGCAAGAGCACTGCACCGAAAGGAGTACCTCGACATCAGTTAGCCCCCAGATACGAGATCGGTCAAAGCAGTAGCAATCCGCATTCGGATCCCCAAGCGGAAATAGTGAGGCTTAGGTCCGAATTGGAGAGGGCTAAAGCCGACAAGATTGAAGAGGCCGCCGAAATCACTCAGTTGAGGCGATCCCGGAAGCATATGAAGCACCAAAGAAATGATGCTTGGGCAAGAGAAGATGCAGCAAATATTCATATCCAAGAACTTGAGGATTATGTGGAAGATCTGGAAGAGTATGCGGAGGAAGCTGATGATGAATGTGTGAGGTTGAATAACTTATTGGATCCTGAATATCAAAGACAGGCAGTCCAGGATGACCTTGGTCTTGTAATGGGTCAGGATGAGGAAGAGGAAGATCCTGAAGAATTGGAATCTGTCGATGAGGACGTCATTGATGAAGACGAGGAAAACCAAATAGATATAGAGAATGAAGGTGAAGAAGGAGATGTTATGGAAGAAGAAGATCCAGAAATAGTAGAGGAAGAGCCTGAAGAGGTAGAACATCTTGAAGAGGAAGAGGATCCTGAGGAGGATGAATAAGGAGTGTTGGAAAGTAAGACGTGTAATATATCTTTCCCCTGCTTTCTAAAGCCCAGTAGGTGTGGAAAGTCTTGTCGAAGTGCAGACTGATGTAATAAAAATGGTGTATCATAAGTGTGTTGCACTATTGTAATGTATCCTTATGAAATCCGATAAGGCTTTGTGAATAAAGTATAGTTTGTTTATCAACAGATGCCTGCTCACACCCGTTCCCGTGATGCTGCTGGCTCATCTCAGGATGGAGGTGACATCCCGAATCCTCCACCAGTTCCACCCACTCTAGCTGATGCAGTTGCAGCATTAGTCACTGCAACCACAATGATGGCTCAAAACCAAAATCAGAATGTCAGACAGGGAAATCATGGGCGGAATCATAGAGATGAAACCACTGGATTTCACGGACACCCGTCCTCCGATTTTCACCAGAGTAGATGAACCGATGGAGGCCGATGATTGGCTCCGCACTATGGAGCAGAAGTTTGGACTGACTGAATGCACAGAATATCAAAAGCCCATGTTTGCAGCATAGCAGTTGAGAGGAACTGCAGGAGCCTGGTGGGTAAATTTTGTTGCTGCTCAGCCCGAAGGCCATCGCATTACTTGGACTGAGTTTCGAGAAGCCTTTAGAGCACATTTTATTCCTGAGGGAATAATGACTATAAAACTTGAAGAATTTCTTTCCTTGAGGCAAGGTGATATGTCGGTAATGCAATATTTTGGCAAATTCAATCACTTGTCTCAATATGCGTCAGACTATGTTAGTACTGACCGTAAAAAGAAAGAGTGTTTCCTGAGAGGTCTGAATAGTAAAATTCAGAGAATGATGACTGGAAGTCCTAATGCCACTTTTCATGAGGCAGTAAACATTGCTATATCCTATGAAGATAAGAATCGTTAGCATCTGGAAGCTAAGAAGAAGAAAAGTGTACCCTCTGGATTTTCTGGTGGCAACCTAAAATGCCAGAAAATAATCTATCACCCTCAGAATCATTTTCGTCCACCTTATCGTCCACCACAATACCAAGCCCAGCAACAGGCAATTGTTCGTCCTGCTGCTAATCTTTCCTATCCACGACAGCCGAATGCCCCTGGTGTTTGTAACCCTAATTTCTAGCCACCAATCTTCCCCTGTTATAACTGTGGAAAGCCTGGTCATTTTTCATGAAACTACCCATATCCGAGGCAGTATAACTCTTATGCCCCTAGAGCTTTTGCATCACAACAACAACCACAGAATCAGCATAAGTCAGGAAATCAGAAGGTGTCGAATAATAAGAATGAGAAAAAAGTCTGGTAGAGTGTTCTACACTCAAGTTGGAGAAATCCCAGAAGGAGAGCCCATCATGATGGGTACGTTTCCTGTTGCTGATCATCCTGCAATTATGCTATTCGATTCTGTTGCATCTCATACATTCATTAATGGTACATTTGTTAAGACACATGAAATTCCAATAATGGAGACAAAAGAACAGTTCTTTATACAATCGTCTGGAGGGCGTATGTGTACTAAAGAAATGGTACATGATGTGCCAGTAAGTTTGGGTGGGTATATTTTTCCCACGGATATGATAATATTAAAGGATCAAGATATAGATGTGATCCTAGGTATGAATTGGATGAAACGACATGGTGCTGGAATAGACATCCTGAATAGAACAGTGAGATTGAACATACCCAATTGCAAAACTTCACTTCTTATCCAACTTTCGACACTTAAGAGGAATGTTCAAAAGGTATGTGCAACTTCTGTAAAAGAGGATATACCAGTGGTTTGTGAGTTTCCTGATGTATTTCCCAATGAGTTACCGGGTTTACCTCCTGATAGAAATGTGGAGTTTAGAATTGATTTGAAACCTGGTACTGCTCCTATATCCAGAAGAGCTTACCGGATGGCACCGCCTGAGTTAGCAGAACTCAAGACTCAATTGCAAGAGCTACGAGATAAAGGTTTTATTCAACCTAGCTCATCACCCTGGGCATGTCCTGCTCTCTTTGTGAAAAAGAAAGATCAAAGTTTGAGGTTATGTGTGGACTATCGTCCCTTGAATGAGGTAACCATTAGAAATAAGTATCCTCTACCCCGCATTGATCTGCTTTTTGATCAATTGGCAGAAGCAAAAGTGTTCTCTAAGATTGATCTTCGATCTGGGTATCATCAAATCAAGATTCGCCTAGAAGATGTTCCAAAGACCGCTTTTACCACTCGGTACGGTCTGTATGAATATTTGGTTATGTCTTTTGGACTTACCAATGCACCGGCCTATTTTATGTATTTGATGAACTCAGTGTTCATGCCAAAACTTGATAAGTTTGTGGTTGTCTTTATTGATGACATATTGATATATTCCAAAAATGAAGAAGAACATGCTAAACACCTCAGAATTGTCTTGCAACGTCTGCGAGAACATCAACTATATGCTAAATTTAGCAAATGTGAGTTTTGGCTGAAAGAAGTAAAATTTCTTAGACATGTTTTGTCAGACAAAGGTGTGGCCGTTGATCCTAGTAAAGTAAGGATATACTTGGTTGGAAACCACCAAAGACTGTGCATCAAGTTCGAAGTTTTCTGGGAATGGCGGGTTATTATCGTCGTTTCATACCAGATTTCTCAAAAATATCAAAGCCAATAACTGAATTGTTGAAAAATGATGTTAAGTTTGTTTGGTCACCTGAATGTGAGAAGGCATTTCAGAAATTGAAGGAATTGATGACCACTGCACCTATCCTAGTACAGCCAAGCATTGAGAAGCCATTTGATGTTTATTGTGATGCTTCGGGTATAGGTATTGGATGTGTGTTGATGCAAGAAGGAAAAGTTATTGCTTATGCTTCCCGACAGTTGAAAAAGCATGAGGAGCATTATCCAACACATGATTTGGAATTGGCAGCCGTTGTCCATGCATTAAAAATTTGGCGACATTATCTATGGGGTAATAAATGTAATATTTACAGTGATCGCAATAGTTTAAAGTACATATTCACTCAAGAAGATTTGAATATGAGACAAAGAAGATGGTTAGAGTTAATCAATAATTATGATTTGGAAATCTATTACCATCCTGGTAAAGCCAATGTAGTGGCTGATGCACTTAGTCAAAAAGTCACTGTCATTGTTTAACAGTGAAGCCTTGGGATGTCTCTATATGTCATGACATAGAAAAGCTGGGTATAGAGATGATGCAACAAGGAAGTTTGTCTAACATTACTGTTGAGACAACCCTCAGAGATCAAATTATTGCTTCACAGAGAAGTACTGAAGGCATTAAACATATTAAAAAGAAAGTTAGACGAGAAAAGAGTTCTTGTTTCACAATTGATGAAGCAGGTGTCTTATGGTATAAAAATCGTCTGGTCATACCAAAAGATTCTGAGTTGAGACAAAAGATCCTTGATGAAGCACATCTTTCAAAGTTTTCTATTCATCCAGGAAGTAATAAGATGTATCATGATCTGAAACAGAAATTTTGGTGGACCAAGATGAAAATCGAAATTGCTAAGTATGTGGCCCAGTGTGATACTTGTCAAAGAGTCAAAGATGTACATTTGAAGTCAGCAGGAGAACTTCAGCCATTACCTATTCCATCTTGGAAATAGGAAGATATCAGTATGGACTTTATTGTGGGTCTACCTAGGACAGCAAAGGGTTTTGATTCAATTTGGGTTATAGTGGATCGACTCACAAAGTCCGCACATTTTCTTCCAGTTCAAACTACAACTACAGCCTCGTAATATGCCAAATTGTATTTTGAGCACATCATCAGTCTTCATGGAATACCAAAGACCATTATTTCTGATAGAGGCACGCAGTTTGTCTCCCAGTTTTGGAAGCAATTACATAAGTCTTTAGGTACTGACCTTTTGCACAGTACAGCCTACCATCCGCAAACAGGAGGTTAGACTGAAAGAATAAATCAAATACTTGAAGATATGTTGAGAGCATGTGTTCTTAATTTTCCAGAGAAATGGGATGAGTGTTTACCCTTAGCTGAGTTCTCTTATAATAATAGTTATCAAGAAAGTATCAAAATGGCACCATTTAAAGCATTGTATGGCCATTGATGTAGAACTCCGTTAAGTTGGTCTGAACCCGGAGAAAGGAGGTTCTTCGGAGTTGATTTGGTAAAAGAAACTGAAGCCAAGGTTAAACAAATACAACACAATATAAAAGTGGCGCAATTTCGTCAGAAAAGTTATGCGGACCAGAGACGTCAACCATTATGTTTCAATAAAGGAGACTATGTATATCTAAAGGTGTCACCCATGAAAGGAGTTACCTGATTTGGAGTCAAGGCTAAGTTAGCACCTCGATACATTGGACCATTTCAAATTCTGGCACCAGTTGGGAAGGTATCATATCGTCTACAATTGCCTGAGCAATTATCAGCCGTACATAATGTGTTCCATGTATCCCAACTTAAGAAGTGTCTTCGAGTGCCGGATAAGGTTGTTGATGTGGAAGAAATTGAACTTGAACCTGACTTAACTTACTTCGAGTATCCAATTCGAGTTTTGGATCAGAAGGATCGTGTTACTAGAAGCAGAACAATCAAGTGGTATAAGATACAATGGGATCAACATTCAGAAGAAGAAGCTACTTGGGAATCGGAAGATTATCTGTTAGAAAACTTCCCGGAGTTTTATGCTTCTATCTAAGTGATAATCTCTTCTACGAGTTGTAACTTCTCTATGTGAGTGGTACAATTCCTTTCCTTTGTAAACCAAGTTAAAGTGTGTTTTCCTGACACATTTCCTTTTCCATTACTTCACTCAAGGCTTTAAATCTCGGGACGAGATTTCTTTAAGGGGGAAAGGCTGTAATACCTCTGGTGTTATATTAGCTAAAACATGTCATGTCATCATATGCACTGCAAAGCATTCATGTTTAAGTCAACCCTAATGTGCATTAACTAAAACAAGTTTATAATTCATAGGTTGATTGCGTTTCTGGAATGTTTGGTCACATGAAATAATGAAACCCTATTTTCGAATGTCATCGCAAATACTTAGTTTATGCTTTATGTACTTGAGGTGTAAACTGTGTTTACACTAGTGTCAAGCATAGTGTATAAGTCTAAGTCCAACCCTAACAATGATTTCCATATTTGAAATTAAATTTGGATTCCAAAGCTTATTTCTGAGTCTGGCTATTCAAATTTAAATTCAAATTGGAAATGCTATAAAAGGTTTTTCAAAAGTCAACTTGGTCAACCAAGGGTGTCATTGGGTCCATGACCTAAAAATGTCCTTGGATGATGTTTGTGATCACTAATAACCAACCAATTCAAGTTAGAAACCAAATTGAGTTTAAATTCTATTTCAAAAACCCTTTATTTCAAAACCTAGTTCTATCCCCTTTTCTGTAATTCAAAATCTATAAGGAATTTGGAGATACTCTAAAAAGATAGTTTGTAGATCCTGACAATAGATACAAAGTTGGTATATAAAGTTTTTCAAGTTTCCAAAAGGAATTTCAAATTAATTTGAAAATACAGTTTCCAGCATTTATCCCCTTTTGATTTTAAAACCATAATTCAAAAACTATACATAATTTTGGAAAATTTTGTATATGAAAAAGGTTTGGTTTGGAAAGTTAAACATTTCATAATTTTGAAGATTTTCAAGTTTTATTGAAAAATCAAAAGTAATTTCAAATGCTTGTTTCTAGGGTTTTATTCCCTTTTCAAATCTGAATTCAAATTTCAAAATCTAGACAGAATTTGTGGATACCAGTTAAAGGAAAAGTGTAGCTCTTGAAAAGTTATGCAAATGATATTTTTGGAGATTTTCAAGTTCTTATATAGATTTTGGAGTATTTTATAATTTAAAACAGATGGCATTTCTATAATTTCTGCGAGCAGTACCTAACCCTATCGGCGATCGCCATGGCCGGCTTCTCATCGCACGCCGCCGACCACCGCCGCACCCGCTCGACCGCCAGAGCGCTGATGGACGCGAGAAACTTCATCGCCTTCGTGTCGCCAGTCCATCCATCGACTCCGTGCTATAACTACCGGTCGTCCGACGCCGTTCTTCTTCTTTCTTCTTCCCGCCGCCGTCGCCGACGACCTCGCTCCGCCGTTCCGCCGTTGAAATTCGCCGTCGACGCTCCACCTCTGTCCGATTGCGCTTGCCATTAGCTCCGCCACATCCTCACGGTCATCTTGGGCCAGTTCGTGCTTGCTCTACTCGCTCGAGCCACCCTCACGCCGCCTTCTTCTCCGCGGCTGGCCAGTCGAGCCGCCGTGCCATCGCCGCCGTTTGCCGCCGCACCAGGTGAATATATTTTACCTTTGACCCCGCTACCGTGTTCTTCGTGTCATCTTGCACCTGATGCGCACCTTGGTTTGAGCAGCGCATTGCCGGAGACCGCCGTGACGCCGTCTTGCCATCGGAGCGCCACCGCCGCCATCAGCGCCGCCGACCGTAACTCAGCCCAACCGCTCAGAGCCTCCATTAACGTGCGCATCAGCACCGGGGTGAGCTCCTGCAGCTGTTTGCATCATCAATTTCATCAATCCCTTGTCGTAGCCGCCGGCCACCGTGGCTCGCCGCCGGCACGGCCATGCCGCTCCGCCGCGCGTGTTGCCGTTTTGGCCAGGGACCGGGAGCGACCTCATTTAGTTGCCAAACTCGACCGTTTGAGTGCCCTGCGTGAGTTCGTGTGGTCACCGTCACCAAAAATCACTCCGGTGAGCGACGCCACCGGGCCGCCGCTCCGCCGCGCCGCCATGGCCGTCGGCGTGGGTGCCGCCGCCGCTCAGCCGCGCCGTTATCCACCTCAATCGACGCGCCGTGTCGAGATGAGCCCGTAGGAGCAAACCGTGTCGCCGGAGACCTCACCGTCGGCGAGGAATCGACGGTCAACCGCCGCGCCGCCGTCGGTCAGTGCGGGGGTACTGTGCCGATTTTCTTTTTCTATTTTCAGAAAATGATTTAAATGCTATTTTCTTTGAAAAATCATAGTAATTCATATATAGCTCCAAAAATTCTAAAAATTTTTGTGAGTGTTCCTTATGATGTCATCTACCAAGAAAAAAATATGAAATGCCAAATTTGAGTAATTTTTGCATAAGTTAAAATTAGCCCTTTTAATTGAAAAATGGACCTTCAATGATTTTTAATAAATAAAATATTTGGCTTTTAATTCTAAAATTTGTTTTGCCATCTAATTAGGCTAAGAGCTTTCTAAAATAAAATTTTGGGCTTAATTTGATAACTTTAATTTTTATGCCTTTATTTAATGCTTTTAAATAATTAATTAACCCCCTTTAGTTTAACTTAATCATTATAGGATTTGGTTGTCTTTGGGATTGATTGTTGACCTTGGGTCATTAACCCTAATGACCTTTGGCACTTTAATTAATTGTTTGCGCTTATCTTAATCATGTTATTAGGGCTTAATTAACGTTATTTTATGTGTTTAATTAACCTCTTAAATGGCGTAGTTAACCCTAATGAGTTTTATAAGCGAAGTTTTGTTAGCTTGCAACTTTATCGTGAAGAAAAGTTGTACTCAAGCCCTTAATCTGGTCATGCATCCATCGAGCATCATGTTTACTATTCCATCATGTTAAAGCATATTAATTATCGAATAGTTTCCGTTAACGGAGAGTTAACGTTATCGCCTAGATCCGAAGGACGAGCAAATTCATGAATCAGGAGTTGATCCAGAGTTTGCGAACTTCTACCCCGAATATCAAGGCAAGCCCCAGATTCATTTAAACCCTATTCTATTTATAAAAGTTTTACCGATTTAGCTATGATATGTTGCATTAGGTAATAGGAGTTGAGTGAAAACCCACCCAAATTGCATTACCTGTCTTATTTCCTTATACCTTGTTACCTGCTTGGAAGATAAGTAGTAATGCTTAGCCCTGCTTATTTATTTAAATGTTCAAAGTTAAAAGAATGAAAAAGATGAGATTGGTTTTCTTATTGAAATCTTGATATTAGTAATAAATCGAGTCCGGACGGTGAACTTGCATTAGGAATGGAGTCCCTCTGTAGTGTTTCCGTCTGTTGATGCCCTAGGTCCCGTCCGTTGGTGAACTGTCGATAATCGAGAAATTAGAAATCCACATGCATGAGTGGTATACGGATGGTTGGAGCCGTGTATATCATGGAGTGACCTAGCGTGGGGCCAGAGATCCCATCTGTGTCATAGTGTGTTTTACTGTGGGGTTTAAGTTTCCATGTATCTCGGCACGCTGGGCCGCAGAGCTCACGGGTGCCATGTGGTGATATACGGCTGCGGTTGTTATCCCGGTATATCGGTTACCTGGGGTGCATCGGAGTTAAAGTCTCCGGTATTCCAGTGACCTAGGTCCCAGCTGGGTATGAAAATGGATTCGAATCGCCGTTGCTTCTCGGAGAAGAAGACTCGATCACTGTTCATCATCGTAGTAACAATTTGAACAAAATTTAAGGATCAATAATGAAGTTGGTTGATAATGGGAGCTAGCCCAAGCAACTTCTCTTTCTATAAAGCTTTTCCGCAAAATTTTTTATCTCCGACAGACCTCATTTTGTCCCTCTAGCCTGTATTTTTTGAGTCTCCACCCTTCTCTTTCGTTGGGTCAGTCTTGTTGAGTACTTTTGTACTCAGGGTTTGTTAAACCCTTGTTGCAGGTGAGCCTCATGGGCAGGAGTGTTTCGCATCCTGCTGCATGACAGTCATCGAGGAAAGCGACGACGAGTAAAGAGGTTTAGCTCTTGGGTAGAGCTTACTATTTGGTTTTGTAATAAGGCTACCTACTGCTATACTCCACTACTATTATGGTTAGTATAGTTTAAACTTATGGTTGTAAATATTTGAAACTCAGAGGTTTGTAAACTTATGTTATTGTAAGTCTTTCGCTGTTTTACTCCGTTGTATATTATTTATATCAACTATTGTAATACTGCAATGTCTCTCTTCAATGATTGATCCTGCTCGGAAAATCGTGGATGATTCGGGATTTACCCGACAAACTTTTTAAATTGTATGGAACATAGTCATGGTTATTTGGAGTCTGTTTAGACAATAATCATGCGTGTGGGCCATATGATTTAGGAGGTTCTGCCACAACTTGCCATGGTTGATGTCCAGCTGCACATAGTCCTCCGGGTCCTGCTAATCCTCATTCACCCATGTCTCGTTCTCTATATGCCACAATCATCGCACACGAGCAACACATGCAAGAAAACGTACTCCAATTAGAGCAATACACCATCACATGATAATAACAGCAAACAATAACATAAAACTATTCTACTCGTCGAGACAATTCCAAAAAGTATAAGTTTGCTAAAAACGGAGTTAAAACGTGAATGTTATGGCCTAAACAAGGCTAGGGTCTAATCTGTAGAAAACAGGACTCAAATCTAAATACTTTTGAACTGTGAAGGACTAGATCATAAGTAAGTAAAACTATAGGGACATTTCTACAAAAGTGTCGGTGAGGGCGGCGTTGACCGCGCTGATGGCCATGCGGCGGCGCGGGAGCGGCCGGGTCCTGTGGACCGGCCGTGGACCAACCCTGTGGACTGAGTCCACGCGTCCACGTGGACCGGCGGCGGTCGGAGTCAACGCCGGCGACCTCGACCATGGTCGTCGGCGGTGACCTCGCGGCGGCGGGGCTGCGGGGCACGCGGGGCCAAGGTGAGGCCACGCGCGTGTTATGTGTGTGCTTGCGCACTCGATGGGAGGCACGGCCGTGACGGGGCGAGGCCGGAGCGGCGCGGCACAGCGACGGCGGTGGCGGAGCTCCTACAGCGGCGCGTAGCGGTGCATAGAGAGGGAGATGGCGGTCGTGGAGGGTAGCACCATGACCATCGAGGTCATGCGAAGCTCGGGCGCGGGCTCACCTCAGCGGGGACGGCAGCGAAGGCGAGGTCAATGGCAGCACAAGCTCAGCGGCTATGGTGGCTAGGGTTTCGTGGTTTGGCGAAATCAAGAGGCGGCTAGGGTTGCGAAAAGCAGCTCGGGAGGCGTCGCGATGCACTTTATAGTGCGTGGCTAACCTGTTCGCGAGCGGCTGCGGCACGCGGGCGTACCGGGGTCTGTCTCGGTGTCCGTCTCCGGGTAGGAAACGACACTATAGTTGTGGGCCCTACCCTCGTGGGTCCCACCTGTCAGCAGCGGTGGCGAGGGCGTCACTGGCGACTAACGCTAGCGAGGCTAATGTGGGCGCGACGCAGCGCTGACGTAGGCGGGTGGAGCTAGGCCACGCTTGGCTGGGCCGCTTGGCCCACTAGCGGCTAGGTGCGCTGCGGCGGCGCTAGCGCTTGCTGGCTGGGCCGCTTGCGGCCCGCTGCGGCTAGGCTGGCTGCTCCGCTTGGCCAGGCTTGCCTGTGGCCACTGGTGGCCAGTGCTGGCCACTATGCCCGGCTGCTGCTGCTGCTGCTGCCTTGGCCATGGTTGGTCAGTGCTAGCCATGGCCGGTTAGGGCTTCCCATACTTGGCCAGTAGAGGCTGGGGGTGGCCAGGGTCTACTAGGGACTGGCCTGGGCTAGTTAGACAAGGTTTAGTTAGTCTAGGAATTAGACAGGACAAGTCAGAGCATGTTAGTGACTAGAAAGTAAAGCAAAGATTAAACAACAAGCTCAAACAAGTCAACCAAAACTTACGCAGCAGCATGAATGCAACAATGCATGATTTCTAACGTGCTACATATTTTAAAGTAATTCATAAAATATTTATAATTGACCTTTGAATGTAAAGCATCTATACAGAAAATAAAATCAAATTCATTTACTATTTAAAGTTCAAAAAATCAGGGTGTTATAGTAACTTGCAGCAAAAAGACAAAGTGAGTGATCTGTGATACTTATATTTCTTTCACCGATGATAGGTGGGCGCTGTGTCTTTCATGCAAAGTTGTTGGAGTTCATCATATGCCTTGCTTCATCTCTTAAGTGAGTTCATCTCCCAACTTACTCGAATTTGATCTGAGAGTTTTCTAGAGGGGTTAGTCCAACAAAATAACCAATATCTACTAAAGCACATTTTTAGTTCAATAACCAACTAGACTCTATGTCTAATTTAATTAAGGAAGGCTATTTAACCTAAGCACCATGCTTAATTTAAAAGCCAATGAAAGTAATTGCAGTACTTCCAAACTAAAACATACTATAGCAAACAAGGTAGCATGAAAAGCACCATAGAGATTTACTCATTTATTAGAGATGAAAGAGCATGATCATGGTGAGTTTTTTATTATTATTTTTTTAGATGCACATGACATGGATGCATGCAAGGAACTAAACATGCAATGGATTTGAGGAAACATAAACTAAACAAAGTGGAGAGGATGCATGGATGATTGAAAGTAAAAACATGTAGTTGACTGATGATATAACCTAAACTAAATGAAGCACATGCATCATTGAAAGCAAACATGCAATGGGATGCAAGAATTTAAAAGATAACTACTCATAAATTTAAAGTCCATGAGCAAGATTCTCACCTTCCTTGATCACACTTACCATGACTCACATGATGGTTGTGAGTAGTGCAGCTTCACTGTTCATCATTTGAGATGTGAGTTGAATTATTGAGACGACGACCTTTTCTCCAATCTACACATGGTTAGAAATATATATGTATACAAATACCTATGAGATCGCAGGGTTCCAATGTTGATGAATGTTGACTGTTGCGGCACCCTGGGTTCATCAAGGTCTCTTCTCTTTCCTGTGGAATCTTGTCGGAAGGTCGAAACAATTTCTTTTGTCCTGTCTATTCCACAACTCAACAGAACAAGGGGTAATCCTACTAAATCTAGTGATACACTAAATTAGCAGACATCAAGATCATTATTAAAATCTTTACGCCAAGTGCTTCCCCGGCAATGACGCAAAAAATGCTTGTTAGTATAAATTAAGTGCAACTAAAATATGAAGGATTCTGCAAGCGCACAGAAAATACTATTGTAGCATTTTACCAGAAGTATCCAGGTATCGTTATTTATATTTTACCACAAGGAAGCATGGGTTAAAGAATCTTATAAATCACTATCATATATCTACTAACTTAGTAAACCAACTAGACTAGAGTAGGGGTAAATGATAATTGATTTGATATACGAATGAAAGCACACATTGGAGAATTCTATGAATAAATGAGTAGCTAGCTAATGTGAGAGGACAACGGGAGAGATCAAGGTTCCTATATACTTGTCTATTACTTTGGTTCTAAGTAACTGAAGCATGGATAGATATAGCAATCATACAATAGCACTTTGGAGCAGCAGGTCCTTTCCAACTCTCGAAGAAGACTGGGAAAAGAGTAGTTGGGGGAAGGCTGCCAAAAGCTCTACGAAACATCAACCCGAACATCGTGGATTACAAAGGCCTGATAGAGCTGTCACCCCTAGGGCTACCACAACTATCCATGGGGTTGAGCGCAACCTCAGGTAACCTATAGTCTAGACACCATGCCTACACTATCGATTACTACTCTAATTACTATAGATAACTAGAGCACTCAATACGAGCGGAGATCCCATGCCAAGATGCAACAACTATACTAACCATACATATGAAGACATAAAGTAAATAGAGAAGATGAACATATTAAAGCACAAGTCTTGCAAAGAGTAGATACAAAGACATACAAATCCCTAAAGACTCCTCCAGAACTAGAGCGCAGCTTCGCTCTCCCTAACTCTCATCTAGATCTAGTCTACTACATTGGAAAGTCTAGCCCTAATTCTCTAGAGATGAGAGATCACCCTTTCGAGGGACGCCTCTAAATCTTCACCCTAAATAATGAATAATGAATTAGGGTTTCAAGGGATGCCTCCTCCAAGGGTCAGGGGCCCTGTTTATATAGCCCCCTAGGATGGACCACAACCCTCAGATCAAACCGACCTAAATGGACGATTATTATTCATCCTCAAAGGCGGTGGAGGAAGGATCCGTGAGCATGGACCTGATTGGTCCAAGTTAGCGGGTGCCCGCCCAAGGGTGTGGGCAGCTGCCCGGCCATTGAGCCGGTTCGGGCTCCCGTTTGGTCCAGTGCCTTCTCGAATCTTCCAGATTACAGAAAAGTACATGTTCGCCCTTTATCTCTATGTAAACCTGCCATGTGGTCCTTTCTTGGTTCTTTTTAGCTGACAACCTGCAGAAATAGACATTCACCAAAACTCATGGAATTCTGTCAGTGTAACCCCTATATCTAGATGTTAATTATGTTTAGGTCCTTTTCATGTCTAGTTGACAGTTAAAAATTGGAGTTATCTACCGTCAACAGAGGCTACCTTAAATTCATGAATAAAAATCATACTAAAATCGAAAGTACATTTTATTCATTCATGCCATGGGATACAAGTATGTACAAGGCCTTGAGGCTCTAAGGCTGTTCGATGTTCCATGCATTGACAAATGTTTCACCATTGCCATTAGCTAGCTTGTAGGTTCCTGGCTTCAACACCTCTGCCACGATGTAGGGTCCCTTCCACAGTGGAGTCAGCTTTGTGGCAGCCTTTGTTGCACTGCCGTCGACAGAGGACGAGGTCGTCGATTCGGAGATCCCGCTTGTGCACGTGCTTGTCGTGGTACCATCGGAGCTTCTGTTGGTATCTCGTGGAATTGAGGAGAGCCACATCTCGAGCCTCCTCGAGTTGGTCGACGGCATTTGTGAGTGCTTCCTCGTTTGTCTGCTTGTTATAGTCCTTTAGCCGAGGGGACCCATACTCGAGGTTGGTGGGGAGGATGGCCTCAGACCCGTAGACTATAAAGAACAAGGTGAACCTCGTGGCTCAACTTGGAGTAGTCTTTAGGCTCCATAGGACTGAAGGCAGCTCAGCAGCCCACTTCTTGCCATGCTTGTTCAGCCGATTGAAGATCTGAGGCTTAAGACCTTGTAAAATCATGTTGTTAGTGCTCTCGACCTGACCGTTAGTTCTAGAATGAGCGACAGTGGACCAGTTCACACGGATGTGATGGTGGTCGCAGAAATCCAGGAACTTCTTGCCAGTGAACTGTGTGCCGTTGTCGGTGATGATGGCATTGGGGACCCCGAAGTGATGGATGATGTCGGTGAAGAATAGCACTGCCTGCTCAGACCGGATGTTGGTGATGGGCCGAGCCTCGATCCATTTGGAGAACTTGTCAAAAGCTATGAGTATGTAGCCCTCGGTTGTCTTCTTCAGTGGCCCAACGAGATTGAGCCCCCAAACCACAAACAACCATGTAATGGGGATCATCTGTAGAGCATGAGCTAGGAGGTGGGTCTGCTTGGCATAGAAGTGGCACCCCTCGCACGAGAGGACGAGGTTGATAGTGTCGGAGACTATGGTTGGCCAGTAGAAGCCTTGCCGAAAGACGTTTCTAACAAGGGTCCTCGGAGCAGCGTGGTGGCCGCAAGCCCCCGAGTGTAGGTCTTTGAGCAGCTTCCTTCCCTCCTTAATGGTAATGCAGCGCTAAAGGACCCCGATGGGGCTCTGTTGATAGAGCTCCTTGTCATCACTGTAGAGGACGTAGGTCATGACCCGTCGAGCGATCCGTCGGGCTTTGGTTTGATCTTCTAGAAGTTCCCCTCGAATAAGGCAGTTGAGGAAGGGAGTATGCCAGTCCGGCTCAGGGGTTCATGGAGGAGGCGACCCCTTGATCTCCATGGCCTCGGCCTCGGTCAAGGGGCCTCAGTCGAGGGAGGGGGGTTGACCATCTGTGTTCCAGCTCCTTCCCCTGCGCCTAGATCGACGGAGGGCTCGTAGAGGTCCTTCGAGAAAACATCAGGTGGTATGATACCTCGAGTTGATGCAATCTTTGCCAGCTTGTCTGTGGCCTCATTGTACCTTCATGCGATGTGGTTAAGCTTGAGGACATAGAACTTGTCCTCCAACATGTGGACCTCTTTGTAGTAGGCCTCCATCTTGGGGTCATGGTAGCTCTAGGCCTTCATGATTTGGTCAATCATGGGCTATGAGTCGCCACGAACATGGATGTGTCAAACCCCGAGCTCGATGGTGATGCATAAGCCATTGACGAGGGCCTCATACTCTATGACATTGTTGGAGGTGGTGAAGTGGAGTCGTATTGCGTATCGCATGTGGACTCTGAGGGGTGAGATGAAGAGCAGGCCCGCGCCAGCTCCTATTTTCATCAAGGACCCGTCAAAGTACATCGTCGACAACTCCACCTGGATCTGAGCAGGAGGTAGCTATAGTTTGAGACCGCCATGAACTTGGCGTAGCAAGGGCACCCCAGGATGGCATGGTAGGTTCCATGAAACCTGACCACCTCGAAGGTGAGGGTCTCCTTCCTGAAGTTCGCGGGGGTGCCGAAGCAGACGGGTAAGTTGATGCGGCCGATGGGCATCGCGCGGTGTCCTGGCACAACCCCATGGAAACCCCCTACACTAGGTTGAAGCTGGGAGTAGGGCATCTCGAAGAGATTGAGGGTCTTAGCGTAGATGATGTTGAGGCTACTGCCTCCGTCCATGAGCACCTTGCTGAGGCGCACGTTGGTGATGATGGGGTCGACGACGAGCGGGTACACCCCTGGATTGGGGACGTGCTCTGGGTGGTCACCATGATCGAATGTGATGGCCGTCTTAGACCAGTCAAGGAAGAGGGGGATCGAGAGCCACCCGGTGAAGACCTCATGGCACTCGTACTTGTGCTATCGAGGGGTGAGATGAGTCGAGGGTCCCCCGTAGATCATGAAGCAATCTCGGACGTCAGGGAACTCCTCGTCCTTGTCACCACCCTTGTCCTTCAAGCCCTCCTTCTCATGGTCCTTCTTGAGCCCTAAGCCCTTGAAGTACTAAAAGAATTCCATGAGCTTTGGTGAATATCTTTTTCTACAGGGTGTCAGCTAAAAAATACCAAAGAAGGTCTACATGTCGGATTACATATAGATAAAGGATGAACGTGTACACAGGAACAATCTAGAAGACTCAGGAAGACACCCCCTGCAAGCTAGGGCCCAATCAGGTGGAGGCTCATGGATCCTGCCTCCACCGACTTTGAGGATGAATTTTAACCGTCTATTTAGGTCGGTTTGATGCGAGGGCTGTAGTGCTTCCTAGAGGGCTATATAAACAGGGCCCCTAGCCCCTGGATCAATGTCAATTCAAAATCCCTAATTCATATTTTCCAGAAAGAATTAGCCAGAGAAGGGTCCCTTGATAGATCTATCTCTTTAGGGTTTTAGCAACAAGAGAGATTGAGAGAGTATCGGGTGGAGGTAGAAGTGGAAGAAGCCCGGCCTGTCGGTGTCTCCTCTCTAGTTGTACTTGTGGGATCAAGTCTCCTAACCCGAGGCTTGGTTCTAGGATCATTCAACAATGTGACTTTTAATACTAGTAAGTTCATTGTTCTTATTGTTCTTGGGTTTACGAGTTTACTTTATTCGCTTCGCGTAGGGAATTGAGTAATCGTTCATAGCGTAAGCGTGGTGCTTGGGCTAGGAATACTCGTAGATACTCCCTATCTGGCCAGATTTGTGGTACCAGTGGGGGAAGTGACAGTCCCCTTGTTGCCTCCGTAATCCATGTCCCGTCAGGAGGTTAAGTAGGAATTAGCATGTCGGGGTTAAGCGTTCTCTGAGGTGTCTCTTTTCCTAGGTGCCCCCTTAGAACAATAATCACAATGCTTGCCATAGGTTAGAGGAAGACTTACGGAGTAATCCTCTCTATATCACTTAATTCTCACTATCTTTCCTTGCAGCCTAGGGGTAGTAGTTAAGACCAGGTTAGTCTTTTGCATATTTTCTCCTAGCGGATAAACAAATCCGATACTCCGGATTTATCTCCCGGGTGAAGTGCTCACCGATATCCGTGCGCTTGCGGATTATTTCTCTTTGATTCTTTTGTGTGCGTAACCAATATCATCAAGCATTTCTAGCGCTGTTGTCGGGGAGAAAGATGGTCTGCTTAGATAACCTAAGTCTTGCTCTACCTTATACTTATACTTTTATCTTTTTCTGTTATCTCATCTTTTCTTTCATCTTACCTTTTTCTATCCTTATGGATAATTTAAATTCCATTCCTATCATTCAACTTTATGCACCCACGGAGACCAGCCTAGTGCCATATGAGTCATCACAACCTATCCAAACACCTAGCTATAGGTTGAGTTCGCGGTTGATTGCTTTTGTCCAAAGCCTATCCTTTTCAGGAGAAGGAGACGAAAACCCTTACCTTCACATTAGAGACTTTGAGCAAGCATGTGACTGTCCTCGCATTGAAGGCATGTCCGACAAAACTCTCCGTTGGAAGCTATTTCCTTTCTCATTAAAGGGAAAAGCTAGACAATGGTATGATAGAGCTATAGGTAAGCAACAAGGGGATTGGGGATCCTTACATTCCAACTTTTGCCCAGATTTCTACTCCATCACCCAAATTGTCGACCTTGGAGTGAAGGTTCTGACTATCAAGCAAGAACCTAAAGAATCTCTGGCCTAATCCTGGAATTGTTTCACTACACTTTTAGCATCAAGCCCGGACCTTAGTCTACCAGACCCTATTATTTTACAGCACTTTTATAAAGGTCTGTGTAGAGATAGTAAAAAGTTGCTTGACACAACTTCTGGAGGATCTTTCTTGCATGTCTCCTCTGAGAAAGCAAGATTAATCCTAGATCAAATCCTATCCACTGAATTAGATTACCGTCTAGAAATAGAGCCAGAACCTCAAGTAGCTGAAGCCAACTCTTTGCCAGATTTACCACCTACTTTAGCTAGCCCATGTGTTGAGCAAGAAAAGGAAGAAATTCTGTTTCCAGATTTTATGCTAGACATAGAACCTGATTTCTTTTTTAATTTTAGAAACATTTCAAATTATCAATCTGTGAAAAAGCCACAGAGTAAGCATCATCTTAGAGAGTATTGTAATGCCTTTGAGGACATTCCCTTAGGAAGAACCTTAGGAGAATTAGTATCTGTTATGAGCAATGAATGGTTAAAAGAATCAGAGCTTTCCTCTGAAGTAATCTGTTTGGATTCATCTTCTCTTTCGATTCATTGCATAATCAATACAGATCAATAGATGCTCTCTACAATCCAGTTGAGGGTATAAATATCATGTCTGTGTCACTTGCACAATATTTATTGAAAGACATGACATTAACCCCAATAGTGAAATTCATGAGAAGTCTCTCAGGGAATATCATCCCCAGTCTAGGAATCTTACATGTCCTACCAATCTAAGTAGAAGGAACCCCAGTGCATTTGAGCTTTTATATCTTTGACACATGGGACTTTGACCTGATGACAGGACAACCATTTAGAAGACTTCTCTATGAAGGGCAAATTGGGAAACTAAACATCTGCTTAGGCAAGAAACTTCAGTTCCTGTTGTCCATTTCACACTCTTTAAACTCTAGGACCAAACCCTGTCCACAATATGATCCGTTGGAGGAATTTAGAGCTGCTTCTTTAGACTTTTTAGCTAAGCCAAAATCAGAAGATGAAGCTAGATTCTTCATAGAAGAAGAAGCTGACCCTTCTAAAAATGAACCTTTAGATGAGTTTGCAATACCACCTAAACCTCCTATCGAGCTTAAGCCTTTACCATCCGGTCTTAGATATGATTTTCTAGGCGATGATCCAGAGTCTCCTGTTATTATAAGTGATAATCTCACTCAGGAACAGATTCTTCGCCTAATGGCTGTCTTAGAAAAACATCATTTAGCCTTTGGCTACTCACTCCAGGACCTTAAAGGAATTAGTCCTGCTCTTTGCACCCATTGCATTCCTACAGATCCTAGCGTTCCACCTTCTAGAGAACCCCACTAGACTCAATAATGCAATAAGGGAGGTTGTTAAGAAGGAAGTTTTGAAGCTATTGCATGCTAGGATTGTATATCCTGTGCCACACAGTGAGTGGATAAGCTCTGTCCAAGTTATGCCCAAAAAGGGAGGCATGACTATTATCCAAAATGAGAAGAATGAGTTGATCCCTCAACGAACCGTCACAGGATGTCGGATGTGCATAGACTACAGAAAGCTTAATAAGGCAATTAGGAAAGATCACTTTCCATTGCCTTTCATTGATGAGATGCTAGAACGTATAGCCAACCATTCTTTCTTCTGTTTCTTAGATGGATATTCAGGATACCACCAAATCCCTATCCATCCTGATGACCAAAGCAAAACGACCTTTACATGCCCCTATGGAACCTATGCCTATCGTAGAATGTCTTTTGGGTTATGTAATGCGCCAACTTCTTTTCAAAGATGTATGATGTCTATATTCTCTGATATGGTTGAAAAGATAATGGAAGTTTTCATGGATGATTTTTCTGTTTATGGAAAAACTTTCGATGATTGTCTAGAAAACTTAGATAAGGTTTTGCAAAGATGTGAAGAAAAGCACTTAGTCCTTAATTGGAAAAAGTGTCATTTTATGGTTAGAGAAGGAATAGTGCTAGGAGACTTAGTGTAACAACCCGAAAAATTCGAGCTACAAAATTTTTTTCTCAAAGACCTATGAGCGATGAAGTGTCATGTAGCAAAAGTTCCCACACAAGTTGCATAAGTGTCACATGTCCTTATGTTGCAACTCATAGCTCATGTTCATGCATCATGTTGCATTTTAAATTACATGTGATTTGGCTCTTATTTGATTTGTGCTTGTTAAATAAAAACTAACCACAATATTTATTTGTTTCATAAAAAATATTAGAGATATAGTACCCTAACCAATATAAGGGCCTTGTATGCCCACTACTTTATTATTCAAAGTTGGCACATCACATAAATATATATATAGGTATATATAAAAGTATTTGGAAAAAATCAGAAAAGGGAAAAAGGAAAAGAAAAGTTGAAGAAGAAAGAGCCTTCTCGGCCCGGCCCACTAGCGGCCCAGCTCGGAGGCCGTCCACACCGCACCGCTCCAAGCAGCCAGCCCCTGTCGCTGATGAGTGGGTCCCGCCATGGGACCCACCTGTCATCTTTTTGGGTGAGGTCCCCCCGACCTCCCCTGCTTTCTCCCGCGTCACGCTTGCTCGCGTGATGGCAATGCAAGGCTGCCAGCCCCAGCACATAGCACCCACGGCCGCGGAGATTTTTCCCTCGCGCGCGCTCGCAATAGCTGCACACAGCCTATCCCCTGCCTGTCCCCTCTCATCCTTAGCCACGAAGCCAAATTGGCTAGTCTCCCTGCCCGCTGGAGCCCATAGCAACGCGCGAGCAGCCTGGAAGCTTCCCTCAGACGGGAATGCCCGCAGCCTCTTGAGCTCATAACCGCCATGCCCTCCGGCCGCCGCGGTGAACTATGCCGCTGAAATGCTTAGGATCACGTGGCCCTTGCTAGCCCCCTCTCACTGACCGGCCGAGCCCCACCGGGTGACTTGGACCACTCCATGACCGCCCGATCAAGCCCTCGATCAAGCACCGTCCGTCGGCCACCAACCTCCGGCGTCCCTTTATATAAACAAGGCCCGGAGCTCTAGGGCTTCCCAGCCGCCACCACCACACCGGTGGTTCACAATTCAACACCAGTCACCTGAATTGGAGAAGAAAGGGGAGGAAAGGAGGAGAAGGCGGGCGGTGTAGAAAAGGAAGGAGGTTCGCCGCCATCGGAGAAGAAGAAGGAGGCTGCCGCCATACCGGAGCTGCTGTCATGGCACTGGGAGAAGGAGCAAAAAGTCGTACCACGAGCCGAAGCCGGAGTTGGACTAGTACCGCACCTCCTCTCATCGCCAACACCGGTGAGCATAGCCGCAAGCCCCTTTTCCATCCTCTGACCTTACTGCTGGCCATGGCACTCCGCCTTGGGAGCGCGTAGGCCGAGACCTCCACCGGTCTCCCTTGGACACACCACGCACGCACATGCACAGACCGACCGAGCCAAGAGGACCATGGCGCAAGGAGGGCGCTGGAGTGGAAACCGCCATGCCCGCCACTGTGCACTGAGCACCACAGCGGCGAAGCTGTCGTACCAGCCAGCCGTCGATGCTCGCACTTCATCAGCCAAAGATCTACAATCGTTTCACCAAGACGCACCCCACGCACAAGCTATCTCCTTGTTTGCCACACCAGAGCACCGTCTATGCACCACCTTGTCCCTGTCATGCCACCGCGAAGCCACTCTAGAGCGCCGCCTTGCACCGTTGTTCCCCATCGCCACCAGCCGTCATGGAGGACAAGAAGACGACGCCGAGGACCGCCGTGGTGAGCTGCATCAGCTGGAGGAGAAGATGAAGGTCAGGGAGCCTCCCAAGGTGCCATGCCGGGCACCGCGGTCACGCCGGAGCTCCGCCGTGGGTGTTGCTGCCTGCGCGGACTCCGCCGTGGGTTGAGGTCGCCGCTGGCGCTGCAAGAGTATATTGGGTGAACCTAATCGCGCTTCCGTGCCCTGCCTTGGTTTGGAATCGGACGCAGTTGGGCAGCAGCCATGCGCCATCACCGTCGACCCACCGCTCGCCGTGGAGCACGCCGCCGGGAGCCAAGCTTCCGCCTTGAAAGCCACCTCCATGATCACCGTGATGACCTAAAGCTGATGCGCCAGATGATGGAGCCGAAGGACGGTGGACACGGTCCACTGAGCCAGAGGCGCTGCGCGTAGGACCAAGCGGGGACGGTGCACCACGGACCGGCTTGTGGACCGCAAGGACCTAGAGGATGATCCATGGACACAGTCTATGTGGACCAGAGTCACTGCAGATGGACCCCACATAGGGGCGGTGTACCGTGAACCAGCACCGTGAGCTGAGCCCGTTTGAGATCTGGACTTAGTGACGTGGAAGCACCGGAGTGTGCCAAGTGGTGGGCCAAGACCGGCCCATATCTGGCCCACTCAGCCCAATAACGGCCCATTAACGGCCCGTTAACGGCCCAGTGGGGCCCACCTGTCAGTTGACCATTGACCGTTGACTGATGATGCCAGCAGTGACGTCACCTCGGACCCACATGTCAGGCGATCGTTGACCATTCAATGCTGACGTCAGCATGACATCATCGGCCACATCAGCACCTGGTCTGTCTCTGTTCGACCCGCACGTGACACGTGGACCAATCCCGTGATGCCACGTGTCAGCACAGAATAAACCAGTCCTTTTCTTTTTTAGAAAATGGTTAAATCTTTGAAAAATCATAACAAATTCATACGAGCTCAGAAAATTATGATCCACGTATCCAAATTTTCTATAAATCGAGGTCTACCAATTTTTGCTATGTTTGAGTGCATTTGGATCTTCTATATTGTATTTGTTCTTGTGCTAATCTATAGGGGCCGCTTATGCGACCATTAATTCTTGGTTACAGGCTCGAGCAAGGACAAGTCTGACGATAGAGATTACCAGGAGAAGTCCAACAGCTTCGCTAGTGAAGGTGCCACATCTCACCCAACCTCGTAGACCCCATTACGCATGGCAAATGTAGTATGGCTAGTGCTTTAATTTCTATTGCAATATAATGGATCGTCTGTGCTAGGAATGCATAGTAGATTACTACTTGATGAGCCTTACCTTGTGGTAACCTATCACCTGCTTACCCGCTAATAAGTTATCCACTTGCTTATCTCCTATTTTTTGTTCATATATACTTCACTTGTTTACATTTTGATGCGACGTGATGAACCCTGGGAGGGCCTGGAGGGTGTCAGGCTTGATGTGTGTGTTAATGGATCAGGTGGGCACGTGAGCCAATGATGCTGTTCCTGGGTTTGGGGTGGAACTTATAGAAGGGATTAGGGTGAGGGTTGATTCGATCGAGCCGGGATCTACGACGAGCTTTTGGAGCGAGTCTTGCTGGGGAATGTGTCAAGACATTTCCATGAATAGCAATCTATGGCAGACTAACTATGATACGATGGTGGTCTTTGGGTGTGAGCCTCTGAGGGGTGGAACCCAAGACGAAGGTGCTATGGTAGCATGCTAAAGATCAACCCTGGAGAAGACATCTTGGCTTAGTCACACTTAGGAACTGCTGCGTTGGTATCCGAACCTTAGGAATCTCTTGCTTTCCACTCGCTTTCCATGGGGGAGACGGTCGAACTGCTGGATAGATCGATGCCATTACTATCAGGCGAGCGTGTGTTAGGGAGGTAGGAGCATGATGATGTCTCACACCCTTTTGAGACAATCATGATGCTCTATGGGAATGGAATCATGATATAGACTCTTCACAGTATCAGCCACTCTAAGGGTGTTCCAGGGCTGAGGGGTAGGATGGCATCATTCTATAGCAGTAGGCGCCCGGAATCAGCCTAGGTGGTGATCAACACCGATGATGGTTATCTAGTGGATTAGTGAAACCTATGCAGACTGTATGGTTGATCGATCGATACATATGCCAATTCTTTGGCTATGGACCTTTCCTTAGGAAGATGCACCGGACTAGTGAGTGGAGTGTTCTACCTTCCCCCTGAGTGTGATTTTCGGCCGTGAGCCAGGTTGAGGGTTGCAGGCCGCTGAGACAAGCCGAGAGGGAGTTGGCTCGTCGACACGGGTCTGAGATGGTGTTGTAGGAGTTGGGATGGGGGTTTAGAGATGGATGATGAAGGAAGGTGTCAGATGGGAATGTGTTTAGAACTTGATTATTATATTATTTATATACCGGATCGCTGCATAGGAAACCCCAGCCTTTATAGGTTCCTCTTGTTATATCCATGTTTTGCATCCAATTCCCACAAAAGCAATGCATAGGGTGGGAGTGGCCAGTACAAATCATACTGATACTTTAGCACACAGGTTCAAGGAGTGAGTACTCATCTGAGGAGTACGATGATTGAGGGTTTCGTACCTACGCTCAAGTTGGATCGGAGAAGATAGCTTCCGCACCTTCAATCTTTTAATTTTATGCTGCATGAACTCTGATTCTGCCAAGTGGCGATGTAATAAGTTATTGTAAACCTCTCTATTGCACTCTTTTGTTCGATGTATGGATTATGGTATTCAACTGTTATCGGGTAATGTGATTTAAATGGTCATATTACACCTCAACTCTGTGGATTTTCCTTCACGGAAATCTAGGTCGTTTCAGTTTTTGATAACATCCCGCCTGCTCGAGGCCAGGCCCGCTTACATCTGGCCGGTTATTTAGGACATAGACTGCCCTCACAGACCAACACTAGTCTTTTCTGCGCACTTTGTCCTCACTCGTGCGCACCCAGGAAGACTTCTCGGTTGGTCACCCATCCCTAAATTGCTCCAGGCCGAGCATGCTTAACCTTAGAGTTTTTTTGTGATGAGCTTCCAAAAAAGAAGTTGCAACTTGTTGGTACGAGTATCCTATTAATCTTATTAAGCCCTAGGCCAGGGTGTTACACTGTGTCTGAAAGCGGCATTGAGGTAGACAGAGCTAAAATTAAAGTAATTGAACAGTTGCCCCCGCCTGTTAATATGAAAGGGATTAGAAGCTTTCTTGGCCATGCTGGTTTTTATCGTAGGTTCATAAAAGATTTCTCATTTATTTCTAGACCTCTTACTCATTTATTGGCCAAGGATGTTCCTTTTGAATTTGATGATGCATGTTTACAAGCTTTTGAAATTCTTAAGAAAGCGCTCATCTCTGCACCAATCATTCAACCTCTTGATTGGTCTTTACCTTTTGAAATTATGTGTGATGCAAGTGACTATGCTGTGGGGCAGTGTTAGGATAGGCTAAGGATAAGAAGCATCATGCAATAGCTTATGCTAGCAAAACTCTGACAGGACCTCAACTTAATTATGCTACTACTAGAAAAGAGCTCCTTGCTGTTGTTTTTGCTATTGATAAGTTTAGATCTTACTTAGTGGGGGCTAAAGTAATTGTTTATTCTGATCATGCTGCTTTAAAATATTTGCTCACTAAGAAAGATGCTAAACCCCATCTGATAATATGGATCTTATTACTCCAAGAATTTGACTTAGAAATAAAAGATAAAAAGGGAGTAGAAAATTCTGTTGCCGATCACTTGTCTAGAATGCAGTTTGAGAATCCACAGGAACTACCCATCGATGACTCACTCCGAGATGACATGCTCTACGGAACCAACAGATCTGACCCCTGGTATGTAGATATTGTTAATTTTATGGTTACAGGTTATGTACCACTAGGAGGCAATAAAAGGAAACTTATCCAGGAGAGCCGTGGTCACATATGGGATGAACCATAACTCTTCCGAGTATGCTTTGATGGCTTACTTAGAAGATGTGTGCCAACTAAAGAAGGAATCAAAATCATTGAGAGATGCCATTCATCACCATATGGAGGGCATTATGGGGCATTCCACACACACAAAGATCTGGCAATGTGGATTCTTCTGGCCAATGATGTATGAAGACACAAGAGAATACATTCGAAGGTGTGGCCCATGCCAAAAGCATGGCAATATTAATTCAAGAGATGCCATGCCACTCATCAACAATCTCCAGATTGAGCACCTTGATGTTTGGGGGATTGACTACATTGGGCCATTCCCACCATCGAAGAAATATGAGTACATCCTTGTGGCAGTGGATTATATCTCCAAACAGGTCAAAGCCATGCTATGCAGAAAAGCTAACAGCATGCATTCCAAAAAGACGTTTGAAGAAATAATATTTCCAAGATTCGAAGTTCCAAGGATAGTGATAAGTGATGGAGGAACACATTTCATCAATAAGTGCTTCGAGCAATACTTGTCGAAGCATGGAATACGTCACAACGTCGCTACTCCTTATCATCCTCAAACAAGTGGCCAAGCAGAGACATCAAACAAACAAATCAAGAATATTCTACAGAAGACAGTGAATGAGATGGGGACAACATGGAAGGACAAGCATCATGATGCACTCTGGGCATACCGAATAGCATATAAGACACCCATTGGAATGTCACCATATTAGCTAGTGTATGGGAAGACTTGTCACTTACCAGTTGAGCTTGAATTCAAAGCTCACTGGGCCATCAAGAGATGGAACATGGACCTAGAAGCAATAGGAGATAAGAGGAAGATGCAACTCTCTGAGCTACAAGAGTGGAGAGAAAAAGCTTACCATAATGCCAAGATTTGTAAAGAGAGAGTGAAAATATGGCATGACAAGAGAATCAAGAAGAAGGAGTTCGCCCCAGGAGATAAGGTATTATTTTTTAATTCCAGGGTGAAGCTCTTTGGGCATGGAAAACTTCGAAGTAAATGGGAAGGACCATTCTATGTGGTAAGCTCATCATCACATGGAGCCATCATGCTTCGCAACAACGAAGGTACGTTATTCAAGGTAAATGGTCAACACCTTAAGTTATTTTTAGAGCCCAATAATGAATTTGAGGAAGTAGACGTAATTACTTTCTTTCTTAATTAGGGGTATTTGGGCCCGACTTCTTATTTTTGATTTTTTGAGGTCCAGTAATTTGTTCTGAATATTAAAAATATATAAATAATTTTACAAAAAGGTTGAGACGGGCAGGGCTCGAGGCCTGGACGGCCGCCTAACCCTAGGGGCGCTCGCCCAGCTCCAATGGTGGTTCACCGCCGCCTTTCTCCCTCGCGATCCTTCTACATCCTTCGTCCATAAAAAGTAGATACGCGGTTTATTCGTGCGTTTCTCGTCACGTTATACCCCAAAGATGCCCATTCTATACCTTCTCACCCCCCTATATAAACAGCCCAGGCCTCTGGTCAATCTCATTCCATCAAAGCTCTCTTCCCTTCCTTCTTAGAAGCTTGCTACGCCTCTCCACATAGCCATAGTGAAGAAGAGCCCCAGAACCTAGATAGGAGGATGATCGGCTACGGGATCGACCTCAACACCATCCCCAAGGAGGAGCCTGAGTGCAAGGCCATCATCCTAGTTAATGAGCCTACTCCCCTCACCACCATTCCACCAAAGCCTCACAGCTATGGCAGCTCCTACTTTGCCCAACCTGTCCTCACTACGCCACCTAAGCCTCTTCTCTTAGAAGGAGCTCCACTGAAGGGCCCCATCGTCAAGCTACATGAAGGGACCAAGCTCCTGCCTCCTAAGCACAATGAGGTGCTCATGGGGGTGAAGACCAACAGAAGTGGGGAGATCGCCTGCGCCAAGTACAGCACTAGGGAGCGCACCTACTTCGAGGGAGTTTGCGCTCATCCTAGCAAGGTCAAGTTCATCCCGCCGAAGGAAGCTCCCAAGAGGGCCCTTGTTGCATTCGAGACTCCACACAAGCGCCGCAAGACCATGGCAGATCTAGAGAAGGAGCTTGAGGGTCAATGCGCTATCATCACCTCTCTAGAGTCTTGCCAGCGTCTCCGGGGTAGATGCATCATCCACACCAACAAAACGGTGCTAGATCTGGAGAAAAGCTCCACCAACATAGTTGAGAGGGTGAATGCTTTAGAGCACCCCAATAATTAGAGGCGATCTATCCTAGCATCTGATAGGGCGTGAGTAAGAGTTAGATTAAAGTTTTCTTAGATTAAAGTTTAGTTCAACTTTGCTTAGTTAAAAGGTTTAGTTCGTGTCAATTCGAGTTATTCTTTGTCATCAAGATGCCCTATGTGATGATGCAATAAATACTATAATACTATTATTAATACTATTATTAGATATGTTCTACCTCTTTTGTCTCCACCATGTTGTGAATGAAGGATAACAGGAAATAAGTGCGGAGGAGACACCCGATGACGTAACGAATAAATTTCTGCGTAACAACTAAAATTTTTGAAAAGATATGACACGAACACAGCGCTCAATGAAGTAGACCCCGAAGGTCCACCAGCAGTGGGCAGCCGCCTAGCACCCTTGGGCGCCCGCCCAAGGGGTGGGCCCACCTAGCTCTAGCCTCGACCACGGTCAGGTATGATCTCCCTATGTTACAAAATTTTATCCTGATCACGCTGTTTCATTTCGCATTGAAATATCTTGAATTAAAATACTTATTAATTATTTTGAGAAGGTAAATTATTTTAATCATGACCCCAACATAGACTCACACCATGATAATTCCTAGGAATTCCTGTTGTTGGGAACTTTAATTATAGGGACCCCATATTACTTAGGTTGTTGTATAAAGTGAGATAGTATGAACCATGAGAACCTGATTTCTGATGTCTGGTCATTTGGAGAATTTATTTTTGAAAATTTAAATTATTAGCTACACTTCTCCTTTGTGGTGATAAATGCCTATAGAGCCTTGTCCATGAATTATAAGACCAGCATATAAGCTCTTACCTATGTTGCGAGTAGTCAAACCGTGTTAGACCCTTTTCGAAAGGGTGTCATGCTCATAAGACCAAGCCACTCACAACCACATATCTTTGTTGCTCCTACACTGGGGGTACGCACAAACATGCTTTTCGCCTTTTATCTATCTCCTATACTGGGAGAAGATACAAACATTTATTAGGACTTCAGAATAAATGCTCCAAGTTTGTTATCAGCAAGTTCTTTAGAGATCATTATTATCCATTGCCTTCAAGTTATTATTCTAAGAAAGAGACATGGAGCTATGCAAAAATAGAGTAAGTTCAAAAAAAGAAGAAAAAAGAAAAAGAAGAAGAAAAATGATGATAGCCCATGATCTCCAAGTTTGAAGAAGTTTTTAGGAGAAAGGTCATCAAGGAGCATTGTCATCATATTCTTGTCCACCAAATATTCCACCCACATGCACACTTGATCTTGAGCATGGCATTCCCCTCCGAGGATCCCATTTTGACTGGGCAATATATATGGGTAGGTATGCTATTCCTTGAAATACCTTCAACTCCATATAAACCTTTATAGAATAAGATACATCATAAGCACACATCATACATGCCTTGGTGAGTTCCACAAATACAACATATAATGAATGATTCGAGTATGCTACATGATGGAGAAGGGAAGCTAAGTTTTTCATTGCAAAAATATTATAAAACTCCAAGTGACAGGACTGAAGGAAAAAGGAGCTCTACTTTGTGCTGTTCCATCCTCAACTTCCCAAATTCTTATGGTAGACACTTTGAATCTCGCAGTACAGGTATGACTAGGGGTAATCTACTGTTGATGTCTTGGTTTGAGGTTATGCTTAAGGTAATCCATCCATTTCCTCGAGGATGAGTAAAAGACTAACTGTGGGGGAGTTTGTTGACGGTAGATAACTCATAATTTTAACCGTCAACTAAACATGAAAATAGATCTATAAGCAAACACCTGGTAGATATAGGGTTATCACTAACAGAATTCTACGAGTTTTGGTGAATATCTATTTCTACAGAGTGTCAGCTAAAAACTACCAAAGAAGGTCCATATGTCGGGATTACATAGAGATAAAAGACGAACGTGTACACAGGAATAATCTAGAAGACTCAGGAAGCCACCCCTGCAAGATGGGGCCCACCTACCAGCATGGTTGGGCAGGTGCCCAGGGGCAGGGGCGACCGCCCAGAGCTCTCCACCAATCAGGTGGAGGCTCACGGATCTTGCCCCCACCAACTTTGAGGATGAATATTAGCCGTCTATTTAGGTCGGTTTGATCCGAGGGCTGTGGTGCATCCTAGAGGGCTATATAAATAGGGCCCCTAGCCCCTGGATCAATGCCAATTCAGAAGCCTTAATTCATATTTTCTAGAAAGAATTAGCCAGAGAAGGGTCCCTTTAATGGATCTATCTCTTTAGGGTTTTAGCAACAAGAGAGATTGAGAGAGTATGGGGTGGAGGTAGAACTAGAGGAAGCCTAGCCTGTTAGTCTCTCCTCTCCAGTTGTACTTGCAGGGTCAAGTCTCCTAACCCGAGGCTTGGTTCTAGGATCATTCAAAAATTTAACTTCTAATACTAGTAAGTTCATTGTTCTTATTGTTCTTGGGTTTACGAGTTCACTTTATTCGCTTTGCGTAGGGAATAGAGTAATCGTTCATAGCGTAAGCGTGGTGCTTGGGCTAGGAATACTCATAGATACTCCCTATCTGGCAGGATTTGTGGTAGCAACGGGGAAAGTGAGAGTCCCCTTGTTGCCTCTGTAATCCATGTCCCATTAGGAGGTTTGGTAGGAATTAGTGTGCTGGGGTTAAGCATTCTCTGAGGTGTCTCTTCTCCCTAGATGACCCCTTAGAACAATAATCACAAAGCTTGCCACAGGTTAGAGGAAGAATGATGGAGTAATCCTCTCTATATCGCTTAATTCTCGCTATCTTGCCTTGCCGCCCAGGGTAGTAGTTAAGACCGGGTTAGTCTTTTGCACGTTTCTCCTAGTAGATAAACAAATATGATACTCTGGATTTATCTCCCAGGTGAAGTGCTCACCGATATTCGTGCGCTTATGAATTATTTCTCTTTGATTCTTTCATGTGCGTAACCAATATCAACAGTTGGCGGGCCCCTTGTGATAGGGGCATGGCTTTTTTAGCATCTCGTCGAAGAGGCCCTTCTCAGGGGGACCTTGAGGCTTCTTGCGCTCGGCGATGCAACAAGGTCATCGGCCACGGCCTCGCACTTGCCTCGCTGGTTCTTATTCTTCTTCTTGTTCTTCTTGGTGGCCTGGTTCGAGCTCTCAGGATCGCCCTCCTTGGCCTTCCCCTTGCCATGGTCATCATCGAAGAACGCGCCAACGGCTTCCTCACCCGCGGCATAGCTGGCGATGATGTCCATCAGCTCATTGGTGGTCTTGGGCATGTTGCACCCCAACTCGTGTACTAGCTCCCTGCATGTGGTCCCGACAATGAATGCCTGGATGACGTCCTCATCAGAGATGTGGGGGAGCTAGGTACATTGTTTAGAGAAGCATCACGCGAAAACGCGGAGAGACTCCTTCGGCTTCTGCTTATAGTTTCGGAGGTCCCACTTGTTGCCTGGGCGTAAGTAGGTCCCCTTGAAGTTGCCCTTGAACACCCTCATGAGGTCGCTCCAGTCGTGGATTTGGTTGGGGGGAAGGTCCTCGAGCCACCCCCGAGCCGTGTTCGATTGGAACAGGGGTAGCTGGCGGATAATGACCTTGTCGTTGGAGGCCCCGCCAACCTGGCATGCCAGTTTGAAGTCAGCAAGCCAAAGCTCGGGCTTCGTCTCCCCCGTTGTACTTGGTGAGGGTCGTCGGTGGTCGGAAGCGGTTCGTCAGCTTGGTCCTGCGGATCTCTCGGCTGAAGATGCGCAGGCCCAAGGGCTCTAGGGATCGAGCACGGTCCTCGTCCTGTCGTAGCGCCCACCCTGGCGCATGCTGTAGCCTTGAGCCTCGTAGTAGCCATACTTGCGCCTGCAGTTGTTGTTGATGTCGTGGCGTGCGTCCCGAGGCTCACGGTTGTCGACGAGGCGGTCTCGAGTTGTAACACCCTAAAATTTGCACTTTTGAAAATAGAGTAGAACTAATTTATTTATGTATTTTGTGCTCATGAGAATATAGAAAAATTATATTTTTTTAGTAGATTAAAATTTAGCATAGGTTTAGGAACATGTGTGAGCATACATGCTGCTGCATTTTATTTTTTGCGATGAGTGGTTTTGACTAAAAGTGAAAAGGCTTTTAAAATCTGTTTAATAATATGACCGTCGTCCTTCTTGAGGACACTTTATCTTTTTACACAACCAAAGTCATTGTTCCTTAGCTCAAGGTTTCTTTGGAACCCTCTTAAAATCATTTTTCTTTATAACCCAAATCACTCCTTTCAGTTTTACTCTTGTCAATCAATCTCTACAAACTTTCTAGGATTTTTCTATGAGTATGATCTAATTTTTAGATGCTCAGAATTATCTTATCATGAGCTCTAAATACTCTATTTGGGTTGCTCATACTTGAGAATATGTCTGAGAATTTTCTCCAAATTTTTAGAGTTTTCGGAGTATTTTTCAGGGCTTAAAAATCAATTTCGGACTTTTCTAGAATTATTTTATCTATAAAAATAATTAATTCCAAAAATTATAAAATCTCTCGTTGATTTCAATGCTCAGGCCTATGTCTTTATTTACTAATGGGCTTTAATGTTTATATAGGCCTATTAGTAAAAGTAGATGGTGCAACATCAATTAGTACCGTATTGCTAATTGATGTAGAGGCGTTTAGTTCTCCTCCGTATAAATATGTACCGACCCGTTGGGCAGTGCACATCAAAACTATAGTGAGGGGTGCCCCTGGTTTGGGAATCAATACGGTGGTGAATTAGATTTTTTCCTTCTTCCTAGAACGTCGTCTCCAATGTCTCGGCCAGACGCTGTCATCTTTTTAGTGCCCAATTTGCCGATGGGTGTTCATACCTCATCCGTCACTCGAGGTGAGAATATTGTCACGTTTCCTATCCTTTCTGGTTTTCTATTTTAGACGTGCCCTGTAAAACAATCGCTTAGCTTCCATCTCTATTTGCTGCATGTGCGCCACTGACCTGCAAGATGCCGAGGTGTCTCCGTTGCAAATCGCCACCACCATTCCATGTTGCGAACACACGCTGCTCCCATGGGTGTCTGCCGACGTACATCCACCATGCCAAGGAAGCCCCAAAAATCAACGCCATATATTTCATCTTGTCCTCGGTCAAGAAGCAAAGCCGGCCATCCACCTCAGGGCACTAGCGTCCTTGCCAGTTGCTGTCCCCCTAGCTCGTTGAGCAAGCTAAGCTCATGTCTCTATCATCACCATACCATGCATCTCCTGATGACGTAGATGCAAATCCACTAGAGCTATGCACCTATCTAATGTTATGATCGAGGCACCTTCCTCCCACGCAAGCAGCTAGCAGTAGCAGCGAGTTGTGTTGCCTGCGTCCGTACCAAAGCCAAGGTACGAGATGAACTATTTACAATTTTGCCATCCACCTTATAAATCTCATATCCTCTCCGTTTTTGATCCAAATCGATCCATTTAAGTTGCGTTAGATTCATATTTACAAAACCTACCTGTTAGTATCACTGTTGGATTTATATTTTAACTTTTGAAAATCAAGCTTTATTTTAATCTATTATTTTACAATAGGGAATCTTGTAAAATTCATATCTTTCTTGTTATAGCTCCGATTAGAGTGATATTCGCGTCTGTGTGACCCTAGCGATGCGTAGATTAGTTTTCAAACCTTTATATCGTCTAGTGTACTATTCTAATTAAGTCATATTGTTTGCTTCATGTATGATTATATAGATGCTTGCGTGGCGTTCTATGATCTTGTCAACTTAGTGAGCTTTGCATTGGTGATCTATAAGAAGTTGGTGATCTAGAAGTGGTCAAGAAGGAGAGGATGTTCTTAAAAGTTTGGACTATAAAAGAAGGATCAAAGTTCAAGGCAAGTATAGCATGAAGCATCCTTGTTACCTATTCACTATAATCATTAAATTTCATATGCATGTGTATCTTTGCTACCTATATAGGATTTCCCTAGCAATTGATTACTACATACCTTGTCACCCTGGGCTATGCATTTTGGGTATTTTGCCTGCTAGTGCTTTATCTGAATCATGATCATGTAACTTAGTTAATAACTATGCTATGAACATTAAAAGAAAACTCTTTTATATAAGATCCTATCTGTTTGTGATCATCCGGGACTTAACGTACATCTATGGGGCTACATGGCTCTGGCTTTAGTTGTTCAAAGGACCTTTTCTAGCTGGTTAGAGTTCTACAAGTTGTGTATAGGACAGCTTCTTTAGTATGTGTATAACTAAGATGTGCCATATTGGAAGGAGGGATTTCCTATATCTTATGATCCTGCATTCCTAACTGGTTAGACAAACCTTTGGATGGCTATACGTGTTTTTCGATGTTTGGATCTTGCAAACCCATGCATTTAGAAAGCATGACTCATAGTGAAAGTGTACACCTCTACACAGAGTTAAATCGATATATCGTCCACGCCCACAGATAGGGCGGCCTTGGAGACATCTATGGAATAGTTGATCACTAATGAAACTTGCTAAATTGATTATTTGTGATATTCATGTGCTACTTATTATTCATGTTAACTTGATCATGTGGTTATGGGCATAACACTACCTTGTTGCTAATGATTGCTAAATTTTACATAAACTAAAAGCTACATGCAGTTTAAACAGTGTCAGCTTATGGAGCCTCATGAACCCCATGCTATATTTGTTGAGTTCGACATGGACTCACTCTTGCTATTTCCTCACCATCTTAGGAGAAGTTTAGGCTTGTGATCAACCAATCAGTTGGATCCAATGGAGTGGAGTCTACATCTGAAGATCGAAGTGTCTTTCCATTGATTGCTACCTAAGGGTATATCTCTCTAATACTATGTATGTTATTTTTTAAGCATTGCTTCCTGATACTACCCTTACTTGTAGCTATCTGTGAGATTTGTCTTCAGAGACTCACATATGGTGTATATCTAGTTTTGTTCTTAAAACCAGGTATTACAAGTGGTATCAGCTCAATCTTGACTGTAATACACAAGCCTAGGTAGAAATTAGTCATCATAAGTTTTAAAATTGCTATAACAACCTTGATCTATAAACCATGGCATTTTCTTCTCTGTTATATCCCTATCCTTGATATTTGTGTCCTCCTTGATGCTTATCTCTTATTCTCATCCACTCCTTGATATGAAAATGCTTTTAGATCTCTCTCTTATCACCTTCATGCGTTATTAGAAGAGGAAGCTTTAGGATCTTTGCCCTTAATATGAAGAAGACAATAGTATCGCAAGTTCAATCAATGTTTGCATTGTGTATCTTTAGTGCCTTGTTGTGTTGCCATTATTCTTATGTTTGTTTTACATCTTTGTAATGAGTGCAATGATCTTGTGGCTTTGTCCACAATTTCATTTAGTTGATAGGCCTAAGGTTAATGATGTAAATAGGTTGGTTTTGGTTTTCTCCTGTTCTTCCTACCTATCTTTTCTGGAGCAATCTGTCTTCTTTGAGTTGTACCACTAATCTTGGAAGACAAAAAATCATGGAAAAATTCTGGACAATAGAAGACTTCAGCATTTTCATCTGACTGCAAGAATCACCATCAAAACCTTTATGGTTTAGAAGTCTGTTGTGTATTGTTTTTGACAACCTTAGCTACTAAATCTGGGAACATTATGTAAAGGAGAGTTGTAGAGGATTTTATAAGATTTCCAATGGTATAAGGTATGGCTTCATTGGATTAACAGACCTAGGGCTATGAATGTTTTACTGCATTACTGAATTTCTACCCGCGAGGGATATCAAAATTACTTGATCTTTCCCATGCATACAAGTCTCTTTAGGATGATAGAAGGACATGATGATAAATAACTCACTCAAAAGAAGATGCAAACTACCGTTCGGTGCCCTAGCTGATATTTTCTTAAAGGGGTAGCCAAGCCAAACAAGTTGTAAGATGAAGGGTTCATGCACTCTAGTGTTTTCACTTGGAAGAAAGTTGTTGTCTCTATGATTGGAAGTTTATCCATGTGCAAGTGTTTTGTGTTTTGCTTGGTGAATCTTCATGGATCAGCTACAAGAAGCTCAGATAATCATCAAGACTATGTTTTGCTTCAAGATATCATCACCTGGGAGTTCAACTTTCAACTCAAGACAAGCTGTCATTGATAACAAAGGAATGTGAAGATGGATTTTATTTACAGTTCAATGATAACACAAAAGACCTCACTGTTATGCCAAGCATGTCAAGTAACTTTTATTGAAGGAAGTTCTCTTCATGGTTATGATATATATAATGGTGCAATTACATGAAGAATAATTAAAGGGACATGTGTTAAGTTCCTGGCTAAGTATATGAGATTGATTCGAAGATCTTTAGCACTAGATTATGCGTCAACTATGGAGGCGTGCATTGCACTATTCAACATATGAAAACCAGTAGTCAGTGTGGACCATAGAGGTATTTTCTTTGCTTGGACGTAAAGAGTGACATCAAGGCTGATCATAAGAATTCAAAGAATCTTTACTAAGTTGAGGTGGATCTAGTGACAATATAATTGCATTAGAATTGGTATGAGATAAAGCTATGGTGAGCCATAACCCATAGGTCTCGGACATAGACTATGCATTGGAGATTTGGAGGTACTATCATATTGGGTCAAGCGTGGCATTCACATGGACATGAGATAATGAAGAACATTTTTCACTAAGGATTGGATTGAAGCATGTGGCATCATTGTTGGGTTGAAGTAATCAAGGGGTTTTGGTTTGGATGTGTGCTATCACCTCGGAGAAGCAAAATGACATTGTCAATGACTTTGGAAATGGGGAGTTACATGAGAAGTGTTCGTAAAAATCTTGGAATAAGTGATCATGGTATTTGGATTAAGGCTACCATTGTATGCAAAAGTAAGGTGAAGTTTTAGCAATGAGGTGGAGCTACCCGAAGCAGCGAAGAAGATTTAGTGGGAGACTATATCTTTCTCTTTTATCATCTTCTTCTGAATCTTGGGACGAGATTCATCTTAAGGGGGTAGAATTGTAACACCCTAAAATTTTCACTTTTGAAAATAGAGTAGAACTAATTTATTTATGTATTTTGTGCTCATGAGAATATTGAAAATTGTATTTTTTAGTAAATTAAAATTTATCATAGGTTTAGGAACATGTTTGAGGATACATGCTGCTGCATTTTATTTTTTGTGATGAGTGGTTTTGAATAAAAGTGAAAAAGCTTTCAAAATCTGTTTAATAGGATGACCGTCTTCCTTCTTGAGCATACTTTATCTTTTTCCACAACCAAAGTCATTATTCCTTAGCTCAAGGTTTCTTTAGAACCCTCTTAAAATCATTTTTCTTTATAACCCAAATCACTCCTTTCAGTTGTACTCTTGTCAATCAATCTCTACAAACTTTCTAGGAATTTTCTATGAGTATGATCTAATTTTTAGATGCTCAGAATTATCTTATCATGAGCTCTAAATACTTTATTTGGGTTGCTCATTCTTGAGAATATGTCTAAGAATTTTCTCCAAATTTTTAGAGTTTTTGGAGTATTTTTCAAGGCTTAAAAATTAATTCTGGACTTTTCTAGAATTATTTTATCAATGAAAATAATTAATTCCAAAAATTATAAATCTCTCATTGATTTCAAAGCTTAGGCCCATGTCTTTATTTACTAATGGGCTTTAATGTTTATATAAGCCTATTAGCAAAAGTAGATGGTGCAACATCAATTAGTACCATATTACTAATTGATTTAGAGGCGTAAAGTTCTCCTCCATATAAATATGTACCGAACCATTGGGCAGTGCATATCAAAACTATCGTGAGGGGAGCCCCCTGGTTTGGGAATTCATACGGTGGTGAATTATATTTTTTCCTTCTTCCTAGAACGTCGTCTCCAACGTCTCGGCCGGACGCCGTCATATTTTTAGTGCCCAATTTGCCGATGGGTGTTCGTACCTCATCTGTCACTCGAGGTGAGAATATTGTCATGTTTCCTATCCTTTCTGGTTTTCTGTTTTAGACGTGCCCTATAAAACGATCGCTTAGCTTCCATCTCTGTTTGCCGCATGTGCGCTGCCGACCTGCAAGAAGCCGAGGTGTCTCCTTTGCAAATCGCCACCATCATTCCATGTTGCGAACACACGCTGCTCCCATGGGTGTCTGCTGACGTACATCCACCATGCCAAGGAAGCCCCAAAAATCAATGCCATATATTTCATCTTGTCCTTGATCAAGAAGCAAAGCCAGCCATCCACCTCAGGGCACCAGCGTCTTTGCTAGCTGTCACACCCTGATTTTGAAGGAATGAAACCAAGACAAAAGCTCATGTGCGCTAGGAACAATTTACACATATGAATGACAAATTACATGGTTCAAAAGCACAGTGTTTGAATAAAACATAGTATAACGATTACATCGTACCATTATTACAAAACTGTCATCAGAGTAAAGCGAAATATAAATCATATCGTCCAAAGCGAATAACAACTAAACGACATAGACGTAGCAACTCCATCTCGCCATAGGAAGGTCGACGGCAGCATCACAACGCCTAGTATCCCCGATAGTTCTCAGGAAAGTCACCATCCAAGTCATCACTCGAGCGTCCTTTGGTTGGGAAATAGCAAGGGTGAGTTCCATGTAGAAACTCAGCAAGTATAGATGAAAAGTAATGACATGCAAGGCTAGTATAAGGTAAAGCTGAAAGGTAGACTGCGGTAGCATTTTAATGTAACAATTAAGATTTCACTTATACAACCTATTCTCTAATCATCTTGGTTGAAATACCCAACCCTTTATTAAGGTTCAAGTAGTATTAATGTGCCATTTAGCAACATAGATATAAACATATATCATAAAGCATCATCAAACATGAGATAGCCATCTCAAGGGAACACAGGATAGCTATCCCGATAAAACCCGAGGTAGCAACCTCACAACATCACCACGATTTAACAGCTTAAACCATTTGGCTAAATCATGCGAGGATCTGGGCCGCTCGTGACCGTGAGCACGAACAATATACCAATTTTAACTCTGCATAGAGGTGTACACTTTCACTCCAGGTTGTGATTACTCTTTATGCCCGAGGCAGCCAACCTCTTAGCCCATTATCGAGATAGGCCGGTAGAGGTCACAACAAGGCTTTTCACAGGGTCATAGGCAGTGAAAACTTGCTAGCCTTGAGTCCAAGCGTATGGGCGACTTCCCCGTGAGGCCGCCCCCATCACAGATCTCTAGCCCCTCCCATACTACAACTTGTAAACAAACCCCAGCGACCACAGCTATGGCCACCCGTCAGTAAGCTGTCTATCCCGCCCATGATGGTCCTGCTAATCAACCAAGCCAGAGCCCATTAGCCTGGAGATGTACGGAAGTCCCAGGTTGCCGCTCCATAAAAGGACCACAAGGGGGAGGAGATACGGATACCCTCATCAACATGAGTCCCACTAGCATCGTTGATACGATCCCGCTAGGGTTTGCGGTCGACCTTTCGATGAGAGGCGTGAGATAACTCGATTGGTGGATGGAGATGATGTTCACGGCCCGACTACAGCCTTCCAAGACCGCGCCTTAGCGACCGATACACCACTTCCAAAGGCCGTCACGATCTTGTGGAGATGCGACAACCAGCCACTAGGGCTCCCGTCTTGCAAGCAACCGAAAAACTAGCAAGAACGAGGAAACAAGCACTAAAATTGCAAGATGTAATTGAAAGTTTTAAACTGAATCTTATTATGAATGGGGTTCCAAAAACAAGGAGACGGGCGGCTGGATCAGCACGCGCGCCTTCAAGCAAGTAGCGACGGCTAAACTTGACCTAAACAAAACCTAAGGGTTCCTGGTGGCGGCTATGGGGAATAAAACATGGGGAGGACGACCACAAGAGAGTTTGGGTCATTCTCCAAACCTAGGACACGTCCCTATTGGAATCCAAATGATACAAGCCCATTGGGCTAATTTAAGGTGGCGCAGCACCCTTGACAGAAAGACCTCTCAGTAGTTGTTGGCCTATTGACGCCGCCTCTGGACAGATATGAGTAGGAGACCAGATCCATATGAAAATAGACTTGACAAGCTTTCCAACAAGTCCTGATTCATCCCAAACCAACTCCGTATGTAACCGTGGCGACCGTAATGAATTGGAGGTGTGCTACAGTCCGAATCCAGCCTACGCAAGTCCTTTTCCCTCTTGGTCTTCTCCTTGATTCCTAATTAAAACAAAAGTGCACGTGTCTCCAAGATCTAAACAAGATGGACAAGAACTCAAGAAGGAACTCACTTGATGATTAAGTTTGTGAGCACGCGCACGAGTAATAGGACCAGCAAGTATTGGCGTGGCTGACTTGGATGTATGATCAGTGTTGATGTCCTCATCAATCGTTTCCCCGTCTTTCACTGCCAACCAACGATGCGGATCAGCATCAACTTCTCCAACGGCCGAAGCCAAGAGCCCACGGCTCTAACATATTTTAAGAAGCAAGTTTTATCTTCATTAAACAGTGAAAGGTGAGATAGAGCACTAGCAACCTAAAACCTAACAACTAATACCCCCATAGGATATCTTTGGGTAAAGTGGCTAGTAAGTCCTATGGTTTGCCGATTTAAGACTCATGCAGTGAATTTACTTAAACATGAATAGGAACAATATGTTCAAAAGAATGCCTGCACTTGCCTTGATTGATATCCTACTACACGTAGTCCTTTGGGTTCTGTTGATCCTTGTTTACCCATGTCTCATTCTCTATACGCCACAATCATCACACACGCACAATACATGCAAGCAAACATACTTTAATTAGAGTAGTACACCAAAACATCTCAACAGTAGAAAACAATAGCATAGAACTATTCACTCATCAAGACGATTCCAAAAAGTATAAGTTTGCTAAAATCGGAGTTAAAACGTGAAAGTTGTGGCCTATACAAGATTAGGGGCTAATCTGTAGAAAATAGGACTATAATCTAAATATTTTTGAACTGCGCAGGGCTAGATTGTAAATAAAGAAAAGTCTAGGGGTTTTTCTACAAAACTGGCAGGGCTATCAGCGGCCTGACCGTGTTGACGCGGTCAACACACACGTAGTGCTAACGTGGCGCCTGCGTGGCAGCCACGTCGGCTGACACGTCAGCTGGCGCGGGTCCCTGTTAACCCATGGTTGACCGGGGGTCAACAGTCGAACTGAGCTGCTCGGCTCAAATCCGAGGGCTGGCGGAAGTCCGACGGTCCGGGTCACCGTAGCGGTGGCCGAGACGGTGGCGCGCTCGCCGGAGTCGGCCAGAACGGCACTCGAGGCACAGCCGACGGCGCGGAGGGTACGGGAGGGTCGAGCTCGGCTTCGTGGGTTTGGCTACGGGGTCAGTGGCGCCGGAAGATGGCTGAAGGCAGTTACCTGCGCGGTGGCACCATGACCGGGGATGGGAACTCAACCGGGAGGTGATGCGGGGCACGAAGAGACATGCCAAGGGCACCGACTGGCGGCTCACCTCACTGCGCTGCTCGGGGCGGTGCTCTTGCCGACGGCGATGGGCTCGTGGCGGAGATCGCCGGCGGTGGCACGATTCAGAGGAAGACGGCGGTGGCTAGGGTTCTGTGGAGACGAACCCGGGCGGCAACGGCGGGCTAGGGTTTTGGAAAAGCAACACTGCGAGGCGGCGGACGCCTTTTATAGCGGCGGCCGGGATCCTTGGGTCGCGTGCTCGCGCGGCGTGCAGGGCGAGTTTGGGTCCACCCCGGTGTCCGTCTCCGCGAGGGAGATAACATTGTGCGGGTGGGCCCTACTCGGGTGTGCCTCACCTGTCAGCGACTGGGTGTTGTGACGCGGTGCTGGCGCAGGGCTGACGTCGGCGGCGCGGCGTGACGCGGGCGGCGCGCGCTGCCTGTTGGGCCGCTCGGCCCATCAAGGGGCGCGGCACGAGCGCGCTGGCGGCTGGGCCACGCCTGGGCTCCGCCCACGTGGGAACGCGGCCTGGCACGCGGCTGGGCTGCGGTGCGCAGCCTGGCTTGCTGGCCTGGCTGGCCGGGCTGCCTTGCGGTAGCCCGCGGCGCTGGTGGCTGGCTTGGCCGACTGTGGCCAAACCTGGACGCTGCTGGCCGGCTGCTGCAGCTGCTACCTTGGCCATGGCTGGCCAAGGTTGGCCATGGCCGGTTGTGGCTGGCAATGCTTGACCAGGAGAGGCTAGGGTTGGCCAGGATCCACTAGGGACTGGCCTAGGCTAGTTAGACTAGGTTTTGTTAGACTAGGGTTAGAGGGGACAAGTTAGGGCATGTTAGGAGCTAGAAAGCAAAGCAAGAATTATACAACAAGCTCAAGCAAGTCAACCAAAAACTGTGCAGCAGCATGAATGCAACAATACATGGTTTCTAATGTGCTACATATTTTAAAAGTAATTCATAAAACATTTATAATTGGCGTATGAATGTAAAGCATCTATGCATATATAAACTCAAATTCATTTAAGATTTAAATTTCAAAACTTAGGGTGTTATAAACCTACCCCCCTTAAAAGAATCTCGTCCTCGAGATTAGAAGACTCAAGAAACAACTCTGGATATTCTGCCCTTAAATCCTCTTCCTTTTCCCAAGTAGCCTCATCCTCTGAGTGCTACTTCCATTGCACTTTGCACCACTTGACAACCTTACTTCTTGTGACTCTCTCAGCTGTCTCCAAAATCCTAGATGGACGCTCATCATAAGTCAAATCTTTCTGCAAGTCTATTTCCTCTATAGGCAACTCCTCTTCCTTGACCCTCAAACATTTCTTGAATTGAGAGACATGGAACACATTATGCACATTGGATAAGTAAGCTGGCAACTCAAGCTGATATGCTACCTCTCCTCTCCTTTCCAAAATCTTGAAAGGACCAATGTACCTCTAACTTCCCTTTGACCTTGAACCTCTTGAGATTCCTCATTGGAGACACCTTAAGATAAACATAGTCACCCACTTCAAATTCAAGCTCTCTTCGGCGACCATCTGCATAACTCTTCTGTCTAGACTGGGCTGCTTTCAAATTATGCCGAATCACTTGGACCTGCTCTTCCGCTACCTTCAAGACATTAGGACCAAATACTTGTCTCTCTTCAGCTTGATTCCAGAACAAAGGTGTTCTACACTTTCGTCCATACAAAGCTTCAAAGGGAGACATCTTGAGACTAGGTTGATAACTATTATTGTAAGAGAATTTAGCATAAGGCAAATTGTTGTCCCAATTGTCATTAGACTCCAGGGCGCAGGCCCTCAACATATCTTCCAGAATCTAATTAACCCTTTCTGTCTGACCATCTGATTGTGGATGATAAGCTAAACTAAACCTTAACTCAGTTCCCAAAGCTTCATGTACCCTCTCCCAAAACTTGGAAGTGAACTGTGTACCTCTATCCGAAATTATCCTCTTAAGAACTCCATGAGCATACACAATTCGAGCCATACACTGCTCAGCCAACTGTGCTCCAGTGTAAGTGGTCTTGACAGGTATGAAATGAGCAACCTTGGTTAATTGATCCACAATGACCCAAACAGAATCATAACCTCTTTGAGTTCGAGGTAAACCCACGATAAAATCCATACTGATTTCATCCCATTTCCATTCAGGTATCTTCAATGGCTGCAATAATCCTGCTGATCTTTGATGTTCTGCCTTTACTCTCTGACAGGTGTCACACAAGGCCACATACTCCCCAATGTCCCTCTTCATACCTTTCCACCAATAATGTTCCTTCAGATCCTGGTACATCTTAGTACCTCCAGGGTGAATAGAGTAAGATAACTCATGACATTCCTTAAGAATAGTATCCTTGATTTTCTTATTATTAGGCACAACCAACTTGTGCTTATACTAGAGTGTCCCTTCTTCATCACACTGAATCCTAGGGCTCCATCTTGACTCACCATCTTGACAATCTCCTAAAGTTCCTCATTAGTTTTCTGACCCTTCCTGATCTCCTGATCAAGTGTCAGTTCCACATCCATAGAAACTCCCTTAGAGTTAGCAACAAACCCCAAATTAAGATACTCAAATTCAGTTAGTAACTCTTTAGGTAACTCCATCACTTCTAACATGTTCAACTGACTCTTCTGACTCAAAGCATCAGCTACAACATTAGCTTTACCAGGATGGTAGAGAATCTCCAGGTCAAAATCATTAATCAATTCTAACCACCTTCTCTGCCTCAAGTTCAAGTCCTTCTGAGTGAATATATACTTCAAGCTCTTGTGATCAGTGTAGATGTTACACCTGTGACCAAGGACATAATGTCTCCAAATCTTCAACGAATGCACTACCGCTGCTAATTCTAAATCATGAGTGGGATAATTCAATTCATGTTTCTTCAACTGTCAAGAGGCATAAGCAATAACCTTACCCTCTTGCATCAACACACAACCCAAACCATGTCTAGAAGCATCACAATAAATAGAGAAGTCCTTTGTCATATCTAGCAGAGCTAGCACTAGTGCTATTGTCAACCTCTTCTTCAATTCCTTGAAACTGGCCTGACATTGTTCCGTCCACTTGAATGGTTTGTCCTTCTCTAACAAAGCAGTCATAGGTTTAGCTATGGTAGAGAACCCATCGATGAACCTCCTGTAGTATCTAGCCATTCCCATAAAACTCCAGATATCCTTGATATTCTTAGGTGGAATCCACTTGAGCACATTTGCAACATTCTTAGGACTAACTGTAACTCCATCTTTGGAAATAACATGCCCAAGAAAAGAAACTTCACTTAACTAGAAGTCACACTTACTGAACTTGGCATAAAGCTAATGTTCCCTTAACTTCTGCAACACCAATCTAAGATGCTCTTCATGTTCTTCCTCATTCTTGAAATAAATCAGAATATCATCAAGGAAGACAACCACAAACTTATCAAGATACTCCATAAAAACTTTATTCATCATGTACATAAAGTAAGCTAGAGCATTGGTCAACCCAAAAGACATCACTGTGTACTCATACAAACCATATCTGGTGGTAAAAGCAGTCTTTGGTATATCACTAGGTCTAATCCTCAACTAATGGTACCCTGACCTCAAGTCTATCTTAGAAAAGACACTAGCTCCCTTCAACTAGTTAAACAGATCCTCAATCCTAGGTAAAGGGTACTTGTTCTTAACAGTCACCTCATTCAAGGATCTATAATCTACACACATCCTCTGTGTTCCATCTTTCTTTTCTACAAATATTACTGGGGCTCCCCAAGGGGATGAACTAGGTCAAATGTAACCCTTAGACTGTAATTCTCTAAGTTGTGACTTAAGTTCTTCTAGTTCATCACAGCCATTCTATAAGGTCTTTTAGCTATGGGTGCAGTACTAGGCAACAAATCAATGATAAACTCAATCTCTCATTCAGGTGGCATACCTGACAAATCCTCGGGGAAGACATTTGGAAACCCATTGACAACTCTGATGTTCTCCAAGGGTTCACCACTGACATGATTCACTGTTCCTTGATCCTTAGATGGTAGAGGAATCACCACATCAACCACATCTCCATCAGGTGCAATCAAGCTCACTGTCCTTTCTGAACATTTAATATTTGTGTTCCATTTGTTTAACCAACTCATTCCCAAAATAAGGTCCAAACCATTTGACTTAAGCACTATAGGTCTAGCCGAAAAATCTACCCCCCTTAAATTAATCTTTATGTCTGGACACCAGACATTTGAATCCATATTTCCCCCAGGTGTTTTAACATTCATAGCTCTAGGCATAAATCAGGTTGGTATGCTATGCTTATGAATGAAATGACTACCAATAAATGAATGTGATGCACCAGTATCAAACAGAACTGAAGCTAGATGGGAATCAACACAGAACGTACTGAGCACCACATCTGTATCTTCCTCCGCAATCTCCACCTTGACATGGTTCACCTTCGCAAAGTTCTATGGCTTCTGATTCTGAGGGCAAGCATTAGCTTAGTGTCCCACCTTGCCACACTTGAAGCAAGCATTGCCGGGGTGCTGTTGGTCTTCACAGGAGCATTGTGGGGAGCATTCTGGCGAGGAGCCTAATTGTTCTGACGAGGGGCTTGACCATTCTGGCGCTGCACTTGATTACTGCCATTGCTGGAATTGTTGTTGCGCTGACCTCCCTGCTGTGCCTGATTCTTCCCATACTAAAAAGAAGAATGCAACTAGTAGTTCTGGAAGTTGTTGAAGCCAGGACGGCTGCTGTTTCCCTGATCCTGGTAACTGCTGGCCTTCCTCTTCTTCTTCTTGTCCTCCATCTTGTTCCGCATGCTCTCAAGCACAATGGCCCTATCAACCATTTCCTAGAAATTGGCATACTTGACGTTTGCCATCATGTAAGCGAGTCCATCATTCAACCCTCCCAGGAAATGATCTTGCTTATCTTGGTCTTGCTCGACATCCCTAGGTGAATAGCGAGACAGAGCAATGAACTTGTCACGGTACTCACAAACAGACATGGAGCCTTGCTTTAGATCAGCAAACTCCTTCTTCAGCTTTACAAGTCCAGCTGGGACATGGAACTCCTTGAATGCCTTAGTGAACTGCGCCCAAGTGATGGTGTCAGGAGCTGCATGAGCAAAGCGGTATGAATCCCACCAAGAAGCCGCTGCTCCCTGTAGCTGACCAGATCCATAGAGGACTTTCTCCCTGTCGTTGCACTGGGCAATCTCCAACTGTTTCTCCACATCCTTCACCCAATCCATAGCAACAAGAGGGTCAGGCGAATGAGAGAAGAAAGGTGGATGCCCCTTCAAAAACTCACTGCGCCTGTCCCTGGGTGGTGCTGGTGGATTCTGATTGTGGTGCTGATTCTAGACTTGGCTCATCATCATGCTCTGCTGCACATGGTCATCATAGAGTTCATGCCCTACATGAACTGAGTTTGCATGGCCATCATCTGCTTCACAGTAGGAGGAGGTGGTGGTGGTGGAGGGTTCTGGTTACTCCCACCAGTACCGCTGGAGCCACCAGTGTTGCTGTTCCTACTGGTGTTCACCATTTGATGCAAACGAATAGCGGTGTATAAGGTTATGCAGTCTCAACATATATATTTGTGCTGAATATAAATTGTGAATGTAACTGCAACATAATATACTGTCTCTTCATATTAACAAACCATCTTACATAACCTCCGACAATATGATCACTGACAGGATAGCAAATATATAATTCTCCAAACTGATAGTTGGCATGGACAAGTGACAACAGGCTATGATAGAATAACTGGTAGGATGAAGCAGAAAGAGAGATAGTGCACAACCTATATAGAGACCCAAAACCCCGAATTACCACTTTGTCACAACCTGATTTCGAAGGAATGAAACCAAGGCAAAAGCTCATGTGCGCCAGGAACAATTTACACACATGAACGATAAATTACATGGTTCAAAAGCACAGTGTTCGAATAAAACATAGTATAACGATTACATCATACCATTATTACATAACTGTCATCAGAGTAAAGCAGAATATAAATCACATTGTCCGAAGTGAATAACAACTAAACGACGTAGACGTAGCGACTCCATCTCGCCATAGGAAGGTCGACAGCAGCATCACGATGCCTAGTATCCCGGATAGTTCTCAGGAAAGTCACCATCCGAGTCATCACTCGAGCATCCTTTCGCTGGGAAATAGTAAGGGTGAGTTCCATGTAGAAACTCAACAAGTACAGACAGAAAGTAATGACATGCAAGGCTAGTACAAGGTAAAGCTGAAAGGTAGACTGCGTATAACACCCCGGTTCTCAAAGGAAGCCCAGGGGCCATCATATGTGTGCCCAGGAAGTCCACACATATAACAGAGAATGGCATATCAGAAAAACAATGTATTATATAGCGGAAACTTACTTATAACAACACTTACAAACATCAGAGTGTCACGTAATTGATGGCTACAACTTCTCTTCAGAGCTCCAACCTTCTCAGGGACAGTTGACTAGGGGCTCCGTACGCCAAACACTTCTAACGCTCAACCTCTTTATCCTTCTTAAGGGTAGCACTTTGCTACAAACTATAGCAAGGGTGAGTTCCATGTTAAAACTCAGCAAGTACAGGTGGAAAGTAATGACATGCAAGGCTAAAACAAGGTACAGCTGAAAGGTAGACTGTGGTAGCATTTTAATGTAACAATAAGACTTAACTTATTGCAACCTATTCTCTAATCAACTTGGTTGAAACACCCAACCCTTTATTTATGTTCAAGTAGCAATTAATGTGTCATTTAACACATGGATATAAACATATGTCATTAAACCTCATTAAACTTGAGATAGCCATCTCAATGGAACACAGGATAGTCATCCCGATAAAACCCGAGGTAGCAACCTCACAACATCACCACGATTTAATAGCTTAAACCATTTGGCTAAATCCTGCGAGGATCTGGGCCGCTCGTGACCGTGAGCACAGACGATATACCGATTTTTACTCTGCGCAGAGGTGTACACTTTCACTCTAAGAAGCGATTCCCATTTGCCCAGGGTCATGACTTCCCAAAACACTTCCAAGGGGAGCGGGCAGGGTTTCACTACAATGCTATTCACAGGTCATAGGCAGTGACAACTTGCTAGCCTTGAGTCCAAGACTATGGGCGACTTCACCGTGAGGCCGCCCCCAACACGGATCCCTAGCCCCTCCCATACTACAACTTGTAAACAAACCCCAGCGACCACAGCTCTAGCCACCCATCGGTAAGCTGTCCAACCTGCCTATGAGGGTCCTGCTAATAAACCAAGCCAGAGCCCATTAGCATGGAGTTGTACGGAAGTCCCAGGTTGCCGCTCCATGATAGGGTCCACAAGGGGGAGGAGATATGGATACCCTCATCAACACGAGTCCCACTAGCATCCATTTCCCCCGTCATCACCGCCAACCAACGATGCGGAACAGCATCAACTTCTCCAACGGCCGAAGCCAAGAACCTATGGCTCCAACATCTTTATTAAGAAGTAAGTTTTACCTTCATTAGCAGGTGAAAGATGAGGTAGGGCACTAGCAACCTAGTAACCTATCAACTATGAGCCCCATAGGTGATATATGGATAGAGTGGCTAGTCATTCCTATGGTTTGCCAATTTAAGACACATGCAATGAATTAATTAAATGTGAATAGGCGCAGTATGATCAAAGGTGTCTGCACTTGCCTTAAATCCAAAGTCTAGCTGCTCGGTAGACTTTACTTGTTCTATCTTCTGGTCTCCAACTCCAGCTGCCCTTGTCGGTCCTTAGCTCCTGATCTTCAACACTCATGAACTGCTCTTCGTCTATTCGCAGCAAACAAGCAACACAAACAAACAAAACTAAGACATCATACAAAAGAAACACTGAAGAAAGAGCGGTCTACATGGTAGAGCTCATCACTATGATTGCAAGGCATAAGAATGACCAACAAAGGAGCTATCGTTGTGGTGGCACAACTAACGAGGTTGATCTAGGCTATTCGCATGTTGGAAAAGGCGTAGATAGATCGTTATTCTAACCTGCATATATGTCACATTTTGAAAAGCCTATAACATGGTAAATATCACTATAATCACGTAGCTTGCATCGATATGATTCCAAAAAGTATAAGTTTGCTAAAAATGGAGTTAAAACGGTGAAACGGCGGAGATTATACGATCAGTGGCAAAACTGTAAATAACTGTTGGGTGGCAAAATCGTAAATACGTCGGGGAAAGGGGCCTCGGCCCTTGCCTGCTGGATGGTCAGCGACGGCCCGCTGTGGCCTGCTAGGCCCGGCGGCAGCCTGCTATGGCCAGAACTGGCCGGCTGCAGCCTGCTGCGGCCGGCAGTGGCGGGCTGGTGTGGCAGGCGGTGGCCAGCTGCGGCCTGGTGCGGCCGGCGGCGGCTAGCTGTGGCGCACGGGGCAGGGATGACCACGGCCCTTGGCCGGGACTTGGCCGGGACTTGGCAGCTGAATTTGGCGACGACAGCTGGCTGTGGCCGGCGCGGCGGGCTGTGGCCAGCTGCGGCTGGCTGTGGCCGGCTGCGCGCGGCTAGGATTTGCGGGTGGCGGCGTGGCTCGTTCTACGGTTGCCCAGGGGCTGCGGTGCACGGGGCTGACCATCTTTATAGCCGGTGGGGGAAACCGGTGGGGCTAAAGGCGCTGGGTTTGGCCCTTTGGGCCGGCTGCTGCTGCTGGTGGCCAGGTTTGGCCACTGTTGGCCGAGCTGGGCAGGTCGAGGCCGGCTGCGGCTAGCTGTGCTGCTGCTGGGCGTGGCCCGCAGCGCTGGCTGCGCAACCGCTGCTAGTGGCCAGGTTGGGCCAGTGCTGGCCATGTTCGTGCGCGCTGCTGCTTGGCCATGGCTGGCCATGGCCGGCTGGGCGTGGCCAGAGTTGGCCAGGGATGGCCAAAGAGGGCTTAAGGTGGCCGAGGGAAGGCTATGGCTGGCTTGTAGCCGCTGTAGCCAAGGTAATGCTGGGTATGGCCAGCCGGAGTTAGCCATGGCGGACTGTGGGTGGCCACAGGTGGCTATGCCTAGCCGTGTTTGGCCAAAGCTGGCCAGAGTTGACAAGATGAGGCGGGTTGAGGCCAGGGGTGGCCCAAGCTAAGTAGGAGCTGGCCAAAGCAAGCTAGGATGTCTTAGAGAATGGCAAAGGGTTGCTAGGCCAGACTGTCGCTGGCCTTGCTATGCTGCTGATGGCCATGTTTGGCCGCTGGTGGTCGGCTGCTGCTACTGCTAGCCTGGCCAGGTGGCCATGGCCGGCTGGAGCTGGCCACGACTGGACAGAGCTGGCTAGTTGAGGCTAGGAGAGGCCAGAGCAAGCTAGGTTAGGCCAGGTTAGGCTGGGGCAAGCCCGGGTTGACTCGAGCTAGGTAGGAGATGGTGTCTAGCTAGAGCGATGGCCAACACTATAGAGGAAAAAGAAAACACTCTCTCTCTAAGCAAGAGAAAGGATTTTTCTAAAAATGTTTTCCTGAAACCTTCTTGAGGCAAACTTGGGTTTCCAAAGCTTTATTTTCAAATTCAAAAAAACCTAGATGTGACTTGCTCGAGGTTTAGAAATTCTTTTTCACACCAGCAAAACCAAGCAAAGCACCAAGCACAAACCCATCTTTATTAATTTCATAAAAGTTTTATAAAACCACTCTTTTTATTATTTTTTAGTGATAACAAAAGAATAAAATCTTGGCTAATTTTAAAGAAATTAATAAATCCTTTAATTTATTTAGTGTTTTTGGTTCGCAACCGAAAATAGAAATTTTTGGGTGTGACAGAGCTACCCCACTTAACATGAATCTCGTCCCGAGATTCGAGAGGGTTGGGATAAAAGGCAACACAAAGAGTCTAGGTTGATTCGAAAACTTTGATAACATGATACAGAGATTCATGGATTTTCCCAAAGATCGATATAGGAACTAAAGATCGATTCTCTAGATTAATTCGATCTCCAAAACAGGATAAGATTGATGAATCAAGGATTATCCATATACCAAGGTGTGGAGACAAGCTAATAAGATAACATTTTAATGATGCCTGATTTCTTCCTTTAGCTCTTCTGAGAGGGCAGAGAGAAAACATACATCGATCCTTTGGGGATTTGCACTTCCTTGAATTAAGGTTTATGGAGTGTAAAGAAAAAAATCTTGAATGTCAACATGGGTCGACCAAAAGATCGAGATCCTTGGGACCTGTGGTGACATACCATGACAGAGTTTGTAGATTAACATGGTTCAACCATAAAAGAGAAGTAACGGTCACACCAAAAAAACAAAGGTTGTTCTTCATGTGCCTATCCTCCAAGAATTATAGGACAAAAGCCTAAGGATTAACACGGGATAGATCTAGAGGATAAGTATCAATTCTTCGAATTGATGTTACAAGATGACCAAAGAAAATTTCATGTCGAGATAACATTTTTGAATAGCTTATATAATGGATCATGATTAACAATCATGTTATCAGCGCTTACCGAGCACAACCATGTGTGTGCACCCAGTGGAGGCTCTCGATTCAATGTGACACCGCCAGTTATTAATCAAGATGTCATTAATAAGTTTACTACCAACTGATATCTCCCAGAACACAGGTTTGGATCTTGCAATGATTAAACACATGCAAGATAAAAAGAATGATTATGAGATTTGGTGAAAAGGATGGTTGAGGTTCCTTGGTCTTTATGTTCACAAGTGTGTAGTCAACCTCGATGATTTCATGAGTAGCGGTTATCTTCAAGGTTGTTTGCAAGAAGACCAAAGATTGAGAACGAAGCATGATGAACAAAAGGAACTTGACTAACTCTTAACTTCATGCTTCACGAGATGTAAGAGCTAGACTCAAAAGAGGATTAGACAATACAGATAGACCTCCTAGTGCTCGCAATTCCTTGATCCACTTTTGTGTGATAGAATGATGATAGGAGAAGAAATTAGAAAAGATCAGTCAAGGGGGTAAAGATTGATTCTTCAAGACTTTGCACTTCATCAACTCCTAATCCATAAGGTGAAGGGTAAGGGTCGAAGGTCGATGAGAATGCCAAGAAGGGTCGAGAAAGATAAGGCTCAGCCCTTTAACTTTTCACGCCTTGAAACTTGAGTCGTGATGGTCGGTGATAGTAGCGAATGCTACCCCGCTTTAACAAAAGCACCGCTTAATTCCAAAATATGTACATGAGCATCCTCTTAATCCAAATCATCTCCTACTAATTCCCTTCGTCGGTTTACCATTCTAATTAGCACATCACCTGATTCTGAATTCGAATAAGGCCATTGAGAAAAATGAGGCAAAGATGTTTGACTAGGAGGTTGAGGTGGTTGATGAAACAAATTGATAAGCACATCACAAACCATCTTTACAGCTTAAAAGTGACGAGGTCGGATAAAACGGTTATCCCTTTTACACAGAAGTTAAAACTGAATTGAAAACATGGCACTATAGAATAGAGCATGTAGCTGACTTTAGATGTTGTCTCGTGGGCTTCGAATGTCAGCATAAACCCACTCATATTTAACCATGCTTCTATTCCTGATTCTAGTACACCCCTCAATATGAGAGGATTTGAGTCTAGCATTCACGAACTCCTTCTGTAGTTCCTTAGGTTGCATCTGACTCTCAAGCAAAAATACCAAAAACGTGAATGCTGATCCAACGGACATAGCTGACTCCTCATGTGACCTTGAGTGCTTTAGATTTCTTCTGACTGCCTCAATTCCATCTAAGCTTCCATGCTAGATCCTGGAATTGCTTCGACGTTGAGATATCTCTACTCTCCCATATGGTCTTCATCTTTCCCAGATTGCATCTTCACTAATCCGGTTGTTCTGTTGCATCTTCCCTTTGCTTGGGACAGTTCTGAGTACCTTCATACACAATCCTTTCTCCTAATGGGGTCGTCAGAGACACCGTGTGTTCAATTGGATTAATCACTCCATGACATGTGGAGAACCATCCCATTCCAAGGACGACATCAATCCCCAGGGATTCCAGAACTATAAGGTCTACTTCAAACCATGAATCCTTTATGTTGAGATTCACTTTTGGACACATGTGAGTTGCTCTTATCTCCCTTCTTGGAGTGTTAACTAGCATGGTCATCGTCATGCGATGCATAAATAGCTTTCAAGCGTCTACATGGGTACTTGAGATGAAAGAATGTGTAGAGCTTTTGTCAAACAATATAGTAGCCAGTTTGAATTTACCAAAGCCGATCCAAACACTACCTTTTGAGCTTTATAAGCATCTCTCAAATCCATATTATCCAATCTACCATTTTTATGAGCTCATTTTAGTTTGCTGTTTCCATACATCCATGGGTACTTCTTCGGGCATCGCCTCTTTGTATGCCCTCTACATGACAATGATAACAAGTCATGCTGTTAGCTTTCTCAACAGAGCCATGCTGATGCTGATTCCCTTGAAGAAACCTGCTCTAAATAGTTGAGATACTACTGACTGGTTGATTCTGAGGGTTCTCCTTCGTTCAAGCTTCTTTGTTGCATTACTTCTTAGTCTGCTTCCTTTTTTGAGGCTTAAACTCTGTATACTTAATGGTCCATTCATCTATGTTTACCTCTGGCATAAAACACGAGGCTGGAGAGGCATCCAACTTCTTAACGTGTGGATGTAGCTGCTAAGGGGTCGAGTCTGAGCTAAGCTACGATGTCAAACTCGAGTCTATCTTATTTTTCATCGATGGCTCTGGTGAGACTGCTTTCCTTTTCTTGGTCCATTGATTCTGATGATCTTGGAATGCTTCAACTTTTCCTTCACTTCGTTGCTTCTACAGGCAGGGTAATCCATAGTGCCTACAACATAGTGCCTACAACACCGACACTGCTCTAGGATTCTAAGTGTTTCATTCATGTTGCCTTCCTCGGACTATAGATTCTTCTTGACTGCTTTTGCTTGTCTTTTCATTGGTCCTTCCTCCAAACTAAATGTGGGCTTTCCCGAATTGGACTGAGAATCCTTCGGTGGTTCCACTCCTCCTGATGTATGATCTGACAGAGTTATTGACTTCAACTGGTTGGTCAAGGATGAGGGTAGCATGGCTGGATCTTCTTGACACTTGGCGAGAGCTCCTTTAATGTCACCTTGGAGAAGTGAGGCTTGCACTGATAAGAGATTCTAGAGCTTAGTCATCTGAATAGCTGTCATCTCAAGGATCTGAGCTTGCTAAGAACTCATTTGTTCCTTGCTCATGGGAGTTGCCAAAGTTGTTTGCTGACTCTGCTCATTGATAACCTCCTTTCCTCTTGCATCCCCACTTGGATTTACCATCTGAAGTTGGGCAAAGATAGAATGAGCAAGAGGATATGAATGAGGGCATGATATTAGGATAGACATAATTTAACGAGGATCGGGATCGGTAGCAAGGGATAGATATGATGAGAAAAGACTCTACCCCACTTAACAAGGATTAGGCTACACCTCCCAACTCTTCACCTTCAGTGACTACTACAGAACAAGGAAAAATACAGGGACAACATATACAAGCATCACAACAAACTAAACACACCAGCACACATCACACATCGATGCTACACGTGCTTCTTCTTCAATGGTGGTCATCCTAAAGGGCAGATCATGGACGATGTAGGGTCCATCGTAAATTTTGAATAAGGCAAGGTCAGAAAACTTTTAGTAACCCAATTAAAAATAAAATCCAAGGCTATAAGAAACTAATAGCTCAAAGGAAGCTATTCAAGGAGGGGATCCAAGACAAGGGTGAACAAAGTAGTCAGATTCAAGTACCAAGGGATAGTAAAATAGTTTTGTAGCAAAATAAGCTTTAGAAATCGACCAGTGCTATCATGGCCTATGTCCTATAGTCAACATTTCTCTGATATCACCTTATAACACCTTGGTTCTCAAAGGAAGCCCAGGGGCCATCATATGTGCGCCCAGGAAGTCCACACATATAACAGAGAATGGCATATCAGAAAAACAATGTATTATATAGCAGAAACATACTTATAACAACACTTACAAACATTAGAGTGTCACAGAATTGATGGCTACAACTTCTCTTCAGAGCTCCAACCTTCTCAGGGATAGTTGACTGGGGGCTCCGTACGCCAAACACTTCTAACGCTCAACCTCTTTATCCTTCTTAAGGGCAGCACCTTGCTACAAACTATAGCAAGGGTGAGTTCCATGTCGAAACTTAGCAAGTACAGGTGGAAAGTAATGACATGTAAGGCTAAAACAAGGTACAGCTCAAAGGTAGACTGTGGTAGCATTTTAATGTAACAATTAAGACTTAACTTATTGCAACCTATTCTCTAATCAACTTGGTTGAAACACCCAACCCTTTATTGAGGTTCAAGTAGCAATTAATGTGTCATTTAGCACATGGATATAAACATATGTCATTAAACCTCATTAAACATGAGATAGCCATCTCAAGGGAACACAAGATAGCCATCCCGATAAAACCCGAGGTAGTAACCTCACAACATCACCACGACTTAATAGCTTAAACCATTTAGCTAAATCCTACAAGGATCTAGGCTGCTCGTGACCATGAGCACGGATGATATACCAATTTTAACTCTGCGCAGAGGTGTACACTTTCACTCCAAGAAGCGATTCCCATTTGCCCAGGGTCATGACTCCCCAAAACACTTCTAAGGTGAGCGGGAAGGATTTCACTACAAGGCTATTCACAGGTCATAGGCAGTGACAACTCGCTAGCCTTGAGTCCAAGCGTATGGGCGACTTCACCGTGAGGCCGCCCCCAACACGGATCCCTAGCCCCTCCCATACTTCAACTTGTAAACAAACCCCAGCGACCACAGCTCTAGCCACCCGTCGGTAAGCTATCCAACCTGCCTATGAGGGTCCTGCTAATAAACCAAGCCAGAGCCCATTAGCATGGAGTTGTACGGAAGTCCCAGGTTGCCGCTCCATGATAGGGTCCACAAGGGGGAGGAGATATGGATACCCTCATCAACACGAGTCCCACTAGCTTCTGTTTCCCCTGTCATCACCGCCAACCAACGATGCGGAACAGCATCAACTTCTCCAATGGCCGAAGCCAAGAGCCCATCGCTCCAACATCTTTATTAAGAAGCAAGTTTTATCTTCATTAACAGGTGAAAGATGAGGTAGAGCACTAGCAACCTAGTAACCTATCAACTATAAGCCCCATAGGTGATATATGGATAGAGTGGCTAGTCATTCCTATGGTTTGCCAATTTAAGACACATGCAATGAATTAATTAAATGTGAATAGGCGCAATATGATCAAAGGTGCCTGCACTTGCCTTATATCCAAAGTCTAGCTGCTCGATAGACTTTACTTGTTCTATCTTCTGGTCTCCAACTCCAGCTGCCCTTGTCGGTCCTTAGCTCCCGATCTTCAGCACTCACGAACTGCTCTTCATCTATTCACAGCAAACAAGCAACACAAACAAACAAAACTAAGAACAGACATCATACAAAAGAAACATTGAAGAAAGAGCGATCTACACGGTAGAGCTCAGCACTACGATTGCAAGAGCATAAGAATGACCAACAAAGGAGCTATCATTGTGGTGGCACAACTAACGAGGTTGATCTAGGCTATTCGCATGTTGGAAAAGGCGTGGATAGATCATTATTCTAACCTGCATATAAGTCACATTTTGAAAAGCCTATAACATGGTAAATATCACTATGATCACGTAGCTTGCGTCGATACGATTCCAAAAGTATAAGTTTGCTAAAAACGGAGTTAAAACGGTGAAACGGCGGAGATTATACGATCAGTGGTAAAACTGTAAATAACTGCTCGGTGGCAAAATCATAAATACCTCAGGGAGTGAGGCCTCGGCCCTTGCTGCTGGACAGTCAGTGACAGCCGGCTGTGGCCTGCTAGGGCCTGCGGCGGCCTGCTACAACCGGCAGTGGCCGGCTGCGGCCTGCTGCGGCCGGTAGCAGCGGGCAGCTACGGCCTGGTGCGGCGGGCAGCTGCAGCCTGGTGCGGCCGGCGGCGGCTAGCTGTGGCGCACGGGGCTGGGAGGACCACGGCCCTCGGCCGGGACTTGGCCGGCCGGTAGCAGCCAAATTTGGCCAACCACAGCTGGCTGTGGCCGGCGGCGGCTGGCTGTGGCCGGCGGCGGCTGGCTGCGGCCAGCTGCGCGCGGCTAGGATTTGCGGGTGGCGACGTGGCTCCTTCTAGTGTTGCCAAGGGGCTACGATGCATGGGGCTGGCCCTCTTTATAGCCGGCGGGGGAACCGGTGGGGCTGAAGCCGCTGGGTTTGGCCCTTTGGGCCGGCTGCTACTGCTGGTGGCTAGGTTTGGCCACTGCTGGCCGGTCTAGGCAGGCCGGGGCCAGCTGCGACTGGCTGCGCTGTTGCTGGGCTTGGCCCGCAGCCCTGGCTACGCAGCCGCTGCTAGTGGCCAGGTGTGGCCAATGCTGGCCATGTTCCTGTGCGCTGCTGCTTGGCCATGGCTGGCCATGGCCGGCTGGACGTGGCCAGAGTTGGCCAGAGAGGGCTCAAGGTGGCCGGGGGAAGGCTATGGCTGGCTTGTAGCCGCTGTGGCCAAGGTAATGCTGGCTATGGCCGGCCGGAGTTAGCCATGGCCGACTGTGTGTGGCCACAGGTGGCTATGGCTAGCCGTGTTTGGCCAAAGCTGGCCAGAGTTGGCTAGATGAGGCGGGTTGAGGCCAGGGGTGGCCCAAGCTAAGTAGGAGCTGGCCAAAGCATGCTAGGATGTCTTAGAGAATGGTAAAGGTTTGCTTGGCTGGACTGTCGCTGGCCTTGCTATGCTGCTGATGGCCAAGTTTGGCCGCTGGTGGCCGGCTGGTGCTACTACTGGCTTGGCCGGGTGGCCATGGCCGACCGGAGCTAGCCACGACTAGACAGAGCTGGCTAGTTGAGGCTAGGAGAGGCCAGAGCAAGCTAGGTTAGGCCAGGTTAGGCTGGGGCAAGCTCGGGTTGACTCGAGCTAGGTAGGGGATGGTGTCTAGCTAGAGCGATGGCCAACACTATAGAGGAAAAAGAAAACTCTTTCTAAGAAAGAGAAAGGATTTTTCTGAAAATGTTTTCCCGAAACCTTCTGGAGGCAAACTTGGGTTTCCAAAGCTTTATTTTCAAATTCAAAAAAAACTAGACGTGACTTGCTCGAGGTTTAGAAATTCTTTTTCACACCAGCAAAACCAAGCAAAGCACCAAGCACAAACCCATCTTTATTAACTTCATAAAAGTTTTATAAAACCACTCTTTCTATCATTTTGTAGTGATAACAAAAGAATAAAATCTTGGCTAATTTTAAATAAATTAATAAATCCTTTAATTTATTTAGTATTTTTGGTTTGCAACCCAAAATAGAAATTTTGGGGTGTGACACTGCGGTAGCATTTTAATGTAACAATTAAGATTTAACTTATACAACCTATTCTCTAATCATCTTGGTTGAAACACCCAACCCTTTATTAAGGTTCAAGTAGTATTAATGTGCCATTTAGCAACATAGATATAAACATATGTCATAAAGCATCATCAAACATGAGATAGCCATCTCAAGGGAACACAGGATAGCCATCCCAATAAAACCTGAGGTAGCAACCTCACAACATCACCATGATTTAACAGCTTAAACCATTTGGCTAAATCATGCAAGGATCTGGGCCGCTCGTGACCGTGAGCATGGATGATATACCGATTTTAACTCTGCGCAGAGGTGTACACTTTCACTCCAGATTATGATTACTCTTTATGACCGAGGCGGCCAACCTCTTAGCCCATTACCGAGATAGGCCGGCAGAGGTCGCAACAAGGATTTTCACAAGGTCATAGGCAGTGAAAACTCACCAGCCTTGAGTCTAAGCATATGGGCGACTTCGCCGTGAGACCGCCCCCATCACCGATCTCTAGCCTCTCCCATACTACAACTTATAAACAAACCCCAGCGACCACAGCTATGGCCACCCGTCAGTAAGCTGTCTATCCCGCCCATGATGGTCCTGCTAATCGACCAAGCCAGAGCCCATTAGCCTAGAGATGTACGGAAGTCGCAGGTTGCCGCTCCACAAAAGGACCACAAGGGGGAGGAGATACGGATACCCTCGTCAACATGGGAACTTGGCCAGGAGGTGATGCGGGGCACGGAGAGACGTGCCAAGGGCATCGGTGGGTGGCTCACCTACTTCGCTGCTCGGGACGGTGCTCTTGCCGGTGGGGACGGGCTGGTGGCGGAGATCGACGGCGGCGGCGTGATTCGGCGGAAGACGGCGGCAGCTAGGATTCCGTGGAGACGAACTCGGGCGGCGGCGGCGGGCTAGGGTTTTAGAAAAGCAACGTGGGGATCCTTGGGCCGCGTGCTCGCGTGGTGCACGGGGCGAGTTCGGGTCCGCCCCGGTGTACGTCTCCGCGAGGGAGACGACACTGTGCAGGTGGGCCCCACTCGGGTGGGCCCCACCTGTCAGCGACTGGATGCGGCGACGCGGTGCTGGCACAAGCGGCTGGCGCAGGGCTGACATCGACGGCACTGCGCAACGCGGGCAGCGCGCGGTGGCCTGTAGGGCTACTCGGCCCATCAAGGGGCGCGGCGCGAGCGCGCTGGCCGCTGGGCCACGGACCCACGCGGGAACGCGGCTTGGCGCGCGCTGGGCTGCGGTGCACGGCTAGCTTGCTGGCCTGGCTGGCCGGGCTGCCTTGCAGCGGCCCGTTACGCTGGTGGCTGGCCTAGCCGGCTGTGGCCAAGCCTGGCCGCTGCTGGCCGGCTGCTGCAGCTGCTGCCTTGGCCATGGCTGGCCAAGGTTGGCCAGGGCCGGCTGTGGCTGGCCATGCTTGGCCAGGAGAGGCTGAGGTTGGCCAGGATCCACTAGGGATTGGCCTAGGATAGTTAGACTAGGTTTTGTTTGACTAGGGTTAGAGGGGACAAGTTAGGGCATGTTAGGAGCTAGAAAGCAAAGCAAGAATTATACAACAAGCTCAAGCAAGTGAACCAAAAACTATGCAGCAGCATGAATGCAACAATGCATGGTTTCTAACGTGCTACATATTTTAAAAGTAATTCATAAAACATTTATAATTGGCCTATAAATGTAAAGAATCTATGCATATATAAACTCAAATTCATTTAAGATTTAAATTTCAAAAATCAGGGTGTTATACCAGCTGCTGTCCCTCTAGCTCGTTGAGCAAGCTAAGCAGGTGTCTCTATCATCACCGTACCATGCATCTCCTGATGACGTAGATGCAAATCCACTAGAGCTATGCACCCATCTGATGTTATGATAGAGGCACCTTCCTCCCATGCAAGCAGCTAGCAGTAGCAGCGAGTTGTGTTGCCTGTGTCCGTACCAAAGCCAAGGTACGAGATGAACTTTTTACAGTTTTGCCATCCATCTTATAAATCTCATATCTTTTCTGTTTTTGATCCAAATCGATCTGTTCCAGTTGCGTTAGATTTGTATTTGCAAAACCTATTTGTTAGTATCATTGTTGGATTTATATTTCAACTTTTGAAAATCAAGCTTTATTTTAATCTATTATTTTACAATAGGGAATTTTGTAAAATTCATAACTTTTTTGTTATAGCTCCGATTAGAGTGATATTCGCGTCTGTGTGACCCTAGCGATGCGTAGATTAGTTTTCAAACCTTTATATTGTCTAGTGTACTATTCTAATTAAGTCCTATTGTTTGCTTCATGTATGATTGTATAGATGTTTGTGTGGTGTTCTATGATCTTGTCAAGTTAGTGAGCTTTGCATTGGTGATCTATAAGAAGTTGATGATCTAGAAGTGGTCAAGAAGGAGAGGATGTTCTTGAAAGTTTGGACTATAAAAGAAGGATCTAAGTTCAAGGCAAGTATAGCATGGACCATCCTTATTACCTATTCATTATAATCATTAAATTTCATATGCATGTGTATCTTTGCTACCTATATAGGATTTCCCTAGCAATTGATTACTACATACCTTGTCACCCTGGGCTATGCATTTTGGGTATTTTTCCTACTAGTGCTTTATCTAAATCATGATCATGTAACTTGGTTAATAACTATGCTATGAACATTAAAAGAAAACTCTTTTATATAAGATCCTATCTGTTTGTGATCATCCGGGACTTAACGTACAACTATGAGGGCTACATGGCTCTGGCTTTAGTTGTTCAAAGGACCTTTTCTAGCTGGTTAGAGTTCTATGAGTTGGGTATAGGACGGCTTCTTCAGTATGTGTATAACTAGGATGTGCCATATTGGAAGGAGGGATTTCCTACATCTGATGACCCTGCATTCCTAACTGGTTAGACAAACCTTTGGATGGCTATATGTGTTTTTCAATGTTTGGATCTTGCAAACCCATGCATTTGGAAAGCATGACTCATAGTGAAAGTGTATACCTCTGCGAAGAGTTAAGTCGACATATCGTCCATGCCCACGGACAGGACGGCCTTGGAGACATCTATGGAAAAGTTGATCACTAATGAAACTTGCTAAATTGATTATTTGTGATATTCATGTGCTACTTATTATTCATGTTAACTTGATCATGTGGTTATGGGCATAACACTACCTCGTTTCTAATGATTGCTAAATTTGACATACACTAAAAGCTACATGCAGTTTAAAGAGTGTTAGCTTATTGAGCCTTATGAACCCTAGCTATACTTGCTGAGTTTGACATGGACTCACTCTTGCTATTTCCCCACCACCTCAGGAGAAGTTTAGGCTTGTGATCAACCAGTCAGTTGGATCCAGTGGAGTGGAGTCTACATCTGAAGGTCGGAGTGTCTTTCCGTTGATTGCTACCTAAGGGTATATCTCTCTAATACTATTTACGTTATTTTTAAGCATTGCTTATTAATACTACCCTTACTTGTAGCTATCTGTGAGATTTATCTTCAGAGACTCATGTCGGCGTTCGGAACCCAGGGGCGTCCCAAGCCAACGAGTAATCGAATGTGTGTGTAACCCGTCTGGATGGGTGATGCAAGAAGAACACAGTGATTTATCCTGGTTCGGGCAAAGAAGGGCCCTACGTCCAGCGGGGGGAGAAGTTTTGTATTATCTTGCACCTAAGTGCTTGTACAGGGGCGGATACAAGCGAAGAAGAGGATTCGAGGGGGGGTCGAGTACAGAGCGAAGGAGTTATTCGGAGTTTAGGAGTCTACCTAGGCGTATGTTCGGTTGTCGTGAGATCGTTGTCTGGAGTCGTTCTCTCCTGAGTCTTTTTTCAATTGGGTCTCCTGGCGTCCCCTTTTATAGGCCAAGGGGAGGCACAAGGGTACAGATGTTCTGGCTCGATGACGCGGTGGTGACATCGTGGGTCGTGGTGGTCAACTCGAAGCCTCTGCAGGGACGTGCGTTGAGCATGGCTCGTTCTGTAGCGGCATGGCTCGGAGTTGACAGCCGTCCTTCGGAGTCATGGTTGCTGACCGGCGAAAGACGTGATCCCTGTAGAGGATGTGCGAGTTCCCGTCGGAGTCATATCGGGAGTTGTTGGCGCGGCTTTCGAAGTCGATGAAGGTTGACCGGAGGGCGTCGATGCGTACTCGAGGCCCCGTCGAGGGGTAGCCTCGAGTGTAGTGGTTGAGCGGATAAGATCGAATCGAGGGAATCCGACGTCGGTCGTTTGTCGTGTAGCGTGTCGAAGGGGGCCTCGAGCTGTCTAACAGCGCTGGGTATGGCGTAATAGTGCCATGCAGACCGATGCACGTCCTCAGTATGGGCAGTAAAGCGGGATTCGACCGCTGTACGGACCACTGTGCGGACACTATAGCCATACGATTTGACAAGGTTAGGTAGTTTTGTATTAAATGCGCTATCAGACGCAAAGGGAGTTGGTCGATCGAGGGAGGGCTCGACCCTCGAGGTATCGAGACGCCCATCCCGTCGGGGGCCTCGACACTTGACGCGGGATCCTCCCATCTCGAGCGATCATCAGCCGGTGACGTCAGCGTCTTGTCGAGGGTCAGATGGTGACGGCAGTGATTCTGTCGAGGGTTGCGGCTGTACTCTGTTGTGGGCTGGCCCAGCGTGTATTTGCCGATGGGCCTGGTGGGTCGAGGGGGTACGGCCTGGTCGCGTGAGATTAATCTAAGGCCAAACTCGGGGTCCAACCGAAAACAAGGAAGGTTTAGGGTATCCCTTCTCTCGGTAACCGACAGTAGCCCCCGAGGCTTCGTGTAAGTGTTGATACTTACGCGGAGCCTCAATCAAATGGACTCGGAGTGTTGATCGTTTTCCGAAGGGTGCGCGCGAGCGCACCCTTTGGGTGTAGCCCCCGAGGCCTCGGGTGAGTAGAATATTCGCCCGAGGTCTTTTTTTATTTTGCGTTTGGTCGATGCGTACTTGAATGATCGAGCCCCTGGGTGGTTGGACCCTCTTTCGTCGAGGCCACCCGATTGCGAGCCCGCTCCTTAGCTTCTTCCGTTTGAAGCCGGTCAGGTGCGAACTCGTCTTTTTCGTTCGACCCTCACGAACCCTTTCGATCGGGTAGAGGGGGAGAAGCGTTGTGCTACCCATGCTCGAGCGAGCGCCAACGTCTCAGGTGAGCTACTATCGGGATATTCAAGTAAGAGCTCGTGCCCCGTTCGATAGGGGTCGACTAGTGGCCCTGAGGCGCTCTTATTCGAGCAAAATAGTGGGTCCCGCGGATGCCAGACCCTTTCGATCGGGTCTGGTGGCTCGATGCCTCCCCTCGAGGGGATCCCGTCGTGGTCCCTTAGTTTTGCCTTGAATGTGTCCGAGAGGGCCTCGAGAATTCGTTCTCGAGAAAGGGACTCGCGTCGGCCCCCCTCGGTCACCCCTAACTCCGGTACTCGAGGGCGGCTGTCGAACCCTTTCCGAGGGCCAGCCTTCGCTCCCTGGAGATTTCGAGGACCTGGGCCCGTATCTCGTGTCGTGGGAAGATCCGTCTGTGGATAGCTCCTCCTGTCCATCACGCATGCCTTTTTGCGCAGAAGCCGGAGCGGCGCGGTGGTGGGTGAGTCCTGTACTTGAAGCGTATTTCGAGGAGGATAATTGTCAGTTCTCGTTTTTCAAGAAAAGATTCGAAACGACGTGGCCGTAATATCACGGGAGTCGAAACGGCGCGGTCGTGGTGGGGTCAGCCTGATGCCTGATTCGCGGACGCTTGACGTGTGTCCATGGTTGACGGGAGTCGAAGGGGTGAATGCGAAACGGCCCTGTCCATGATGCACAGGAATCGAGAGGAGAATGCTTTGGGTGCATTTAATGCGGGGACTTACTGGTCGGGCAAGCGTCGGGCGTCCGTCAGTCTTCTGCCCCAATAAAAGGAGGCACCCTTCGTAGCGTTGCTCTTCACTTGCTTTCCTGCCGTTTTCGCGTTCGCTTTCCTGTGCTCGCCTCCCTGCTCTTTCCTTGCGCTTGCCTCCCTGCGCTTTCCTTCCTCGCGTTCACCTCCCAGCGGAGATAGGAAATCTTCCGGGCCGCCCGTCCAGCGAAGAGCTCCGTGCCCTTGCCATGGCACCGCCGGAGATTCTTCAGCCCGTGGCGTGGGTTCCCTCGGAAGTGACGAGGAAGGAGCTGGAGGGGTTGGTGGCGGAGGGGCTTCTTCGCCCCATCACCAACAAGGATGAGCCCGAGTGGCTCGTTCCGCCGAAGGAGGACCACGAGCCGAACCCACCGGAGGGCTACGTGGTCAGCTTCGTCAAGTTCCACCGGCTGGGCTTTGGTGCCCCGCCGAGCCGGTTCATGCGCGCTCTCACTCACCACTACGGGATCGAGCTTCAGCATCTTTCCCCCAACGCGATCTCCTACGCCGCCATCTTCACCGCAGTCTGCGAGGGTTACCTCGGGGTGGAGGCACACTGGGAGCTCTGGCTCCACCTCTTTCGGGCAGAGTACTTCTCCAAGAGCGCGTCGGCGGGGGTGCGGAGGCTGGTGTGGGCTGGATGCTGCAACTTCGTCGTGAGGAAGGCTGACGACTTCATCCCCATTGGCCTGACTTGGAGCCACGGCCCTTGGCCCTCGAGGTGGTTCTACATCAGGAATGATGAGGGGCTGCTGCCTCAGTACACGGGGCGCGTCATCGAGTCGCGTCTCCACAACTGGGGCGCCCCAGCGCGGGACCACCAAGGGAGGCTCGAAGACCTCCTCGACGCCCTGGCGACCCTTCGAGGGCAGGGGTTAACTGCCGGGGTCGTTGTCTCAGCCTTCCACCATCGACGTGTGCTCCCCCTGATGCGACGCTCGCTTCGCATGAGTCAGATGTTCGTTGGAGCGGAACTCAGGGGGAGCCGCATGGTTGCCGGGGCTATTACGCCGGAGAGCGTCGCCAAGAGGGTTCGAGGCACGGTGTTGGGCCCCTTCACGGCGCAGGACGTCAATCGCATCCCGATGCGACCAGATCCCGGTTACCCCGAACTGGTGAGTGTATTACTTCGTCGAGCCCTTCTTTTTGTTTCTTTTCACCTTACATTTTTTTTGGGCTTCGCGTGTAGGGGGAGCTCGACTACGAGTTGTCGCTGCCCCCCGTTAGGGAAGATTTCGAGGCTCGTCCGACGGGGCTTCACGGCGCCTCGTCGGCAAAGAAGACGAAGGAGGAGGAGAGCAAGAAGAGGCGGATGCATAGCCTCGATCTCTCTGCGGGCGAGCAGCGCTCGGCTAAGCAGAGACGAGAGGCGAGGCCCGTCGGAAGGTCCCCCACTGAGGAATCAGGGGAGGAGTGGAGCGGAGAGGAGGAGCATCTTTCGACCCGGAGGGTCGCGGCTGACGCCCCTTCGACGCAGGGCGCCGCTGGCTCTGAGGGATCCACGGAGGGGCCCCGTGAAAGTCACTTGGCCCTCGAAGCCGGGACGGTGGCGCTGGCCTTGGCCGCATCGGCGGCGGCCTCTGCTCGTGGGGCTGCGGTCCCTCACGGCGTGATGCCACCGGCAGCGACTTCGAGCCTTCCGGGTGCCGGGACACGGCCGTCGACGGGGGCCTCACGAACACCAGGAAGGTTCCCAGTGGGGTAAGTTCTTTATTCCTGGGTAGTTTTATATTTCGCGTCTCGATTCCACGCGTCTAATTTTTCCTTCCTCACAGGATCAAGCGCGGGCGGACACCAGCGGGGCCCGCTCTGGCCAAGCGCCTTCGGACGGGGGCTGCGACAGGGGCGACGGCGGTCGCGGCGGGTCCCGCCATGGGCCCGGTTCTTTCGGCGACGAGCGCCGCCTCGACTCCCCCGTCGATTTCGAACGAGGGGGTCGTTGCTTGGGTCAAGGCCGCACGTGCGGCGTTGGCCCGGGGTGTCGAGGCGGTTACCGGTGAAGCGGCCACCGAGCCTGCGGTGGTTGTGGCGTCGAGCCCCCGAGCCGAGATGCCCATCGTCCTTGAGGCCGAGGCGGGCGAGACCTCCGTCGACGGAGGGAAGGAGAAGGACGCCGTGCCCCCCTGTCGCCACCGAGGTCGGGGGCCGTCGAGTCCGAGGGCGCCGAGGCGGCCCCATCAGGCGGGGAGGCGAGTGTCGCTGTGCCTCCCCCGGCGGGTCCTTTTGTCGAGCGGGAGGAGACGCAGGTCGGTTTGCTGGCTCTCGTACCGTGGGAGGGTCCGTCTCCCGCCGCGGTTCCCGAACATCGTCCTACGGCGGGGGCGGCCGTCGATGCGGAGGGTGCCGGAGCCGAGGCGGCACGGCGGTATTCCGAGGCGGAGACTTCGGGATTTGGCTCGGAGCCTATCCGCGTCCGCGACCCCACGAGTCACGACGCCCCCTCGCGGGAGGTGGATGACCCCGTCGAGCTCGAGTGCTGGAGGGCCATCGAAGAGGAGCGATCTTGCCTTCAGAGCTCGTTGAAGGCGATGTTCGGTCTTGTCAGCAACAACCTCCACCAGCGCCTCGGGGTAAGCGTCCTTCAAAATTATGGAACTCGTGGTGCGTTTTCTTTATCGATGATGTCCTTTGTCCTTCTTGCTCTTAGGATCTGAGAAAGCGCTCGAGCATCAAGTCCCATCTTATCCACAGCGCCAAGGATAAGTGGAACCAGATCCCCGAGCTCGAAGCGGCGCTCGAGTCCGCTCGGAGTGAGCTTTAGAAGGCAAGGTCCGAGACCGCCTCGGCCCAACAAGTGGCCGCCCAAGCCAAGGAGGCCGAGGCCAAGGCAAAGGAGGAAGCGGGGAGGGCCCTTGAACGGGCGAGGTCCGAGGCCAGCGACGAGCTGGCAAGGGTTAGTGCGGCCCTCGAGGCGGTGCGAAAGGAGCTCGAGGTCTCGGTCTCCGAAAACGCCAGGATCACCGAATCCTGGCGAGAACAAAGGCGGAATGCCATTTCGGCAGGCGAGGCCCTCGAAAAGCTCAAGGAGGAGAACGCGTCGATGGTCCGGGCTAGTGAGGTGTTTGCGAACGAGTATCTCGCTCTGCAAGACACCCACACGAAGCTCGAGACCCACGTCGCCGGTGAGTCTTCCTTCTTCTCTCGAGGGGTTTTTTGCCTTAGCCCTCTTTCTTAAGCGTTACTGACTCCGTTTGTTTGTTTTCAGCCTTGGAGGAGGAGCTGGATCGGGCTCATCACGACCTCGGCCTGCTTCAAAAGTCGTACACGGCCGAGGTGAGGCTGACCGGCGAGCTCGGCGGTATGCTCGACATGGTCTGTGATAGCCTTGGCGTCCCTCGTCCCGAATCGGCCGCGGACGACGTCCATGGAGCCCCTCTCCTTGACCGGCTGTTCGAGCTCGGCCGCGTGGTTAAGGAGAAGGTGCGGAGCGCCCTTCATGTCGGTGTGAAACGGGCGATGGCGGTCATCGGCTCCGGCTACATCTACGACATGGAGGTCATATCCCACGGCTTCGTCAGCGACCCTTCGAATACTGACGAGGAGAACGAGGCCGTCTTCATGGGGTTGGTCGAGGCTGCCGAGGAGCCTGGCGGTCGTCTTGCGAGCCTCTTCGAGCATGAGGTCCTTCCGCCTCCTGAGGATGATGGCCTGTGAGCCAAATCTGGGCAAAGGGGCCTTTGTAAGAAATTTTGTAATCTTTTGCTCTCGAGGTCGCGAAGCCTCGAGCCAATGTACATTTATATTCGCACGTATATGTCTAAGTGTGCTCTAAGTCTTTTTCTGTCTCCACTGCCTGATCGGGTCTTTATTTTTATCGATTTCGTCACACGATCGTGCCCTTCGAAGGGGGGAGTGAGCGGAGGTGCCATAGCCCTGGGGCGTTGGCGGTCTCTCGACCCGACATCCCTCGACCTTTCAGACCTTCTCGTGTCGTCTTCGAATTAGTATCAGCCCATATCGAGGCAGATTGGACCTCGAGACTTAGAGAATGTATGATTTTTAAGTCCTTTTCTTTCTCGCATTCCTGATAACATTTCTTACTTAGTGAATTCGACGCATGCTCGTGCCTTTCGTTGGGGAGCGAGTGGAGGTACCGTAGCCCTGGGGCGAAGGTGGTCTCCTGGCTCGACAACCCTCGACGCCTAGGACACTCGCATGGCGTTTTCGACTAAGTATTAGAACGTATCGAGGTGCGTGGGAGAAAATAGACTTTTTGAGTTTTGAAAAATTGAGTTTTTTTGGGGACTCTGGGGGGTTCCCCCCTTTATAGCCCACGAGGGAGGTTCAACTCTGAGAAAGCAGAGTCGAGGCTACCTCTTGTATGTATAAGGAAATTAAGCTTGTGATCGAAAGCATTTCGTTATACGAAAATATAAGGAAAAGACATCGACTAGGGATAGAAGCGACGTAGCTGGTCGATGTTCCACGCGTTGTTGAAGATTTCGCCTGGGGTCGAGGGCCGCGTCGAGGGCCGATCGAGGCAGCCGACGAGCCCGGGTTCGAATCGTGACGAGGATGAGGTGCACTTTCCTGCTGTTGCCGATGACGATGAAGGCCTGTGAGCAAGAGCTGGGCATGAGGGCCCGTGTAATTAGGATTTCGACTCGTGTCGACGTGGCCACGAGGGCCTCAAAACATGATGTTTATATGCATTTCGAATGCTTTCGAGTTCGAGTCTGCCATTCCTGTCTTGCTCGAGTTGGGTTTCTTCGTAGTCTTCTTAGCGCACGGTCACGTCCTTAGGTGTGGGGTGCGAGTGGAGGTACCGTAGCCCTGAGGCGTAGGCGATCTCACGGCTCGACGGCCCCTCGACCTTAGGGTGCTCTCGAGGCCATGTTGACTTTGTAGAAACTCGTATCGAGGCATATAGGAATGTTAGACATTAACTTTTTCAAAATCGTGAGTTCGAGTCTGGCATTCTTATCTTGCTCGAGTTGGGTTTCTACGTAGTCTTCTTGGCGCACGGTTGCGTCCTTAGGTGTGGGGTGCGAGTGGAGGTACCGTAGCCCTGAGGCGTAGGCGATCTCGCGGCTCGACGGCCCCTCGACCTTAGAGTGCCACCGCGGCTACTTCGACTATGTAAAAGTTTTTCAAAAAATGTAAGTTTTTAGGGGCGCAGGGGGTTCCCCCTTCGAGCCCCCGATGGAGGTTCGACTCTATGAGGACAGGGTCGAGCCCACCTGTTTTTCATGAAAGAAAGATTTGGACACAGATGTACTCTTTTTTCATGGATTAAAAATGCGTATGGAGCCTCGAGGCTTTAAAGGCAAGAGTACGTAGCTGTTCGATGTTCAACATTCTAGGCGGGGCGTCGAAGTCCGTGGTGGCTCGTAGAAGGTGTCTCGGGAGATCCTTGCACACGCTCGTCGTGGGTCGAGGCCCTCCTATTACCCGAACGCACATAGGTGCCCTTGAAGTTCCCCTCGAAAACCCAAGCTGGCACGCCAGTTTGAAGTCGACAAGCCAGAGCTTAGGCTTCGTCTCGCCGTCGTATTTGACGAGACTTGTCGGGGGTCTGAAGGGGCTAGGCAGCGGCATGCTGCGAATCGCATGGCTGAAGACTCGAGGTCTCGGCGGATCCGAGGATCGACGTCGGTCCTCGTCGCTGTCGTAGCGTCTGCCCCGATGAGCGCTGTAGCCTCGCGCCTCGGCATCACCACACTTGCGTCTGCGGTGTTCGTTGATGTCGTGACGCGCATCGCGGGGCTCGCGGTTGTCGCGAACGCGATCGTGGTCCGGGACCGCCCCCTTCGAGCGGGGGGAGTCTACCGGCTGAGTCGAGGCTTGTCTCTCATGCCGCGAGGGTTCGTGGTGTTGCCCCAAGGCCGCACCTCGACGCCTCGAGGCAGAGCTTTCGGCCTGCTGAATGGCAGCCACCTCGAGAAGGCCCTTGATCTCCTGTTGGACTCGTCGGGCTTCAGAATTCGAGGGGGCCGGCATGTTGCGGAGAAGCATGGTTGCGGCGACGACATTCTGGCTGGCTCGATTGAATGCGGGACGTGCAACCGTATCCGCGCCCACAATCTGCCGCTGCACTTGCTGGGCTCGAGCTCGAGCTCCTCCGCCAGGTGGGTTACGATTGTCTTGCTCGAGGGTTCGCTCGAGCTGACGCAGTCGCTCGTTGTCTTCGTCGAGCTTGGCTCGAAGCTCCCGGACCTGCGCGAGCTGGGCGACGCGAGCACCCTGCGAATCGTGCGGGTCATTGGTCGCGACAGGGGGCCCTTCCTCCCGTCCCGCCAGGAGGGGCCCACCTGTTGCAGCCGGTGGTGTGGACGTCTCGGCGGGATCAGCGTCATCGTCGCCCGACGCGGCGACTATGTCGATGTGGAAGCACTCTCGCGTGGGATCATAGTAGCTGGAGTCGTAGTCGGAGTCGGAGTCAGAGTAGAGCGGGCAAGGCACGACGGTCCGCCCAAATTGTTCCACTTCCAGCCACCTTCGAAGCTCGCGAGGGCAAGCACCGCGTGGGCGAGGGTTAATCGGGCATTCGGGGGCCAGCACCGGTACCTCCCGGCGCGCTGTTGCCCTGTCCGCCCCGAAACCCGAAACCCGAGTGCATGATAGTGGAGTGCGTCGAAGCGGCATCGTCGAGCCCAAATGGCAGTGCCGGTCGGGTGGCAAACTGTCCATGGGGCAAGAGAGCCGTAGACGTGAAGGGAGGGTTCGCCTGGGGAGAGGCGTTCGACCCTAGCGAGCGCTGCCCCACGTCGGGCCTTACGCGTAGTCGCGGGAGCCTCCAGGCTAGAGAGCTCAAGTCATCCATTGAAGACGAAGAGGATGTGACGACCGTGGTCGCATGGCGGCGCCGCCCGCCCTGCGATCCACGTCTCCTTCTTGATTGGGAAGCGTGGTGGTGAGGACGACGCGGGGCTCCTCGCGGAGTCCCTGAAGCGCCCCCGCTCGGGTGCCCGATTGAGAGCAGGACCATGTCATGGCTCGTGCCGAGCGACATGAACTCCAGCCTCCCAAACCAGATCACCGAGCCGAAAGGGAGTGATGGTACGAGCTCCGCCATCCGGACGAAGCGGTATGACACACAGCGCCCCTACCTGGCGTGCCAACTGTCAGCGTTCGGAACCCGGGGGCGTCCCAAGCCAACGAGTAATCGAATGTGTGTGTAACCCGTCCGGATGGGTGATGCAAGAAGAACACAGCGATTTATCCTGGTTCGGGCAAAGAAGGACCCTACGTCCAGCGGGGGGAGAAGATTTGTATTATCTTGCACCTAAGTGCTTGTACAGGGGCGGATACAAGCGAAGAAGAGGATTCGAGGGGGGGTCGAGTACAGAGCGAAGGAGTTATTCGGAGTTTAGGAGTCTACCTAGGCGTATGTTCGGTTGTCATGAGATCGTTGTCTGGAGTCGTTCTCTCCTGAGTCTTTTTTCAATTGGGTCTCCTGGCGTCCCCTTTTATAGGCCAAGGGGAGGCACAGGGGTACAGATGTTCTGGCTCGATGACGCGGTGGTGACATCACGGGTCGTGGTGGTCAACTCGAAGCCTCTGCAGGGACGTGCGTTGAGCATGGCTCATTCTGTAGCGGCATGGCTCGGAGTTGACAGCCGTCCTTCGGAGTCATGGTTGCTGACCGGCGAAAGACGTGATCCCTGTAGAGGACGTGCGAGTTCCCGTCGGAGTCGTATCGGGAGTTGTTGGCGCGGCTTTCGAAGTCGATGAAGGTTGACCGGAGGGCGTCGATGCGTACTCGAGGCCCCGTCGAGGGGTAGCCTCGAGTGTAGTGGTTGAGCGGATAAGATCGAATCGAGGGAATCCGACGTCGGTCGTTTGTCGTGTAGCGTGTCGAAGGGGGCCTCGAGCTGTCTAACAGCGCTGGGTATGGCGTAATAGTGCCATGCAGACCGATGCACGTCCTCAGTATGGGCAGTAAAGTGGGATTCGACCGCTGTACGGACCACTGTGCGGACACTATAGCCATACGATTTGACGAGGTTATGTAGTTTTTTATTAAATGCGCTATCGGACGCAAAGGGAGTTGGTCGATCGAGGGAGGGCTCAACCCTCGAGGTATCGAGACGCCCGTCCCGTCGGGGGCCTCGACACTTGATGCGGGATCCTCCCATCTCGAGCGATCATCAGCCGGTGACGTCAGCGTCTTGTCGAGGGTCAGATGGTGACGGCAGTGATTCTATCGAGGGTTGCGGCTGTACTCTGTTGTGGGCCGGCCCAGCGTGTATTTGCCGATGGACCTGGTGGGTCGAGGGGGTACGGCCTGGTTGCGTGAGATTAATCTAAGGCCAAACTCGGGGTCCAACCGAAAACAAGGAAGGTTTAGGGTATCCCTTCTCTCGGTAACCGACAACTCACATATGGTGTATATCTAGTTTTATTCTTAAAACCGGGTATTACACGAGCTGGGATGGCCCACCTCGCCTGAGGTGCAGGCTCTTGGTGGACTGAGCCCTCCCTCTCATGTCGGGTTTAGCGGGTTGTTCCGAGGCCGCCCCTTGACATCTCGAGGCCAAACTCTTGGCCTGTTGCGCGGCTGCAATCTCAAGGAGGCCCCGGATCTCTTCTTGGATTTGACGGGCTTTGGGGTTCGATGGGGCTGGCATGTTGCAGAGGAGCATGGTGGCGGAGCATGGTTGAAGATGGGGCGCTCGTTCGCCCCTTCCTTGATGATTCACCTGTTGACGTCTCAAGCCCTGGCTCGAGCTTCTCCGCGACATGCGCGCCCGTGCTCTCGGTCGTGGGACTGCTCGAGCTGGCACAGGTATTCCCGGTCTTCGTCGAGCTTGGCCCGCATCTCCTGGACTTGAGTGAGCTAGGCGTCCTGGCCATCCTGGGGTAGGAGCACATCATTAGGTACTGCCAGGGGTGCCTCTCGTTCCGATGTGGCGTAGACTCCCACCGCTGCTGTCGCTGCTGCGACGTCATTGGTGTCATCGCTCAACGCAATGGCCCCATCAATATGGAAACACTCCCGTGTTTGGTCGTAGCTGTCGACGGAGTCAGAGTCGGGGTAGGACTCCTTGCTGCGTTGCTCCTCCTCCAGCTGGCGTCAGAGCGTACCAAGCTTGTAGGACTTTGGACCCGGGGTCTCTGAAGAATCTGGGTACTTCGATGCTGGTGGAGTCGTCACCAGGTCCTTGGTCGCACGCAGAAGGTGTCCCGGAAGGTCCTCGTACGCACTCAAGTTGGTGCTCACCGAAGAGGAGTACGTCTTGGCAGCATTGTGCAGCTCGAAGGGGAACATGTGGGGAAGCTTTGGAGTCATGCCTCCCGGGGAAATCATGCCAGGCCCCTTCGCGAGAGTATCATGAAGTCAAACAATGGGTCATCGCGATGCCCCTCTGGCCCAGCCTCTGCATCCAAATGCAGGTCAGACATGCCCTTAGAGAGGAGTCCTACATTGCTGGTCGAAAGTGAGGTAGCCGTACTAGGCGCCGCCCCGCCTGCAAGGAGTCAGTGATGCTTGCGCTGGTCACGCTGTCTCTTGGCCACGGACACACGGCAAGAACGGCGAGACCGAAGCGTGGCCTCCCTTGACTGGGAGAGCTCATGGTCATTGTTGCCCGGGTCTCTAGGTGGGAGTAGGATCATGTGACCCCCTTGAACGGCTGAGCGACATGATCTCTAGGCTACCGAACCAGATCACTGTGGCAAATGGAAGCGGTGGAACGGAGTCTACCATCTGGAGGATGGCAGGAAGTCGACCATGACATGCAGCGCCCCCTACCTGGCGTGCCAACTATCGGTGTTCTATCCCACGGACAAGAACCCAATGAGTGAAATGGTGCATGCTCCCTAATCCAGACGGTGATGCAAGATGAACACACAATTTTTATCTTGGTTCGGGCAAGAGAAGGCCCTATGTCCAGCGAGGGAAGAGAGATTGTATTATCCTACACCGAAGTGCTTGTACAGGAGGGATACAAGCGAGCGAATAAGAATGGAGGTGGAGAACAAAGCGTAAGTCTAGCAGTGCTATGCCTATGCCTTGTAGCTATGGAGCTCGGATGCCTTAGAATGCTGTCCGATGCTTGTTCCCTTCCTCAAACTAGCCCCTAGCATCCACTTTTATAGGCCAAGGGGAGGCTCAGGTGTACAGGAACCCTAGGGCTGTCGTAGGTGATGACGTCAAGGGGGTGATGCTGATCGTGTCATGGTTGCTGTAGAGGCATGCACCGGGCATGGCCTGCCCTGTAGAGATGTGCTTGGAGACGATGGCTGTCCTCCAGGGGTGTCACGATGATGCCGTAGGTGGTCGGTGAAAGACCCATGCCCATGCAAGGGCGTGCGAGTCCCTGTAGACGTCGCATCGGGAGTTGTTGGAGTGCTGATCAAAGGTGTCAAGGTCCAATTCGAGGGGTGCTTGGGGGTCATGGCCTGAACGGATAAGGCTAAGCCCTAGGAAATACAGTATGAGTGTTGACAATCGTGTCCCAAGGGGGTGCCTGACGAGGCACAGTGTCCGGCATGGTGTAACAGTGCGGTACGAATCGATGAGTCTTCGGGTATGGGCGGTAAAAGGAGGATTTCACGACGTACCTGGTCACTGTAACACTGCTGTGGCCATGAGGTTAGGCAGGAGTTGGTGGGAGCATTAAATGCCCTGGATCCCATACGGGAAGTAGGTGAGCCAAAAATGGGGAGCAGCAGTCGACGGAGGGCTGCTTGCCCGTGCGAAGTTCTGTCACTCGACGGGGGGTCGACCGCCCATGCTGTGATCCATCACTCGAGGCCCCTGTCGAGGGAGGATGCGTATGGATCAGTGCGTCCTGTTCCTAGGCCAGCCAAGTATGGACCAATCCATGGGTGTTGGGCCTTGTCTCGTTGAGGAGCCATTGGCTTGATTCGTGGGGAGCTTTCTCAGGGATTTACGCTAATTGCTCGGGGATTATTTCTCCTAGGTTAGGGATTAGGGTACCCCCTTAACCAGGTACCCAACACTCAGCTCCATTGAGTCTGTACTCAATGATGTCCAACGGTGGCAATGGACCAAGCAGCGAGTTGGGATCCATCAAAAGGTTAACATGAGAATGGAACTAGAAATGTTGCATAGAGAGGTAAGCCATACATAAAAGCGTATGTAGTGGTTGGTGTATAACTGAGAGAGATCAAGGTTCTCCTAATTCTATCGTCCAATCTTATGGGTCTTGTCCTATGATCAAGCATGGCTCTGGTACCAACTAAAACATCCTCAATTTTCCACGAAGGGAAAATACACAGAATAGCGAATAATATAATAGTTTGAATCTAAAACTATCACATTATCTAGCAACAGTCAATACAGAAATCCATACATCATACAAAAGAGTACAAATAGAGGGGGTTACATCAATAGTACATCACCACACTGGTGGAACCATCAGAGTAGCAGCATCCGGAACAGCTGCGGTAGGCGGAAGTAACAACAAATCTCCAAAAGAAGCCTAAGCATACGAATGAGACGTCTACTCCTCGTCAGTGAAGTCATAATCAGGCTCACCTGTCAAATAATTTTCAATACGGTTTGTACTGGCCACTTTTCCCACCCTATGCTTTGCTTTTGCTATATAGTATTTGGTGGATGCAAAGGATATAATCAAAGAGACCTAATATATGGCTGTGGTTTCCTATACAAGTAGTAACCAGTATTATATATGTAAATCATCAAGTTTTAACCCATCTCATCCACACATCTTTCCCATCCCATCATCATACACATCTCACCCTCTTGCAATTAGTCGACATGTCCAACTCCCTCTCGGAGCCTGTCTCAGCGGCTCACAGCCGGAAAGGGTAACACCAGGGGGAAGAAGCGAAGGACTTATCTCACTACTCCTGAGAAGCGTAGGTCGAGTGTAAGGCTAAACCGAGGCCGCGAACTTATATAGATTCAAAACTCTACAGAGCGTGTACTCCCGTAACCACTGTTGACACCCTTACACCATTTAAGCTAGGTTGTCATCCCCAGCATGATGCAGGAGTGTGGTCTTAATAAATGCAAATGCTCCTCTAGAAATAAATATAAAATCTGCAAGCGCACAGATAATACCAATGTAGCATTTTAACTAGGAGTAAACCAGGTATCGTTATTTATATTTTTACCCATGGGAAGTATTAGATAAGGATAATGAGCACTGAGTATCACTGCATTTGGTAATGGAGAGTATAACCATGTCATTGTCTATCTCTCATAGGGTAAGTGTCACATAAAATAATATATATAATGAATGAATGGTAAATGATAAATGGTAAATGATAAATGATCAGCATATAGCCACATGAAACAAATGATAAGCATCCCAATAGAATACTCTAAGTCTATAACACTAGCATGGAATTAGGACGAACTACAAGAATAAATCCTGAGTTACTCTAACTATAAAGTCAAAGCATACGATGATCAGTGCAATTACACATGGCAATCATGGCAAGAAAAGGTTATATCTAAACATAGTGAATATTACGAAGGAAGATGAAAAACATATCAATCACTTCCCTGTAATGGTTGCATTCTACCGTCCTATACTCGGGAGGAGGACTAGACTCAACAGGATCACTCCCGCGATCTACCTCATGATTCGGAATATAGGGTGTAATCGCAGGAAAATACGGTATAGGCACCACGCCTACACAATATTTACCACTCACCCATGGTACCAATGAGCAAGCGCTATATGATCCTATGAGTAAACATAATTCTAATCCAAATATGCCAAGCATATAACCAAAGTAAACTAAGAACATTATAATTGAGAATATAAGCAAATAGAGCAAAGTCATATCCAATATAATAGAATAGAGCAAAGTCATATTCATAGAATGATGAACAATTTGAATAAAGCAAGAACGAATAAAATAGTAGGAGAGAATTACCAAGAACTCTCTTGAAAGATTCAAAAACCAAGCAAAGCTTGACTCCTTCTAGTTCTAATCCTATGTAGTTATGCTATGACTATGGAGCTCTAATTGAGATGGTGGCTCTAGGGCTTGATCAGGACTTCTCTCTTGATGAATGAAATAGGAAATGAATTAGACAATGAATTAGGGTTTCTCCCAGGGCCAGGGGCCTTGTTTATATAGCCTCCTAGAATGCACCGCAGCCCTCGGATCAAACCAACCTTCATGCACGGTGGAGATTGATCCTCAAAGCCGGTTGGGGCAGGATCTGCGAGGTCGAACCTCATTGGTCCAAGTAGCAGGGCGGGCGCCCTGGTGGCCAGGGCGGGCACCCTGACCACGTGCCAATCGGCCTTCGATCTGGTCTAGTGTCTTCTGGTGTCTTCTAGAGTATTATTGTGTGTGGGTTTATTCTCTCTACGTAAATCTTACATGTGGGCCTTCTTTTGTTGTTTTTCGATAACCCCCTGTAGAAATAGATATTCACCAAAACTCATGGAATTCTATCATTATAACCCCTATTGCTAGGTGATATTTATACTGAGGTCCTTTCTCATGCTAAGTTGACGGTTAAAAAGAGCACTTATCTACCATCAAAAACTCCCCCAAGCTTACCTTTTGCTCGTCCCTGAGCAAAGATACACTCAGTGATGGATCAGGAATTGCTATAATGCTTTCACGCCTCAAAAGTACATATGCGTTCAAACAAGAACTCTCCTCTGGATTAGAATGAACTATTCTAATTATAGACTTACTCATATTACCTTCCACCATGTTTCAAGCTCTTTGTTCAACTATTATTCTGGAGTTTTTGCAAGATTTTTAAATAAAACTCAGAGATTCCTTTGTATGACCCTCTCATGTCTCTCCTTTATGGTATTTCTGGATTATCACTGAGGCACTAACGGTGTATGCGTTCTCTCTTCTCTCAAAGTATGTGGTATTTTTGGTATATAGGCATAGTGACATTATGCCTCCTCTCTCTCACCCTATTCTCTAATAAGCATATATGGAGTTCATAGGTGGGGAGACAAGGAAAACATACTTGCAAACATTTATTGCGCAATTAAACTATGGATCCAGAGAAACTAGTCATACAATCAAATCATGATATGCATGTGTATGGGGTATATGGTATATAGTGGATGAGGGGTAGATAGAATAGTAATGATGGAAAGGGGTGAAGGGATGATAGAAGTGAATACCTAATTCTACTAAAGCTCCTTTGAAGGAAATTCATACCTCTTTTTGAACTTTGAAAAACTTTGAGGAAGACTTGGGCTGCTCATATATATATATTTATATTTTTTTGAATGGAGGTATAAACATTTTTCTTTCCTGTCTTTCTTTCTTTTCTTTTTTAGAGCAACTAGCACCCAAGCTTCTTTACAAACACATAAATTGATAAGAGGTAGCAATAGGAATATTTAGAGCTTTATGAGCTAGCAAGAAAATGGTAGGAAAATATGATGGAATTTCTTTTTAGGTAGCTTAACCCAGGGTAGGAGTAGAACTAATTTTTGGATGGATCTGAGTGGAATGCATGAATGCACACTTTCAGGATAAAAGTGGCATGAATGAGTGGATGTATATATGTGGATGCATACTTCTAGGATAGAAGCAGCATAAATGGGTGAATAAATGCAGGTGTGTACTTCTAGGATAGAAACAGCATATGTGGGTGGAATATATATGGGGATCTTGATTTTAACCGCATGACCAGCTCCTAAGGGTCTACATAGCTTGACCACACTCAATGTTCACAAGCAGTAACAAAATGAGTGTAGAGTTTTTCCTAATCTAGTGAGCATGTATATGGCTGTGGTAAGAATTTAAAAATTCTCGTCATATAGAAATTCATCATGCAGCAAAATTTTTCAAAAGATAAATTCTCCAGAACTCTAGCATCTATAGGAAAAAGATAAATAATAGCTCAAAACTTTTCCATATCATATCCAACAACCACCTAGACTTAGATCAAACATTCGCTACCCACAACTTCAGGTTTAGAGTAAATCTCAAATCAAAACCATTGTATCTAAAACTCGGGAGAGTGCAAGGTTGAAAACTAGGTACTTGAAAGGAATTACGGCAGAGCAACTATTCATCATTTCCATGCAAGAGTTTATTCTAGGGATTAACTTTTAACAAGGTTAAACTCTCCTCCATTTTATTTATTAGAAAGAAAAAACATATATATAGAAAAAGGAAAAATATTTATTTAGTTTCTAAAGGTTATGCATCTTTTTATTTATTTTAATAGAACAGAACTATGTAAATAGATAAGTAAGGAAATACTTAGCTAGATACATGGGGGATGCCCTCCCCCAAGCTGAATGTTGACATAATCTCAATGTAGTAGACAGACAGAGAGGTGGACTTCCTCTTTTGGAGTGTTGATGATGATGACTGTTGAAACAACACTCCGACAGAGGACAGGTCATCCTCCTGTCTGTTAGCTTCCTTTGGTCCTTCAAATTCTTTGAAGGTCAAATAGACAACAAAGCTTGTGAAACTGATTAAGTTTTAGTCATAAATCTCTAATCCTTTGGTCATCTTTTTGATAACACATATTTTTATGTATTTTTATATTTATGTCATGCAAGAAACTATAAACATGATGCATGCATATTTATTTTATTTTTATGCCACCACAGCAAATACACCTATGGGTCTTACGCAATAAATTGATTTGCATGGGACTTAGCATTTATATGGATGCAATGCAAGAAAATTGATAACTTACCAAGTTTTATCTCTTGGTGCGGCGTTCGGTGATTTAAGTCCTCCGAATACAACCTCTTGTTTGCTCAATATTCTTCGGGCGCCTTGGATGGCACCACTAACTGATCCTCTTCCTGAGTTGAATCTAAAACTAATTTTACCTTTAGTTTCCATACCAGTTTGGTTGATGAGGCTGACTTGGAGAAGGAGTTGGTTGCACTATCTTCTCTTCTTTGTTCTCTGTGGGGATTATTTCTGTTGGTGGTACAACTTCCTCCTCGAGATATCGATCTTCATATCTTGATACCGTTCCTTCATAGTCAGCCCATCTATCCTTGGTGATTTGATTTTTCTGATGGGTGCGAGTATGGCATCTTCTTCTATTTCTATTCTTCTTGGAATCTTCATTGACCATATAGTTATCATTAAAGTAGTGGCGCACCTTCTTAGAGGGGAAGTGGAAATGCACTTTTCCTATTCCAATGTAGATGATTGCTTGAGTAGTGTTCAGGAATGGTCTTCCAAGGATAATGGGTGGATCATATTCATCTTCTCCCATGTCAATGACTAGGAAGTCTGTAGGGATGAAGTGGTCATCAATCTGGACGGGAACATCTTTTGCTAATCCATCCACAAAGCGAAATGATTGGTCTGCCATCTGCAGTTGTGCATAGGTGGGATGCAGAGGCATAGTGCCATAGAGAAACTCATAAGTGACCTTGGCTGTTATGTTGACGCCCGATCCAGTGTCACACACTGCCTTCTGGAAAGAGTTGCGATTGATTATGCATTCAATGGTTGGGACTCTAGGGTCATCCTTCTTGATCAGATGTGGGGATTTGAGTTGATGGTCATGTTCTCTGTGGACTACTATGACCATCCTTACTGCCTTCACTTGTTGTGGCTTCTTATTCTTGTTCTTCTTGTTGTTCTTCTTCTTTGGCTCATAGGCAAGTTGAGGGTGTGCAGGGAATTGTAACACTAAATTCTTGAATGAGAAAGTCCCCCTTTTCCCTTTGATGTTGAAATAGATCTTAGCTGTGTTGGAGTAGATGATAGCTCCAGCAGTGTTCAAGAATGGTCGTCCCAAGATGATGGGCGACTTCTCATCACCTCCTATCTCTATTACCACGAAGTCTGTAGGAACATAGGAGCTGCCTACTCGTACACAAATATCTTCTAGAATTCCTTTAGCATAGCAAAGTGACTGATCTGCAAGCTGCAAGCACATGGTTGTGTATGATAAAGGATAATCGAGCATTCTTTCATATATCACCTTGGGCATGATGTTGACGCTTGCACCGAAGTCACAGATTGCTTCATTGAAGTTCATACTCCCAATGGAGATCGGGATGACTGGTCTTCCTAGAACAACTTTCTTGATTGGGAGAGTCTCATCGTTCCAACCAGCTGTTGGAATATTTCTGTTGCTTCCTGCATTAAAGATGTCTACAAGATTTGCAGATTCTAATTCTTTTGGCTTCCCCAGAATGATCTTACCTAGGTATTCGGGAGGAACAACCATAACAAGTTGGGATATTTCTGATTCAATCATTTTATTAAAGCTATGCTGATTCTTAATGGCAGTAGAAAAGTTATCCATCCTACTATTGATTGCTTCTAGCACTTTATCATTGGATGCTAACTTCTTAGACAGGTTATCCATTAACTTTCCTTGATTAAGCACTAACTCTCTCAAAGGTGGCTAATTAAAATAATTAAAAGAATTATTACCTTGATGATTCCCTGAGTAGTTACCTGAGTAGTTAGGCCTTTGTTGTTGGTTCCAACCTTGATTCTATTGAGGATGATAGTAATTGTTGTTGTTGATGATGTAGTTCACATCCTCTGGTAGCTCTAGACATGTGTTGCCTGAATGCCCAGTTTCTCCACACTCTTCATAAGTCATGTTAGAATCATGAATGTGCATGACTTCTTTCTTCTCACTGGCTCTATCATCGAGCCTCTTCATCAGCAGGTCCAACTTGGCTGAAAGCATGTCTACCTCCTTGAGTTGGTGCATACCTCCACCTCTCTTGTAGACTTGAGTTCTTTCTTCATTTCAACCTTGGTTGGACGCCATCTTTTCCACAAGAGATGTGGCTTGAGAAATTATGAGTGATAAGAATGCACCTCCAGCAGCAGCATCCATGGTCTCACGAGTGCTATTGTTGATCCCATGATAGAATGTTTGCATAAGTAGCCAATTCTCCATTCCATGATGAGGACATTCTAGAATGTAATCTTGAAAGCGCTCCCATGCTTCTGGCACAGACTCATCATGTTGTTGCTAAAAAATTGATATTTTCCCACGAACAGCATTTGTTTTGCCCATGCGAAAGAATTTTGCCAGGAAATTGGTGGAGCATAGTGCCCACGTGGTATTCTTCTCCTTGTTTGCGTAGAACCACTGCTTCCCTCTTCCCAAGAGTGAGAATGGGAAAAGGTGAAGTAGTATGGCATCTCTGGGGACATCCTTGATGGTAAAAGTGCTACAAATCTCCAAAAAGTGTTGGAGATGAGCACTAGCATTTTCATGTGCCTTTCCACAAAACTGGCTAGCTTGCACCATGTTGATGAGCGCAGGCTTAAGCTCAAATGGCCGCTCAATGTCCGTAGCAGGTCTAGTCTGGATGTTAGCTGTAGTTGGAGCTGAGAGTATTCTTGTGTGTGGGTTGATTCTCTCTATGTAAATCTTACATGTAGGCCTTCTTTGGTTATTTTCCGATAACCCCTTGCAAAAATAGATATTCAACAAAACTCGTGGAATTTTGTCAGTATAACCCCTATAGCTAGATGATATTTATATTAAGGTCCCTTCTCATGCTAAGTTGATGGTTAAAAAAAGCACTTATCTACCGTCAACAACCACAACATCACCATCATCGGCTGTGCCCCGCCTAGGCTGATTCTGGCTGCTTTCTAACCGATGCGATGCCACCCTACCACTCAATTCTAGGAAATTCTGGAATACCACCGGCACACTAAGACTGTGATACATAGTAGTACCGGGCCTCCGAGGTCACTATGTTGTCTAAGGAGGGTGTGGGTCCCGATGCCCATACCTCCCGACACTATCTGCTATCAACCTAGTAGTAGTGGCACCGTCCTAGCTTGTCAGACACCTGTCTCCCGCCCATTCAAGATCGAGCGGTGAGCAAGTAGGTCCCAAGGTTCTAGTTCTCAAGAGATATCAGGTCCTAGGGGGATCAGACAGGATTATCTTCTAATAGGGACTACAATAGTCCGTGCTACAACAGCACCTCCTACCCGGTGCTTTGCTCCACCAAGGCCCTCGGCCCTGGGATCACTATATACCTCACCATGTACCCACCATAGGCACCTCTCATAGGGATGCCCAGAACACACCCCCGGCAAGACTCGCACAAGGCGCGTCATAGAATCCTATCCGATTGACTCAAACCGTCACCACACACACAAGACACACGCAACACTCTCCCCGAGTAAAGTGGCACCACGTGCCTTATCCATATAACCATACGCCACCACGCATCACATCACAGTTATAAGCATAGTAGAAGTAAAGGAATATAAGTAAAATAAGCATGCGTCTAGCCTATCAGCGGGTGTGCAGGAGTAAGGTTGCAACAAGGTAAAGGCTCATCAAGCAATTCTATCATGCAACCTATCACTATTGCATAAAATAAAGCACTAGCAACTAATAATTATGCCATGTGTAATAGGATTTATGAGGTTGGGTGGGATGTGGTACATGCAAAGTTGTCACCGAGCTCCTCCTCGTACTCGTAGTCGTCCTCCTCAAATTGCTCCTCCTCTGAAACGAAACGTAATAGTCACGTTAGTGACTCCTATAGAATAGCAAAAAGAACCAAATGAAATTCAATAACTCCAAATGTAATCATACATAAGCCTATGACATAGAGCTCGTTTTTATAAAAATTGGGACAGTTGGTTCATATTTTTCAGAGTTCATATGAAGAAGATATGATTTTTCAAAGTTTAATATTATATATAGAAAAAGAAAAAGAGCTGTTAAATATAGGGCAGACACATGGCAGCACCTGATTGATTCAATCGAGAACAGTCACTGACAGGTGGGACCCATGGTCAACGATCAACGTCGGCTGGGCCCGGACTGGGCCTCAACGGGCCTAGGTAGGGCCGAATTAGGCCGGGTTGGATGGCCTGACCCGGACACGTGTCGTGCATCTGGCTATCCATGTGGCAGTCTGGGTCCTAACTCGGCCGATTCTACAGCTTTGGTCTGGCTGGGCTTGGCTCATGGTGCACCGAGGGCAGAGAGGCTAGTTGGCACCCACCGGTTGGTCCAGCGTGGCTCAGGTGGACTGGGTCCATGGGAGCAGGGGAAATTTTCCCCATCTCCTTGGCTAGTCTTAGCGTGTCTGCTGGCAGCGAGTAGGAGAATGGCGGCTGTGGCTGGCCTTGCTGCACAAGGCCTGCAGCTACGGCATAACGGGGCTACAGCGAAGGCGGCTATGGGGTCCACACGGGCTCACGGTGCAAGGGCTCATCGGCGTGTGCACAACGGCAGCGGCGGGCGGCACGGCCACGGCTGCGGGGCGTTATGGCGCACAGGAGTGACTGGTGCACTAGCTTCGCGAGACCTAGGCAAGTGAGGCTTGGTACTTGAATCGAACCGGAGGGCCCTAGAACGACGGCGACAGACGGTGAATTCTAGCCGATTCTCCTCATTGGGCGCCATCTTCACCTCCGTCTTCCGATTGGAGTAGGTTGGAACTGCAAGACCTAGCTAACGTGACTAATCGGGGCACGATGGGCCGCGCGCGGCCGCGAAGGCCACAGCGACGCACTGGCGGCTGGAGTCCAGGGAGACCAAGCGGTGGGCAAAGTGCACCCAGCCTCACTGGGGTCTATGCTGGCTCCAAAATCCCAACACTACGCGTTCTAGGACGTGGCGAACTCAGCAGCGGAGCTAAAGAAGGCTAAAGTTAAACGAGGTGATGTGAAACGGGTGGTGCTCTGGCCAGCGGCCATGGTGGTCGCGCTTACCCCGATGGCGACATCGACAGCTGGCAAAGATTGGTGAAGTGGAGGCAGGGCAGCAGCGTCGGTGTGGGGGAAGCAGAGCGGCAACGTCACGGTGGTCGAACAGGGTCGCCAGGAGCTCCTCCGGCGAGCGCGGACAGCAGCAATGCCCGGGTTCGGCTCCTCTGCTCCTGCTCCAGCGTCGGTGTTCTCCTCCCCACCTTCTTTCTCTCCTTCATAACCTCCTCTTGTCTTTGGCATGGTAGGCCAGTGGTGTGCAAGAGTTGGCCACCAAGATGATGGCATGGATGGATGGAAAGCTAGGGTGCCGGGGTGTGCCCCTTTTATACGCGCAGCGGCCATGGCGGCTGGCAGGGGCCGCAAATGAAGATGGGAGGCAAGGCCACGATCGGGCGGTTAGGGCCGCTCTGGTATAGGGTTTCTGAGGCGCGCAGTGCACTACGGCGCCAGACACTCCTCCTTTTGGCTCCTTGCAGTCAGAGAGGAGGTGGGCAGCCATGGCGTCATGGCCAGGCCCGTGCTCGCATGGGGGAGAGGGGCAGTGGACCATTAGGGTTCTAGCAGCATGGTCTGGGGTGCGTGGCACACATCCAAGGCTAGGGCGTGTCACGGGGACGCGGGTGGACGGCCAAGGCAGCGTCGGTTATTTTGGGCAGGCGCACAAACTTCACCCGGTAGGGAAACAGAGCCGCATGCATGGAAAGGGAAAAGGTCAGGGCTGACATGCAGACTCCACCAGTCAGCGGGTATGGGAAAGGTCATGGGCGCGCGGACGGTCATGGGCTCCACCACCCATGTGTATCTTGTGAAATCATCCACAATCACCAAGCCATAATTGTTGCCACCAAAGCTTGTATATGTAGTTGGTCCAAATAAATCCATGTGCAACAACTCAAATGCCTTAGATGTACTCATGATGTTCTTCAATGGTGTTGACGGTGGATATACCATGAAAACCCACACTCAAAACACCGTCAACATGCCTCGGTTCCAAGAAAGAATGGCATAACATGAGCATATTTTATCAATAACTAGTTCTACTTGTACTCTTAGCTTGTGATTTCAGGAAACAACAAAATTCACCTTGGTGGGACCCAACGAGGGGGTCGGCCGACCCCCACTTAAGCTCCCCCTGAGCTCAACTTCAAGCATGATCCATGTCAAGCTCCCTGGAGTGCAATTGAGCCCTCAGATCAACTTGTGTTTGCATCCAGTGACACAAGCTCACTGCACATGGATTCATGGGCCCATAAGGAAGCAAGCAACATGTTGACGCTCATTAACTCTAGTTTTTAATCGTCAACAGTCCAGGATAAGGCCTTAGTTAAAAGATAAAGAAAGAAAGTAGGGATTTATTCTAATAAGTTCCATGAGTTGTGTTGCTCTCACTTGTTTTTTAGGATATTTAATATTTCATCATAAAAGTATCTCAAGTAAGGAATCTGAGCACACCATTATGAAGAGCTCATCAAGACGATCAAAATGGACATATCACTTTCCATATTTGGAGCACCGGAGAGAGTCCTCGATGGCCACGACTCGGAAGACTCTAGAAGGTCCCAGAAATCATCATCATCACAAGACCAGGGGCTAAACCGACAAGATCCCACAACTCTGTAAATCATATTTTCCAGGGATTTATCTAGAAGATGGGAAAGGAAAGAATCCATCCAAGATATGACTCATTGTGCCAACGAATCAGAAAGAGGCACTAGAAGGATGTAGAAGACACCAGAAGACATGAGACCGAAGCGGGAGCCCAACGGCTGCCAGGTGGGGCGGGCCGGCTAGCCTGGCTCCCCTGCCAAGTGGGCCCTCCTTCGCTCGACGGCCTCCAACTGACCTCTACAGCGTATCTTGACCATTGTTTCAAGTTAGTTTGATCCAAGGGTCACGGTTCACCCCATCGGACTATATAAGTAGGGGCAGACCCCCTGGAGAAGCATCAAAGTCATGAAATCATTATTCAGTTCAGGGTCGTCCCTTGAAAGGATAACCTAGAGCATCCACCATCTAGGGCATAGGTAGAATATAAAGAATAGGAATTAGAGGAGGCAAGCAACGCTTGGGCTCTAGATCTAGTCATAAGGAGGCTTGTTAATGTCTTGTAACTCTCTCTTGTATTCATCAGTATTAATCCATTTGTGTTTCTAGTTCATTGTGTTTACCTTCTAGTTCATCTACTTATTCTTCGTGTTCACCTAGTTCATCGTCTAATTGTCTAGTTCATTGTCTAATTCATTGTGTTCTTGTTCTAGTTCTTGTTTGTATTCCTATTTGTGATTCGTGTTCATCCTCACCATGACTTGTTATAATAATAGATTCAAAATTATAATGTTCATCGCCTATGTTGATTCATAATTAATGTAGGCATGGTGTCTAGGTTAAGTCTATCTGCAAGTGCCCCCTATGTTTTAGGCCATGTGGTAGATCGCGAAGGTGATAGCTTCGTTGAGTCCTCTGTAGTCCACAACCCGAATATAGGATTGTGTAAGGCTTATAGTTGTGGGGTGATGTCTTGCTCTGTTCCTGACCCACCTTTGCAATGTCTCTTGAGTATGGATATGAGATTATTTTGACCATGATAGCTAGATGTAATTGCACTAATTGATGTAGCTCAATGACCTATAGTTATAATCAACCCTAGGAGTTATGTATCTTTATTTCCTAGTTCTTTCTAGAATCACGCCCAAGAAGGAAATTGCTCGATGGAACCTCCTTTGGACTTCATTGAATTATTATCCTTATTTATTATTATATGACTGATCCCTGTTCTGAGTTGATCTAGTAGACCTCTTATCACAAGTGTAAGTTATAGCTTTATTCTCAATATCTCCATTCTGCCTTCCTAGTGGTGAATTATAAATAGCGATACCTAGAACTTTCCTGGGTGAAATGCTACAACAGGAGTATTTATCTGTGCACTTGCAGATAATCTTTTATTTCATTTTATGTAAAGTGCTTAGAATAATACAACCACATTTCTTACATCGTGTTAGGGATGACAACTTAACTTAAGCGGTGTAAGAAATGCCAACAAGCATTTCTGGCGCCGTTGCCAGGGAAGGCAATGGAGGTCTAGAGAAGGAAATTGAATATCTAGGAGTAATCTTACACATGTGATAATTGAGACATACTATTGATCTTTACTCGAATAGGATTACCTTGTCCTTTTCTATTTTAATATTTTATATAGGGTGATGTATGACTGGATTTGATCAACCGCCAAACTACATTGATGATCTCGAGACAATAATCAGAAAAGCTAAAACACAACTAAGAAGAAAGAACCCAACCAATTTGCTAGAAGATCAACCAGCAAGTAGCTCAACACTATTGTTTGAAGCAATGGCTGACAAGACTCTCCGAGAATTCTCTGCTCCAACAACTGCCAACATCAGGACTGGACCAATAGGCAATGTGGGAGATGAAGCATTTGAGCTCAAGCCAGCTCTACTCAACATGGTGCAAGCCAACTAGTTTGTGGGAAAGCACATGAGGATGCCAATGCTCACCTCCAACATTTCTTGGAGATTTGCAGCACCTTCAGCATAAGAGGATTCTCAAGAGATGCCACACTACTCCGCCTGTTCCCGTTCTCACTCTTGGGAAGGGTGAAGCAATGGTTTTACGCTAACAAAGATAGAAATACTACTTGGGATGCCTGTTCCAATGCTTTCCTAGCAAAGTTCTTTCCCATAGGCAAGACGAATGCCCTACGTGCAAAGATCTCAACTTTTTAGCAGCAGTATGACGAATCTGTCCGTGAGGCATCGCTTTCAAGACTATATTGCAGAATGCCCTCACCATGGGATGGAAGATTGGTTACTTATGCAAACATTTTACCATGGGCTCACTACAAGTACCCCTGAGAACATTGATGCCGCTGTTGGAGGATCGTTCCTGTCACTCACTATTCATGAAGCAACCACTCTTGTTGAGAAGATAGCTTCTAACCAGGGATGGAACAAAGAACGCACTCAACCACGCAAGAGAGGAGGAATACATCAAGTCAAAGAGGTAGACATGTTGTCTGCTAAGAAGGACCTGCTCATGAAGAAGCTTGACGAAAGAGATCAACAAAAGAAGGAAGTCATGCACGTCTGAGACTCTCGCATGACTTGTGAAGAGTGTGGAAGCACTAGCCACATAGGAAGCAACTGTCCTGAAGTCTTAGGAGATGTCAACTACATCAACAACAACCCCAATTTTCATCCCAACAGACTCAAGGATGGAATCAACAAAATCAAGAGTGGAATCAACAAAGGCCAAGTTATCAAGGTAATTATCAAGGTAACTTCCAAGGTAACTACCAAGGTAATAATTTCAACCAACCACCTTTGAGAGATACAATTGCTAATCAAAATAAAGTTATTGAGAATATGTCTAGAAAAATAGCCTCCAATGATAAAGTTCTTGAAACTATAAATAATAGAATGGATAGCTTTACTTCTGCCATAAAGAATCAACTTAGCTTTAATAAGATGATGGAATCACAACTCTCTCAGTTAGCAGCTTCAATACCTGTGACCGAAAAAGGTAAGATTTCGGGGAATCCGAAAGAATTAGAAACTATGAATCTTGTAGACATTTTTAATGCAGGAGAGTACTTCATAGCTCCACCAAGACCACAATGGTGGCCGGATGGCAAATATCCATAAAGAAGGAAGATCCAAGAAGACCTGTCATCCCCATCCACATTGGAAATCATGAGTTTGAAGAAGCTGCCTGCGATTTAGGAGCAAGTGTCAACACTATGCCTAAGGTAATATATGAGAAAATTCATGGTAATCCTTTGTTGTACACAACCATGTGTTTACAGCTTGCAGATCAGTCACTGTGCTACCCTAAGGGAATCCTTGAAGATGTGCATGTAGGAGTTGGACACTTGTCTCTAGTGCTAGATTTTGTGGTGATAGAAACAGGAGGAGATGAAAGAGAACCAATTATTTTGGGAAGATCATTCCTCAGCTCAGCCAAAGCCATCATCTATGCCGATAGCACCAAGATCTATTTCACCATAGGGGAGAAGAAGAAAAGATTCAATTTAAAGAATCATACGTACACCAATCGAGTTCATCCTCAGCACCCGTACGATTACTTGAATTTTGACAAATCCATGGAAGAAAAGAAGAACAGTGCCCCAACAAAGAAGAAAAAAGGCCCAATGCAGAAGAACAAGATTCTAGAGAAGAAAGCTCAAGTCATGAAGAATGTCAACACTTATGAAGGTATACTACCTACTCCGAAGAACAACAACAAGAAGGGGAAAGCAAAGCAAATTGTTTGAGAACCAGTTTGGATGGTTAACACTGTTGAACCACCCCATGAGACTACTCTTCCCTCAATACATTTTGAAGATCCTGGGGTACCTACCATAGATTGTATGATCAAAGAGAGTACCTTCTACAAGACATTCTATGACATTAGCTCAAGTGTTAACATAATGTCTACGGTAACGTATAAACATTTATATCAAAATACACCTTTGCACCCAACATATTTGTAGCTGCAGTGTTGACGGTAGATAAGTATTAATTTTAACCGTCAACATAACATGAGAAAGGATTAAACCATGAATACCATCTAGTTATAGGGGTTGCACTAATAGAATTCCATGAGTTTTGGTAAATGTCGATTTCTGCAGGGGGTTATCAGAAAAGAACCAAAAGAGGTCCACAAGTCAGATTTACATAGAGAGAATACCATGTCTAGCAATCAAAGAATACACTAGAAGACTCAAGGAGGCAACCCTACGAAGGAGGGCCCACCTGGCAGCAGCAGCTGGGCGCTCGCCCATAGGCAGGGGCGGCCGCCCAAGCCTCTCCACCAATAGGGAGCAACCTCATGGATCCTTCCTCCACCGACCTTGAGGATCAATATGAAGCGTCCATTTAGGTCGGTTTAATCCAAGGGTTGTGGTGCATCCTAGGGGCTATATATTCAGGGCCTCTGGCCCTTGGAAAAACACTAATTCATTAAAAAATTCATTTAGAGAATTCATCCTCATCTCCAGAGAAGAGCCACCATCTCAATTAGAGCTCCAGGAATAGATCTAGAGGGAGTCAAGCCTAGCATGGAGTCCAGATCTGTCAGCATTCTTGGTAATTTCTTCTACTTTATTGTAATATTCATTATTGTTCTTGCTACTATGAATAGTACTTTATTTTGTTCTATTATATCAGAAATGACTTTGCTCTATTTGCTTATGTTCTCAATTATTTTGTTCTTAGTTTACTTTGATTATATGCTTAGCATAGTTGTATTAGAATTATGTTTATGCATAGGAACGTATAGCGCTTGCTCATTTGATCGATGGGTGAGTGGTAAATATTATATAGGCGTGGTGCCTAGACCGTATTTATCTGTGATTGCACCCTATATTCTGGATCATGAGGTAGATCACGGGAGTGACAGTCCTGTTGAGTCCTTTGTAGCCCTCCTCCCGAGGATAGGACTAGTAGAACACCACTATTACAGGGAAGTGATTGCTCTGTTTTTGATCTTCCCTGGTAATATCACTATGCATAGATGTAACTTTTCCCGCCATGATTGCTAGGTGTAATTGCACTAATCATTGTATGCTTTAACATTATAGTTAGAATAACTTAGAATTTATTCTTGTAGATCGTCCTAGTCCATGCTAGTGTTATAAACTTAGAGTACTCCATTGAAATGATTATCAGTATTTAATGTGGCTATGTGCTCTCATTTATCCTTTGTCACTTACCATATATATTATTTTATGTGACACTTACCCTATATGAGAAGATAGATAAAGACACGGTTAAGCTCTCCATTATCACATGCAGTACTCATTGCTCATTATGCAAAAGCATTCCCTTCCCAGTGGTAAAAATATAAATAACGATACCTAGATTACTCCCGATTAAAATGCTACATCGGAATTATCTGTGCGCTTGCGGATTCCTTATTTGTTTCCAGAAAGCATATGTATTTAATACCAGCACCTCTGGTACCATGCTAGGGATGACAACCTAGCTTAAGTGGTGTTAGAGGTGTCAACAAGCATTTTTGGCGCCGTTGTCGGGGAAGGTTGATAGCTTACCAAATGGATAATGAGCATCACTGTATCCACTAATGTGATTGAGAACCATCCACCCTTCTCTACCCACATAGCCTTACCCTTGTCTTTTGTCTATGTTATATATCATATGCAGGGTACTGTATGAACTGGTTTGATCTTCTAGAAAACTACATTGATAATCCAGAAGCTTTAATCAGGAAGACCAAGGCCAAGTTGATAAAGACCCAATCATCATCATCATCGTGTCAGCCTACCGGTTCTTCTGAGTTAGAAAATCCACCTATTGTTCGAAGTTTGACACCAGTTTTTGAAGCCATGGCTGACAAGTCACTCTATGAGTTCTCAGCTCCCACTACGGACAACATCCATACTGGACTAGCTGTGGACATTGAGAAGTCTTTTGAGCTCAAGCCGGCACTAATCAACATGGTGCAAGCAAGCTAGTTCTGTGGGAAGGCCCATGAAGATGCAAGTGCTCATCTCCAACACCTCCTGGAGATTTGCAGCACTTTCACTATCAACGACATCCCCAGAGATGCTATACTACTTCACCTCTTCCCATTCTCACTCTTGGGAAGAGCAAAGTAGTGGTTCTACGCCAACAAGGAGAAGAATACTATGTGGGCACTTTATTCCACCAATTTCTTGATGAAGTTCTTTCCCATGGGCAAGACCAATACTCTCCATGGGAAGATATCAAGTTTCCAGCAACAACATGATGAGACAGTCCCAGAAGCCTAGGAGTGCTTTCAAGACTACATCCTCGAATGTCCACATCATGGGATGGAGAATGGGTTGCTCATGCAGGCCTTCTATCATGGGCTCAGCAATAGCACTCGTGAAACCATGGATGCTGCTGCTGGAGGTGCATTCTTATCACTAACCGTACCTCAAGCCACAGCTCTTGTGGAGAAGATGGCCTCCAACTAAGGTTGGAGTGAAGAGAGAACTCAGACCCGCAAGAGAGGTAGAGGAATGCACCAGTTGTCGATGAAACCTCCTCGGCAGTCTACCACCGGATACCCTGAGGTAATAGACTGTGGTGAGGGCGCGCTAGGATCTATGATCTAGATGTGAGACACAAGACAAACAACCAAAAAAAAACAAGGGTTTATCCAAGTTTAGGCTGCTCGAAAGCGTAATACCCTACATCCTGCATCTCTACTGCTGTATTGATGAGTACCGGAGTACAAGGGTTCTGATCAGATGAGATCAGAAGGAAGTGAGAGATTAGAATGTGCGTTCTAGGGGGGTCCTTGTTCGCCTTGTATAGTCGGGGGAAAAGGTTAAATATCTAGGGTTCCCCTATGGTCGGTTATATTGCATCGTATCCTTGGAGTACACGAACAGATCTAACTGACTAAGACTCCTTGCATGCCAAGCAGCCTTCAGCACCTACGTGGCCTACCGACCTGGGCGGTAGCAGACCATGGGCTTTGTCTTGTCATCCGGCCCACCGATCAGAACGATGATGGACCAGCCTTCGTCTTCTGGTCTGGGCCGTCTAGATCGAGCAGCCCAAAGTCTAGCTACGAGGGTATACGGGGTCTATACCCCCACAGCTAGTCCTTGAGCACCATTTATCTTAAGGGAATCACCGTCTTAACCCATGCCGAGCAGTGTAGATGCAGACCATGTAGTGTTGACCAGTGAAGATGTTACCCACATAGAACTAACCAGTGAGGATGCTGACCACATAGTGCTGACCAGCCAGGATGCTGACCACGTAGTGCCGACCAGCCAGAACGCTGACCACGTAGTGCCGACCAGCAAGGACGTCGACCATGCAGTGCCGACCAGCAAGGACGCCGACCACGTAGTGCCGACCAGCGAAGCTTCGTCCCGAGCAGTTCGTAAGTCTGCTCCCGACCACAACTTCCGTCAAGGATGGTGATCTGTCGAAAGATGCATGGTGTTCCAAGAAAAAGAAAAATTCTTTTCACGTCCTAAGATGTGGGCCCATGTTAACACATGACACAAAGTATCACTGCAATGCTAACATGAACAATCCGTAGAGGTAAGAGCATCGAACCAGAAAAAAGGATAAGCCCAAGTCACCACGAGGTGACGTGGTCCCACGTAGTCCCCAAGCTCGATAGAAGATAGAAAATGTTGTATTGAGATTTTTTCAAGAAAAAAGTCAAAAGAGAAAGAAAAAATATCAGCTAAGTGTAGTCAATGCTAAATACCCTTTCTAGAACCTAAGGACAGGAAATAGGCCCAAGCCACTGCAAGGTGACATGGGCCCACGTAGTCCCCAAGCTCGATAGAAGATAGGATATGTTGTATTGAGCTTTTTAGGAAAAAAGTCAAAAATGACCAGTATCAAAGGACTCAACATGTTTCACCTGTCTTGCAGTCCCCAGGTGTAGTCGGAACAAGCTGCGGGCTCAACCGGGCCAAGGACACTGAGAGCCTGTGGTTCGCAACAAGCACTAGGTGAGAACTGTCGCACGGTCCCTAGGTGTACTCGGAATAGGTCACAAGATTAATCGGGTCAAGGACACTAAGAACCCATGGTTCGCAAGCAACACTAGGTGAAGAACTGCCAAAATCAGTCCCAGATTTTAGGAAAAAATCTAGGATAAATGCGGAAGGGAATATATATTTAAAGCAAATCTGAGATTAAATCCCCAGATTACCGGACACGTACGCAACAACCGGGGTTGGAGTACAGAATCATGCACATGGGGGGAACTAAAGTATCCCGGCCCACACGTGCACTCGGGACCAGGACGGCCCACCAAGCCACGTCCACATGAAAGCGGGGTCCAACCCAAGAAGTCAAAATAACGTCACCCAGTTAGTATAAATAGCGGGCGCCGCCAGGGGGAATGGATTCCACATCGCATTCATTTTGACACCCACTCTCTCCATCCTCTCAAGCGCTCTGTCTACCTACTCCCACACAACCGCTGTCGTGCTCAATCCATCATAGCAAATCCACCCGGCATCGCATGGCAGCCGAGCGGACTAGCACATTTGCTCCATCGCCATTTTCCTCTCACCCCCGCAACCAACCACCCTCAAAAGAGATGGTGAGGAAGGGAGCCAAGAAGACAAGCAAGGTGACCAGGTCAGATGTGTCGGGGCTGCAATGGCAGCAGTCAACCTCCACACGGGAGTCACTGCAAGCGCTTGCCGAGGAGGGCTTGCTGCCGCCATACGAGATGGAAGCGTGGCGTGTGCCGTGAGGTGAGGATTCCTCCCGTCCCTGAGATGGGAAATTTGTAGTTTTTGAAGATATGGTAACACGGGGATTAGGGGTACCCGTGAATGGGTTCCTCCATGACCTGTGCATCTATTGGATGATTTTAATCTGCAATCCGGATCCCAACTCCATTGTATCCATTTCCGTCTTCATTGCCTACTGCGAGATGTTCCTGGGCATCGACCCCCCACTTCAACCTTTTCCACCACTTCTTTCTGGTGAGGAAGAAGGGGGCTGAATCAGGAGGGTCCCAAGTCACTGGTGGGTGCTATGTGCATCTTCGCAATGGGATGAAGGTGCACTGGCTAGGGAGCCGGTACCAATCGGCCACCAAAGGATGGAATACTCGCTGGTTCTATATGAGCCAGGATGTGGAAGGGAGAAGAGTGCCCTACGACATGACGTAGGTGTTGAAGTTCAACTCAAGGTAGTCAGATCCACTAACTCCAGATGAGATGCATCAGGTGAACCAGCTGCTGAACTTGATTGACAACAAGACTGTCAATGGAGCACTGGTGGTGGGGACGTGGTTGACACGCCGGATCCAGCCATGCAAGGAGCGGGTGAACCACATGTATGAGTATGTTGGCTAGGCTGACCCTGCACGAGAGACCCAAGAGAGGACGATGATAGAGGCGGTGACCTAACGTATGTCCTCATTTTTTGAGAAATTTGACCTGACCACCAGCTTCTTAGAAACACGTGCACTGCCGTACGACCTTTCCCGACCACCACAGAGGTAAGCCGACCAGTTCCACACATTGGTTTGATTAGTGTACACTGGTATGTGATGATGTCTGTATAGCATGGATCATCTAACTATCAAACATTGCTTGGACAGGATCGGAAGGTCTTCATTTCTGCTATGCTGGTGGAGCCATGGCCTCAGGGTGAGGTGCAGGCCAATCGGCGCAGAACCGATGAGTCCCGCTATCAAAGCAGGGCTCAAGCTGGGCGGGAAACGATTGATGTCTCCAGCCCTGATGATGATGAAGTCCCTGCTGCTCAGGCCAGGCGTCGAGCAGTGGGTAAGCGGCCTATGGCAGAGGCCACCAAGCCAAAGAAACCCTCTACTCTGCTGTCCGGGGCAAGTTGAACCTGGATGGCAGAGCAGAAAGGGGCAAGAAAAAGGGATGCCCCGGCCACCCCGGAGTCGTCGGACGATGACCTTCTGACGCTGAACCAGCGTTAAAGGAAACGTCAAGCCCAGACACCTCCGACGGGGAGGACTCCAGGGCCCCTGTCCACAACGACACCCAGGAGGTCCGTGTAGGCCGGGCTGCCACCCACTCCTCCTCCTCAGCTGAGAAATACTGTTTCAACCACTCGGTCGGAATAGGCCGGGGCGTCAGCACCACCACCACCATCACCGCTGCTTGTGCCACACAGGACGGCCACGTCTCTAGCCGGATTGGCTTCATCTTCAGGGCACCGAGAAGAGGCCAGGGAGCCAACTTCTTCGGTAAACCCCATCAGAACGAGCCGAACCGGCGAGGCATCGGACCAAGTCCCCGGGCTTGGCAGCGGGGCGACAGGCGAGGCCCTAGGTGCTCCAAGTGGGGGAACAGCCCCGCAGTTCAGAGGAGGGTTCCGGCGGTCAGCCGGGTAAGTATCATTGAGTTCGCATATCTTGCATGTACTTGATTTTGTATTTGTTGTGAACAAAATATGACTATAATGTATCCTACAGCTGTGTTCCTTTGGCAACGACGCCAACACTGCCACCAAGCCAGACCACCACACCATCCACCAAGCAGGTGAGGACTGGCAATGCGGCACAGTCCGCTAGGCAAGGGGAGGGGGCTAGCAGCACTGCGACACCAACCAGGCCAACCCCAACGCCGGCTCCACATCCAGAGGGGTGGATGGTACTATTCAGGTCATCTGCCAGAGCACAAGCCAGGCCAGGAGGAACTGAGCACACCAGCGCCTCCTGAGGTCGAGGAGGTGCCAAGGGTGCCGAACATGGCGCGCACCGACCTGCCCGCACAACGCGTCTACACGTCGCGCAAGCTGGGGGAGGACAACTTCGTGTCGAGTGAGGAGATTTTTGATGACAACATCAATGTGAGTGTCCAGGACATGGTGGAGGTGCTGCTGGATAGGATCAAGGTAAAGCCTGATCGAGATTTGCTCGTATGTTCTTGAGCTTATTGTTTAGACACAAACTCACTGAGCAATCCATGATTGTATATAGTCGCTGCAGGAGACCAACGCTCAGCGTGGCAAGACCATAGATCAGTTTGTGGCGACCTGGGAGGAATGCAAAACCCTCAAGGTAGCCAAAACCGATCTGGAGGCACAGGCCCAGGTCTACAGGAGCGTGAGATCCAGCACGAGGAGGAGATTGCCGCTCTGCGCCGTAGGGTGGAAGCCCTGGAGGAGGACAATAAGAGTAAGTAGACCTCTCTCACCCACAGTAATCATTGTTGTGTATTTATGGGGGCTTCATGTAGGACTGAATGGCCAGCAAGAAGCCATGGCTTGGGAGCTAGCTGGCCTGCAGGACCAAAAGGAAGCCACTGAAGAGTAGGCCAAGGCGGACCAGGCGCAGGTCACCGAGCTGACTGGTGAGTAGAACAATATAGAATTGTTGTGTGTAGTCTGCCGCATACTAGATGGACCAAGATATGCCAACCACCATTGCTTCGTTGTTATAGGCCTGCGAGAATGCTATCTGGCCCAGTTCCAGGTGCTGGAGGACTCCATCTCCATTCTCCAAGGAAAGATGCGAGCCATGACAAAACACATCAAGCCCGTATTAAGGGCCATCTTCCGAGGAGAAGAGCACCCTGCCGATCCCGTGGGCGAAGTGGTTGTCATCACCGACCAGTGCAGGAGGCTTTGGCCAGTGGTCCAGGGTTTCATCATAGAAGCTGGCCGCTATACGGTTGCAACTTCGCTTGCCATGGTCGGCTCCAGATATCCGAAGGTGGAGCCGGTAGAAGTCGCGCTTGAGATCGCACCGGAGCTATTGGAGGCCGCAGTCAAAGACCTTCAGGCTTCATCGATGCCTGCTGTTGCTGCCCTTGTCGATGACATGATTCTTATTGAAGATCCTACACAAGGTGATGGTGGTCAGTAGGCTGTAAACAATGTTTGTATGTAAAAAACACTGTTTGTAAGTTGTATCGAGCAGGTGGTGCTTGAAAACTTTTTAGCCTTTTAATGCAGACAAGTTAGGCATGTTTAAGCGGGTGGTAAACATTTTGTCGTTTGCTTTTTTAGATGCATATTTCATGTGTAGTTCGTTTTCAAAAGATGTTGTCAATTAAGTTTTGCCCCACCCTCGAAGCAAGCTAACCCTGTCAGGTAACTAGGAATACACTAGTGAACAGCGTAGGACCACCGAGATCACTAGGTACCTAGCATTGTTATAGAGCGACTGCTGAATCTCCTAGTGCCATGTAGCACAGAGCTTTAACACATTGTAAGAGGCTTCGAGACAGTGCCTTGTCAAGCCATTCTCATCAAACAAAGTTTAACGGAGACTTATGCAGGGCGCATGTATGACAGATGTGTGCAAAAATATAGAATTGTGATAGAAAAAAGAAAACAATGAAGGAAATTGTATTAAATATCTGAATAACAAAGATCTGGGTACATATCTTATTCTATGGATAGAAGCGTATGAGGTGGTCGATGTGCCATGAATTGGACTCCTCAACGCCCTTCATCATCTCCAACCGATAGGACGTCGGGCGTGTGACATCCTTGATCCTAAACGGCCCTTCCCATCTGGATGACAACATCTGTGTTCTAGATTCGTCGTAACACCATGTCACTGACCACGAATAGCCTGCCTTTGGTATTGCGGTTATAGTAACATCGCACTGAAGCTAGGTATTTAGCTGTCCGAGCATAGGACTCGAGTGCTATCTCTTATTTGGCGATGATATCGATTCCCCTAGCTTCGTTCGAGGCTGCTTCGTTGTAATGCTAGACACGCGGTGAAAGGAGTGTGACCTCGACTGGTAGGACAGCCTCGGATCCAAACACCATGAAGTACGAGGAAACTCCAATGATGCGACTGGGCTGGGTACACAGTCCCAAGACCACGGCGGGTAATTCCTTGAGCCACCAACCTGGTTTAAGGTCCTTGTCGTCATGGTATACCTGTTTGCGCAGGGCGTCGATAATCATACCGTTAGCTCGTTCCACCTATCCATTTGCTCGAGGATGAGCGATGGAGACGTATTTGACTTTGATGCCATTATCATCACAAAAATCAAAAAATTCATCGCTGGTGAACTGAGGGCCTAAATCGGTGATGATGGTGATGGGTATGCAAATCGGTGGATAACATCATCAAGGAACTGTACCGCTTTCTCAGATGAGGCTTTCTTGATGGCTTTGTACTCAAACCATTTGGAGAACTTGTCGATGAGTACGAAGACACACGTGTGTCCGCCAGGAGCCTTCTTGAAGGGACCGATCATGTCGAGTCCCCAGCATGAGAATGGCCAAGCAACCGGGATGGTCTGGAGTTCATGTGCAGGGACGTGAATCTGCTTGGCAAACATCTGGCAATTTTTGTACCAGCACACATAATCTTCTGCATCAGAAATGGCAGTTGGCCAATAGAACCCTGCTCGGTCAGCTTTGCCAACCAGCGTCTGGGATGCCGCATGGTTACCACAAGTGCCCACATGAATATTCTTTAGAAGTTTCAAACCCTCTGCCTGGGTGATGCATTTCAAACTCTCAATTCATCCCTGTTAGCTGCTTCTCCGCATTGGATGATGAAATGATTGATATGCTCCATTGTTGATGTTTCATCCTGTCCAGAGAACTTAGTAAAATCTGGTACCTTGTACCGATTTGGAAAGGGAATTGAGTCATATGCTGGAGGGTATGGAGTCCAATAAGAGTAAGTATTAATCTTGGGCTGAATCCCAAATTGCTCTTTCATCACTTCCGCAATCTTATCGGTCCAAAACGCATCTTGATCTTGCCGATGCACTGGCTGAATCTCTGCTGGAGGTACTGGCTGATAAGCTTCTACGTATCCTTGTGGTACTTGGCTTGGAGGAATCGGCATATTCACAGCACCAATCTGTGGAGTAAAGCTCATCGGCTGTTTTGCCGATGTTTGATCCTGAAAAGCTGCCTGTGGATTATATTGCTGAGTCCCCATTACCTCATAGTTTGGCTGAATAGCATGTTGCTGAGCTGGTTCTTTCCCTGACCAATTGTGATTATAACTCATCGGCACCTGACTTGCTGATGGTTGATAGCTTGCTGACAATTGATGCTCTTGTATGATTGGATGATAACCAACATAATTGCCTTGATTTGCCGATAACCCAGATTGAGATATAAATGGCACTATGGGTTGTCCTGCAGTAGAAACCTTCTGTTGCATTGGCGGGGAACTTGCCAATGGATTCGCATAAGATATCTACTACGGGGGCGCGTGGAATCCCATTGACAATGGCTGTATAGTAGGAGGTGTAGTAGAATAATGTGATACCTGGGTCATCAGTCGGACCAGAGTTGCCGATACCATAGGACTCTTTCCTGCTATATCATGCGCCTGAGGCAATCCAGAATTGGTGGTAGATGGTCCTGGAGGCATCCCATATCCCCACCAATTAGCCGCAACCAGGCTGTGTTGACCTGAAGGACCTGACATTACTGATGGCGATAGATCTGTACCCAATTGAGTGATTTGCCTTTCCTGGGATGTTAGATCTGATCTTATCAGCGTGGCTTCAATGTTAGGTGATCCTAATAAAGCTGGAGGAGTAGGAGCTTCTATACTCTCAACAGCTGGAATTGCCGATGGAGTACTGACAGATACCGATCCCGGCTGATGATATGCCGGCCCGACACAACCTGGTGCTTGTCCTTCTCTTAATGTTTGCACAACAGCATTGTAAATAGTATTGGACAGCACGGTGGAGTGGTTGATCAAAGCATGATTCAATGCGGAATTAACCATCTCCTGTAATTTACCAGGGTTGGAGTCAAAAATTACCTGCCGAGGCAACGACAGATCTTGCTTCTGGATTACTTCTCTGCCCCTATTCTTGCTGAAAGACCTCAAACAAAGTTGCCTGTAATCTCCATAGCTTTTTCCATGGCTAGTTTTTGATCTTCCTTGAGATCTGACTCTGATATCTCGATGATGTTCTCTGGATAGATATCAGCAGGGTTCTTCATGATAAATATGTTGACTTGGTCCCACTGGGCGTGCCAAAAGATGTGTTGATGCAAAATTCTATCTGCAAACACACTAGGCTAATACCCCAATTTGATATCTGAAGCGTGCCAGTCGATTTGACCTGTTAATCGACAAGGATGATAATTTGAATAAAAACCAAACGAGACGACAGCGATACGCCCGGACGTCAAAGCTCAGAATGTATTCGATAACTGTTGAACAGATCAGACGAGACAACAGCGATACGCCCGGAAGTCAAAGCCTGAATCGTGCTCAGTAGACGCAGAACTTGCAAGGTCATCGGAGATCAAGTTGATGCAGCCCGTCGATTCTTGAAAGAACTCGTTGAAAAAGAGAAAATACTTAACGAAGCCGTCGAAAAGTTAAGTGCTAGTAGAAGTAATTTGCGATAAAAAGTAGATTTGTTTATTGATGCTTGGATCTCCATTACAATGCCCTTCGGCACATATTTATACTCTACTATTCGAAGAATCCTAACTGAATACGAAAAGCTTAAATATAGAAAAATAAACTTACTCCTTATACGAACTCTATCTCTAAAGGAAAGAAATAAAATTCGTATAGGAACTGGACTCAGACTACACTACAAAAACTTGAAGCTCACATGATGCGGATCCTCTGTCCGTTTCCGTCATGATGAAGCTATCTTTCCATCGGCATACTCTCTAGCATCGGCAACAATCTTCTAATCTCTGGCCTGTCTCATCGGCAACAACCCCTCAGCTTCATCGGCAGCAATCCTCTAGCTTCCCGCCAATCTCATCGGTAACAGCTCTTCAGCATATTGGTAACAACTCAGACCAATCCACCCTTTATCGACAACCATTCATTGGCAACATCCAAAGCAATGCCGAAGACAAAATAATAACCAATCCTTTGCCGATTAGCTCAATTTCTGACTCTTACTGACACGTGCCGAAAAACGGTGTCAACAGTATCATTGTCCTATCTTGCATAGGAGCTCTAGCTATCTGATCGTTAGTTAGAGTTGTAAGAGTGGTGCTCAGACTTTGTCTTACCTTTGATTGCCGCTGGTCCGCACGGACAGTTCATGAGTGCACTCCCAAGAGGTGACAGGTCTCGAGCGGCATTAGGGTTTTCTCACCATGTTTGGACTAGTTCTTAAAATGCAGGGCGCCCAAAAGAGTATAGCCTCTTTAGTAGGAGTTCTATCTCCTGCTTTCTCGCCTATCCCCACCATGCAAGTAGTAAGGCACCAGTCTAGTTGAGTCATCTATCTGTTAGGATTAGGTTCACAGAAGTAAAGTAAGATACATATGAGTCCTTTACTCACTCATTGTCCCCCCACCTAGCTAGCTCTCTACCATTAATTTTAGATTAGGATCTGTGTGATCATTTACCTATCCTTCCCTTTTACTTACTTACCCCTTCCTACACTAGTGATACTAGATTGTAGCAGACACAAGGATCTCTATCCTCTTTTATTAAATATTCCTAGCTACTGATTTCCCTTAGGAAAATATAAATTACGATAGCTTGGAATACTCCCGGGTGAAGTGCTACAGCGGTATATTCTGCGCGCTTGCGGAATTATCCAATAGACTTAGAATTACCACACAGGCCTTTCTGGCGCCGTCATAAACCTTCGGTGGTTGAGCTAAGATTTGCCAACAAGTATTTCTGGCACCGTTACCGGGGAAAGCGTCAGCCTAGGAGTTTTAATAAAAGTGAATCCAGAGTCTACTATCAGTTTAGTACCAATTAGTCGTAGAGGGGTTTATCCCCCTGCCTTTTTCTCTTTATCGTGAAGCTAGGCAGTGTGAGTGAATTCCAATTCAAAGGCAACCACACTATTGAATTCACTCAAGGAAGGAGGCCCAACACCGATTTTTAAGGAAGCTTGGCCACCCAAAAGACCATCTCTGAGTACTCTGCGCCATCGGCTAACTATGTCACCATGGGTCCACAGCTGAACTTAGGGGATGCGACTTTTGAGCTCAAGCTTGCGTGTGGGAAGCCGCATGAGGATGCCAATGCCCATCTCCAACACTTCCTGGAGGTGTGTAGTACGTCTGCCATCAAGAATGTCTCAGCAGATGCCATCCGTCTTCGCCTGTTCCCATTCTCGTTATTGGGAAAGCAAAGCAGTGGTTCTATGCTAATAAGAGTGAAGCCACCACCTAGGAGAAGTGCGCCAATGCATTTCTCAAGAAGTTCTTCCCGATGGGCAAAACCAGCGCCCTTCGTGGAAAGATTTCTAGCTTCCAACAGCAAGCTGATGAGACAATTCCTGAAGCATGGGAACGTCTCTAGGAGTACATTGGCGCCTGTCCTCATCATGGGATAGATGAATGGCTCATTATTCAAGGTTTCTACCATGGCCTGACCGGTTTGGTCAGGAGTCACCTTGATGCTGCCACTAGAGGAGCATTGTTGCAACACAATGTCAAGGATGCCACGGACCTCATAGAGAAGATGGTCACTAACCAAGGATGGAATGAGGAACGCCTTTAGCCAAACAAGAGAGGTGTCCACGCCCTCAATGAGGTGGACATGCTCTCTGCTAAAATGAACCTCTTAATGAAGAAGATAGAAGAAGGTTCTAGAAGGAACAAGAGGCCATTTAATCTCACGCCACCGCACCAGCTGTTGAAGCCGGTCCATGGTGCAAGGTATGCGAAGGAGAAGATCATTCGAGAATAATTGTCCCAAAGCGAAGGAGGAAGGGAGCTTCATCAACAACAACAACAACAATGAGTACCGGTCCCAAAAGCAGCAACAAGGATGGAACTCACGCCCCTTCTACCAAGGAAACCAAGGTAATAGTTACAGCAATAATTTCAATAATTCTTTTAGTAACCAACCTTCTTTAAGTGATTTTTCTTAGGCCAAATTAAAATCAATGATAGTATTAACAAGAAAATGATGGCTAGTGATAAGATTCTTGAAAGTTTAAATGAGAAAATGGATAGCTTTACTTCTGCCATGAAAAATCAATTGAGCTTTAATAAAATGCTAGAAACACAATTAGCTCAGTTAGCAGCAGCTGTCCCATCCTTCGAGCAAGGTAAGATCCTAGGGAAACCTGAGGAAAATCCTCCGGTCCATTGGGTCTGATCTTGCAGTGGCAAGTCCAGCTACAGCTCTGCTTGGGACACCAAACAGCTGGAGTGTCTCACGCAGGACTTGAGCGTAGTCTTGTTGGTGCTGCTCGAAGAAAGGGATTTCCTGAAAGGTTGCCATCTGCATTTCAAGCCAAGAACAGAGCCAGAAGATGAGTAAAAGAGGTGAACCATGCATAAAAGCGTTATGCAAGGTCGGTATATAACCAAAAGTAGTTCAAGACCTCCTGTACTATAGTCCAATCCTATGGGTCTCGTCCTAAGGTCAAGCATGGCTCTAGTACCAACTGAAACATCCTCAATTTTCCATGAAGGGAACATACACAGAATGAAGGATAAAATGATATCCCATGAGGTCCAATCATCAACTTATCCATTATCGATTGATTACAAAACCATACATCGAATAAAAGAGTACAATAGAAGGGTTTACATAATTATTACATTTCCACATGGTGGAATCATCAGAGTGTCTAACATTTGGAACAGCTACGGAAGTAGAAGGGATATCGCGGAAGCATCGTCTTGCACCATCTTGAGCGTAGGCACGAGACCATCTAATCCTTTCGTCCTTCAGGGGTGCCATTGTAGTCCATCTCCAAACCTAATTCCAAAGTATCAGTACAATTTATACTAGCCACTGGCTCCCACCCTATGCTTTGCTTATGCTTTGTGGAAAGTGGATGCATAAGGGTGTTGGTATTTCATAGCGTAAGCAAATAAATCTGCAAGCGCATGGAATACTGTTGTAGCTTTCACCCGAAAGTATTCAGGGTATCGTATTTTCCACAGTGAACAGTGGTATTTCTCCTAGCTAGTTCGCCCAAGGAACAACACAAGGGTAGAGATAGAAAAGGGGGTAGAGATGGATTCCTATAGCCTTTGGGGTCTTAAGGATGGCATTGCAATACTTCTACTTGCTCACTTCGGGCACCGGAACGCACCTAGTCTGCCAGGCGATACCGGCGTAGGGCTTTACGCTGAACATGGACATGGGGGATTACAAAGGACGGACGGGACAAGGTCACTCCCTGCCACCTACCACCTCAACTGTACATGAACAATGCAAATGAAGGTAGCCTCGAGCCTAAACACCACGTCTAAGATGTCAACTACTACTCTAGCGTGAATTCAAGGCTTACCCGTCTCCAGGGTCCTTCTACAAGAGCATTCGCCACAAGGACGGATAATGATCCCGCAAGTAAATAGAAGGTAAAGCTCAGCTAAACAAAGAACTTTTATCAAACTATAAGAAATGTGAACACTTACTTAGCCAAGATCCGGTGAGGGAGCCAAGTATTTGTTCGTAGAGGTACAAGCTCGGGGAGGCACTGACAAACCTGGCACTTCCTCGCTCTCTTTCCTCACATCTCACTTTCTAACTATAGATAGCTACTAGGGCATAGCCCCTTTGGAGTGATGCTCAAGTGTGTAGTGCTCTTCTCCCTTGTTGTGTTTTTTCAATGAGAGGGGAAATGGCCCTCCTTTTATAGGTAGAGAGGAGGGGGTCCTTGGAAATATGCCATCGCCACATGGAAAGGAGAAAACCGACCTCCATAGGCCGGTTTCGCACCTTCCATGTAGAGTGCACTTATTCTTGTACCTGTTTTATTATAAACAAAAGAAAAGAAAAAACAAACAAGGGCTCTACTAGGGAGCCTAAATTTTATTATGAAAACTATTATTTATATAATATATATATTTCTGTTCATCCAACTGAAGTGAGGCTAAGATAAAAGATGTAGAGAAAGATATGCCTTGGTTTATCTCCATATCAGATTACTTTCATTGATTATGTCAACAACTCAAAGTTCATTAATCAAATTTCAACACCATGCCAAACTTTGATCAAAGAAGGTCATTTTAACCTAAGCACCATGCTTAATTTCAAAGGACCTATGGATGTACCGTATATGTATAGTATATGAATACACCCAAACCAGAGCATAACAACATAAACAAAGGAAGCATGAATTTTTATGATCAAATGAAGATAAGTATAAGAAGTTGGTGAAATTTTTTTCTTTTTCATACCTGAGTGATCTTACTAGCAGTGTGTATGGATGGAAACTTTGAGCCTGCTGTAGTAATGGCTTGATGGCTTGGGCTCCAACTCAGATTAAGCCACACATAATATCATGGGCCATTGGTCTTGGTGATACCAAAGGCCCACAAGAGGGAGACTCCCAATCTCTCTTTTTTCTTATTTTTTAAGTCTCCCTCATTTTTTTCTTTCATTTTTTATATATTTTTTTCTTCTTCTTTTTTTATAGCACCTCTCTTTTCTTTGGCAAGGGTGACATCATCCATGACAACTTGGAACTTGGACTTCTCACCATCCTCCCCCACACTTGAACTTTTTGTGTAAAAGTCAAGTGCAGAGTCAGGGTCTCCTTCTGGAGTGTGTTCCCTCACCTAAGAGCATCAAGGTTTTTGGATGATGTAGCTCCTCATTTTCAAGTGTTGTATGCTCCGCGCTTTCCTATCCTGAAATGGTTAGCAACAGAAATACCCGAGAGTGCATACTAACTTGAAAACATGTCCTTGCTTTTATTGAGATGGAAAGTTTTTTAGATGATAGTAATTAAAACAATAATAATAATAACACAAAGAAAATCATTTTTTAAGATAATCCAGGGTATCTCCCAGCAGTGCTTAAGTTATGATCTTAAGCTTGACCGTGGGAAATTCATCTTGCAGCTATCAATGGAGGTGTATTTCCCAACTTCACCACCAAGCATAGGCATTAAAATTCAAGCTACAAGGTAAGAACCATTGTGCTACTATGAGATTTGGAATGCTTATGATAAACATAGGCATCAACAACCAACCTCTTAAAGAGTTTAGAAACAGAGAGCAGAAGGTGGTTGTAATTCTCTTAGAAGCACGAGGTTAGAAGCCGAACAACTCTAGAGACTCCAAAATTGAGCATGAAACATGAGATGTCTCAAAAGCAAAGTTAGCATGCTCATTAGCAGGTTGCTCCTTAGTCTCTAGAGCGGTTGCTTGGGCATGTCCTTGGCGTGGAAGTTTTCATGTGGAACTAATGTTGCATCTCAGCCATTATCAAGAGCAACATTTTCGAGGCCAGAGGGACAAGACTTATGTTTGAGCGAGGGCGATGATGGACGTTCTATTTCACAAGGATGAGAAATGAATGAAGAACTAAACTTCGCCTCCTCAAAAGGGTGTTGTTTAGGAAGATGCTCCACCATTAGAGTTTCTAGGTGAGCGGTGGAAGCAATCTTCCTAAACTTCTCATTAGGGCTCCCTTGAGATGGTTCTTTTTGGACAAGTACGACCAAGGGACAACCTATGAGGAGATCAAACTCAAGGATGGCAAAGATGTGGAAGTCTATGCAAATCTCAGTTCCCTGAATTTCTAATGGCATGGCCCTACAATTCCACAACACTCAATGATGAACCCTGATGAACTCTTGAAGAGTTTGTTGATCGGCACTAGTGGCATATTAATGAAAAGGGCTTTTGTAAAGAATTGTGACATGATATTAGTGTGGACTGTGAGGTTGTGTAGGGCATCTATGGAAGTTCCTCCTAACAAACAAGATGTAGTTGTGGAAGGTGAAAGAATCTAAATTGCTTCAGAAGAATGTTTCATTTCCAACAACCATTCTTTTGATGGCTCCATATTAGCGGAGACTTCCTTAGAAGGAAATGTATCCCTGTTCTTGCCAAGAAATGTTTGAGGTTTTTCCACAATCCTCAAATTTGATCGAGAACTCTAAAGGATGGAGAACTGCCTCCTTTGATGTTCGTGGTTCGGGTGGGGGCTCATGAGTCAAACCAATGGATGGTATGTGGATGGATTCGACTAATGGGGGCTCCCCCACACTTGACATGGCCTGAAGAGTTTTAGTTTCCACAACAACGGAAGCGTGTTTTCCTAGGATGTGATCGAGGATTTTCCTCTGTTTCACCGTGGTTTTATGTGAAAACGTCCCTCCGGCTGCCGTGTCAAGGCATAGGGCAACATTTTGGTCTAGACCCGAATAAAAGAGATGCAATTGCATGCTGTTGGGTAAAGACAGATCTGGGCCAGCATGTATTAATATTGTAAACCTGGCCCAGGCTGCACTTATAAACTCCTCCTTGTCTTGCTTAAAATCAAGGATTGCCCCTGGTAGAGAGTTGATACAGGACATAGGAAAGAATGTAAGACAAAACTTGTCTTTAAGTTCTTCCCAGTCCCCATTCATACTTCCTATGGCATTTTTGAACCATTGCTTCACCTCCCCCTTGAGGGAGGACGAAAACAACTTCCACTTAGTTTCTTGTGTCATGCCAGGAATGCTTAGGCATGCACACAATTCCTCGAATTCTCGCAAGTGATCAAAAGAATCTTCATTGTCGTGACCAAAGAAGGGTTTTGCTCGAACCATAGCTTTGAATCTTGGGTGGAGTTCATGGCTAGATGAAAAGTTTGATTTTGAGAAAGAAGGCTGCTCCAAGAACTCCCCCTTTGAGGCAAAAGGATTTGGAATTAGAGCTGGCTTCATGGTAGAAGGATCGAATAGAAGAAATATTTTGTTTAATAAAATAAAAATATTTTTTAGGTTTTTAAGATAAGGGATACAGATACGAGGACGAACAAGGTTCGAAGAAAGTAGCAACCGTTCCTCGGTGACAGCGCCAGAAAGCTTGTTGGTATTTCTTAGCATAAGCAGATAAATCCACAAGCGCACGAAGTACCATTGTAGGTTTCACCCGGAAGTATTCAGGGTGTCGTATTTTCCACAAGGAACGGTGGTATTTCTCCTAGCTAGTTCGCCCAAGGAACAACACAAGGGTAGAGATAGAAAAGGGGGTAGAGATGGATTCCTATAGCCTTTGGGGTCTTAAGGATGGCGTTGCAATACTTCTACTTGCTCACTTTGGGCACCGGAATGCACCTAGTCTGCCAGGCGATACCGGCATACGGCTCTACACTGAACACGGACGTGGGGGATTACAAAGGACGGACGGGACAAGGTCACTCCCCGCCACCTACCACCTCAACTGTACATGAACGATGCAAATGAACATAGCCTCGAGCCTAAACACCACGTCTAAGCTGTCAACTACTACTCTAGTGTGAATTCAAGGCTTACCCATCTCCGGGGTCCTTCTACAAGAGCATTCGCCACAAGGATGGACAATGATCCCGCAAGTAAATAGAAGGTAAAGCTCAGCTAAACAAAGAACTTTTATCAAACTATAAGAAACACGAACACTTACTTAGCCAAGATCCGGTGAGGGAGCCAAGTACTTGTTCATAGAGGTACAAGCTCGGGGAGGCACCGACAAACCCGGCACTTCCCCGCTCCCTTCCCTCACATCTCACTTTCTAACTCTAGATAGCTACTAGGGCATAGCCCCTTTGGAGTGATGCTCAAGTGTGTAGTGCTCTTCTCCCTTGTTGTGTTTTTTCAACGAGAGGGGAAACGGTCCACCTTTTATAGGTAGAGAGGAGCGGGTCCTTGGAAATATGCCATCCCCACATGGAAAGGAGCAAACCGACCTCCATAGGCCGGTTTCGCACCTTCCATGTAGAGTGCACACCGGAACCGACCTACCCACGTCGGTTTGGACCTCCTGGCTGAAGATGGGCCCGTTTGGCCTCAAGAGTTGGGTGCGTGCCCCTTCCCTGGTGCACGACCCTGGTCCGATACCGAATCGGCCCAAATTTGGTGGATGTCCTGGTCTCGACGCCCTGAGTCGGTCCATGTGGTGCACTCACCGAGTTGGGCTGATTTGACATGAGTTTTAGTTCAACCTCCTCTCTTATGGTTGGTGATTGGGCCTTCTGAGTCTAGGCCTTGGTTGGATGGTGGACCAGCCCTGGTTTGGTCCTTGGCCCAAGGATGATGAATGATTAGTCCTTCTTTATCTTGGTTTGATATGGGCCAAAGTAGGATTAGTTATTTCTTTTATATTTCTCTACTTTGGGCCCACTTTAGGTGTATTTATGTATAAGCCCTGCAAAACAAGTGAAACACCAAAACTCATGGAAATTGTTAGTAATAAACCCTATTCACTAAGTTTGGTGTGCCTTTTATATTTTTATTGGCGATATAAAATGTGAGTTAAGGACTGCCAACAAGGGGTATATCAAGAGCCCTATATATGGCTATAGTTTTCCTATGGAAGTATCATCAATATTATATAATAATAGTTCATCAAGATTTATCTCATTCCCATTCCTAGAATCCTACTCTCCATCATCATCCACCACCCTCTCCGCTCACTCAATGACCACGCTCACACGTGGGTAGCAAGGACAACTCCCTCTTGTCCTTGCCTAAGCGGCCATCCTGCCATCGGGTAACAATAGGGGGAGGTAGAAGGAATCCTCTCACTACTCAAAAGAAACGTAGGTCACGAAATAGCCATACCAAGGCTGTGGACTATATATAGATTCAAACAACTCTGCAGAGCGTGTACACCCGTAACCACCAGATAGACATCGTCAATGCGTGCAATCATCTAGGCAGATGCCGAACGGCCTCCTAACTAGAATGATACCATCCTACCTCTCAGCCCTAGGGAACTCCGGATAACCATCTCGAGGAAGCTGAGAGTGGGAGACGTAGTCACCAGGCCCAACAAGTGGCACTACGCATCTAGGACAGTTTGCAGTAATGGCATCACCAAAATTAGTCGAACATCCGTCCCTCACCGAAGCGAGAGCAAATGTTGTGCATGAAAGGTCCGTGGTTCTGGTTTTCAAGAGACATCAGTTACTAGGTGGGATCAGACAGGATATCTTCTCAAATGTGCCTCCTCATGGCACCTCCATTCGGGGTTTCATACCACAGAGGCAATCCTCCACGGAATACTTCTCACGTCACATGTACCCGCCATAGGTACCTCTCATGGGGACGCCCAGGTGCATCCCCTGGCAAGACTCACCCCAAGGCTCGTCCTAGATCCTGTCCAATCGACTCAACCCTCACCACTCATGCTCACTCAAGACATCATCACCATGTACCGCTCAATAGTCACCAAGCCTGGCAACCCAAGCCAAACCATTCCTAGGGGTTCACCACTAGCATCACATCACAGATACAATGCGAGTAGAGTAACAATAGCAAGTAACAAGCATATGTATAAGCATGTCTATCCTATGAGCGGGTGAGCAGGGTAAAGGTTACGACAAGAAATAGGCATACAAGTAATCTACCATGCAATCCTTGTTGGAGATATGCCCTAGAGACTGCTAACGGGCCCAAACATTGGGCGTTAGTGGAAACCCTAAAGGTGGGATGCTAATGGGCCTATTCTGGGAAAATCCCATTAGCAGGGCTATATAACCAGAAGGGGTGGGGGCGCCCAACAAGAAACCTAATCCAGCCACCGCGCACCTCACGCCGATGTCTCCATGTTGCTCTCGTGGACCTAGCAATCCAAGGAGCGATGCTTCTTCCCCGCACGTGTGGATACCTTGGAGGCGCTGCACTTGGAGTGCAAGGACGAACCACACGTGGGGACGTGTACGATATGCATCTTCTCCACCGACGTGCGACTATGTTGGATAGATCTACACCAACGTCTTCTTCTGCTACACCTGCGCGTCTAGTGTTAATCCCGTGATCTATAACCTTCTGCGCATCCTGTGGATTGGGGAGAAGTTCTTGATTGTCACTAGCGTAGCCTCCCCAATTCCCTTCAGTGGTATCAGAGCCGTAGCTGTTCGTTATAGGTTCGGATTTTGGCATATAGATGATATGCAGAGATAGTAGATGCGATCTGCTAGTCTTGGTTGCACAGTTTGATTAGATCAATCTGTGAAATGGGGTGGTAGATGGAAACTCAATCTGTTTTCGCGCTCTTGATGCGTGGCCGTGTAATGATCTACTCATACTGGTCAGTTTAATACGCCACCTAAGTTAAGTGATACACGTAAGACCATACATGTTGGGCATAGATCAATGGGATTGATCTAGTGAAAATAGAGGGACCACCGTTGCTACTAGTCGTATGCGCATAGAATCATTCTACGCCTAACTTGTTTTTGCAGGGTATGATGTGTATGGTATGGCCCATGTGTATGTATGTAATTCATTCATGGCCTACGTGTCACGTAAGCAACACGGCTGGAGCCATATGTGTTGCCATTTGATGTATTGGCCTGCGCGCCATCTTGTGATTACGCGACTATGTAATTAGTATAGCTTGTGGTAAAATAGTTCATGGAGGACTCATCACAAGAAGGATGGCACACATAGATCATGGAGATGGAGATCACCATGATGGACAAGATGATGGAGATGGAGATCACCATTTGATTAAGGGTCATACCATGTCACTATGTGTGAATGTGATTCTCATTACTTGTTCTACTTTTATTTATTGCTATTCATGCTTGCGTGATAGAAGTAGAACAATTCCTCATAAATATCTAAGTTTACATATCCTCCCAAACCTAACATTGTCACATGTCCTGTACAATTAGTGGTAGGTCTATAAAATTAGGGTGCCACTAGTTTTCCTTGACGTGACAAGTTTGTGTCGGACACTTACACGCAAAAGGGTTTGGTTAACTTAGACAAAGTCATCTTAACGGTTAAGGACTTTGGGATATGGAGGTTGGGCACCGAGACATAGAGATGTCACCCAACAATAGGGATCATATGTGATATGATTAGCAAGCGTTGCCTACCGATCTACCTTGTTGTCTAGCGATGATGCTAAAGCTCACTACTTGACTTGGTAGTTGTGGATCCTGAATCATTAAGTATCAATGAAGGGATATTGATTTTAGTGGGAGTAGATTCTGTTAAATGGTTAAGGTGATTTACTCCATCATGAATACATTGTCTTAGTATTTTGTGTTACTTTTGTTGTAGATGGCCGCTCGCAATCAACCATTTTCTTTGCGTACAATTCTTGAGAAAGAAAAGTTGAATGGAACAAATTACGCAGATTGGATCCGCAACCTGAGAATTGTTCTCAGGGCTGAGAAAAAGGAAGAAATTCTAGACACCCCATTACCAGATGAGCCTGATGAAAATGCAACTGCTACTGAGAAAAATGCTTACAAGAAAGCATGTGATGCAAATCTTGAAGTGAGTTGCCTCATGCTTGCTTGTATGGAACCTACTCTGCAGATGCAGTTCAACAACAATCATTCAGTGAATGATATGATCATGGCGCTTGAAGATATGTTCCAAACTCAAGCGTGGACTGAAAGTTCAATGTCTCTAAGGCGCTTGCAGAAACCAAGCTAGCAGAGGGCGTGGCTGTTGGTTCACATGTAATCAAGATGGTTGGTTACACTCAGAGGTTGGAGAAGCTAGGCTTCCCAATTGGCCAAGAGTTAGCTACTGATTTCATTCTTGCATCTCTTTCGGCCAGCTATGGAAACATCATCTCGAACTACCATATGCATGGAGCGAAGAGGGGCTTGAATGAACTGTGTGGCATGCTAAAAACAGCAGAGGCCAACATCAAGAAAAGTGCCGGCAGTAGCCAAGTGTTGGTGATCCAGAACCGACCTCATTTTAAGAGGAAGGGCAATTCTTAGAGGAAGAAGAAGGGCAAGGCCAAAGATGAGATCTCTAAGCCAAACCCATCTCTTGCCAAGGCTAGACCATCTGCAAATTCAGATTGCTTTTATTGTAAGGGAAAAAGTCACTGGAAAAGAAACTGCAAGGAGTACTTGGCGTTCTTAGAGAAGGATGGCGGCGGTAAAGGTACTGCTACTGCTTGTACTCTTGTTGTTCATGTTACAGACATTTTACTCGCTAACTCTTATATCAATTCTTGGGTATTTGATACCGGATCGGTTGCTCATATTAGCAATACAATGCAGGGAATGATAAGAAGTAGAAGCGTGGAGAAAGGAGAAGTTGATTTCCGCATAGGCAATAATGCAAGAGTTGTTGCATTTAACATCGGGATGATGCAACTTCCCTTGCCATTAGGATTTATTTTAGAATTGAATAATTGTTATTCTGTTCCTTGTTTAAGTAGAAACATTGTGTCACCTTCATGCTTGATGAAGGATGGTTATTCATTTGCCAGTAAAGACAATGGTTGTGTGATCTCAAAGAATAATGTGTTTGTGGCTTTTGCATCCATTGTGAATGGGTTATTTATTTTAAATCTTGATGATGCCCCTGTCTGTAATTTTAGTGCTAAACAGCCTTGGCTTAATGAGTTAAGTCCTACCTATATGTGGCAATGTCGTTTGGGTCATATAAGTGAGAATCGCATGAAAAGGCTCCATGATGATGGTCTTCTAACTTCGTTTGATTTTGAATCATACGAGACATGTGAGGCTTGCTTGCTAGGCAAGATGACCAAGGTGCCATTCAAAGGATTTCCTGAGAGGTCATCTGACATGTTGGAACTTGTACATACTGATGTATGTGGACCAATGAGCATGACAGCTAGAGGCGGATTTCAATACTTCATAACTTTTACTGATGACTTTAGTAGATATGGATATGTCTACCTAATGAAGCATAAGTCTGAAACATTTGAAAAGTTCAAAGAATTTTAGAATGAAGTAGAGAATCAATGTGGCAAGAAGATCAAGGTATTACGATCTGATCATGGAGGCGAATATCTAAGTCACGAGTTTAGCAATCATCTTAAGAGATGTGGAATTGTTCCACAGCTTACGCCACCCAAAACGCCTCAGAGAAACGGCGTGTCTGAGCGACGTAATCGGACCTTGTTGGACATGGTTCGGTCTATGATGAGCCAGTCGGACCTACCTTTATCATTTTGGGGATACGCTCTAGAAACAGCCGCTTTTACATTGAATAGGGTACCATCTAAGTCTGTAGTTAAGACACCATATGAGATGTGGACTGGTAAGAGTCCCAGTTTGTCTTTTCTAAAAATTTAGGGTTGTGAAGTTTATGTTAAATGACTTATATCAGATAAACTAACACCCAAATCGGACAAGTGCTTTTTTGTGGGATATCCGAAGGAAACTTTAGGGTATTATGTCTATAATTGGTCAAAGGGCAAAGTGTTTGTTACTCAAAATGGTGTTTTCTTAGAGAAAGAGTTTCTCAAAAGAGAAAAGAATGGACAAAAGGTGTATCTTGAAGAAGTTCAAGATGAGCCAGTAGCGACTGACTCTACGAGTGATGCGAATGTAGCAGAGCAAGTTGAGACACCCGTGGCAGTGGAGACACCACCACAACCATGAAGATCAGTGAGACCTCATGCATTGCGTGGGGATTTGTTATTGTTAGACGATGATGAACCTGTGGATTATGCGGAAGCTATGATGGATCCAGAATCTGAGAAATGGCAAAGTGCCATGAGATCCGAGATAGATTCCATGGGAGACAATCAAGTTTGGAACTTGGTTGACCCGCCTAATGGGGTTAGACCCATAGAGAGCAAATGGATCTTTAAGAAAAAGAAGGATATGGACGAAAATGTTCACATCTATAAAGCTTGACTTGTCGCAAAAGGTTTTCAACAAGTTCAAGGAATTGACTATGACGAGACGTTCTCGCCGGTAGCGATGCTTAAATCTATTCGGATCATTCTAGCAATTGCTGCATATTTTGATTATGAGATATGGCAGATGGATGTTAAAACAGCCTTTCTAAATGGGTATTTAGAAGAGGACATGTATATGATACAGTCCGAAGGTTTTGTTGATCCTAATAATGCTGGAAAGATATGCAAGCTTAAGAAATCTATTTATGGATTAAAGCAAGCATCTCGGAGTTAGAATATTCGTTTTGATGAGGTAGTCAAATGGTTTGGCTTCCGTTAGAATGAAAAAGAACCTTGTGTTTACCAAAAGGTAAGTGGGAGCGCTATTGTGTTTCTGATCTTGTATGTGGATGACATACTATTGATTGGGCATGATATTCCTATGTTGCAATCTGTAAAGACTTCATTGAATAATAGTTTTTCTATAAAGGATTTAGGAGAAGCAGCATACATTTTGGGAATTAAGATCTATAGAGATAGGTTGAGAAGGCTAATAGGATTAAGCCAAGACATGTACATTGACAAGGTGTTGAAACGGTTCAACATGGAATAGTCCAAGAAAGGGTTCTTGCCTATGTCACATGGTATGCGCTTTAGTGACAAGCAGTGTCCTTCATCAGATGAAGAGCACAACCGCATGAGTAAGGTTCCATATGCTTCGGCCGTTGGTTCCATCATGTATGCCATGATATGTACTCGCCCAGATGTCTCATATGCTCTAAGTGTTGCGAGCAGGTACCAAGCTAATCCGGGTGAACCTCACTGGACGCTTGTTAAGAACATCCTAAAGTACTTGCGAAAGACTAAGGATGTGTTCCTAATCTATGGAGGTGAGGAGGAGCTCGTTGTAAACGGTTACACCAATGCTAGCTTCCAAACCTGATGGGGATGATTCACTATCTCAATCAGGTTTTGTGTTCACAATAAATGGTGGTGCAGTTAGCTGGAAAAGTTCCAAGCAGAAAACGGTGTCTGATTCTACAGCAGAAGCTGAGTACATTGTAGCTTTTGGTGCTGCAAAGGAAGGTGTTTGGTAGAGGAGATTCCTCATTGACCTTGGTGTGTTTCCGAATGTGTCGGGCCCATTGAATTTACATTGTGATAATAATGGGGCAATTGCACAAGCTAGGCATCCTAGGGATCACCAGAAGAACAAACATGTACTCTGGAAGTTTCATCTCATTCGAGAGTTTGTGAAATGAGAAGAGATCAAATTGTGCAAAATACATACAGATTTGAATGTAGCAGATCCTTTGACAAAAGCTCTTCCACAGCCTAAGCATGAGGCACACATGAGGGCTATGGGTATTAGATACCTACAATCATAGAGATGATTAATTTATGTATCCATGATTTATGCCTTGAGCATTTTGTGCAGTTGAATATCCATATGAAAGGCAACTTGTATTGATCAACAATTATGTGAATTGTTTGTGAAACTCATACTTGTGTGGTTATTCTAGAAATGTCCCTGGTTGATATTAATGACTAGCACATGTATTGGTCGATGACTATGTTTCACAAGTCATAGGTCATGGCGATGTCATCAATAATGTGGGCACATATGGAGATATGGTGCTGGACTGACCCAACCATGAGAAGGTGTGAAGTATTCTCACAATACACAAACGTGTATGCTATGTCCTTAGACCTGAGGCTGACGCATGCGTTTGAGATGTGAAACATCTTACTTAGGGACTATCAAACGCTACTCCGTAACTAGGTAATTATAAAGATAGTTTTTGGGTTTGATGGGAAGCATGCTGCAAGTAATGGTTAGTCAAGATGGAATTTGCCCCTCTATTCACAAGAGAGATATCTCTGGGCCCCTCGAGTGATCGGATCCAGAAATGCATGGTCATGCTAAGGTTAAAGAGTTAACCAATTGGAATTCTGAGTCATAGATCGAGAAAGAGTGGTCGGTTTGGAACTAGACCAAATATCATGAGGCAAAGGGAATAGCATGGACTTAACGTTGTGGTGGTTCATCAGATATGATCTTTAAGTGTACTTAGGGGTTGATATGTCTTGCTAGAGGCCTCTATCAATTATTGGTTGAGTAAGAGTACTCGGACCATGTCTACATACACGTGAACCCACAGGGTCACACACTTAACGGGATGAAGCATTGAAACTTGGCTTAGAGATTGTCTCTAGTGCAAGTGGGAGATTGTTAGAGATATGCCCTAGAGACTGCTAACGGGCCCAAACGTTGGGTGATAGTGGAAACCCTAAAGGTGGGATGTTAATGGGCCTATTCTGGGAAAAGCCCATTAGCAGGGTTATATAACCAGAAGGGGTGGGGGCGCCCAACAAGAACCCTAATCCAGCCGCAGCCCACCTCATGCCGACGTCTCCCTGTTGCTCTCGCGGACCTAGCAGTCCAAGGCGCGACGCTTCTTCCCCGCACGTGTGGATACCTTGGAGGCACTGCACTTGGAGCGCAAGGATGAACCGCACGTGGGGACGTGTACGATCTGTATCCTCTCCACCGACGCGCGACTACGTTGGATCGATCTACACCAATGTCTTCTTCTGCTACACCTGTGCGTCTAGTGGTAATCCCGTGATCTATAACCTTCTGCGCATCCTGTGGATTGGGGAGAAGTTCTTGATTGTCGCTAGCGTAGCCTCCCCAATTCCCTTCAATCCTATCATAGCATCTCATAGCATTATTGTATAAAGTAGAGCACTAGCATACAATTATGTTGCATGCGTAATAGGATCTATGAGGTTGGGTGGGACGTGGCACCTGTGAGGTAGTCTCACAACTCTTGCGTGTACTACGGGGCCTCCTCCTCGGGCAGCTCCTTCACAGGATCTGAAATCGAGACATAATGGTCATCGGAGCAAACCCTATAGATTATCACAAAGAACCAAATGAAATCCAATAACTCCAAATGCAATCATACATAAGCCTATGATGTAGAGATCATTTTTATGAAAATTTGGACGTTTGGTTCATAATTTTTGGAGTTCATATGAGGAAGATATGAATTTCTGAAGTTTAATCTATTTTCTGAAAAAGAAAAAGGGTAGCCAAAACTTAGGGCTGACACGTGGCAGCTTCTGACTGGCCAAGGGTGAGACAGAGGTTGACACATGGTACCGGTGCTGTGAGTCAATGACAGGTGGGTCCCTTACCGTTGACCGGTCAATAGCCAACGTCGAGTGGGCCTCGACTGGGCCCTGGCGGGCTCAGGCAGGGCCAGATATGGGCCATGTTGAGCCGGCATTTCCCGAACACGTGTTAGGCTCTCGGCTTCGCCACGTGGCTTGCTGGGCCATTAGCGGGTTTGGTCCACGGACTGAACTCCGTGGACCTGATCCACGGTGAGCCACAGACACCGGGGCCAGGTGCTCTCCTCCTATTGGTCCAGGGTGGATATAACACCCCAAAAAATTGTGTTTTGGGTTGTTATTAGAAAGCACTAAATAAAATATGTTTTCTATATTTTTTAGAAAATAATTGAATGGGTTTGTGCTTGGTGCTTTGCTTGGTTTTGCTGGTGTGAAAAAAGAGATTTTCTTTCTCTCTATAGTGTTAGCCACCGCTCTAGGTAGACACCATCCCTTACCAAGCTCCAGTCATCCCTGGCTTACCCTAGCCTATCCTAGCCCAACCTAGCTTGCTCTGGCCTCTCCTAGCCTTAACTGGCCAGCTCTGGCCTCTCCTAGCCTTAACTGGCCAGCTCTGGCCAGTCCTGGCGCCCTCTCCGGCCATGGCCACCCCAGTCAGGCTAGCAGTAGCCGTAGCCAGCCACCAGTGGCCAAACTTGGCCATCAGCAGCAATCCGGTCTAGCAACCCTTTGCCATCCTCAAGGCATCCTAACTTGCTTTGGCCAGCTCCTAGCTTGGGCCACTCTTGGCCTCACCTAGCTTCTTCTGGCCAACTTTGGCCAGCAACAGCCACCTGTGGCCACTCTCAGCCGGCCACGGCCAAATCTGGCCGGCCACAGGGAGCACCAGCCGGCCATCAGCGGCCATAGGCAGCCACAGCCGGCCCAACGAGCCAAGCCCATCGGCTTCAGACCCACCGGTTCCCCGCCGGCTATAAAGAGGGCAAGCCCCGCGCGCCGCAGCCCCTTAGCAACCCCAGATGGAGCCGTGCCGCCACCCGCAAACCATAGTCGCGCGCAGCCGGCTGCAGCCAGCCGTCGCCGGCCACAGCCAGCCGCCGTCGGTCCTGCGTGGCTTCGCGTGCATTGCGCTGCGCCGTGGTCGGCCGCTGCCGGCCGGCCAAGTCCCGGCCGAGGGCCGTGGTCCTCCCTCTCCCGCGCGCGGTAGCTGGCCGCCGCCAGAAGTAGCAGGCCACAGCTGGTCGCCGCCGGCCCTAGCAGGCCACCGCTGGCCGCCGTCGCCGGTCGTAGCAGGCCACAGCCGGTCGCCGCCGGCCGTAACAGGCCGCAGCCGGCCGTCGTCGACCGGCCAGCAGGCCAGGGCCAAGGCCCCTTTCCCCGGTGCAAGCAGCAGCCTGGCTGCCATGGCCATGGCTTGGAGAGGAAGAGGGACAGAGGTAGAAGACGAGGTATTTATGACTTTGCCACCAAGCGATTTATTTATAGTTTTGCCACTGATCGTATAATCTCCGCCGTTTCACCGTTTTAACTCCAATTCGAGCGATTCCAGTTGCGTTAGTTTCGTGTCGTCGCGATCTACGCAGGAGTAGTAAAGTTTATCATGTCACTAATTTATGAATTTATTTGGTTAAATGCAATTTGATTAATATTTATTTAATAGTCTCTAATTAAAAGTAATCTAGGGTTTTATATTTCTGATATTGTTGTGCTATGACCGTGTCGACCTTAAGCTTTATTTTAGCAATGATCTTCATGATGTCATATGTCTATGCATTTAATCTTGTTCACTTGTGTAATAATTAGTTGATGCTCAACTAAATAAAAGCAACCTAGGGCTATGCTTTCGTTGTCCTTGTGTTGCGATCATGTCAATGTATGTTGCTTGTTATCAATAATGTTTGTCACATCATATGTTATGTAAGTAATTTTGTTTATTAATTAATGTGTGCTCTCTTGTATAAAAGTAATTTAGGTTTGTACCTTGAGTTTTCATACATGCCTGTCAATATGACTAGTACCAACTTAAATGCTTCTTTATTAATTATGACTTGTTTAGAGTTACCTTAGAAACATGTCATGCTGCATTAAGTGTTCTCACATGTTATATCATATTAACCTAGTTAATAATGACTCAATGTCATTTATAATTTATAAAAGTAACTTAGTTTATATTCACATTGTCCTTTTATGCTAATGTGATTAATTTCAGTATTAATGCCTTTTCGTTAATGGCATGGCATGCTTAGTTCAACCTTGAATCATAAATGATCTATGTTTAATATCAACATGTCTTGTCATTTATGTCCTACTTAAATTAATCTTTAAGCATATGATGTTTCTTTAATGCTATCGCATGTTCTAAGCTTTATAAATTATGAATGTTTAATTGGCTTAGATAATATAATTGCTTATAAATAGAGTATGACTGAGGTTTAACCCTGCTTTACATTTCAACATCAACCAACTAATTTGACTTTATGTCTTTCTTATATGTTCCGCATCTTGCTTTAGTAAATGTATCAATCTTAAAGTTTGTCTCTGTGCTTGTTGCAAGTACCCCGATAGTCGTGTTCTCTTTAATGATAGTTCCGTTGTTTGTTGTTCTTGCGCTCTTGCGATCGTAGTACCGAGTTTTGTCATTTTGACTGTTGTGTCTTTTGCTTCCCCTTTTGATTGGTGTATTGTTCTTAGTCTTGTCTATTCTGTGTGTTTGTTTGTGTTGCTTGGTTGTTGCGACTAGACGAAGAGCAATTTGTTAGCACTGAAGACTAGGAGTTGAGGATCGACAAGAGCAGCCAAAGTTGGAGACCAAGATGGAACGCTAAAGATTATTAAGCAGCTAATCTTTGGATTTAAGGCAAGTGCAGGCACCTTTGATCATATTGTGCCTATTCACTTTTAATTAATACATTGCATGTGTCTTAAAGCGGCAAATCATAGGGATGACTAGCCACTCTATCCATATATCACCTATGGGGGTTTTAGTTGATAGGTTATTAGGTTGCTAGTGCTCTACCTCACCTTTCACCTACCTAACGAAGATAAAACTTGCTTCTTAAAATATGTTGGAGCCGTGGGCTCTTGGCTTCGGCTGTTGGAGAAGTTGATGCTGATCCGCATCATTGGTTGGCGATGAAAGACGGGGGAAACAGATGCTAGTGGGACTTGTGTTGATGAGGGTATCCGTATCTCCTCCCCCTTAAGGTCCTGTTCGTGGAGCGGTAACCTGGGACTACCGTACATCTCCAGCTAATGGGCTCTAGCTTGGTCTATTAGCAGGACTATCATGGGCAGGGGGACAGCTTATCGATGGGTGGCTATAGCTATGGTCATTAGGGTTTGTTTACAAGTTGTAGTATGGGAGGGGCTAGAGATCCGTGATGGGGGCCGCCTCACGATGAAGTCTCCCATACGCTTGGACTCAAGGCTAGCAAGTTGTCACTGCCTATGACCCTGTGAAAAACCTCGTTGTGACCTCTGCTAGCCTATCTTGGAAATGGTCTAAGAGACTTGCAACCTCGGGCATAAAGAGTAATCACAATATGGAGTGAAAGTGTACACCTCTACGCAGAGTTAATTAGATATATCATTCGTGCTCACGGTCACGAGTGGCCCAGAACCTCGCATGATGAGCCAAATGGTTTAAGCTGTGAAATCGTGGTGATGTTGTTGAGGTTGCTACCTCAGGTTTTATAGGGATGGCTATCCTGTGTTCCCTTGAGATGGCTATCTCATGTTTAATGTTGCTTAATGATATATGTTTATATCTATGATGCTAAATGACACATTAATGTTACTTGAACCTTAATTAAAGGGTTAGGAGCTTCAACCATGTTGATTAGAGAATAGATTGCAAAGTTAAATCTTAATTGCTATATTTAAAATGCTACCGCAGTTTACCTTTCAGCCTTACCTTTGTATAAGCCATGCATGTCATTACTTTCCACCTGTACTTGCTGAGTTTCGACATGGAACTCACCCTTGCTATAGTTTGTGGTAAAGTGTTTCTCAAAGGAAGGATAAAGAAGTTAGGTATTGGAAGTGTTTGGCATACGGAGCCCCCAGTCAACAGTCCCTGAGGAGAATGAAGATAGAAGAGAAGTCTTAGCCAACGTTTCGCGTTACTCTGATAAGTGTAAGTGTTAAATATGTATGTTTTCACTATAATATACATTATTTCTGATATTTATCTATTTTCTATTGTATGTGTGGACTTCCTGGGCACACATATGACGACCTCTGGTCTTCTTTGGAAACCAGGGTGTGACAGTGGAAAAGGTGGACCTGGTCCACACGGGGTGAAATCCCCTTCTATCTCACGCGCGTGCGGTGGTCAGCTCGGCAGAGCTTGCCGGCGACGGCAGGTGAGCGGCGGTTATGGCCGGCGCGGGCTAGGCAGAGCAGTGGCTGAGGCGACATGGGGCTTGTCGAATTCGTCTGCGGGGGCGCGGCTGGCTTGCGGTGCCCTAGCTCACCTGCGTGCGCACGACGGCAGCGACGGGCGGTGCGGCCACGGCTTCGGGGTGCATCAGTGCGTAGGAAGCGTCATTGACTAGTGCAACGGCATCGCGAGGCCAAGAAGAGCACGGCAAAGCACTTCAATTGATCCGGGGCCCTCTAATCGATCGGCGACGACGACCGCGGCAGCGGTGACGATGGCGGCGCTCCAGCCAAATTCTCCTCCTTGGACGCCATCTTCTCCCCATCTTCCGACCGGAGTAGCTCAGAACTCTGAATCCTTTCTACCATGGCTAACAGAGGCACGGCGGAGCACGCGTGGCGAAGAACACCACGGCGGCACTCCGACGGCCGGAGTCTAGGAAGACCAAAGCCTACAAAGGTGCAAGGCTCCTACTATGGCCCGTGTCAGCTCTAAGAGGTTGCCCAAACAATGTTCTAGATCACGGCGCTTCCAATGGTGAAGTTAATGAAGCTTAATGATGAGAGGAGAGAGGGAACACGGAAGGCGAGCTAGCCATGGCCATGGATGCAAGCAGGGCAAGCTCACCTCGCGGTAGCGGCTGGAGGCGAGGTGACAGGGCTAGGTGAGGCGGAGCAGCGGCCTGGTGGAGAAGAAGTAGAGCTGGAGCGTCAGTGAGGTCGTACAGGGGTCGCTGGGGCTCCTTCGGCTCGCGAACGGCGGCGTTGGTGCTCCTCTGCTCTGGATCCATTTCTCCTTCTGCGCCTTCTTTTCCTCCTCCCACTCCAACTCCTCCTCAGCAGGCTGTGGTGGTACGGCGCTTGCCAAGGTGGCTGCATGCACAGGGTAAACCCTCACGGGCGCGGGCGAGCTCCTTTTATAGGGCACCAGCAACCATGGCAAGCCGGAGATGCTCCCTGGATAGCAGGGAAAGGAGAGGGGCAATCGGGCGGCCAGGATGCGCCCGAGCTAGGGTTAGTGTTCCCCGGTCATGGCGAGGCGCGCGGATGGTGAAGGGGCGCACGGACGTGAATGGACGGTGGAGAGACACGATGCCATTTCTAGGAGGTCGGACAAGACAGGAAGAAGAACAGAAAAGGAAAAAGGAAGATGCTGACATGGTGGTTCCACACAGTAGTGGCTCGGGGTGGCGTGCAGCGCGGGCGAGCGCGTGGGCAGGCCCTTGTTGGGCGACTTGGCTAACTGGGCTGGCCACGCGAAGGGGAAAAGCTAAAAACACGAGGAAGCGGGACGGCGGGCGTTGCAGGCCCATGCTGGGCTGGTCGGCTGGATGGGCCAGCTGCACGGGGCAGGCGTGGACCGCGTGGGAGCAGGCCACGGTCGCGGGCATGGCTTGGCTGGGCGAGGCCAATAGGTCAAGCTGGGCCGTAGAAGCTGGCTGGGCTGCCATGCTCTTTTTCTATTTCTCCCCTTCTCTTATTCCTTTTCTATTTCCGATCAAGCCACTAGCTAACTATGCCATGATCCTATGTTAACAATGTTAGTGACCATGGTGTATACACCCTGGTAGGTCCACTAGGGTCTCATGGGGTGTTGGAAGCCATGTCCATGGTTAGTTACACATATAGATATATATACACATGTGATAACATATGTTGTTTGATTTTATTATTCATCACATAAAATCAAATAAGAAGCAAATCAATCTTGGAATTAAATGCACATGCTTCAACTATCATTGGGTGGTACTTGTGCAATTGTTGGATGTTTTCCTATATGACACTCATCAACCATAGGTTATTTGAGATGGCTTATTTATGCATACAAACTTGCAATGTTGTGATAATAGAAAATGTGTATGCATAAAACAACCCATCAATCTTCAAAAATCACAGTTCTACTGCGCATAAAAACCTATGCTTGCAACAAAAATTAATATTGTTCCTTACTAACAGAGCCTTAGGACACACGTTAGCAGAGATCTCGCTTGGATCGAGAAGGCATCATAGCCACATGGTCCTGCAGAAGATGAACAGGAGCTGTAGATGTCTATAGGGGAATCAAAATGCACAAAAATGTACACATAAAAACACATGCAGCACAACTAAAAGAAATGCTCCATGACCAGAAACGTTGGTCCGCTAGTTAGTTGAGCTTGAGAAACCGACAATCATGCATACAAAACCATCATGAATTACCATCATCCATGGGGAGGGGAAGGGTGAAACGACCTCGATTTCCACGAAGGAAAATCCACAGACTTGAAGTGTAATATGACCATTTAAATCACATTACCCGATAACAGTTGAATACCATATTCCATACATCAAACAAAAGAGTGCAATAGAGAGGTTTACAATAACTTATTACATCACCACTTAGCGGATTCAGAGTTCATGTAGCATAAAATTAAAAGCTTGAAGGTGCAGAAGCTATCATCTCCTAAATCCAACTTGAGCGTAGACACGAAACCCTCAATCGCTGTACTCCCCTGATGAGTACTCACTCCTTGAACCTGAAACCAAATTTTTCAGTAGATTTGTACTGGCCATTCCCACCCTATGCATTGCTTTGTGGTAATTGGATGCAAATCATGGATATATCAAAAGGAACCTATAAAGGCTGGGGTTTTCCTAAGCAAGTAATCAAGTATATAAATAATATAGTACTCAAGTTTTAAACACATACCCATCCCACACCATCCTTCACCATCCATCTTTGAAACACCATCCCATATCCTCCAACGCCATCACAGACTTGTGTCGACAAGCCAACTCCCTCTCGGCTTGCCTCAGCGGCCCGCAGCCCTCAACCTAGCTCACTGCCGGAAATCACACTCAGGGGGAAGGTAGAACACTCCACTCACTAGTCCGGTGCATACGGAACACAGGAAAGGTCCATAGCCCAAGAATTGGAATATGTATCGATCGATCAACCATACACTCTGCAGAGGTTTCACTAATCCACTAGATAACCATCATCGGTGTTGATCACCACCTAGGCAGATACCGAGCACCTACTGCCATAGAACGATGCCACTCTACCATCCAGCTCTGGATCACTGAAACTATGAAGAGAGCATGTATCCACTCCCGAAGAGGATGCCATGCCATGTACCCGCTCCCGAAGAGGGTGCCATGATCGTCTTGGTAGGGTGTTAGCTCCATCCCATGCATATACCTTCCTAACACTACTCGCCTAGCAGTAGTGGTATCGATCTATCCAACGGTTCGGCTGTCTTCCCCCATGGGAAGCGAGTGGAAAGCAAGAGATTCCTAAGGTTCGGATACCAGCGTAGCAGTTCCTAAGTGTGATCAAGCCGGGATGTCTTCATCAGGGTTCCCATGTAATGTGCTACCACACACTCCTCCTGGTTTCCACCCCTCAGAGGTTTCCACTCAGGACTCTCCAACATATCTGAGTTAGTCCGTCACAGACCGTTACTCATAGGAATGTCCAGATCCATTCCCCGGCGAGACTCACTCCATAAGCTCATCGTAGATGCCTGCTTGATCGACTCAACCCTCACCCTGCTCCATGCCGTAAGCTCCATCCCAAATCCAGATATAATATCATCAGCTCACAAGCTCATCTCCCATCAACACACACACCTCCAGCCTGGCACCCTCCAGGCCTTCCTAGGGTTCATCATGTCGCATCAAAATATAAGCGAGTGAAGTATATATTTATAAACATAGCAGATAAGCAAGTGGCTAACATAACAGCGGGTAAGTAGGTGATAGGTTACAACAAGGTAGGGCTCAACAAGTAGTAATCTACCATGCATTCCTAGCACAGGAGATCCATTATATAGCAACAAAAATTATAGCACTAGCCATACTACATTTGCCATGCGTAAGGGGATCTACGAGGTTGGGTGAGATGTGGCACCTTCACTGACGTAGCTATTGGACTTCTCCTAGTAGTCACTGTCGTCAGACCTGTCATCACTCGAGCCTGTAACCGAGAATTAATGGTCGCATAGGCGACCCCTATAGATTAGCACAAAGAACGAATACCAAATAAAAGATCCAAATGCACCCAAACATAGCGAAAATAGGTAGAGCTCGATTTATAGAAAATTTGGATATTGATCATAATTTTCTGAGCTCGTATGAATTAGTTATGATTTTTCAAAGATTTAACCATTTTCTGAAAAAGAAAAGGACTAGATTTATCTAGTGCTGACACGTGGCAGCCTGTGATTGGTCCATGTGTCACATGTGGTTTTAAATAGAGACAGATCAGATGCTGACGTGGCAGGTGATGTCATGCTGACGTGGCAGGTGATGTCATGCTGACGTCGGCATTGATCGGGTCAACGGTCGTCTGACATGTGGTTCCGGGGTGACATCACTACTGACGTCATCAGTCAATGGTCAACGGTCAACTGATAGGTGGGCCCCACATGGGCCGTTAACAGGCCGTTATTAGGCTAACTAGGCTGGACATGGGCCGGATATGGGCCAGGCCCACACGTGGCATGCTTAGGTGCGGCCACGTCATCAGTCCAGATCTCATACGGGCTCAGCTCACAGCTCTGGTCCACGGTGCTCCGGTGCCTGTTGGGCCCACTGTCAGCATCTCTGGTTCACGTGAGCCGGGTGCATGGGTGTATCCTCGGGTCCATGCAGTCCACAGGCCGGTCCATGGTGCACCAACTCTGTCTAGTCCCACGAGCAGTGACTCCGGTCCACGAACATCGCGTCCATCCTCCCCTTACCGAATCGATCCCCTCCTCTGTTCTTCATCGCGACGGCAAGGACTCACCGATGACGTCAAATCCTCTAAATCCCGATGCCCCGGTGGTCCTCCGGTTTCATTAACTGGCGCATCGTATTTGGGACGTCACAGTGATCACGGAGGTGGTCTTCAAGGCGGAAGCTTGGCTCCCGGCGAGGCTGTCCACGGTGAGCGACGGGTTGATAGCGATGGCGCACGGCTGATGCTGGCGAGTGACTCAATCCATGCCCCAGCGGTGCGCATGGTTGTGATAGAGGCTACGTAGCACCTCCCTGATGCGCCGGCGGCGACCAAAATCCACGGCGAAGTCCCATGGGTAGCAACTCCCATGGCGAAACCCCGACGAAGCCTCTGTGCGCGGCACGGCATCCATGGTGGGTCCACGGCCTCCATCTCCTCCTCGAGTGGACGCAGCTTCTCCTGATGGTGCTCCTCAGCGCCTTCTTGATCCATGCGGTGGTCGGAGTCGGCAGGAAACGGCGTTGAGGCGGCGGTGCTCTAGAGCGGCGGCGCGCTGGCATGGTGGTGCGTTAGCGGTCTCCCAGTGAAGCAAGCAGATATCTAGCGTGCGCATGGTGTTCATATCATCAAGGCGAGTGCAGATCTGGGATCAACGGAGCCGTGGCTCAATGGTGCGGTGGCAAAGCGGTCTCGCCGCGGCGGCGCACGAGTACGCCGACGCAGCTCGAATCCGAGCAGCGTCAACAGAGCGAGCAAACCATCGTGTGTGTGCGTGCATGAATAGGTACATGGGCTCGACCTCCGTCTCTCGGTGCGAGACACCATGACCAAGAGGTAGCAGGTTAGGCCGGGGGTTTGGAAGAGCGGCGATGGCGGCGGCGCTCACTGGCGGTTGTAGAGGACGGAGGTGCGGTACAAGTCCATGCTCCCGGGTTCTTGTGGCTACGGCTCGCGGTGCAGCTTCGGCTTCTTGCTCCGGACGCGGCAGCAGCGATAGCTCCACAGCGGTGCTCCTCCTTCTTCTCCCACGGTGGCGGCCCTTTCCCCACCCCCTTCTTCTCCTTTCTCCCCTTCTCCTCCAAATTGAGCAGGCTGGTGGCAATTGAGAAACACCAGAGTGGTGGCGGTGGCTGGAAAGCCCTAGGGCGTCAGGGCCTTGCTCTTATAGGGGAGCCGCGGAGGTAGGTGGCCGACGGACGGTGATCGGGCGAGGGAGCTCGATCAGGCAGCCAGGGAGGGCTCCAGGTCAACGATTGGGGGCTTGGTTAGGTCCCAAAGGTCAGTGAGAGGGGCTAGCAGGGGTTGGGTGCCAAAATGCTTTACAGCGGCAGAGTTCACCGTGGCGGTAGCGCATGTGCGCGCGCGCGGGGGAGGAAGATGCCCATGCCATGGGCATTTTGTTGCCGGCTTGTCGGGCCAGGTGGCGTGCTCGCGTGCTTGAAGAGGGGCAGGTCAGAATCGAGCGGCCGGGGTAGCTTGCTTAGGGGCAACACGAGGGAGCAGCGCCTGACACCGGTGATGTCGGGCGCGAACGGCCGGTGGGGGCCATGGGGAAAGGTATGACTGGCGGTCCCCACCCGTCAGCGGCTCAGTCGGCGATGGCGTGGCGCAGGGCAGCGGGGTCAAGCAGGCTCTTGCTGGGCCGTCGAGCTTGCTGGGCCGCCCGACGCGCGAGAGAAAGAGAGAGGGAGAGAAAGCAGCTGGGCCGGGCTGGCTTGCATGTTCGGGCCGGATTGCTTTTCCTTTTTCTCTCCTTTATCCTTTCTCTTTTCTATTTTCTGATTTTCCAAAGTACATTATATATATACTTATATACATATTTATGTGATGTGCCAACTTGAATAATAAAGTAGTGGGCATACAAGGCCCTTATATTTGTTAGGGTATTATTCCATTAATATTTATTTATATATAAATAAATATTGTTGGTATTTAATAATCACAACATAAATCCAAATAAAATTCGAATCACATGTAAATTTAAAATGCAACATGGATGCATGCTAGGGTTTGCAAGATAAGAACATGTGATGCTTGTGCAATATGTGTGGGGGTTTTCTCTACATGACACTACATCACTCAGGGTTTTTGAGAAAAAAATTTTGTAGCTCGGATTTTTCGGGTTGTTACAAAGGGCGTTGCATACAAACCTACCTGATGATGCATACAACACATGGGGGTCAACTGTAGGTGCAGCGGGGGAACTAAGGGAGAGGAAGACATTGTCGTGGTTCGAGGAAGACGGCCGCAGTTCGGGGTGGAGTGGGCGAATCGTCGGCACTGCTCGCGGGAGGACCGGAGCCGCACCATCACCGATCTGGAGGGTCGGAGCCGCACCGTCGCCGATCTGGGCAGGGGTGGAGATGGACGCTGCCTCCAGGAACTAGCCGAATGGCCGGTGCCGCGTTTGTTGTTTTGAGGGGAGGAGATCCGGAGCGCCGTAGACGGTGGTCGAGCATCCACGGCCACCGGTGGGTGGGAGCAGGCGGCGCCGTTGGTGAGGCACTCCGCGACGCTGCGTGACGTGATGGGGCGGGGCCGCGTCGCGCCGCCATCGGGAGGGGAGGGTGCGGGGCTGGGCCATGCCGCGCCGCCGCCGGACGTGGAGGAGCCGGGCCGCGCCACGCCACCGCCGGACGTGGAGGAGCCGGGCCGTGCCTCGCCGCTCCGGACGGGGAGGAGCCCGGCCGCACCGCGCCGCGCCGCCGACGAAGGGGAAGGAGCAGGGACGTGCCGCGCCATCACTGGGGGAGGAGCAGGGCAGGGCCGGCCGCGCAATTCGGTGGGGTAACGGCAGCTGGCAGGGGTGTGGCCGGTTGGGTGGGGATTAGGGTTTGGGGTACTTATGCGGGGTTTTGGGTGATGGGCCGGTAGTGGGACGGCGGGCGGGCTGGTTTCGTCTGGGCTGGTGGGGAGCTGGTTGGGTGCCAAATTTTAAGTGATTAAGCCACAGTAAAAATTTTAATGCATGCTTTTTTGTACACCAGCTTAAAAACCCTGTCGCGCCAATGCATGTGGCGCGACGGGGTGAGACCCACTGTGGCCCCGGTCAACCCCCTTTGCCACGGTGTCCCCTTTGGTCACGCCAAAACATTTGGCGCTACACAGTGCTTTGGTCGCGCCAAATGTTTTGGCGCGACCAAAGGGGATACCGGGTGGAATTATGTTTCAAACAGGATTTTTTAGTTTTTTATTAAAAAAGGATTAAATTTAAAAAAAAATCCCTTACTTTCCCTTGAAATGCATAGTTAGTTACATGTTTATTTTATCAGTGTCATCTTAGAAAAGAAAATAAAAATGTCTTGTATTACATCCATAAAAATACTAAGCCCCATGCAAATAAATTTATGGCATAACACCCATGAGTATACTTGCTGTGGTGGTATAAAAATAAAATAAATATGCATTCATCTTAGTTATGGTTCCTTGCATGGTATAAATATAAAAATACAAAAATATATGTCAATAGAATGATTCTACTAAATAAAGAAATATATTAAAGGAGGTTTCATATGCTCAAGGCTTAGAGACTTATGACTAACACTTAATCAGTTTCATAAGCTTTGTTGTCTATTTAAACTACGTAGAATTTAAACAATCGAAGGAAGCTAACAGATAGAAGAATGATTATCCTCTGTCAGAGTGCTGCTGGAGTACTCTCTTAACGGTCGTCATCATAAACACTTCAAGAGAGGAAGTACACCTCAATTGTCTGTTTGCTGCATCAGTTAAGACTATGTCAACATCCAGCTTGAGGAGAGCATCCTCCATGTATCCAGCGAAGTATTTTCTTACCTATATATTCTGTTTACATATTTCTATTCTGTTAAAATATAAAACCAATAAAAAGATGCATAACCGGGAAAACCATCCATGGAGCAGTAGATCAGCAAGGTCGTTGGCAGCTTGGCCAGGGAGGCGGTGGATCTGCTGTGGTGATGATTCTGTGCACATGGCGAACCATGTTGGGGATCCAGGTGTTATGCCGAGAGTTATAGCTACCAATCAGCCACGTCCTGTGTTTTTTTTTTGAACCATGATGTGTTGATGCAACATGGACACCGTGTGAGTATGACATTGACGTACGGGGATTCTAAGAGTATGATAATATTTGGATTGCATTTAAACTTTATAATATATGCACAACTGGTTCGTATGCGTTACTGCCATTATCTTGTCCATGCTTGGATTGTTAGACTACAGGACAGTTTAGTGTTTGTACTTGGATGCGACTATTTACATGCATTGCCTAAGAAAAAGTCTGATCCAAAGCAATGCATGGATGGCTGTTCCTACTTATTATAAAAACCACTACAGACTGCAGCTATGGATTTTGCAGGGGTGAAGAGCAAGATTCTCAATCTGTATTGGCGCAATTTTGCATGTATTTAAACTTTATGCTACGTTGCTATGGATTGTATGCCCTATTGTTCTTATTTTTGTCCATTCTGCCAGGATGTAAGACTGCAGGCTTGCGCAGTACTTAGATGGTTCTTGTGAAAAGATATAATGAAACTGGATTGTTCTATGCACGCATTGAAGTGACTAACAAAACTACTACAAAGTGTACTAATATCATCAGCAAATGTATAGAAGAACAATGTATGGTTTACATTAACGTGCAAATATATATTAAACGTGTTCCATTCCATCCTAAAAATAGTCCAAATATTGTGCGTAGGAATGTGTCCTAAACAGTGCATGACTGTTCCATCCAGGAAATCGCGTAAAAGATCGTTTGGTTGTGCATATGACTGCTCAAACAGCGTATAGAAATGTAATTTAACAAATGATTACAACTATGTACAGCTAGAGCGGAGCATATATGCATTCAAAAATTAAAAAAATAACAAGTGGATATCGACTCATGTCAAAAGGCATATACAGATGTATAACAAAATACTAGATCACAGTCAAAATGAACACAGATGCTAGTTACATGGTTACATCATAAGTTGTGGTCCATTAATATCTCTATTTGTTATATGTAACCAGGACATGGGGACCCGAATGAGTCTAATTTACAAGCTAAATGGGTTAGAGCCTCTATTTCTTCTGGGAAATGACCAAATTCACAATTTTCTGGGAAACTGTCTTCAAATCACAGACACTTCAAATCACAGACACACAACTGGCCAAAACGCAGCTTTCGGGCGCCATCAGTGTGTGTATAGGGCGCTGTGGGTTGGACACGAGGTCACAAGTTGGGAGCAGGCCGTCATGGTCGCTGAAGATGCTGCAGAGGACGCGCTGTATGCGCGGGCAGTGTTGCCACCCGCACAGATGAATCCACACCGCAACAATTCCTACAAGATCAAAAACAATGATTAGTTATTGAGAGCCATGCATACAAACATGTTTTAACGGGCACAAAAACCTTGCAGTAGCACAAAAAGGCATAGAAACATGTTTTGGCAAGACACAAACCTGTTTGCGTGAAATGAATGTCAACTACATTAAAGAAAACAATCATGGCAAAAATCTAGAAGATTATTTTAATAAAAGATCAGTGTATAGAACACAAAAATATCCTCCCTTCTAGGGGATTATTGTACCAAAGTCGTAACAGCAACAAACAATGCATAGAAAAGTGTATAAAAATTGTGCACCAACAATTCAAACAATGTGTATGAGTGTGCTCCAACAATATATAATTAGTTACATGCTCCACCAATATACAGAAATATGCTCCAGCAATCCATATCAAATCAATTCGTGTGTAAACAAAGCTCCAACAATATACATAAATATGCTCCAATAATATATAATGCATACAAGTGTGTAAACAATGCTTGCTTGCATAGTAACCAAGGGAAAACATGCATTTTTTAAATAGAAATGTTCTCAAAAAATGCTTGCATAGTAATAGTCGATGCATAAGAAGATCAAATTGAAAAGCATGTAAACCATGCTTGCTTGCATTGCTAGCACAAACATTTTATTCTAATCAGATGTAACATTATGCATCATAGTAACCAAAGGAAAAAAGGGAAAAATATATTTTGGGAACAAAACTAAAATTGGGATTCATTTTCGATATTCAGGAGTCAGCTACCTAGTACAGCACCGAAAAGGCATACGTGTTCCAACAAGTGTATAATGTGTTCTAAAAATGCATAGAAATGTGCTACAAGTACAACAACAACAACGAAAATGCATAGAAACCATTCTTTATTGCACTGCCAGATTTTCATTTGCCACGACCCCATCCTCCTGCGTGGCTGCAACTAAATCGAATCAAAACATAAAAACCAAGGATATAAACTGTGGCTCAAAGAAGCATATAAAAAATGAGAAGCGGACCTGTGGATGACATCCTTGGCCGTGCACGACATTACCGTTGTCCACGCCAACGCCGATTCACACCACGCGACGCCACCGTAGACTCCTTCATGCACCGGACCACCAATGCATGACATGCTAGATGATTATGGCAGTCATGCTAGATGTTCAGCTCATCAGCACCACGGCACTGATCGTGTTCTGGCCAATTTGCTGGCCAAAAAAACTAAGATTAAAACTAAAAAAAAAGAACTATGCTAGCACAAACACAAGAAATGGAGTTGAATTATGCATGAATCATGAAAATGTATTTGAGACAGCTTATTTATGCATACAAACTTGCAATGCTGTGATAATAGAAAATGTGTATGCATAAAAATAACCCATCAACAACAACAACAACATAGCCCTTTGTCCCAAGCAAGTTGGGGTAGGCTAGAGATGAAACCCAAAAGAGGCATGAAAACAAAGAACACATAAATAGCACAAGAAAAAGATTACGGTTCAGGCACGTTAATTGCTAGTCTCCAAGCGCTCCTATTCATAGCTAAATCCTTAAGGATATTTCACTCCTTAAGGTCTCTCTTAACCGACTCGTCCCAAGTCAGTTTAGGTCGATTTCTACCTCTCTTTACATTATCGATCCGCTTTTGAACCCCACTACGCACCGGTGCCTCAGGAGGCCTCCGTTGGACATGGCCGAACCATCTCAACCGGTGTTGAATCAATTTTCTTCAATTGGTGCCACCCTAACCCTATCCCGAATATCGTCGTTCCGGACTCTATCCCTCCTTGTGTGCCCACAACACCATCGTAACATACGCATCTCTGCTACACTCAGTTACTGGATATGTCGCCTTTTTAGGCCGAACATTCAGCAAATAACCCATCAATCTTCAAAAATCATAGTTCTACCGCGCACAAAAACCTATGCTTGCAACAAAAATTAACATTTTTTCTTACTAACAGAGCCTCAGGACACACGGCAGCAGAGATCTCGCTTGGATCGAGAAGGCATCGTAGCCACATGGTCCTGCAGAAGATGAACAGGAGCTGCAGATGTTTGTAGGGGAATCAAAATGCACAAAAATGTACACATAAAAACACATGGACCACAACTAGAAGAAATACTCCATGACCAGAAACGTTGGTCCGCTAGTCAGTTGAGCTTGAGAAGCCGACAATCATGCATACAAAACCACCATCAATTGCCATCATCCACGAGGAGAGGAAGGGCGCTGCATACAAACCTACCTGATGATGCATACAACACATGGGGGTCAACTGTAGGTGCAGCGGGGGAACCGAGGGAGAGGAAGACGTTGTCGTGGTTCGAGGAAGACGGCCGCAGTTCGGGGTGGAGCGGGGGAATCGCCGGCGCCGCTCGCGGGAGGACCGGAGCCGCACCATCACCGATCTGGAGGGTCGGAGCCGCGCCGTCGCCGATCTGGGCAGGGGTGGAGATGGATGCCACCGCCAGGAACCAACCGAGTCGCCGGTGCCGTGCTCGTTGTTTTGAGGGGAGGAGATCCGGAGCGCCGCAGACGGTGGTCGAGCATCCGCGGCCACCGGTGGGTGGGAGCAAGCGGCGCCGTCGGCGAGGCACTCCGCGACGCCGCGTGACGCGATGGGGCGAGGCCGCACTGCGCCGCCGTCGGGAGGGGAGGGCGCGGGGCTGGGCCGCGCCGCGGCGCGCCGCCGCCGGACAGGGAGCAGCCGGGCCACGCCGCGCCGCCGCCAGACGTGGAGGAGCCCGGCCGCGCCGCGCTGCCGCCGGAGGGGAAGGAGCAGGGTCGCGCCGCGCCATCGCTGGGGGAGGAACAGGACAGGGCCGCCCGCGCAATTCGGTGGGGGAGCGGCGGCTGGCAAGGGTGTGGCCGGTTGGGTGGGGATTAGGGTTTGGGGTATTTATGCGGGGTTTTGGGTGATGGGCCGGTAGTGGGCCAGCGGGCGGGCTGGTTTCATCTGGGCTGGTGGGGAGTTGGTTGGGTGGCACCAGGACCAGCTGGCCAGGTCAGGCTTCCCATTGCTTATTGAGAGCCCAAGGCTCCCAATATAATATATATATATACTAGCAAATATACCTGTTCGTTGCAACGAGAGAAAAATAAATATTTATATAAAACAATAATAAAACTGATACATACTTTTTTATATTTAATATATTTGATATTATTTGAAAATCTAGAATTTATTTTATGAAGACCATAAGATTTTTAAGAAAACTTAAAGTTGTCAATGATTTTAATGTTGCAAAGCATAAAAGTAGTTTGACAAAAAAACATATGACAATTTTAATTTTAAATTTTACATTGCAAAGCATAAAACTTATCACAATTTTCGTTTCGAATTTTATATCATTCATGTGTTTCTAGTCAAATATCAAGGTAAGTGGATTTCTTGGATGATCATAAATAAAAATATGTAATACATGGCGATGGTGTACATCATCCGCGACCTCCACCACGGCAGCGTGCGATCTGGAGGATATCCTGGAGGATATCCCGCCAACGGCCTTGGCGCCCTGCCCGGCAATCGCAGGGGCAGGGATGCTGACGCCCCGGGAGGTCTAGAGGCAGGACCCCGTATGATGTACTCTTTGATTCGCTCTTATTTCTTCGATTCTTTCTCTGATAATTTCGTATGGGATTGATGGTGCAAAAATCATTTTTTTTGATTTATTTATATTGCAATTGTTGTGGATGTCTCGTGGAATAAATAGAAAATTTATTATTTTGATTTATTTATAAGTTGTTGGATTTGGATTTGGATGGGCGTGCTAATTTTGATTCAGTATCGGTCTCGGTTTGATCCCTTGTCTGATTTGAAAAAGCTTCATTATAGATTCGGGGGGACAGGAGGAAGAGGCCGAACAAAAATATTATATTTGGATTGTAAATTTTGTGCGGAGGAATTTTTTTGTGAAATTTGATTCGGTCTTATATAGACTATGAAATTGCTAGGCAAGCATATATTAGTTTTATATTTATGTATCACAATTTTCTATGGACTCTATATAAATAATTAAAATTTAATACATACTTGGAGGAGAGGCAGGAGCGGCAGAAAAGTTAAGCGCTGACAGGAGGACAAGCGGACAGAAAAGAAGGGCGGAGAAATTTTGACAGTTAAGTACCAGGGTAGGGGTAGATATTCCTACACTAACGTGCGCACGGTGCGGACGTACTTAACGGAGGAGACGTCGAGGCTTCCGCCTGTTACCTCCCCTAACGGGTTTGGCCATCACACAATTCGGCATGCAAAACCAGATCCCATCTCTTCATGGCGCTCACCGGGAAGGGGCCGATGTCGTTGCCGCCACAGCTACTTGCTCGCGCTGGGACGGTCGGGAGGGCGAGACCGATGTCGATGCGGCCAACGGAGGGAGCCGGAGGGGTGTCGCGGTGGCCTGATTCGCCACGGGAAGGGGCCGCCACCGTCGGTCCATCGCGGTTGTGTGGGAGAGAGCGCCGTCACCGAGCCTGGAGGTGAGAGAGGCACCGAATGCAAAAGGAAGCGATTCTGGATCTCCATGAATCTGAGTGGCGGCGGCGTGGATAATGATGACCGTACAAGCAATAAACAATTAAATTAGTGGGTAATGATCTATTTATTAAACCCGCTAAGCCAATGAACAGAGGATGAAACGGCGGCATCGGCCCGTTAGCTGGTCCGTGCGTGGGGGGCTCGCGTACGTAGGATACCAGTCGGAGTGACTATACGTACGTGTACAAAGGAATTTCCATATATATATATAGAGAAATGATGTACCGTAGCTACATAATATCAAATTCAGTTCGCTGTTGCGCGGAACTGGTCGAGTCCACCCACAGGTTCTGTCCCCAGCGCCATGGATCCTAAATAAAGAATCACCATCCGATATGGTCCCCTCATTAGTAATTAATAATTAATACATACATGTATTTGTTTCCTTTTCTTTGGAGACTCGCATGCATTGATGCCGATTCCCGTAATTTTGCTCTTGCCTCGCGGAAACCACCATCCGTGTCCGGTGTCCCTCCCATTCGCCTCTCGTGGACCGGAGTTTGCCAACGCAGCACTAATCCTCGACGGCAACGCTAGGAGCGGCGCATCCTACCTCACAGGCGGACGCGGCTGCTTCTCCTCCACGGCGAGGGTGGCTCGTCCTTCCAATCGGCGCCGCCCCTGCTCCTCCCCCATGCGCCCCCGCCTCGAGCGGATGCGATCCGGCGTCGGTATGGCTCGACCCGCGCGCCCGGGGTTCCCCGGCGGCGACGCGGCCGCGGCCGGCGTCGGCGGATGGCGGCGGCGCGGCGCCGACGGAGGAGATCCCCTTCGCAGCCCAGCTTCGCCTGCCGCCCCGCACTCCATCTGCGGTCCGCCGGCGACGCGCCCCCCGATCCTTCCGTGGTATGCCGTTTCCGCGATCCTTCGCCGGCGACGCTGCTGCCTGACGTCGTGGTTCCGTTCAGGAGGGCATCTGCGCACAGGGCTTTTTTAGCCCCAACCATCTCTGTGGAGCCCAGTGGTGGCAGGTTCAGGTACGTAGTCAGGTTGATGTGCAGAGGTGTTGGCTGGCATCTCTGAATCTCTCTGTCTGGCTATTCATATTACTTCACTTTTCCAGCAATCTGGTAAACCAGGACGACGCCGGCAGCACATCCCCTTCATCCTCCCGTCGCCGGCACCCTTCTCACCTTCCTCTTTGCGATTTTCAGATCCGTGGCTCTGCAAGGTCAGTCATCGAGCAATGCACTCATGCCAATCTCAATATCTAATTCTTTTGTCCTTGTGGCCATTCGTGACAATTGAAAGAGGCATGATTTTTTCATTGTTGCTGTAGTACTCCTTCTGATGGACAGATCTTTTTTATTCCTCAGTTGACGCTTTCGTGGGTATGGAAAATTGGTTCCTCGTGTAACGTTCTAGACGTTAACAAACATTTAAAATATTAATTATATGCATTATCAAACATAATTATTAAGCATCATGACATCAATACATTCATGTTTTAATAATATCTTTTATGTGATGTTTAGTTTTATACCTAAAATGATGATGCTTAGGATTTATTTAAAGTTCTTTTATAATTTTATGTGATCCTGCAAGTGTTTAAAACAAACTAAAATTTATCTTTTATACTGTGCTTTTGTAATCGTGTGTATTAGGTCAACCATGATATGTCTCAACTAAAACAAGTTTACATTTGTAGGTTGGTTGTGCTATTGAAATGATGAGTTGGTTGATAATTCAAAAACTATTTTCAAAACCATGTTTTACCCCCTTTCGATATTTCAAAATCTACAAAGAATTTCGGATTGGTTAAAAAAACACTTTCGTAGATCTTGTTGAGATCTACAATAGTGGTATTCAAAGTTTTTCAACTTTCAATAAAGAATTTCAAATGAATTTAAAAATACAGATTTTCAACACTCGTCTCCTTTTGATTTTAAATCCATATTTCAAAATTTATGCATAATTTGGGAAAAGCTTTGTATAAGAAAAATGTTTGGTTTGAAAAGTTGAGCATTCCATATATTGGAAGATTTTTAAGTTATTTAGCAAAATCAAAAGATATTTAAAATATTTGTTTATAGGGTTTTGTCCCTTTTTGTCCCCTTTTTAGATTTGCATTTAAAACTTAATTTTCCTTGCTGAATATGAAAACTTTATTTTGAGAAAAGTGTAGAGAATGAAATTCTGATCATTCCATAGATTGGGAGTTTTTCAAGTTCTTTTCAAAATTTGGGAGTAATTTGAAAAATGAATGCAGTGGCATTTCTATAATTTTTCTAAACAGTACCGCCGTGTTCGTTTTCGCCTCTGCTCTCACCGTCGCCGGCGTGGTGCTGGCCGCACCACGCCTTCTCGTGCCTAGACGCGTGGGCGAACTCGCTGGTGACCTTTCCTTCCTCGTCCCTTTTCCTTTTAATAGCCCAAGCTGGCCGCCCTCTATTCCACCGCCGCCATGCTCCTCTGGTACGCCGGCGATTTCGCCGCCACCACTCGCCCTCTGCTAAAATTGATCGCGTTGATAGGCTCGCCACATCCTTGCGCACGTCCTGAGCCCGCTCATGTTTTGCCTTGCTGCCCAAGCCGCTCGCCAGACGCCTTCTTTCTTGCGGTCATCGTCGTCGCCTCACCGTCGCCACCGAACTCTGGCGCGTTTCCAGGCCAACCGAGGTGAGCACCACCTTCTCCACGCTCTCCTGAAGCTAACCATGCGCTCGCCTTCGTCTAGTTCGCACCACAGCTGCTGGTCCGCCGCACGCCGGGCCGCCATGGCTGTCCTTACCGCCGTCGAGCCGCTGCAGCCACTCCGTCGTCGAGTAGTACCCACCATCGAGTTCACCTAGTCATCCTGAGTCCGTAGGTGCCCTCCTCGTGGACGGAAACCACGCCGTCGGCGAGCTCTGTGGCCTCCTGTGCGTTCTCTGTTTTGTTTTCGCGCGAAGGACCTCGTGCAGCAATTTGAAGAAAGAGAGGGGCCTATATGTGAAGACTGTGACTCAGATGAATAGCGCCTCGAGGACCTATTTGAAACAGTTTTTCTCAAACTTCAGAAATTCATATCTGGAGTTTGGTAACTCTGTTTTTGGTGAACCAAATTTTGTTGTTCTCCTTGTGATGTCTAGTTTTTATTAAAAATATGAAATATGCCATGTTTTGTAGAAAAATAATTAGTTATGTTTTATGTCTTTATTTTATGATAGAAAGGAAGGAAATTCATATATCATGCTGTGTAGCTCCGTTTCACTTGAAATTTTTATGACATATTTCTTATGCCATGTGTGTGCTGTAATAAAAACATTGTGGTCATTGGATGCAATATGCCTTATCTTTTGATTTATTTTGTTTGTTGCTTATTAAATAGTTTATAATTGTAATAAAAATGTATAGATGAAAAATATAGTTCCTTTACCTTTGTATGATATTGATATGTCCTGTTAACACCTAATATGGGTATGTGATTTCAGAATATGTGGAGTTTTATATTTATCTTATTTAATGTTTTTAAAATAGTTTATAATTAGTTAGTTAATTAATCTTGTTATGTTTTCACCACTGCATTGTCGTACATTATGTCATGAGTTTTCATTCCTTTATGTGTAGTTTCCGAAAGTGAGTTGAATAGTGGTGAACAAGCTTCGAAAAAAAAATGTCATCCACCAATGGTGTTGAAGTCATCCATAATGGTGCCGGTATCATCGATCCACGGAGTTGATGCCAAATATGACATTTGAAATCTAACTTCTCTGCAACGAAGGCAAGTCCCGGATACATTTAAACCTTATCCTTATTTTCATAAAATTTTATCACTTCAGTTATAAAATGTTGCATTAAGTAATTGGAGTTGTGTGAAAACCTACCAATTGCATTACCTGTCTTACTTCCATATTCCTTGTACCTTTTTAATTGGGAAGTGCGTAGTAATACTTAGCCCTGCTTAAATAGGTTCTTCAAAAATTAAAGAATGAAAAAATGAGGTTGGTTTTACCTATGAAATAATAATGATAGTTAGTAAATCGAGTCCGGACGGGTAACTTGTATTGGGAAAGAAGTCTCTCTGTAGTGTTTTCGTCTGTTGATGCCCTAGGTCCCGTCCGTTGGTGAATTGTGTGTATCGAGACTAGATAACCACATGCATGGTGTGATATACTGTGGGTTTGAATTCCTATGTATATCGATACACTTTGGGTCAAAGGTCCCGTGTGTATCATGTGGTTAATATATGGCTGCGGTTGCTATCCCGGTATATCATATGATCTGGTATGCAGCGGAGCTAGAGTCTCTGGTATATCGGTGATCTAGATCCCAGTTGGGTAAAAACGATTCGAATCGCCGTTGCTTCTCGGAGCAACTCGGAGAAGAAGACTAGATCTTTGTTCATCATCATGGTAACAATTTGAATGATGGTTAAGGATTAAGAATGAAGTTGGTTGGTGATCTTGAGTTAGAGTAAGACAACTTTATTTTCTGTTATAACTAATGATGAGTTAAAACTTGATCCACAAGAGCTTTTCTCTAAAAAGTCCTTACTTCTTGTGAGCCTTATCTTGTCCCTCTGGCCTACATTCTTGAGTCTTCACCTCTTTTTTTCGTCGGGTCAGTCTTGCTAAGTACTTTTGTACTCAGGGTTTGTTGAACCCCTGTTGCAGGTACTGGCTGGTGTCGCAAATCAATTCATGTCGGTGGGCTCGATGTGACCTGGTTGACCTCTCCCGACTTAGGTGATCTACCTAAATTGTCGTCTGTAGTTCTACTCTACTTTCGCAATTGAAGTTAAGTTATAAAAGTTAACTTATTCATGTTTTATAGATTTTAATGTTATTATTCTTCCGCACTCTGATGTATATCTTATAACAAATGTTATAATGTTGAAGTTACTACTTTGTTGATCCTGATATGAGTGTAAAACGTGGTTTAATCGGGGTTTTTTAAGGGCATCTGACAGGGCTTTCAAAGTTATCTGGAACACATGCATGACCGTCAGAAGTCTTAGACAATGATGGATGCATGTGGGCCATATAATTTAGGAGGTTCCGCCACACCTCACCAGTAAGAGTAGAATGCATTTTTAGTTCTTTTCAGTTCACTGTCTTATATTATTGCTTCACTGTAGATCAACTTTTATCAGTGTTTTTTTGCTGGTCTGGTTAGGCGTGAAGATTTAGGAATTGTACAGTAGTCTTCTTCGTACAGAGTTCTCGTAAATCATTAACCAATTTCAGTAATTCACTGGAATCAGACCAGCAGTACAGGTGAGTCTCGGGAAGCAGGAGCATCTCGCCATGTTTCTAGCTCTGTGGCACCTTCTGATTTTTTCCTCGTCCCAGAAGCAGTCCATAAATGACCGGTCATGGATTTGGCATCTGCCGTTGGTCTCTTCCGCTCGTGGATTTGCTGCCCGGTTCGTCAAGGCCACGGCCCTACATGCTAGCTGCTAGCAACGACAAGACAAGAGCTGCATCAGAATGAAAATCAAATTGCCGCAAAGGCGCAGACAACAAGCTGACGCGCGCTGGCACTGGTGCTCGGGCTGGCAGCTCTCTTGGCCAAGATCGCCGCGTGCTGCGCCTCCGCTGCATTCTATAATTGTCGTAAATATTCTAGTAAATACTTGTATTCAGAGTACAAAGTTCTCGTAAATATTAAGTTCTCGTGTAAATATAAAATGTCATAGCAGGAGATATAAACTGTTTGTAAATATTGATAGTACAAGGTTCTCTTAAATATTCTTTGTACATGTTCTTGTAAATTTCATAGTAAAAAATTCTCATAAATATTTATCGTTTAACATTGTCGTAAACACTTACTGTACAAAATTCTCATAAATATTTCTAATATAAAATTCTCATATATATATAATAAAACTTTTGTAAATATTTGCGGTACAAAATTCTTGTAAATATTGTCAGTTTAAAATTCTCGTAAACATTGAAAACTATGGTAACAAAATTCGCGCTAATTATAGTAACCAGAATATGTGCCAACTATGGTAACAAGATAATCAAATTATGGTAAATATGCATGCATGAAGCGCTTGCATGTATGCAGCATATATGCGCTAATGGGGACTCTCATTAATTACCGTACAACAAGGCTCATGCATGGACGATTCATAGCAGTAAATGACGAACTGGTGATACCAGGTGCTGCGGTAGGTTTGGTCAGCCAGGTGCCAAGGTGGTGCGGTGGACTGCCCTGGCTACGCAATATGATATTCTATTGCTAGCTACAGAGTATACTATATATATATATATATATTCATGCCACGTGCATATTCATACATTTTACTCGGATCCATCCAAACTAGTTCTACTTGATATGGTTGTTCCTACTCCAAAAATTACTGCTAGTATAGTTGATGTTCCATCTAATACTACAGAGAAAATGGAGAGATTACTTGGGGAGAATGATGCTGCTGAAATTATTACAGCTGAGGATTTGTGCAAGGATTTTAAAATTGCAGTTAGTAATTATAAAGTCCCTAGTGAGGGAGAAGAATCTATTATGATGACAGATTCTTTGGGCAAAGCTTTAGATAGTGAATACAAGGAGTCAAAAAATGCAGATACTAATATTAGTAAATTTTATATACAGTTTGGCTCTCTATCCAATTTGTTGTGGCATGAAGACTCGATGAAAGGTAAACCTCTGACAGTTCCAAAGATGGAGAAGTCAGTTGAGGTTATACCAAAGCCGAGGACGGCTTTGTTTAAAGAAAGGGAGAATGATGAGTCCATGGCTCCGCAAAATAATATTTCAGGGGATTTATCAGCTAAAAATATGGAAGATCCATCTTTTTTCAAATTTGGTGCTTTTTGTTCTAATAGAAAATATATAAAGAAGGCGATGGAAATATTTGCTCCAAGTGGACTGTCGTCAATGATCATCTTTAAGCCAAGAAAATATATTTATGTTGGATCTATGGTTGGCATCACTTAGAATTATTTTGCCATGACGAATTACTCGGAGAGTTGATATGCAAATGTCGTTTCTTGTTAATACTAGAGGCCGCAAGTGCTAACCATCCGGCCTTAATATTTTTAATGTAAATTTGTAGAAATAGCATTATTTTGTAGTTTACTATTATTAGTTAGCCAGGTTGTCATGCGTGCATGTGCACCATGGTCGAGTCCGACCTGGTGCATGAGGCAGGCCTGCGTGCCTTATATGCCTGGCCTACGTGCCATATAGGGATCCGATTGGATTTTATTTGTGGAGTTACTCCTCGTCGAGCCGCCACTCGTGAAACCCTAGCAGGTGTTACCGGATCCTCACGGATTTGTGTTGGTGTGCGATCAGGAATTCTTGCCCGGGTGCGTGCTGGAATTCTCGGAGTTCCCCATCTTCTGATTGTGGTTGTCGAGACTGCGAGTGGAAGAATTTATCTAGGGTTCGGTTCACATCATTGTAAGCTGATCCCTCTATCATCTGTTATCGCAACAAGAATTATTTTGTGGATTGAATTATTGGTGGTTGAGATTATTTCTTTTGGTCTGTCACAAAAAAAAAGATTATTTCTTTTGGTCGATATAACTGCTGAGATTATTCAAGAGAGATATGAATTTCCTTCGAAGGAGCTTCAGTAGAATTAGGTATCCACCATTGTCATTCCTTTACCCCTTTACCATCATTACTATCTGCCCCTTTATTCACTACATGCCATATATCTCATACACATGCATATATCTTGATTTGATTGTATAACCAGTTTCTCTGGATCCATGGTTTGACTGTGCAATAAAAGTTTGCAAGTATGTTTTTCTTGTCTCCCCACCTATGAACTTCATATAAGCTTATTAGATGTAGGGTGAGAGAGAGAAGGCATAATATTACTATGCCTAATACAAAAAATACCACATATCTTAAGAGAAGAGAGAGGACATACACCATTAATGCCTTAGTGAGAATCCAGAAATACCACAAAGGAGAGACTTGAGAGGGTGATACATAGGAATCTCTGAGTTTCATTTGAAAATCTTACAAAAATTCTAAAATAATAGTTGATCAAAGAGCTTGAAACATGGCTCTTGACTTGACCGTTCTATCTTTCAACTACTCAAAACCCAACTGACGGCTACAAGCCTCATGGTGGACGGTAATATGAGTAAGTCTATAATCAGAATAATTCATTCTAATCTGAAGGAGAGTTCTTGTTTGAATGCATGTGTACCTTTCAGGTGTGAAAGCATTATAGCAACTCCTGATCCATCACTGAGTCTATTTTTTGCTCAGGGATGAGCCAAAGGTAAGCATGGGGGAGTTGTCGACGGTAGATAAGTGTCATTTTTAACCGTCAACATAGCATGAGAAAAGACCTAAATATAAATATCATCTAGCTATAGGGGTTACACTGATAAAATTTCACGAGTTTTGGTGAATATCTATTTCTGCAGGGGGTTATCAAGAAATGACCAAAGAAGGCCCACATGTAAGATTTACATAGAGAGAAACACACCACGTACAAAAATACTCTAGAAGACCTAGAAGAACCAAACCAGACTAGAGGCCGGTTGGCCACGTAGGTAGGGCGCCCGCCCACCTATGTGGACCAATGAGGTCCAGTCTCACAGATCCTGCCTCCACCTCCTTTGAGGGTCAATCTACACCGTGTATCAAGGTCGGTTTGATCTGACGGCTGTGGTGCATTTGAGGAGGCTATATAAGGAAGGCCCCTGGCTCTGGGAGAAACCCTAATTCATTCTCAATTCATTATTCAAGAGAGAAGCCCCTGATCAAGGTCTAGAGCCACCATCTCAATTAGATATCCATAGTTATAGCATAGCTACATAGGATTAGAACTACAAGGAGTCAAGCTTCGCTTGGTTTTCGGATCTGTCAAGAGAGTTCTTGGTAATTCTCTCCTACTTTATATTTGTTATTGCATTATTCATATTGTTCATCATTTACTATGAATATGACTTTGCTCTATTCTATTATATTGGATATGATTTTGCTCTATTTGCTTATATTCTCAATTGTAATGTTCTTAGTCTCCTTTAATTATATGCTTGGCATAGTTGGATTAGAATTATATTCAAGTATAGGATAGTATAGCGCTTGCTCATTGATATCGTGGGTGAGTGGTAAATATTGTTTAGGCGGGGTGCCTATACCGTATTTTTCCTGCAATTGCACCCTATATTTCGAATTGTGTGGTAGATCACGGGAGTGACAGTCATGTTGAGTCCTTTGTAGTCCTCCTCCCGAGTATAGGACAGCTAGAACACAACTATTACAGTGAAGTGATTGCTATGTTCTTCATCTTCCTTCGTAATATCCCTATGCGTAGATATAACCTTTGCTTGCCATATGATTGCCGAGTGTAATTACATTAATCATCATATACTATGACTTATAGTTAGAATAACTTAGGATTTATTTTTGTAGTTCGTCCTAGTCCATGCTAGTGATATACACTTAGAGTAATCTATTGAGATATTCATCATTATTATGTGGCTATGTGCTTTTTTATTTTTCATTTTTTATTTATCATTTACCATTTATCCTTCATTATATATATCTATTATTTTATGTGACACTTATTCTGTATGAGAGATAGACGAAGACATGGTTATACTCTCAATAGTCACATGCAGTGATGCTCATTGCTCATATTCTTAGCTATTCCTTCTCATGAGTAAAAATATAAATAACGATACCTGGTTTACTCCTGGTTAAAATGCTACATCGGTATTATCTGTGCGCTTACGGATTTCATATTTATTTTCTAGAGGAACATTTGCATTTATTTAATACCACATTTTTTGCGTCATGCTGGGATGACAATTGACGCTAAGAAATGCCAACGGGGATCTCAGGCCAAAAATCAACTCCAGTAGAGCCCCTACTAGAGACCCAAAATTTGTTGGCCCAACAAAATCCACCCCACACCCAACAAATTTGTTGGGCCAACAGCTCCAGCCCCCATCTGCCCAAAGCGACGTTTTCTCTCTGCGCTGTACGCATCGGCGGCTCCGGCAAGGGTGAGCTTGGTTGGTTCCTCCATCTCTGGCGGCGGCTCCACCACGCGAGTCCGAGCTCCCCTCTCGCGGTGCCCCTCCCTCCTCCCCACCGTGCGAGCACCGGCATCGCCCTCCCTCCTCTCCAGTGAGCACGGGACCGACCCCTGGCATGGCCGTCATGGTCTTCCTCTACTGTTCGCCCCTCCTACGCAACCGCGAGCATGGCTGCCCTGGTCTCGCCCCTTCCCTCCCCTCTGGCTCGTCGCTGCCCAGACGCAACCACGCCACCCGACCATGGCGCGAGTGCGGCTCGTCGTTGCCCTTGCACGAGCGCACCGCCCGGCCAAAGCACGGCTCGCCGCTGCACGACTCCTGTCCCAGCCGTGCGGGAACAGACCGGTCGGGCCTCCCTTCATCGTGGCGGCATAGGGCCCTCCCCTCCCTCCAGCGAGCCCTCCCCTCCCTCCAACAGAGCTTTGGGTTTGTGTCATGCTCGTGCAGAGGAGGAGGAAAGGAAGAGGGAATGATAAGTGGGGCCAGTTTGTCAGTGTCCAATGAAATGGAGGAAGAAAAGGAAGAGGGAATGACGAATGGGGTCAGTTTGTCAGTGTCCAGTGAAATGAATTGGGGCTCAAATTTGGATGCTGTCTGTTGGAGTGAAAGAAAAAATTTGGACCAACAATAATGAGAGAGCACCGAAATGAGAAGTAGGGGCCTTGTTTTGTGGGCTACTGCTAAAGTTGTTCCTAGGCGAGTTGGTGTATCGTCGCGGCTCCTAAGATTCATTACAGGGTACGGCATGTAAAAGGATCCATTTGTCCTGTGTTCAATATGATCACACATCTTTAGGGCAACTTTTTTTTTAGTTAAAAATACAGAGCAATTCTCATTATATATTAAAAAGGTTTGGATAGTAGGAGCAGGAGTAGGAGCTGACACGGTCATATAAACAGGAATAAATCCGTATCCCAAGCTCCACCGTTTCACCAAATTGGCAAGAAAGCTTACCAATTCACCATTGCGATTTGCGAGAACCTCTAAATACTATCAAAATCTTTCGCCATTCGATAACGCTGCTGTTGGGAATGGACTTCCTGATCCGACTTTAATCGGAGCCATCAGGCCTCCCAAAATAGGGTTGAAATAGGGGCAGGGACCAAGGAGCCATCCCTGTTTTAGCCGTTGCCGCAGCTGGTCGTCGTCGTCGTCGCTGCTCCCAATCTGCGGCCGTCGGTGTTGCCTTCGCTTCTAATCCACAAGAGCGAGCAGCACGGACCGAGCCGATCCGCTCCTCTTCTTGGTTCTTGGTCAATAGATCAGCAGAGCAGGAAAAATCTGTGATCGAGGCTTCTTGCAGTCGGCAGGTGATTTGCATTTCATTCAACTAGTTGCGTTCTTTCTCGGGAGTGCTTGTCCTGAATTGCTCGTCGTTTAATACGAAATGCAATAAATTCTGGGTTTTATTTTTCAAATGGTTGCAGGGGTCCAGGATTACGAAGGAAACCATTAACCAAGAAGGCAAGGAACATCTAAGAAGAGGGGAGGAAAGATTTGGGTGTAGATTGGTAGATATATTACACAGGTTTTCTTTGGAATAGGTTATTAGCAAATAGATTGGTGGAGAAGAAGCCTGGCAAAAAGAAGAGGTGAAATTTGTAGAGAAGAACATGTTTGGGATCCAAACCAGGGACAGTGGCAGATGATTTCAACTCCTGGAGGAGGACACTACGGAACATGCCCACCAGATCAATGCTCACCAACACCCGCACCGTTAGGTACAACACAGGCAATTTGTTCAATGTACACCTCATGTCTGTCAAGTTTGAGGACCTGTACGGGTTCATGGTGAAGGGCAATGTGGACGATGTCAATGTGCTGAACGAGGTGAGGGAGAGAATCAGGGAGCAAGGCAGGGTGTGGTGGGCGCTGGAGGCAAGCAAGGGTGCAAATTGGTACCTCCAACCAAAGATTTCTTCAAATGAGGGGGTGATCAGCGTCACATCACTCAAGTTGTCAGTGCTCACTAATACAATTACATTGAGGAGGCTGATCAGGAAAGGTGTGCCACAAGCGCTGAGGCCAAAGGTTTGGTTATCTGTGTCAGGAGCAGCCAAGAAACGGTCCACTGTGCCAGAAACATACTATGATGAGCTAATTCGTGCTACGGAGGGGAAGACCACGCCAGCCACAAGGCAAATTGATCATGTGAGTTTTGTGAAGATGTTATGAACTTGTTATGTGGAAATTGATGCTTTCTTATCTTGCAGCATATAGAACCCATGTTTCTTTGTGGTCACGATTCGAGTTTAAAATAGAAAGATGATCCTTTCATACTGTATTTTATGTTGGTAAATCTTAATCTTAAGTATTGTCACCAGTTTACTCTGTTATGCCAGAAAATTAACTCCATCAAAAGAACCTAAAGAGACTGCATCTGCATAAATTCACTTCGTGACAAATGTGGGTGTTTCATTTTATAATTTTCTTGTTTCTATACAACTAGTATAATGCCCGTGCTAACGCTACGGCTTTATCTCAGAGATGCTCATAAGACAACCAATTTTTTTTCATAGTTTAAATTGTACTCAATATGCTCATAGAGGCATCGAACATTAACAAACACACTACATAGTTTCAAAGTTTAATTTCTCCAAGTAAAAATGTAAAAAATAAATATAAACCTCTTTTTCATCCAGAAATTGTTGAGGCACCCCATTGGCATTCTGCTCTGCACTAAGGAGGCTCCAGAGCACCTCCATGAACTTCACTGTGTTTTTCTCCATGAACCCTGTCTGTTGGATCTAAATCTTCTTTCTTCTTTCCTTCCGCTTCCTGCCATTAAAAAGGAAAATAATTGGATGGGTGATGGGTTCATTGTACTGTCTGGATGTGATGAAGCCATAACATACCTCATCGCCCAAATTAATGTTATAAAAAATACAAGAAATAATACAGCTTGGCTTGTACTTTAGTTCAGATAATAACATTGACATATATCCAATTCTACTGTTGAGAAACATTTGACTCCTGAACTAAAACATATTATAAAGATGCATTCCTTCAGTTATAATTCCTAAGCTAAACCACAAATGGCTGCTCTGTAGTTTCTAAGCTGCAGCAGTCAAGTTGATTAGACTAACTCAGCCCTATCCCGGCATGCCTATGCGTACCAGGTTTGTTACCTTTTTGAAGAACCTCCTCGTGGAACCCAAGGAGCTCAGTGATCCGGTTGTCAAACCAAGGCTTCATCACATCCTTCTTGACCTCAACTCAGACGGGGCTGTCATCGCTATTGACTAAAGCCCAAAACCTGATAAGTGAAAGTGTGAAACAATGCATAAAAACCACAAGCAGCTTATGTGTGTACATATATTTCCTCAGTGATTAGTACGAAGGAAATTCAGAGCCATATAAAATTTAACTGAAACTTCAACTATTTGATTATTGGATAAGCTTTAGAAAGTTGAAACTAAATTCTTGGTTATTGCAAATATAGCACTGCGATATAGTTTGAAGAAGCATGGGGGAAAAATATAGCATTGCGGTATAATCTCTGTCATACCCGCTTCATGGATCGATCTAGCACTATTGAGGAAGATCTGCAATCCTGTACCACTATTGCATGAGAATGAGGAGGCTAATATCTGTACTAATACCTGCAGGCCTACACCAATATGCAATAGGTATATGGAGAATATTAGTCAATTGGCTACCAGGTGGGTAACAAAAAAATTATCGCTGAACTACTATAAAAATTCCATCATAAAAAGCTGAACAAGTAGTGCATTTCAGTACACATCAAAAATAAAATTGATTTGGATACCATAATAATTCCATCAGCAATCAGCAATCCAACAGGAACCTTGCCACTATTTTCAAGGGACGCCTTCCAACATGAACTCTAGGCTAGCATGAACTGCAATTAGCTTTGCCCAAGGGCTCACATTTGTCATATAACCATAGCATGAGGAGCAAACTCTCTTGCATGCTTACCTACATTTTTGCAGTAGTATAAAAGAAGACTACCCACCTCATCATGAAATCAAGCAATCGGTGAGAAGAACGTAGCGCATTGATTAGCTGCAATGTGCCTTCCTCAACCAGTTCTACCGATCGGACCAAACCATCTCCTGCAACCACATTTACAAATAACACCAATGATCATATCATCAGTTCCTACCACTGATCATATCATCAGTTACTAAGCAAAGATAAGTGAACAAAGTAATATGACTGGTTGGCACTACCTTATTTTATGCATAGTGGTGAACTAATTGATTGAAGGCATGCACATGAAACCATACAGATGAACACCAAACTGAGAACGTTCAGCAACAGAGCTTTTTTTTTTTTTCTAACTTTAATCCACAACCAGTACCCTACTGTAAGTTTTCCTTGCTCTGAACATCCTGCCAAGTTAAAAGATTTTGTTGCCCCTCTGCATTAAGAATTTAACACGAGGAGTTAGGAATTCAGTAAATCGGTCCCTTTTAATTTGCAAGGTTACGTGGCCACTAACTGCCATGCCTCCGCCTATTCTCTAGTCTCTAGATTAAAAATAGACAACAAATACATATGAAATTAGTAGAGATCAGTTGGGGATCAAAGGGAATTTAGGAATTTGAGAAAGATGCAGATCAATTACTAACCGAAATCACATCTGAAGAAAGACGGATCGGAAAATACCTCCAAGATGGCACCGTTGAATGTAGTTCTTACGGACGTCCCTTTCAGATCCATGCATGCTTCACATCCGGCTGTGCGGCAGTTATTGGGGGAGACGGCTGGGATATACATCTACTCGTCCTCACTGCTACCTGTTCCAATGGATCGACGTGGACACGAAAAGTGAGAAACGGCAGTGACACAACGAGGAGAGAGTAGATCGGGGGATTGGGAAGGCAGCATCGACTACGCATAGGAGGTTACCCCCACACTTCTGTGCGTCAGTGCGTGGGAGAGGTTTCCCCCACACCCCTGGCGCCACCGGCAGCTGCACCCCGGTAGGCCCCGGCAGGAGGCGGCTGCTCTCCCAGCCACAGGGCGGGCGCCTGCCCCTGCCTGGAGCAAGAGGCCACGACCATCTCCGGCGGCCGGTGATAAGAGAACGGGTGAGGGGGAAGGCACGGTCGCCCGCCGGCCGTGGAGGAGCGGAGGGAGCGCCGCCACCGGCCCTGATGCATGAGGGAGCGCCATCGTGAGCCTGTTTTCACGGGATTACGGGAACAGGGAAGGAAGGAAATGAAAAAAATCGTGGCTTGCGGGGATCGAACTCGCGGCGACGGGGATTGAGGGCGCGGGCGTCGTGAGCGTGAGGGCGCTCGGTGAGGGGGTGTAAGGGCGTGCATCATACTTTTAGTCTGGGCCGTTGCATTTGTAGGAGGTGTATTGTGAGTCGTTGATCTTAAAGGAAGGATTTGCCTGGGGAAGTTTTCAATTATAGTGGAGATGATGTTGATAGCAATAGTAATACTAATGATAGCGATTTTACAGGATCTTCCTCGCACTTTCCCTTGTCATCCTTGGTTGAACAGTGACAAGGGTCAGGCATCTCTGCGACGAGTACTTGTGGGGTACTCATTCCGTGATTCAGAAGTTGGATACTGCCAGGTTAGCATAGTGCCAGATTATTAAATCAGATTATATCATTAAGCACATCCATCACTAACTGCACCGACTGCAGGGTCTAAACTATGTAGCTGCACTCTTGTTACTTGTGATGAAGGCAGAGGAGGATGCATTCTGGATGCTTGCTCTACTCCTTGAGAATGTACTTGTCAGTGATTGCTATACTGACACACTTTCTGGATGCCATGTTGAGCAGAGGGTGTTCAAAGATCTCCTGGCTAAGAAGTGTCCAAGGTAGTTCTTTCCCTTTATGTTTTTGACATGCCACCACTAACCAATCTAAATCCAAAACCATGAGGCTATGATTCTTACTGTATTTTATTGGGCATTGATGTAGGATTGCTGTTCATCTTGAAGCAATGGGGTTTGATGTTTCACTTGTTGCTACAGAATGGTTTTTGTGCCTTTTCTCAAAGAGCCTGCCTTCAGAGGTCACACAAAAGTTCCATCAGTATCAATATTTATGTTGTCCCCTGTATGATTTTCTCATAATTATTTGAATTTTTATTTTCATACTTCTTTTCATTGATGTGAGCAGACAACACTTCGGGTATGGGATGTTTTATTCAATGAAGGAGCCAAGGTTTTGTTCCATGTTGCTCTCGCAATTTTCAAGGTACCTCATGAAGCCTCCTATATACTTCATGTGTCCTGGGTGTGTCCAACTCCCAGCCTATATCAGCTAAAGATTACTTTCTATTCCTTTCACATTACTTATGTCCACCAAATTTGCAGATGCGAGAAGACGATCTACTACACATCCAACATATCGGTGATGTGATTGATATTTTGCAAACAACCACACATCATCTATATGACCCTGATGAACTCCTGACAGTAAATCTTCTTCACTGTTATTTCGTAGTTCTATTCTTTTGCTGATATATTCATAAATCTTTGAGAAAATTCCTTCTATCTCATTAAATTTATACCCATTGCAATTGAAAAATATAGCTTTTCTTGAGTGTGATTACTTCTATTTTTCTCCTCCCCTCTATGCCATTTATGTGGACGCTGTTGGTTTCACTGTTAATTTTTGCTCTCTACATCATCTCTCTGTCTATTCCCCATTATTTAACGAGCATCCCTGAAAATAAAAACACGGATTAGTCAAAGAAGCTCAGAGAGAGCACAGAGCATAGCTACAACAGAGAAGGAAAAAGCAGTGCTGTATGTTGGACAAATCTGAGATTTGGGGCCAAGTTTTCATTTTCATTAGCCTTGCCACAACCATGGCAGGTTTGGGTACATATAGGGGTAGTTTCCTTGGTTGTGAAGGAAGGATTACAGCATATTCTGAATAGATGCTAAAGTAAAGATGCTAAAGCAAGTAGAGGATAAGATGTCCTAAGACTGTAAGCATAGAAGGCGGCGAGGACAACAGTCTACTTTGTGAGTAAGTCAGGGCGTCACGGGACATTGTGGGCTCCTGGCAACCACCATGCATTAGAGGCATAGAGCATTGGCGCATAGCAGTAGAACTTGTATGTTGTTCCACACTGCGGTGGTGGTGAGGAGGTGCCCAACTTCCGGAGCTGCTCGGGCATGGACATAGCCTGCAATTTGCTGTGCCTCTGTTTGAAGAGTTGCCCTGAATGCTATTCCTCCCCACGCACGATGACTACTCTATCAATGTCGTGGCTTGCGGCGGTGCTGCCTACATGGAAGTTCATGGGTGGCATGGACAGCAGCAGGTGGCACGGGCCGCATTGCTGGCACGCAGGAAGCAGCTGCTGCAGGGCTGGGTCTGATTGCAGACTGTACACGCATGCGGTCACAATGCGCTGCGTGGTAGGATAGTGGAGAAGAGGCAGCTCAGTGCAGGGAGCAACACGTGCATGCGCTGTGGCAGCGCAGGTAAGGACACAGGCACAGCGAAAGGTGGGCCATGCATGCAAAGGTTTGAACGACTGTGCAGTGACGACGCCATCACTGGATCCAAGACTTTAAGCTCCGTGGCTACCCTTGAGCGGTGCCATGGCCACAAGGATAGAGATGCAGAGAGGCGACACCAACTCCTCGCTCGTCCCTTTGCAACCATAGGGGCCTTCTACTCCTTCCCGGGCACTGACAACTGATCGTGAGGATGCGCCGACATGACGAGCTGCCGGTGAGGCCTAGGCACAACCACGTGGCAGATGGCAGCAATGGAGAATTTGCTTAGAATCTAACAGTAATGGCACATAACGGAGAGAAAAAAAATAAAACATAATGGCATAGAAGGGATGATATTTTTTTTAATGGCATTGAAGATATAGGTATAAATTCCAATGGCAAAAGGAATTTTATCATACTCTTTTCTATGGTTGTACCAACAAATTTGGTGTAGGAAGTGATACATTGCTTTCTAGTCTATGCAAATATCTTATAGCAGTAGTTAAAAATTAGAAAAAAAGAAAGAAAGAAGACAGGTTTCTAGGAAATCACAAAGAAATATAATCTGTAACTCTATTGTAGATAACTTATTGCCAAGCATTGGTTGATGATCTTATACCCTTCCTTTTCCAGTTCGCTTTTGACAAGATTGGTTCAATGACAACAAATACAATCACAAAGGAAAGGAAAAAGCAGGAGATTGTTGTCATGGCCGAGCTTGATCAAAGAACAAGACGGCTGAGTTCACTCAAGATGGAAGGATAGTTTGTAAAATGCAAGTTCTTGAAAGCTGTAGTCTTGGCCTATTCGGCACCTGATCACACAGCGTTTGCTTCAGTGAGTGAAAATCATGGGACTACCAAAAATATTGGGAGATGGAAAGCTGCAGCATATGTTTGTTTAACACGAAGTTTTTGGACTTCATATTGTCTGCTTTTGTGTGTTCTTCCTTTTGTGTTTGCAATTCATATTTACAAGATACGTGCCAGGTGCTTATTTCTCTTATGTCTTATACATCTATAAATATCATCTTATAATTTTAAAACCTCACTAAAATTCTATCTCTACATACAAGACATCCACATCAGCTGTATCGCAACCTACTAGAGCATACAATTATAGCATTGTTTACTCATGTGAGCTATTTACGCTAGCAAATCTACATCATTCATTAACACACACATATATATGGAGAGTATAATCTGTGGCAACATGAGGGCAAAGAGCGACCTATGGTTTGCAGAATATTTGCTATGCATCGGGGGAGGCTCTGAGGAGGCTAATAGTGATGATGAAATCCGGCTGCCTGATGATATATGCATACCATAGATCGGTGAAGATAGTGATCTTGATACGCTAATTGACTGCATATTTTCTGCCCTTAATGCCAATATGTCAAACAAGAGGTACATCACACCACGAGCAATATTATTGCTACGAAATGACTGGGTTGGTATGATTAACATGAAGATGATAGACGTTTCAAGAGGATGAGGTGGTGTACCATAGTTTTGACAGTGCCATGGATGATCCAAACAACTACTACATATCTGAGTTCCTCAACACTTTGACCCCCAATGGTCTCCCTCCACATGTGTTAAAGCTCAAGATTGGGTGCCCAGTCATATTACTAAGGAACATCGGCCTTACGGGAGGACTTTGTAATGGAACCTGGCTAGTGGTTCGATGGTTTCAAAGAAATAACATAGATGCAGAAATTATGGTCGGAGATCATGCTAGAAAACGAATCTTCACTCCGCGTATTCCGATATGCCCCTCGGATGATGAGATATTCCCGTTCAAGTTCAAGAGGAAGCAATTTTCTGTTAGACTCAGTTTTGCCATGACAATTAACAAGGCACATGGCAGACTATCTCCAGTGTTGGTGTGTATTTGATTGAACCGGTGTTCTCTTATGGTCAGTTGTATGTTGCGTTATCTAGAGCCACTGCTAGATCAAATATTAACATCCTTGTCATCCCACCTGGTGATAAGAAAGATACGAAAAGAAAGACAAAAATAAATGGTAAATATAAAAAAAATATTGTCTATAAGGAGGTCCTCACTTAATGATAAGATATTGTCTTCTGTTTTACACAACTGTTATATTTTACCATTTATGTATCGTTTTTACTGATATTAGTTGTATCTATCTGAATTTCAGGTATTAGAGAAAGTCAAAGAAATGAGAGAAGGGCGGATATGACTTGCTGACATGATGTTGATTAGATATACATATTATATATTTCTGTAACATGTTAATTACAGTATATTGTAGTATATCAAATGTTTCTCTCTCGTATTAATATTTAACTTTTTACCTATAAAATGTTAGCGAATGATGTGTGGCGTTTAAGAAATACCAGAGATGCAAAAATTCGATAGAATCTGTCTGGCCAGACAAGTTAGAAGATGTTGTGCCTAAGAAGGGTAAAAAAAGATATAATACCATATTCAGAGCCACACAGCTGTGTCGGAGCCCACGCTCTCAAATTCGGTCAATGATTTATTTATTATATAATAATGCTAATGATTATACTTTCTAGTTGTATATTTTACTATGAGCGGGAAGGCCAAAGAATACTTCGTAATTAGGCTATTGACATACAACGGCAATTCAAGAAAAACGTTAATTTATGAAGAAGTGCAAGCTTGTCTTTCACGTATCGTAAATATGAAATGATATTTTAGGTTCTTATATTATGAACAATATGACATTGATGTAAATATAATTGAAATCAACGTTATAAAACACGCTCTTGTACCCGTGGTGCAGGACAGCTCGACGTCGTCGACGCGCCACGCCACAGCGTGTCAGCGTCAGCTAGCGTCGTCGTGCACCACGGCATCGATAAGGATAAACACCAGTTGATCTCGTTCTTGATCTTCCCTGATCTTCCCTGGATTGGAGGGAAGCAAGCAAAACAAGGGCGCATGGAGTTCGTCGTCAGTTTCATTGGTCACTTGGTCTGGTTGTCTCGTCGGCGAAGACCGAATTGAAGAGCTAGCTACCTAGCTCGGTGGCGGCGAGGGGGCAACATGGTAAGTTGGTAACCAGCATGCAGCCCCGCACGTGGCGACGTACATCCCCTCGAGATACACCGCGACTTGCTGGGGCGCGGGCGACCACCACAAAGGGCGTGTTTGACAACTTTTTTTATTTTTAATTTTTTTAAAAAAAAATTATAAAAATAGTCTACTGTTTCAAAAAATGACAGAACTAGTCGCCTGCAGTGGGCGTTTTTTAAAAAACGCCCACTGTCTGGGCGTTTTTTGTGACGTGGCAAACGTCCGGCCGGCGCCGGTGCCGGCGTTTGCGGGCGGCCCCCTGGCGGCCAAAAAACGCCCACTGTGTTTTGGCGGCCAGGGGGCCGCCTGCAAAAGGGCCGGCCTGTTTTGCGGGCGGGCCCCGAGCAGTAAAAAAACGCCCACACAGTGGGCGTTTTTTCCTCCCCAGGGGGCCGCCTACAAAACAGGCCAGGCCGGCCGCGCTCTTTTGCAGGCGGCCCCCTGGA
>CM041635.1:19455664-19467549 GCA_023333625.1 Bothriochloa decipiens
GTCGATTCTTGGTCACTTAATCAAGTGCTTTTCGATTCTTGGTACAGATGTAACCTTGGTCAATTCGGCTAGTGGGCATGTGGCTTGGCCGGTTGCCCCTGATCGGCTGATCTGTTGAAGTTAGGCGTCAAATTTGGTTAGGATTTATTAGCAGAAAGCAGTAGCAGTTTAATTAGCACCTCATTACATACATATTGCTAGTGGCATGCTGATGGTTTAATATTAATCTCTGCAAGTTTAATAAAGCTTATCTGACAGGACACATGACCCGCTAATAATGTTCTTTTTTTCCTTTTTCTGAAAAGGTGTAATGTTCAAAATTACAATGCAGCTACACTGTTGACTATACTGCTGCTAGCCTGCATATCTGCATTTTATATAGTAGTGTTCATCCACGTATGTTTGGTTATTTTTGCTCCTGTGACAGTCTGTTGGTAACATATTGCGAGATGCAGTGTGTTTGCTAGTGTGACGCTGCATGTTTGTTGCCCCTGATCTGTTGAAGTTAGGTGTCCAATTTGATTAGGATCTATTAGCAGAAAACAGTAGCTGTGTCCCTGTTCTTTTTGTCCAGAGTACTAGTTCCTATTCATAGCATCTCCGATCAATGGAGGTAGTACATCTCAAATTCGCTGGGAAAACAAAATTTGCCATTGTTTTTAGATTTCTTTATTCTAGTTTCAATTATATCATGCTATATACAGTACTTATTCTTGGCTTCTAATTTTGTTGATGACCTCTGTAAGTGAAGACGACATTGAAATGAGAACTGTGGATATGGAACTAGAGGATACAGGAGGAAGGCGCACTGATGGGATCGTTCAACTCGAGGAACAGGAAGGAGAGAATGATGGAACTGAAGATGGTCTCGGCAATGGCAAGGAGAAAAATACAAGGAAACCAATGGCACCAAGGTCTGAAGTTTGGCAGCATTTTATCAAGATAAAGGATGAAAATGATGTGGTGAAGCAGGGGAAATGCATGTATTGTGATCGATTAATCATGGCAGATCCGGTTCGAAATGGTACTACTGCATTGAAGAGGCACTTAGGTATTTGCAAGCTTGGTCCAAATGCCAAGAACAAGGATCCCAAGCCAGCAACTTTGGCAGCAACTAAAGGAGAAGTCGTCACATGGAGGTATGATCCTGAAGCTATGAGGCAAGCTTTTGCTGAAATGGTGATAGAAGATGAAATGCCTTTTGTAACTGGAGAGAAGAAGGGATTTAGTCATTTTATGAGTGTAGCTGTCCCTCCTTGGACTCCACCATCTCTCTTCTCAACAGCAAGAGTGCTACATGGCAGTGACTGCGCACTTCATTAACAGAGATTGGCAATACCATAGGAAAGTCATCAGCTTCTTCAAAGTAAAGGGCCATAAGGGGGAGGACATTGGAAAGAATTTGCAGAGATGTTTGCTTGATTGGGGGCTAGAAAAGGTCATGTGTGTCACTGTTGATAATGCAAACTCCAATGATAGCGGTGTAAGTTACTTGAGGAGGCACATGAATAATGCAAAGACTAGTATAGCTGAAGGGAAATATCTTCACATGAGGTGTGCAACCCACATTGTCAATCTTATTGTACAAGATGGCCTTAAAAGAAGTGGATACTTCAGTGAAGCGTGTCCGAGCAACTGTTAGGTACATCAGGGATAGCACTTCTCGATTAGCTAAGTTCAGGGAGCTTGCCGTTGAAGAGAAGGTTGACACCAAGGCATTTCTGAACCTAGACATTTGCACTAGGTGGAACTCAACATATCTAATGTTGAAAGCAGCCATCAACTATGACAAGGTATTTGCAAGGTACTTTGATAAAGATCCTTGCTATGCTATTGACTTGTCACCAATGAACAAAGGTCCTGGACATCCTGATGAAGATGACTGGGAGAATGCAAAGAAGATGGCTGAATTCCTTAGTCATTTCTACAAACTCACTGAGCGCCTTTCTAAAAATTTGCATGTGAATGCACACAACTTCATGTTTGAGATTTGTGATGTCAATTTCTTGATTACCAATTGGATGAACAGCGAGGATCCTTTGCGCCAAAAAATGGGCAAGAGAATGAAAGAAAAGTTTAACAAATATTGGGGAAATTGGCATGATCAGCCAGCTGCTCAAGTGAGACCTGTGAATGAGAGAGGGAAAGGGAAGGGAGAAGGAGAAGGAGAATCTGAACTTGCTGATTTTTGTTGCAGCAGTACTTGACCCAAGATACAAGCTATCCGACTACACGAGACTAGCAATTGAGGAGATATTTAGTGAGGAAAATGGACCAAAAGTTTGGGCTGCTGTTAAAGCTTGTGTTCATGAGTTGTTTGAAGAATATAGGAACATATATGCTCCGTCGTCTAATGCGTCAGCGCAAACTGATGATTCCTAGGAACCACCTGAAGTAGAAGCAGTGAAGCACAGAATTGCCAAGAAACTGAAGCGACATGGTGCTGCAAGTGGAGGTAACAAGTCTGAGCTTGACAAGTATCTTAGTGAAAAAACTGAACCTGAAGACAACAAGTTCAACATTCTTACATGGTGGAAGGTTAATTCATCAAGGTTTCCAGTATTAACGCAACTGGCTCGTGATGTATTACCAATTCAGATTTCAACTGTCTCATCCGAGTCGGTATTTAGCACAACTGGTCGCATACTTGATGATTTTAGGACCTCCCTTACTCCTTTCATGGTGGAAGTACTAGTATGTACTCAAGATTGGTTGCGAAGGGCCACTCCCCTTAATATTCTGGAGGTCATGGAGCAACTAGGTGAACTAGAGAACGGTATTTAAGCTACTCTTTGTCTCTTGTCATACTGTTTGTATATGGAACAATTACTAATTGTTTCATCTCAATCTCAGAGTTGATCAAAGAATACACTGAGAAAGGTGGAGCAAGGCAGCATCAGTAACAACCACAAACATTTCCTAAATATGGTGAGTTCACTTCCTATTAGATTAGTGCACTTGTCTGAACTCATTTGCATGCATACAAAACATTCCTAGTTAGATATGGCTACCTGTGAATGGGAAGAGCGTTCAGTGTGCATTTTAGCTTCGTGTGTCAATGTTCAGTATACAAAACATTCAGAGCTTGTGCTTTCAGGTTGTACCTGAACTGTAATTTATGACTCCATAGTAGTATGCTATACATGCTCATTGCTCATTGTTCATTTTAACCTATAGCTATTTTCAGTCATGTTGAAATCAGCATATGTAGTCTTAGTTGTCACTGTTGAAATATTTAATGAAAACTGAATGGCAATACTGAATGTCAGTTCCAAACTCTGAATGGAACTACTATTCATGCATCTGATACAGCAAGATACATTAGTGTTCCAATTTTCAGGTCAGTGCCTGGTAGCTGTTGTAAGATGTTGATGTGTGGAACATGTTTGAGTGTTTCTCTTTGATTTAGTTGAAGAAAAAACAAGCCTGCTGTTTGGGTGGGTGCCATGGTCAGAGTATCTGCCAGTAACAAAGTTCTGTCATCACGTCAGTGTCATACTATATTCTTATTTTTTTCAACACGATGTATGGTTACTAGTTCATAAAATAGTAGTACTTATGTGATAGTTCTTCTTTTTAATAGTTTCTTATCAATACTGCACAGGTTCTGATCGTGAAACACTGAAGAGGAATTTGTTGGCATCATACATCTCCTGAAGCTGGTTTGAAGTTTGCTAATAGGAAAGGTCTTGGGCGCACTCTGCAATTTCTGTTTTAGCATAATAAATTGTCCAAAAAAGTGTGGTTAACTTATTTAGTGTTGTAACCTGTGTTGATGGAGTGCTGGACGCCTGGACCGATACTTATTTATGTAATGAACTGACACCTGGACTGATAGTATGCAATGAACGTGCCTATGCTGTTTGAACTGTCTGAACATCTGTCTGAACATCGGTCTTTTCGGGTAAACCCGAACTGACCGAACCCGAAGACCGAACTGTCGGTTTCTCGGGTAATCTAGGAACCGAAGACCGAAGATCGAACTACCCGAACTGAAATTTCGGGTAAAGACCGACCCAAAATTTCGGGTAAAGACCGAACGCCCAGGCTGACTCGCGTGTGTTGCCTTCTTCCTCGTCGCGCAGCCTCTGCTACCGCAGCTCCTCCTTCCTGCGGTCTTCTCCGGTCGGAGCTCGTGCCATCGCATCTCTGGTAGACTCCATGGCAGCACCCTCCTCCGCCGCCGCCACCGTCGCGGCTGTCACACGGGTGTGCGTCCTCCTCGCCGAAGGGGGGCCGCGGGCGCGCGCCTCCGGGCCACGGCGGCACCGTCTGGGCAGCTGCGCCGCGGAGCGCCGGCCATGACGGTGTTCGCGCTCGGGGCTGCCCTGGCCACGTCGTCCCCCGCCCCCGCCTAGTCCTCCGCGGTTGCAACCGCGACGCCGTCAGGGCAGGAGACTCCATGCGGAGCACGGCGGAGGCCATGCCGCAGAGTCCATGGAGGATGACGCGCCCACGTTCTCCCCGACGGCGCCTCTTTTGATAACTATGACATCTGCGGGGACGACAACGAGTGGGCGTGTTGCGTGGCGCGCGGCGACGGCGTGCTCTAGGTGCACATGGCATTCGGCACCTCCGATGATGGCGATGCAGCTCACCAGCAAGGGTAGCGGCGCGGCCACGCGGTTCGCGTGGGCCAAGATCGAGTCCATCACGGCGGGCTTCTCGTCTCTCATCAGGCAAAGTGATTTGATTCAATGTGCTTGTGCTCCCATCTCTGTTGGTGGCATCGCTTTGCCCGACTGGCTATGGTGCCGTGAAGCCGTCTCTCCATCGAGAGGAGGTGAAACCATCACTTAGCTTTGCACCATCGGAACGTGCTCATCTCCACACGGCAAGCATGAAAAGCTTTGCAGCCATCAGTAAGTGATCCTCCTTCATTTGGAGTTCTTGTGCTTCAGTATTCTTGTGCCATCGGTACCCACCGTCAATGACTGCTTTGAGAGCAGCCTCCAGACCGTCGACTTCTCCACCATGCTTAACAAGTGCCTCAAGCACAACCGCAACTTGCAACCCCTCCTCCACGTGGTGCTCCAGCGGTTCGACGACGAGGAAGACAGCGCCACCGTCGCGCGCTCCCTCCGCCCGGCACGCGTGTAGTGTGTTCGATGAAATATCGACAGGAAGAGAGATGGTAAAGCTACCTAGTTCACCGTGAGATTAACTATAGCTGTGAGCTGTGAGCTGGAAACCAAACACAACCTCTAGCGGGCTCGGCTGGATTGGGCCAGCACACCAAACAAAGAGGGGTGGCCCATTTTCAACTGGCTATGGCTAGCCATGGCCTGGACGTGGGCTGCGCCGTTTAGGGCCACCCTTCAAACACGCCCAAAGCCGCGCCAGATGGCTGGCTCGGACGCGTGCACGACGGAAGCTCGCGAGACCGGCGTGATCCGTGCGGAAGGGAGCTGTGCGGGGCTAGCGCACGGCGCTGCAAGGGGCGCGCGGGGAGCCGTAGGCAGCTCGCGCCGCCGCGCCGGCCCAGTCCGGGTCCTGATGAGATGGAAAGGAGAGAGGGGTGGACCATGGAGTTGACACGTGGGACCCATATGGCAGTGAGCCCTGTTAGCCAACATCCGGACCCGTTTGGACTATTTGACACCCAAAGCTAAGGGGAGACGACCAACGGATGAAGCAGGCTTCGAGCCCTCCGCCGCCGTCGGCGCCTTCAAGACACCATTCTTTCCGCCGCTTCTTCAACTACCCTCCTTTTGCTGGCGCCGTCGTCCTCGTCTCCCCCCTTCATCGCCAGGAGCGGAGATCCACCTGATGACCCGAATTTGGACGGATTGTCCCCTTCCTCGTCGGTGAGGTAGCTTGGTCTGCCTGGATGGGTTGATCCCTCCGTCCCGAGGAACACGATTCTCTCTCTGTGATAAAGAAATCTCAATCCGTCTAGCCGGTCGTGTTGGCTTTCTGATAGCGGCAGGAAGGTTCAGCTAAGGGGCTGAGGCCATGGCGGTGGAGCTGGGGCAGCAGACGGTGGAGCTGGGCGCGATGGTCCGGCTCGCGGCCGAGGAGTCGTACCTGGCGTTGCGGGAGCTCGTGGAGAGGTCTCGGGCCGAGGCGGAAGCGGAGGCGCAGGAGAAGGAGGGCGTGCGGCTAAGGTCGGACACCGAGAAGAAGATCGACCTGCTCAAGTTCGTAGACCGCACGCGGCAGCGTATGCTCAGGCTCCATGTCCTCGCCATGTGGTGTCAGCAGGTCAGCCCCAACAGATTATCTCACCTCCCCAAAATTTAATGAAGCATTATATGCTCAGTTACAGATGTAATTTTGTAGAAGTGAACCATGTTGGTTTTTTCATTAGCCCAGTAACTATTTCACATGAAGGGCGGCCCTGGTGCAAGCGGTAGTGCTTTACCGCCTGTGACCAAGAGGTCTAGGGTTCAAGCCCCAGCCTCTGCACATTTGTGCGGGTAAAGGCTGCCGGCTATTTTCTCTTCCCCAGACCCGTAGTGCGGGAGCCTATGGCACTGGGTACGTCCAGTAACTATTTCACATCGATTAAGCTTGCTAGGGTCCTCCTGACATTACACGCTGCTGTATGCATTATTAGGATGAAGGCAACATGACACTAGGATATAGTTGGATCAAGACAGAAGTTCTTGCATTAACAGGAGTCAGACCCAAATCTTCTGTGAACTACCTCACTTCCTTAACCGTGGCATGCAAAAGCATCACAAATTCACAATTTGATTCATGTTAGATCATAACATTGTAACTTCATTGACAGTTATGAATTCATTTAAAATTAACTAATGTTTCATTTTGGATCCAGAAGGCAATACCCTTGTCTTATTTCGAAATGAGGGGACATAGCGACATATTTTATATCTAGATGGTTAGTACCATCCTTTGTACATTGGTGCAGGTCCCCATTAAAATGAAAAATTTTAAAAAAACTCAACTGTGCATAACCTTTTCATTTTGTAGGTTTATTTATTCATCCATGTAAGTTTGAAAAGATTATAAAATATTTTACCTTGTATAAGCAGATATGGGGGAAGCTATAAATTTTGGAAGGTGATTGTAGTTTTTTTTTGTTGAAAAAAAGTTTGGATTATAGTAGGTTCTGTCTAAATTTTAAGCCTTTGCTGTACTTGTTTAATACAATGTGGTACCCCAAATTTCATTACTCAAACAAGTAACGGAATCACAGTGTTAATACGACCACCAGACTATCACCAACAATAAACCAAGCTTGCGACGAAGCATGCAGGTCTCAGTTACACCTGGCCAAATAAATCCACACGGCAATAGAAAACATGCTATCCAGAACAAAAGCTCGCCTTCAGTTTGACTGCTACTAACACAGATGACAACAAAATTACGCAACAATCATGATAACAGCTATTAGAACAGCACCAACGGATTGAGAAACCAGCTTCACAAGATGAGCTACATCTTTAAGCTCCAACAGCATCCAGAGCTATTGGTACCGTCTCTTGGCCAGGTTTTGCTTCCTGCTGGTGGAAGTGCAGAAGGGCATTATGCTCTTAGTTTGCTGAATAAAAGCTTTCTTGTTTTGTTCTATACATATTGCTAGAGAATTAAACCATTCTGGTATAAGCAGTGTTGGATGAGTAATTTGTTTTTTTGAATAAAAAGACAACTTGGTTTAAACTAGTGAAGTACAACTTGGTTGACTACTGAAGTAGGAGCAAAATTGGTTTTGTATATGTATTAGCTAGAATATAGTTGTTGCTAGCTGTGTATTGAGCTGTAATAGCACTGTAGCACGCCGGTCACCGTAACAAACCGATCTAAATAGCCAATAAAAGGACTTTTGTAGGTCCTTTGCTACGTAACTTTTGTGAGTTTTTGAATAAAGATAACAATAGTATCTCCATTGGTTCCTCCCCTCTCATCATATTTCCATTCCCATACTAGTTAGTTTGGGCCAACAATTGGTATCAGAGCCATGACGAAATATGGGGAAGGGAGCTCATCTTCGAAGCAGGGTTCGATGACATTGCAATACCCGTTGCTCACAGGAAGCAACTACACTGCATGGGCTATCAAGATGAAGGCCTACCTCAAGGCACAAGGCGTTTGGGAGGCAATTGACTCGGAGAAGGAAGTCGATGAACACAAAGATCAGATGGCTCTTACAGCCATTTATCAAGGCATCCCAGAGGAGGCGCTCTTGCTGATGAGAAGGAGACCGCAAAGGAAGCATGGAAGATGCTCAAAACCATGCACATGGGTGTTGAGCGTGTCATGGAGGCAAAGGTGCAGACCTTGAAGACTGAACTTGATGCCCTGCGCATGAAGGATGGGGAATCGATTGATGCTTTTGCTATGAAGCTGACATCAATCATCAGCAAGATTCGTGCTTTGGGAGAGAAGATGGAAGAGCCCCATGTCGTCAAGAAGCTTCTTCGAGTTGTGCCCAAAAGGTTTTTACAGGTTGTCTCCACTATTGAGCAGTTTGGTGATTTCAAGATCATGACCGTGGAAGAGGTCATCGGACGCCTCAAGGCATATGAAGAACGAATCAACATTTTTGCTGATGGTGAGGGGGAGCATCTCTTGTTGACTCGAGATGAATGGAGAGCCAAGGAAGTAAAGGCCAGTGGGCGCAGTAGGAAGTTCGACAAGAAAAAGGTGAAATGCTTTAAATGCAAGAACTTTGGTCATTACTCCTATGATTGTCTCTTGGAGAAGAAAGACGGGAAGGCATGTATTGCCGAGAAGCAAGAAGATGATGCTTTGCTGATGGCTGAGGCTTGCTTGCTTTGACATCAGTTTGAGTATGAAGACTCAACTTCAGGACGTTGAGAAGGTGCTTCACTGTCCAAAACTTGAGTTTGTTTGATTTGGGGTGTTGATTAGTTGTGTTCTCCATCCCAAGGAACTCCAGGATGTCGGTTAGTTGAGTTCTCCATCCTAAGAGGGAATATGTCTAGGATGTTGATAAGCTGAGTTTTTCATCCTAAGACTGGAAGTTCAGGACGTCGATTAGTTGTGTTCTCTGTCTTGAGAAATTCAGGGTATCGATTAGTTGTGTTCTCCATCCTGAAAAGGGAGCTCTTGGTGTCGATTAGGTTTGTTCTCCATCAAGAGAGGAAGTCCAGGATGTTGATCAGGTGAGTTCTCCATCCTGAGACAAGTTCCAGTGTTGTTCCAAGGTTGCAGGTGCAGTAGAAGACCAGGCCGTGTGAGATGAAGATACAGATATGCCGAGAAAACAAATTAAGGGGGAGATTGTTGGATGAGTAGTTTGTTTTCTTGAGTAGAAAGACTAACTTGGTTTAAACTAGTGAAGTACAACTTGGTTTTGACTACTGAAGTAGGAGCAAAATTGGTTTTGTATATGTATTAGCTAGAACATAGTTATTGCTAGCTGTGTATTGAGCTGTAATAGCACTGTAGCACGTCGGTCACTGTAGCAAACAAACCTAAATAGCCTATAAAAGGACTTGAGGAGGTCCTTTGCTACGTAACCTTTGTGAGTTTTTGAATAAAGATAACAATAGTATCTCCATTGGTTCCTTCCCTCTCATCATATTTCCATTCCCATACTAGTTAGTTTGGGCCAACAAGCAGTCCATCAAGAAACCTATACCTAGAGTGGCTTTGCTTACGATTGCCCTTGATTAGGCTGTGTCGTGCAAGCTTTGTTTGAAACAATTCCCGCCATTTTAGCCTTGACCTTGATCAGTTAAAGGAGACTGCCATTTCAAGCTTGAACCTGACGAGCTAAAGGAGAGAAACAGGAAAGGATCCTCGCCTTTGCCTAGTGGTATGAGGGCCAGATGACTATGTTGGACCATCTATTATTCTTTCCATCCATTTCTTATTTGCTAATATGTTTGCCATTGCAAATGTCTCCAACCTAGGAAATGCCATCACAAAAGGCCAAATCTGGGATATGCCATCAATGTTTTTTTTCCCTTATTGCCACCAAATTGGATATGTGAGTTTTCATTCAATCCATCAAAGCTTCCACAAAACTTGACCTTGCCTTTACCGGAATGTCACAATTGTATGGTACCATCTCCTGATTATGCTGGTGGCACTGTGCTAGAAAGAAGAGGGTGCAACAAGTGGACACGTCCACTACTAAACATTCGAGTCGCCCACCTTGTTTAATCCTTCCTATGGAAAATAAGGACATGCTCTTGCTTAATTAGGGCGTGTTTGGTACGCCGCATGCGAGCAGCCATGCATGCGCTCATGCAAATTTCGGTTGTTTGGTGTCCTGTTCGTGGCTTTGGGCCTATCCCGCCTAATGCAAAAGGAGCCCTCTGGCCAGGCTCAGTAAAAACGTGTGGAGATCTCGTTTCCATTGGGCCAGGCTCGCTCGGCACAACTCACACGCTCGATGCTCTCTAGCGCGTGCGGGAGGCATGCAGAAAACCAGCAAACCAATCAATTTCCGTGATGAGCCTGGCTGAAAAGAAGCACCGAACCAAACAAGTGGTTGTGCATGCAAAGGACCTGGTCTGCTAGAGCCAGGCTCTCAACGTGCTGGCCTGCCAGCCCAGCGAAGTGAACCAATCACGCCCTTAAGGGTGCATTGGATCAGAGAGGATGTGCACACATATGAGTGCACCTTCTTGGTTCCTTCTAATTCATGAATGGGAAAGAGAAGTCAAGGGCAAAGAGGAGATGAGCTAGAGAAAGAATAAGGCAGGGATTTCACGCCATTGTTATGGCTTATCCGGTCGACAGTGTCAAATAAAGTTAAGTTTTGCAACATGGATGGCACATTTTTGATTAAGCCATTTGCAATGCCAAATTACCATGTTACCGTGAGTTCCAGATCTCACTGCGACACTGCCAACCCCACTTTTCTGAAATGGTGCCAACCTATAATAACCTACTCCCGCCGTCCTGTAATATAGTGCATTGTAGCATTCAAAATTTGTCCTCAAATATAATGCATTCTAGAGGACAAAAGCCAATTTTGTATTAAATGCTTTCCATTTATCAACCAATCACCATTAATCACGTTGATGATAGCGTTTGATTAGGAAATAAAATGAGGGTACATGCGTTTTTACGTTTTCTCTTAATTTGTCTTGAGTTCCTAGAGTGCACTGACTGGACAAAGGGAGTACCATAAACCAAACAAACTTCTATCTAGGTAACATGGTTTAAATCGTGCATCAATAAATGCTGTCTTAATCCATATTTCAGCAATGAATTTGATGACATTGACAAGTTTAACATTGAGGTGGTGATTTTACGAAATGTACTGTCTGTTGAATTTTAGATCCACATGACCCTCCCTATTTATACTCCCTAAGACCTTTTCTTTTCTTGAACACGTAGGAGAGCTGGGTATCATTATTTTTGAAAACTCATATATATTAAAACATTAGAGCCAGAGTACATAGATTAGGGATATAAATCCCAAGTACACAGAGTCAGCTGCCAAGCAACTAGAAATAAATCCATAACTACTCCTAATGGCAGTATCCGGAGAGTAGACCATGACAATATGAATTTGAGTAGGGTCTCTGATCAAATCCCACAAAAGTGTCGGAAAGTCTTCAAGATGATCCATTGGTAATGCAGCTAACACTAATGCCAAGCAATGGTGACAATGGCCTCCAAGGGCCTCCCTTGTGCACTGTGGCACTAGAGGTTGAAAGTTGAGTCAAATATATGTTGTAAGCTTCATCGAAATAACAATTTTAACAGAGACATGAAAATGGAACTGACATTGAAGATTCAAATATGTACTCTGCCCATCAACAGATAACAAGCATGAGAGGCAATTTCTGTATTTAGTGTGGTTAAGCCCTGCTCCAGTTACCTTTACTTTGTCTATCAAATTATCCAAGTAGTTAGCAAGTAATCAAGTAGTTTGCTTTATGCACATGACTTGGTCTGCTCAAGATTGAAGCTGGAGCTTCCTTGGCAGCCAAGGT